>JARBWK010000011.1:17634900-18234900 GCA_030556195.1 Anolis apletophallus
TTGAGGGCATTATCTTAGGAGTTACATTGATACAAAAGGGGAACACATCAGGGGTACAGAGTAGACAGGACAAATACAGAGATCCCCAACTACATCCCCAAATACATTCCCATGCAGCTGTTGCTCCCAGAGTAATGATCTTCAAAACAGGCACTTCCTGGGAGTTGTAGTCCTCCATGGTCCTTGAGAACTGCTAGAGCCTTCGGGGCCAGAAAGGGGGTCTCTGTGGGTTCATGATCTATGAGGTGTAGCAAGGCTCTTGCTGGAATCAGCTGGGGAGAACAGTCCAGGAATAATCCGGGGAAATGCAGCAGGAAGAAAAGGGCAAAAGGTGCCAGCGTACTTGGGGAAACTTCAGGTCCCTTCTGGGGTGCCTTTCCCCCCTTCAGGATCCCTTTAGCCCAAAACCGTTGACCCGCTGCCGGTTTTGGATTCGCTATTGCTGCTAGAGGCTATGGAACTTAATGCGAAAAAAAGGTGGGGGCCGATTGTCCTCGGGTGAACTGAGCGCTCAGCTGAGAGCCGGGCCGCTGATTGCAAGCGGCCGCTTTTCCGGGCTTCCCCCAGGCATGGGAGAGAGAACGGGGAGAAGAAAGAAGCAGAGACAAGATGGGGGAAGAGGCAGAGTGCTTCGGGGACAACAGCGGGGCAAATCGGGGACACTTCCAAAGAGTGGATACTGAATCCACTCTTCCTATGGCGATCTCACTTATCCGCGGATCGCTCCGCTCCTTGCCCCCCCACCCTCGGCAATGGCCCCCACTTTTTCAAGGTGGCGTTTGGGGCGGGCGAGTCTGCGGAGGTGCGTCTCGCCCGCGCGGCCCCCCTAGAGGCCAGAAGGGTCGGACCGATCGGAGAAGGATGGAAAACAAGGTAGGAAAAGGGGAAGGGTCTTGTTTATTGTTTTGTTTGTCTTTTGAAGTGTTTGGGTTGTTTTGGGGTTTTTTCTTGTTAGCGGTTGAGGCAGGGACAGGCGTTTCGGCCCTAGTGGTGGGTGGTGGTACTGCAGCGGCCTTGCACAGGCCTGGGGGCAGATTAGCCAGGCTGTTGTGGCTTGGCAGGAGGTTTGAGAGTTTGTTGTTTTTGAACAGGAGTTGGCTTCTGGACTCGTGTGGGTTATGGCAATGCGTAGGATTGTGTGGGCGCTGGGGGAAATGTTCTGGCTTATTGCTAATGTGCTGTTTGGTGTTGGCTGAGGTGTCTGTCATGTGCTATTGGCTGTGCAAATGTTGTGTAGGTGGGGCAATGGGAGGCAATGGTGGCTGGGTGTACTGGGAGGGACGAAGTTGGTGCAGTGTGATGTATGGGACTGAGTGGGGCAGAAGTGGGAGAAAAAAAGGTCTGGTACTGGTGCAACTTAGGCCATGGGCCAAGAGGAATACTGGGGACTCTCTGCAGTTGGATTTGGGGCTTCCTGGTTCGGCCATACTTTTTCCTTCCTTCTCTTCCTCCTGCCTTCCCCCCTTTTCTTTCACTTCCTCTTTCTCCCCGTTCTTCTTTCTCTACCTATTCTTGGACTGCAACTCCCAGCAGTCCTGATCAAGTCTACCTACCTACCTATCTCTATCTAATCTATCTGGTGGATTGCTGGGAGTTGCAGTCCAGGAATAGGAAATTGGAAATCTCTCAAAGAAATCCAAGGAGAAGAAAGCTTGCATCTTGGAAGCAGTGCATTTGGATCATCCTCATCTCCTAAGGCAGTGATTTTCAACCTTTCTTGAGCCGCGGCACATTTTTTACATTTACAAAATCCTGGCGCACACCACCAACCCAAATGACACAAAATGACACTCTAACTTACTATATTGTACTATACCATTATACTGTAATATTATTAGTACTATTACAAGTAATATAAAATATATAATTTCAATATTGTATTATTTTTAAAAGTGTTATCTTGTATTACATTATAATAATATAAATCTTATAGGTACATAAAAATATTATCAGTAAAGCACAGGAGTTAATCCTGACTGTTATCATTACTCTCATAGTCAATAACGCTATACACCATGACTATGACAAATACTGATAATATAACAATATAATAGCATATATTAAGGGAAAATAATATTGTTAATACATAGTTAATAATAATAATAATACAGCCCATGAGGCTCCTTCCACGTCACATCACAGTCTCTGAGGCCCAGTAGGCCGCTCGCGTACCTGCCCGGAGGCGGGCCCCGTTGTTCCCCGCGTCGTAGCAGCAGTGGGTGAAAGGGCAGTAGAGTAGAAGAGGAAGCCCATGAAGGCGGAGGCGCCAGCCAGGGCCAGGCACAGGCTCAAAGGCTCCACTGCCCCGGCCAGCCGGACCAGCGCCAGGCCCTCCGCCAAGCCCGGCACCGCCAGGCACACCTGCCGTCACATCGCCTCAAACGAGGCACTTCAGCTCCACTGGCGTCCCCTCAGAGAAGGCGCTTCCGGTCTCGCTGCCTCCGCCATCTTGGTGCCGGGCGGGAGTTCAAGGCCACCGCGACGGGATTAGCCCGTGGGGAATAAAGGGGCGTGGCTTATTCAAGACTCAAGAGGTTCCAATTTCCCATGGCACACCTGATGATCGCTCGCGGCACACCAGTGTGCCGTGGCACACCGGTTGGGAAACACTGTCCTAAGGGACCTGGTCTAGGGGATGCTGGGAACTGTAGTCCAGAAGAGAGTGTGGATATGCATTGTGTGTTTTGTTTGCCAGGGGAGTCATTTTTGCGAATGTGCTGTAGTGTCTTTTTGTTTTTTTGGCGTTTAAAATCCCTTCCGCCATGATTTTCAGTGTTTTATGAGTGACGGTCACTCATTGGCCTGATAGATGTATTGTGGCCAAATTTCGTGTCAATTTTCTCAAGTGGTTTTTGCGTTACGTTAATCCCACAAACGAAAATTACATTTTTATTTATATAGATGGCATTAACAGGGCTCTCTTTTCATTTTGTGGAGTCCCAAGTGCAATGAGATGGTGCTGTGTAAATAATGATAATACTATTGACTTCATTCATCCACTGGAATTTAAAAATAACTAGCCATCAGATGGTTTATTGTTGCCCATCCTAAGTCAAACTTATCCCAGGGTTTTCTTGGCAAAATAAGTTGGAGAGAGTTTACCTTTGCCTTCCCAAGGACGAGAGTGACTTGCCCAAGGCCGACCAGTTAGCAATCTTAAATTTATATCAATAAAGGTAAAGGCTTTCCTCTGACATTAAGTCCATTCGTGTCCAACTCTGGGGGATGATGCTCATCTCCATTTCTAAGCCAAAAAGCCTGTGTTGTCCCTACACACCTCCAAGGTCATGTGGCCGTCTTGACTGCATGGAGCAGGATTGCCTTACCACCAGAGCAATAACTATAGATCTACTCACATTTGCATGTTTTCAAACGGCTACGTTGGAAAAAGCTGGGGCTAACAGCAGGACCTCACCCTGCTCCCTGGATTCGAACTTGCGACGTTTTGGTCACCAAGTTCAGCGGCTCAGCAGTTTAACCCACTGTGCCACCGGGGGCTCAGTGGGTTTATTATTTATATAATTGACATTTAAATAATTGACAATAATTTATATAATTGACATTATAAGTGGCCCAGGTTGTCAGCCATTGCCTTATCTGGTGGCGGCTAATTACAAAGTTGAATTACTTGCTGGGGAAGTATTGCTGCTTTCCTTCATGCTTCAGCTCCAACATAGCATTGTGGTTATTTTAATAATAATAATAATAAACTTTATTTATATTCTGGCCTATCTCCCCAGGCGGACTCAGGGCAGATTATAGAAGACATCTACAGTAACAAAGACAGATAGTACATAAACAGAGGTAAAGACTCTTCCCATCTTTTTCCATTTCTGACATCTGGAGGCTGTGCTTGACTCCAGCCATGCCGAGGAGCTTTATTGTCCGTATGTCAGCATGTGCACCTGTTATTACCTCCCCACCAAAGCAGTACCTATTTATCTAGCACCTGAGGCAAAGCACCAAAATCAGTGGTGTGTACAGAGCCATCGTACTGTCTATTCTCCTCTATGGGTCTGAAACATGGGTCACCTATCGCCAGCACCTACGACTCCTTGAGCACTTTAATCAGCGCTGTCTTCGCACAATCCTAAATATACACTGGACCGACTATGTGACGAATGTTGCTGTCCTTGAGCAAGCAGGGATCACCAGCATTGAGGCCATGCTATTGAGAACACAACTGCGCTGGGCAGGGCACGTCTCTAGGATGGAGGACCACCGCCTCCCAAAGATATTACTCTATTGTGAACTCGCCACAGGTCAGCACAAGAGAGGCGCCCCGAAAAAGAGATATAAGGACTCCCTGAAACAACATCTTAGGCTCGGCTAGATTGACCACCAACAATGGTCCACCCTGGCCTCACATCGGGAGGCATGGAGACACACTATCCACAATGCTGCTGCCTCTTTCGAGAAGACATGCCAAACGCGTCTCGAAGACTCGAAGAGAAACGACAACGCAGAAAGAACCGCAACTTGGAAAAAACATCACCCAAGGAGACTTTCTGCTGTGCTTTCTGCAACCGAACTTGCCTGTCTCAGATTGGCCTTTTTAGTCATCAACGCGCTTGTAAAAAGCGTGGGATGAGTCCTTCCTGCATCTTCATTCGCGAAGTAATGCCGAGTTAGGTAAGCAGAAGCTGGGCTGAGAACAGGAGCTCACTCCAAACCCAGGCTTGAACTGGCACTGTTTTTATTATTATTATTATTATTAACAATGCTTTATTTTGTTCAGCTGTCTTGGCTCCACTTACCTTTTTAAGAAGCTAATGTTATTCCTCATAGGAGACTTGCCCCAGCATGCTTGACTATTTGAGTTACCCTTTTAGGCACCCAGGATTAAAATCCCTGCTTGGCCATGGAAAGCTACTCGATGAACTTGAGCAAGTCACACACTTTCAGCCTCAAGAGAAGGCACAGGCAAACTGCCTCTGAACACACCCTACCAAGAATATCCTAGGATAACTTTAACGTACGTCAGAAATGGCTTGAAAACATATAACTCCTACTCCTGGAGGAATAGTGCACACTCAAAGCATTGTATGATGCTCTCTCTCTCTCTCTCTCTCTCTCTCTCTCTCTCTCTCTCTCTCTCTCTCTCTCTAGGGCAGCATACAACATACTAAATGGAATACAATATACAGTAGAGACATAAAAGGATAAGCATCGGATAAACGAAAACATCAGATAATACGGAGTTTCCTACTGTTACTCGTCTGACGCGGCGCTAAACACCTAGAATACTATCAACAGGGACTCAAGGGGTTAAAGCAGTGTTTCTCAGCTTTTCTAATGCTGCAACCCCTTAATGCAGTTCCTCATTTTGTGGTGACCCTCAACCATAACATTATTTTTGTTGATACTTCGTAAGTGTAATTTTGCTATTGTCATGAATCATGTACAAATCTGATATGCAGCATGTATTTTCATTCACTGGAACAAATTTGGCGCAAATACCCGATTCACCTAAATTTGAATACTGGCGGGGTTGCGGGGGATTGCGTTTGTCATTTTGGAGTTGTAGTTGCTGTGATTTATGGCTCACCTACAATCAAAGAGCATTCTGAACTCCACCAACTGAATTGAACCAAACTTGGCACACAGAACTCCCATGACCGACAGAAAAGACTGGGTTTGGTGGGCATTGACCTTGAGTTTTGGAGTTGTAGTTTACCTATATCCAGAGAGCACTGTGGATTTGAACAATGATGGATCTGGACCAAACTTGGCACAAATACTCAATATGCCCAAATGTGAACACTGGAGGAGTCTGGGGAAAATAGATCTTGACATTTGGGAGTTGCTGGGATTTATAGTTCACCTACAGTCAAAGAGCACTCTGAACCCCACCAATGATAGAATTGGGTCAAACTTCCGACACAGAACCCCCATGACCAACAGAAAATAGTTTTCTGATGGTCTTTGGTGACCCCTCTGACACCCCCACACCCCCCCGGGTCCCGACCCCCAGGTTGAGAACCACTGCGTTAAGGCAAGGCAACGCCTTGGGGCTAGAGCAGCCCAGCAGGAAGTGCCCAGATGTAGAAGAGGAGCCTGGAAACCGCAGAGGGGAGGATGCTTCCACTTCTGCTCCTGCCTCTTTTCTTCCTCTCCTCCGTTCTCCTCTTGCTTTTTTCACTTATTGGAAATAGAGAAAGAGTTGGGGAGTACTCCTTAAATTGAAGGGGAAATGCTGGAGGAAAAGGGTGGCGTCGTATAAGAGCATCGGATAAGACTGAATGTCAGATAAGCGAAGGTCAGATAAGCGAGACTCTACTGTACACAGGACGGAAGATTATAAAGCCCCTTTTTTCTGCAGAGGAATGGGGGAGTGATAATTCAGCATCCCAAAACTTTAAAATGATGAGTGCATTAGAGCAAGAACAGGAGCACACATCCTAGAAAGAAAACAAAACTTTTTATTGCTTGTACCGTACAAATCCAAGGGTAGAGGAAGGCACCTCCAAGGCTTAAAAAACCCAACTGAAAACAACAACAAAAAAACCCAAGCATTTCTAGGTGCGTCCTAATGATCGGCTACTTTTTACAAAAGATGCTCTGGAGTACTTGCCTCTCAGAAAACCTTATTTTACAAGCTCGATTCTTGATCTTGGCAAAAAGCCCGAGAAAGGCTGGCTCTGTTTGCAAGTGCTGCTGGGGGCTTGGTTTCAAGAACTGGAAAGCGAGACCACAAAGAACAAAAACACGGCACATCAGCAGAAACACCCCCCTCCCCAAAGCTGCTAACAAGGGTCAGTACTCTGTTTAAGAAACCTCAACTACCACAACTACAGAAACCAAGTGGGGGGAACAATACATTTATTAACCCCACTCCTCGAGTTTGTATGCACGTCACTGGTTGTTTTTTTTATATAGTCCGTCTGTGGGTTTCACCCTGAATTCATATGCGTCGTCTGGGCATCCAAGCGTTCCTATACACCTTGGTTATGACCCCAAGTTTCTTTCCTGAAAGGTAAAGCAGACCAAGTTGTGAAAACCACAAAGCGTCACATTGAGGTTCTGAGACCGCTGGCACTTTGGCGTTTGGCAGGCATCGAAGGAAGGCTTGCCCTGAAAACAGAGGGCCAAGTGGTAGCCACAGGGCACTGTGGCTGCTGTATTCAGTCCAATTCCGCCAATGCCCCATCAGGGCGGAAATGGGGGCATTACCGTGCCCTCAATTAATTCAGAGATATAGCGCCAGTTCCAGCCTGAGCCCACCCGAAGTGTCACTTGGCACCTGATTACAGTAACATAGCAAAAGGACAAGACTAGGATACCTTAGAACCAGCCTGTTACTCTCTCCCGCTAACCGTGGGTAGTAGCATAGCCATGCTTAGGCAGCCAGCTGCCTGTAGACCCAGCAGAGGGAAATGTCGTCATCCAGGCCAAGGGGCTACCTGTCTAGAAGAGGAAACAGCTTCCAAAGGCGCCGTGCTCTTTGGAGAGGTTGTAACAATAAGGGCCACTCATTAGCTAGGGCCACCTGAGTCCCGGTGATGGAACAAAAGTGGAGTCATGGCTTGTTGGCATTTGGGGGCCTCTTGCAGCTGGATGGGGGATCAGGAGTGCGAGTACATTCAAACAGACGTCTCTCCTATTCAGGAAGAGGAAGCTTTACTGGGACTCACCAGTAAAGGGCCACCGCTGGGGGTGAGGTAAGAACATGGGATGACCAGCCAAGATCACCAGGACCCAGCTGAGACACCCCAGGAATGCTTCCCATTAATGGGGATCTTAAGGCGAGAGGGCTCAGAGAGTTGGAGCTGGGCCACAAAAAGACCTCGGCAATGTGATCCATGGTCAGCAAGTCTGCCAGCAATCTTGCAGACCCCAGCCTGCTTTGCTGGACCTGTTCCAGCATTGGTTAGCTGCCTCCAGGGGGGGGGATTCTTCACCCCTCAAGAATGGTTGGGGGGCTTAGCAAGAAGCAGTAGCAGCCATTGCTCAAGAAATTAAAGAGCCCTGCAAGCAAGGGGCACCCACATCTGTTTCCGATGCGTTGATTCCTACTGTCCGCCCTCCAAACGAAAAAGCGATCATGACTCCTGCAAGGTTTGTAGGGCGCTAAGCAAGGCTGAGGGAGCTCCCCTATCATTCATTACAGAGAGAGTACTGGGTAGGCATGGGCAATCCATGGTTCTAAAGTACTTACAAAACTAAAGTTCTGGTGGTGAAAACTAGGTGGCGCTGGTGCTTTGCTTCTACAGCGTTGCTAAAGTTCTGGTGGTGAACATTTCAGAACTCTTAACAAAACTTTCCAAATTTCATCATTATTTCGTTATTGACTATTTTAATGACAGAACCAATTAGGAACTGCCATTTATAACAAAGTTTTGAAAGTTTTGTTAGAGTTCTGAAATGTTCACCACCAGAACTTTAGCAACACTGCAGGCTTCTACACCAGCGCCACCTAGATTTCACCACCAGAACTTTAGTTTTTTAAGTACTTTAGAACCATGGATTGCCCATGCCTAGTACTGGGTTTGCAGCCTTGCTCAGACACCAAAGCAGACTCCAGAGCTGCTTTTTTTTTCATTGCCAAGGAAGAGGTAGTGTGAGCAAAGCAGCCCTTTTGGCAAGACGTGGAGCATGGCGGCTTGTAAATCATGGCCATCGGTAGCTCTCCCAATCACCTCAATCCCTTTAAAGCTGCTTAGAAGACTATTCCCACGAGAGCAATCCTGTCTGTTACTGTACCCCTTGCACTTCCCAAGGATCTGCTTGAAGGCTACGTAAGGGTTTGATTCTTACTTCCCAATGCAAACAAACATTGGCACAGAAGGTCTAAGGCAGTGTTATTTAGAATGGTGGTGCATGAGGCATCAGCTGCCAGTCCAGGAAAGGAACAATTCAGAGGCAAAGGGCACATTAATGTTTGTCTGCTAAATCCCCCACATCAATGTAGGAAGCCCTCTCCTAAGAGAATGGATCTTGGAAATGGCAGCTGTTTTTATAATGGACTGTTCCATCCCTAACCAGAGGGAAGGATTTACTACAAAAGCACTCTTCTGTGTTTCATGTCTCTCACTGACTTCGTCTGGTATTCAGTGAGTGAAAGGACCCCCAAAAAACACAGTGGTCCCTGCGAACTGCACACTCCTATGATATCTTAGCAGACAAAGGGCATGTTGGCTTGTGTTTAATTCCAGAAAGACTAGGCAGTAGGCATGGGCAATCCATGGTTCTAAAGTATTTACAAAACTAGGGTCTCTGATGTTTTGCTTCTAAAGTGTTGCTAAGCTTCTAGTGGTGAAAATGTCAGAACTTTAACAAAACTTGCAAAATTTCATTGTTATTTCGTTATCAATGATTTTATGACAGAACCAACTAGGAACTGCCATTTATAAATAATTTTTGAAAGTTTTGTTAAGAGTTCTGAAAATTTTCACCACCAGAAAAGAAACCAGCACACCTTAGTTTTGTAAGTACTTTAGAACCATGGATTACCCATGCGTACTAGGTGGTGGATCCTGCCTCCAGGCATCCTTATATCTCTTCCCCACTCAACTTGTCAAAGTTGACAATTCTAGGTTGGGGTGACCAGGGATTGTAAGGCAGTTTCCATACACCGCAGGAATCATTGATATATAGTGCAGTTGCCTCCCCACCCATTAAGATGCATTGGACTCCTGCCACACCATGCCCAATAGAAATCTACACAATGCACTGAGCACAAGCTGGATGCTCCATGCCTCCCCAAAGGAAAAGCACTGTGAATGACACCATATAGGTGGATATTCTCCTTCCAATTAGCATTCTCTTTCCTGACACTGCGCCGGAGTAGAGAACTGCTGGAGGAGGGAGATCTAGACTCTGTTACAATACAACCTTGTGTGTTCACTTTACTCCTGCTAACTATACACAGGATTTTCAACCATTCCTATTCCCCTCTCCAGGATACAGGGTCACAGAGACAGTGGTGCAGTTGGTCTTGGCAAAGGCCTAGGGCTTGGGCTGCTTTTGCTCTCTGGGCAATAGCTGCCAAAGCAAGCATAGCCACAATGACAAAGGGGGAACCCCCCCCCCCCCAAAGAGCATAAGGTATTTGAAGACATTCAAAGTAAGCTAGTAAGGCTGTGATTCTACACAGTTATGCAAGAACAAGCTCATCTCAAACTTCTGGGGACTCACTTGTCCGTCTGTGTGTGATGGGGAGAGAAAACAAAAGGCAGAACACATTGGCATCTTGAGGATGAAAAAAGAAGACACAACCAGAAAGCATAAAGGGCCAAGATGGTTGGGGCAGAGAGTTTTTTTAACTGCCAAATGCATTGACTGAATGCCAGCCTCTAATTTTTCCCTGTTCCTTTTGGGGAAGTTTAAAAATGTGTCCACCTCAGCGCTGTCCTTTCTCTCCCATCACTGCCAACAATGAAGGCTCCCTAGAGGTAGCCAACCAGTCTGCCTGGTCTCCCGCCTATGCCCGATCCATAGCTAGAGCAATAGGAAGACCAGCACAGAAAGCGATGGGTGCTGCGTGGGACACATCTTTGAGCGGAGATAGTTCACAAGACAAGGGAAGGCCATCTCTTCCAGAGTGAGAAGGGAGGAAATTGCAAGGAATGCAACTGAGGCCAGGGCAGGAGGGAGCTCAGGAGACCACAAAGCCAAGGTTTCAGTTTGAAGAAAAGAGGCTGCCCTGTCCTGACCCTAATGGGGTATATACATCTCCTCACTCTCTGTGTAAGTTGGGACAAAGGAACACACTTTCTGGGGTGCCTAGCCAGCTGGAAATTACATCATAGGGGGCCGACTCCAAGGGTCAAGCCAGACACATGTTTCAAAAGAGGGCGAGCTCTTTGCCCTCCGGAGGTAGCAACAGCACAATGCATCAAGTGCACAATCAGCATTTGAGAGAAAGAATGACACGGATGTCTCCGAGATAACTGTCCAGACCAACCAATCTCTGCAAGGGGAGAACTCCAAATTGCTCCGATTCTTTCAGGTGGGATAAAGTGACCTTGAGTTCCCTTGCCCTGGCAGCACCTCGTCTTTCCGACTGTTCACAGGAGCAGCAGGAGGGTTCCTACCAGTGGCAGCTGTCCTATAAGTCAGCCCACTATACCGAGGGAAGCAGAAGGTACCAAACAGGCTGCTGTGTGGCCACAGCTGCCAAAACACCCAACCAAGGCCCAGGCCTGCTGGCCAGCTGTATGATAGAAAAGTAGATCTAGTGGTGAGGAATAGGAGGAAAGAACACGCCTTGCCCTTGGGTTAAGACAGTTCAGAAGGGAGCCGTTATTGCTTTGGTAACCACATGTAGCAGCAGCAGGAGGACTTCTCCTTTGCACCCTGGCAGCCGCCTTTGGGCATACAAGGGAGGCAGACCCAGGCACTCCATGCCAATTTCCTCTTTGAGCATGTTGGAGGTCAAGGAGAGGCATCGGAGTTTGCAGAACTGGGTCCCTTCCTGCAAACCTGGAATTGTTGGCGAGCAGTCTGCTTCGGCTGCACAATGCTTGTTTCAGTGGCATCACAGACACTGCTGCCACCCATGGCTCTTGCTTATGAGGGGTTTGTGTGCTCCATGATCCGCACACCATGTTGGAAGGGGAGCAGCTGCCACCTCCAACAAAATGTGCCATTGAGTGCCGCATGCCCATTTGTGGCTGCAAACTGTACTTTCCATTCCACAGGTTCCTTCCTTCTCCGGCGACCTTCACGCAAATGTTCCGGCACTGGCATGACCGCTTCCTCCCACTCAGGTGGCTTTGCAAGCAAACATCCAAACGCAGGGCACAGATCGATGAATAGCGATGAAGAAACATGCCCAAGTCCATTCTCAAGAGCGACTTGGAGGTCAGGGGGAGGCGGAGAGGGGCTCCATTTGTCCAAGCAGCTTGCCTGATGGTAGCATGTGCAGGACCGGCCCTGGGGCCAGGCTGCAGGAGGCAGAGTGCAGCAGGCACAGGGGAGTCCACTCAGTCCCTCCGCAAGCTGGGGTGCAGCAGGAGCAGCTCCATGGGGGGAAAAGTGGGGGAAGGAGCCAGAAAAACACACCCTCCCCCCACACGGAGTCCTGCTGCCTGGCACCCTCCCCTGTCCATCTCGCCTTCAGGCGTGCCGTGGGAAGGCTGCCGACCTACTCCCGTATGCTGGCCGAGTAGGAAAACTGGGGGAAGTGGGTCCGCTGGTCAGCATCAAGGGAATCCAAACTGTCATCTGAAAGGAAGGAGAGCACAGACTTAGCAACTGTCATTCCAGAAGAATAGAAAATAGAGTCCCAAAAGAGCCTCACTTGTACCAGTACAAGACAGCATGCCCCAACCCAGTCCTTAGGTCTGGAATTGCCCAAGTAGCAGAAGCTGAATGTGTCTCAGAGGTATGTGACTGCAAGGAGCTACGGTGAGAGTGAAGAGGGGAAGCCAGGAAGACAATTCCACCTTGTCTTCTGTACCTTCAGTTGGGGGCCCCTCCCCCATAACCAACTGCTGCTCTAGGGCCAGAGTGAAGAGGGGAAGCCAGGAAGACAGTTCTATCTTGTCTCCTGTACCATCAGTTGCCTCCCCTCCCCAGCAACAATATAATACTATATAATATTCATATTGTGCCATGCTAATAATAATAATTGCATTGTGGTATGCTAATAATAATAATGAGCCCCCGGTGGCGCAGTGGTTTAAAGTCTTGAGCTGCTGAACTTGCTGACCGAAAGGTCACAGGATCGAATCCAGGGAGCAGTGTGTGCTCCTGCTGTTAGCCCCAGCTTCTGCCAATCTAGCAGCTTGAAAACGTGCAAATGTGAGTAGACCAATAGGTATTGCTCTGGCGGGAAGGTAACAGCGCTCCATACAGTCATGCTGGCCACAAGACCTTGAAGGTGACTACAGATAAGGCCGGCTCTTCGGTTTAGAAATGGAGATGAGCACCAACCCCCAGTCGGAGACGACTGGACTTAATGTCAGGGGAAAACCTTTATCTTAACAATATAATGCAGGGATAGGGAACCTATGGCTCAGGAGCCAGATGTGGCTCTTTTCATGATTTTATCTGGCTCTCCAGAGCAGCCTGGGTCTTGGTTTCCCAGCATGCAGCGGGGAGGAATGACGCAAATGCGCCGCGACTGCTGCTTCCGCACCGCCATCGCCGCCTCTTCCTAATCCCCCGCTGCTCTTGTGGCCCTCTTCCTTCCTTTCTTTCTCCCCTTCACCCTTTCCTTCTCCTTCTTCCTTTTCCCTCCCTCTCTCCCCTTCCTTCTTTCCTCCATTCTCCCTCTTCATTCCTTTCTTTCTCCCCTTCATCCTTTCCTTCTCCTTCTCTCCTTCCTTTTCCCTCCCTCTCTCCCCTTCCTTCTTTCATTTTCCCTCTTTCTTCTTCTTCCTTCCTTTCTTTCACCCCCTTCACCCTTTCCTACTCCTTCCTTTCTTTTCACTTCCCTCTCTCTCCCCTTCTTTACTTTTCCCTTCATTATTTTACTTTTTCCTCACTCTCTTTCCTTTCTTTTCCCCACCCTTTCCTTCCTTCTCATTTCCTTCTTTCTTTTCCCCTCCTTGTCTCTCTCCCTGCTTTTCTTTTGTTCCTTTTCCATAGTTCGTTCTTCTTTTCTTTCTTCCTCTCCCCCTCCCTCCTTTATTTCCTCTATCTTTCTTTCTCTCCCCCTTCCTTCCGTCTTCTCTTCCTTCCCAGAGTCCTGAGCATGCCTTTTGCAGAGCCAGGTCTGAAGTGTCCCGTCAGTCTGCCGGGGGAATCCTTTTCTCATCGTATGTACATATATACTCACATTTAGTTGAATTCAGTCTTAAAATATTAGATATATATATATATATATATATATATACACACACTGTATATATATATATACTGTATATATATAGGCTCTCACTTAAATAAATTTCCAAATATTTTGCTTTTATGGCTCTCTGAGTCAAAAAGGTTCCCGACCCCTGATATAATGTATTGTAAATACTGATTACAATATTATAATGTAATACAATGTAATAATAATACAATAAAATAATATTAATTACTGTATATATGATATATTACGTGTAACATTACTAATAATATTACAGTATAGTGGTATAGTACAATATAGTAATATATAATGCTAATATTGTCCTATGCAAATTATATAATATATTAAGAACATAAGAACATAAGAACAAGAGAAGAGCCATGCTGAATCGGGCCTCAGCCCATCTAGTCCAGCATTCTGTGTCACACAGTGGCCCACTAGTTGTACACAGGGATCTCTAGCAGAAAGGAGGGCAAAACCCTCACCTGTACATATTGTATGTACATATAACTTGTAAGCCCCTCTGAGCCTCCTTCAAGGTGAGAGAGGATGGAGTATAAATGTAGTAAGTAAGTAAATAAATACAATACTCTACTCACATCTGTCAGGTGGGGTGATGGTTATTGACTGCGCAGTGAACTCGTCATCGAAATATCGAGTGTCGATTTCAGATGTCACCTGGGGCTTGAAGGGGGGGATGAGCTGGAAAGAAATAGGCCAATTTACTCCACGACCCTGCTTTGCCACACCGTTCCCACCACCTTGGACCATTCTTTCTCATAAACAGAATGGCAATGTGCAGTCGCACCAAAGCTGTTTTAAATGTCTCTTTAGCATTAACATGTCCTAACTTTCTGTCAGCCTGGGGGATGCTGGATTGCCTTTCTGTTTTGAGCAAGGAATCTCAGATAATCAATTGCCCACACTATTGTTTTCATGAAATGCTAATGATTTATTATCTGGTCTTGGGTCTGTCTCTACCCAGGCACTAACTTGATTTCCCCACAACGAAGCCCATACTTAAACTTTGAAGGGTAATTGATTATTCCTGAAGCTGTCAGTCATGGATGATTCTCGAGGAGAATTTATTTATTTTGTATCAAAATCATTGCATTAATTAGTATATTCTCTGAGGAGAATAATAGATGACAGTTTTCTGAGGAGAGTAGATGACTGTTTTCCTTGCTCGCTGTCTCTGGTATAGGGTGTTAATGAACAAACAAGGGCTAAAAGCCTCTGGAGCACACAATATAATGTATTGAAGCAATAAACAATAGTATAGGCAAATGCCCAGGTATAAACAATACCAATGACGCACCGCCGCTGTGGGAGGAGTCTCGCAATCGTCCGGTGGTACAAAAGACTTGAAAATATATGCTGGAATAATCCAAATGGTGGCAAAACGTTCACATAGTCTGTAAAGTCCAAATAGAAATCCAAGAGATGGAAATACGGCTCCGCTCGGTGCGAGGAGAGCAAACCGCCGGATAGGCGTGCTGGGGCGAGAGTCCTATGGGTTGCGGCGGAGAGGCGCAAAGCAACTGTAGTAAAAGTGTCGCGAAATCGCGAAAACAAAGGTGTAGTAAATAGCACTATGCTTGGACGCGGAGACCACAATGAGAGATCTCCAGTAGTACATATTATACCTGGGCATTTGCCTATACTATTGTTTATTGCTTTAATTCATTATATTGTGTGCTCCAGAGGCTTTTGCCCTTGTTTGTTTGTTACTTATAGGGTGTTAATGCACAAGGTGTTAATTAGTTATTGGTTAGCTAATTATTGGTTGAGAAAATTGACTTGAAATGGCTTGCATCTCACTGGGACCAACCGCAGACAGGTCTTCTTTCCAAGCTTCCCTGGTGATCTCTGATCTAAAGTGGCTCTCTCTCCTCCAGCAAAGGGGCGGATAAAATGGCTGACACAAACCAGGAAGGGTTTTCTTCAATTCTAACCTCGTAAAACTAAAAGAGACTACTCTAAAACTGAGGGTGAGGCAGTGAGACAAAAAGAGTTGGAACTTATACAGTTCCAGGACAGGCAACATCCAAAGCCAGGGGAGAGAAAAAGAAGCTATTCTTGAGGGAGAGCTACACAACAAAAACACTGTTTTCCTTTATTTATTTATTTATTTTTGTCGCATTTTTATCCCGTGCTTCTCAACCCCCGAAGGGGGACTCAGGGCGGCTTACATTAAGTCCCATTTAGAGGCTATTTCAACAGTTACAATAAAATCAACAACATATACACAACATAATAAAACATCATAATTAAAATCAGAAACAATAATCAATTAAAAACATAAACCAGCCTCGTCAGTCATAACGTCAACCCAGTTCCTCCCTTTAGGGTGCTGCTACTTCTATTGACCAAACGCCTGGTCCCAAAGCCATGCCTTTACTTTCTTCCGGAAAGTCAGGAGAGAAAAGACCGATCTTATGGCAGTTGGAAGTGCCTTCCATAGGCGGGAGCCACCGCCAAGAAGGCCCTATCCCTTGTCCCCGCCAGGTGCATTTGCGCTGTTGACGGAAGCGAGAGCAGGGCCTCCCCAGATGATCTTAGCTTTCAAGGTTGGACATAGAGATGGATACGTTTGGACACATAAGCTGGGCCGGAACCGTTTAGAGCAGGGGTGCCCACACTTTTTCAGCATGCGAGCTACTTATATTAAAACCAAGTCAGAAAGATCTACCTACCTCCTCAAGGCTGGAGAGGGGAGGGGCAGGGCTTGGCCAGAGGGGGCGGAGCCAGGCTGCACCAAGCCCCGCCCCCTCCCCTCTGGCTTTGGAGCTCCCAGCAGCTTCTCCAGGCTTGAGGATGGCAATGCCAAGCCAGTGGTGACATAGCTAGCACAAAGCTGGCTTGGCACTGCCATCCTCAAGCCTGGAGAAGCTGCTGGTAGAGCGGAAGCCAGAGGGGGCGGAGTCAGGCCCCACCAAGCCCCGCCCCTCCCCTCTGTCTTTGGAGCTCCCAGCAGCTTCTCCAGGCTTGAGGATGGCAATGCCAAGCCAGTGGTGGCATAGCTACCACAAGGCTGGCTTGTCCCTGCCCTCCACAAACCTGGAGCAGCTTCTGGGAGTGCCGAAGCCAGG
Source organism: Anolis apletophallus (assembly GCA_030556195.1). Lineage (NCBI taxonomy): Eukaryota > Metazoa > Chordata > Lepidosauria > Squamata > Anolidae > Anolis > Anolis apletophallus. The sequence goes on from JARBWK010000011.1 coordinate 17,651,734, forward strand.
GAGGCGGCGGGGCTTGGCGTGGCCTGGCTCCGCCCCCTCTGAGAAGCACCCCATCCGGCTGGGATCGACCTCCTTTGGGCCCGGGATCGACTGGTCGATCGCGATCGACTTCCTGGGCAGCCCTGGTTTAGAGCTTTATAAGTTAGAACCAGCACTTTGAATTGGGCTCGGAGATGGACTGGCAGCCATCTTTTACCTTCTTTTGAACAACATCTTGCCAGTTGATGGCAGCAAAGAAACGGTGCTCCATTACTTCCTTGGCATCATTGGGGCCGCCCCCAAGCCTGGAAAAAGAAAGGTTTCCAACATCACTTTACTGAAAGACTTGGATATGTGTTGAGGGAGGGAGTGCACATACACGAGTATAAGCTGTCCCAAATATATGGGTTTATGTTGTGTTTATGTTTATGTACTTCAATCCACAGCAAAGGGCTTTTGCCTCTCAGAGTGTGCCTCCCATCTAGATGTTGCCACCCCTTCCTCCCTCCCTCGCTCGGTCCTTGCTGACCTCTGCTTGGGGTCCTTCTTGAGCAGTCCTGCCAGCAGAGCCTTGGCCTCAGGGCTGAGCGTGCGTGGGAAGCGTATCTCCTCCATGAGAATCAGCTCAAAGAGGCGCTCGTGGTCTTGGTTATAGAAGGGCAGGCGCCCACACATCATCTCATACATGACGACGCCAAGGCCCCACCAGTCCACAGCTCTCCCATAATCGTTGTCTTCCAGCACCTACAGTTGGAAGGAAGAACAGCGGAGCAATTTAGTGATGAGGAAATGACAGCCACTGTCTCTGGGTTTTGGCTAGGAATGTGAAGGTTGTGCAGCTCCCTTGCCACACTCAGATACTCCTGTGCCCCAAGAGATCTAACTCTTGACACGATATCAAGCATGTCGTTAGAACTTGGCTGTCAGGAAAGGAAGAGACATAACCTCAACTGCAAAATCGGCTTCCCTCACTGCTATAATTCTCCCCAAGGCAGCTGCCCCTCCATTTCCACCAGCCCTTTCCCTGTCTATCTGGGATTGGAAGCCTTTTTGGCAAGGCAACTCAACAAACAAGGGGATTCCCGTTACCTCAGGGGCCAGGTACTCCGGCGTCCCACAGAAAGTCTTCATCGTGGCGCCATCTGTGATGCCCTCTTTGCACAACCCAAAGTCTGTGATTTTTATATGTCCGTCTTTATCCAGCATGAGGTTCTCCAGCTGGAAAGTAAAAAAGGGATATGGCGAGTCCCTTTGCGACAGAAACCTTTGCAGGGCCATGAAAGAGCCAAACTTTACTCTATTATTATTGTTATTATTTTACTATATTTATTACTGTTATTACATTTACATTATTTAAATCTATTGGCATGTGCTGTTAATAACTTGGGAGTAGCAAATAGGGCGCTCCCAGATAACAGAAGATACCAAGCAGGCCAAATTGTATTTTACACCTGCATATTTTACAGGTGCATTCCATAGTGATCTATAGGCTGGTGCCCATGTAGGCTACACCACACACGTTTTCATAGAGTCATGGAATCATAGAGTTGGAAGAGACCTCGTGGGCCATCCAGTCCAACCCTCTGCCAAGAAGCAAGAAAATTGCATTCAAAGCACCCCTTATAGATGGCTAGCCAACCTCTGTTTCAAAGCCTCCAAAGAAGGAGCCTCTACCACACTCTGAGGCAGAGAGTTCCACTGTTGAACAGCTCTCACAGTCAGGAAGTTCTTCCTCATGTTCAGGTGGAATCTCCTTTCCTGTAGTTTGAAGCCACTGTTCCGCATCCTAGTCTCCAGGGCAGGAGAAAACAAGCTTGCACCCTCCTCCCTATGACTTCCTCTCACATATTTATACATGGCCCTCATCATGTCTCCTCTTCTTTAGGCTAAACACACCCAGTTCTTTAAACCGCTCCTCAAAGAGAACTTTGAACAAAGACACTCTTGATCCTCACCTTGATGTCGCGGTAAACAACATCCCGAGAGTGGAGGTATTCCAAGGCAGAAACAATCTCAGCCCCATAGAAACGTGCACGGTCCTCGGTAAAGACACGCTCTCTTGAAAGGTGGAAAAACAGCTGAAAGAAGAAGGCAGAGATACCCAAAGGGACACTGTGAACAGTGGGAACCATGCGATCAAGCATCCTACTGTATGGACCCAAAGTCTACTGTGCGTGAACATTCCTTAGTATGTGAGTCTCTTGCTAGCTCAGGGTGCAGAACTGATCAATGTCAAAAGTCAGAACCCACCCAAGCTGCGTTTTCCAGGCTGTATGGCCATGTTCCAGAAGCATTCTCTCCTGACGTCTCACCCGCATCTATGGCAGGCATCCTCAGAGGTCGTGAGGTCTGTTGTAAACTAGGCAAGTGAGGTTTATATATCTGTGGAATGTCCAGGGTGGGAGAAAGAACTCTTGTCTGTTTGAAGCAGATGTGAATGCTGCAATTGGCCACCTTGACTAGCATTGAAGAGCCTTGCAGCTTCAAAGTCTGGCTGCTTCCTCCCAACAAAGGATTCCCCCAGGCAAGAAGCAGCCGAGCCCTGAAGCTGCAAGGCTATTGAATGCTAATCAAGGTGGCCAATTGCAACATTGACACCTGCCTCAAACAGACAAAGAGTTCTAGGTTGTTAGGCCTGGGCAATCATGGTTTAAATTGGGTCTTAAATTGTCCGGCTTCTCCTCATACTATGTGTATTTTATTGCTATTGTTCTAGTGTATATGGTTTTAAAATGTCTGTTTTAATCTCTGTTTTATCTTGTAAATTACCCCGAGCCAACTGGGAGTGGTGACGAATGAATTAAATGAATAAATAAATGGTTCTAAATGGTTCTAAAGTACTTGCAAAACTAAAGTTCTGGTGGTGAACACTAGGTGGCGCTGGTGCTTTGCTTCTACAGTGTTGCTAAAGTTCTGGTGGTGAACCTTTCAGAACTCTAACAAAACTTTCAAAACTTCATTATTATTTCATTATTGCCGATTTTAAAGACAGAACCATTTATAACGAAATTTTGAAAGTTTTGTTAGAGTTTTGAAATGTTCACCACCAGAACTTTAGCAACACTGTAAAAGCAAAGCACCAGCACCACCTAGTGTTCACCACCAGAACTTTAATTTTGTAAGTACTTTAGAACCATGATTGCCCAGGCCTAGTTGTTGTATATTTTCCAGACTGTATGGACATGTTCCAGAAGCATTCTCTTCTGATGTTTCACCTGCATCTATGGGAGGCAACCTCCAGAAGCATTGTCTCCTGAGGTTTTGCCCATATCTATGGCAGGCATCCTCAGAGGTTGTGAAATCTGTTGACCTCATAACCACTGAGGATGCCTGCCATAGATGCAGGCAAAATGCCAGGAGAGAATATTACCTTGGATATTCCACAGATATATAAACCCCACTTCCTTGTTTCCAACAGATTTCACAACCTCTGAGGCTGCATGCCATAGATATGGGCGAAACCTCAGGAGACAATGCTTCTGGAACATGGCCATACAGCTTGGAAAACTCACAACAACCCAGTGAAAGCCTTCGACAATACATTTTTACCCAAGCTCTATTTCCCTCCTGAAAGAAAGATCTAGGCCTGGAGATGAATACTTCTTCTGTTCCAACCTCTGAGCTTAGCCTCGTAGATGTGAGACAATCCCCTTGCATGGCCTACAGTGGGGCCACGGGAGCAAGCACTCACCTCTCCACCATTGGCGTATTCCATGACAAAGCAGAGACGGTCGTTGGTCTGGAACGCGTATTTCAGTGCCTAGAAATGTGAATTAACACTGTGAAGCTGTGTCCCTCTCTTTTCAGGATACCCTATAGTCCCAACACATCTCTCCCTTGTGAGCCAGCCATTCTGGAAAGGAAGGTACTCCTCCTCTCCACAGGAAGAGCTTATGGAGCCAGTCAGATAGGCTCAAGCTGTCTAGTTCATCATGGAAAAGAGTGAGGGTGTGCTTGGCTACACTCAAGAAGTTTGGTTTTACTGGAGAGGAAGGCTGATAACACGGGGAAAAACCCTTTGGTGATAAAGCTGGTACAAAACTGGACTGCACTACCACATTTTCAGGGCTGTTAAAGCTTTAGTGCATCTTTAAAACTTCAACCCGGGTACTGCAGGGTCTGCTTTTCTAGGCCGGGCTGTAACACAGCTGCTTAATCGCCAGCAGCAATAGATCACTGCCAACCGGAAGGTGGCAAGTACGAAGCCTGAGTTGGATTGAGCACCTGACTGTTAAGCCTAGCTTACTGTCCACCTAAACAGTTTGAAAACAGCTGAGCCGTGAGTAGAAAAATTAGGCATCCCTCAAAGCGGGGAGGTATTTTATGACATCGTAACACTGCTGCCGATCAAAGGAGGAAATACTATCAAAAGGGCTCAGCGTCATAGTGGATGAAGCAATAGCACTCCCTGTGGCCTGAATCAAGCATAACCTCCAGGTGCCAATGTTGGAATATGCCGAAATACCTCTGTCTGTCTGTCTGCCTAAGAACGGCATTGAATGTTTGCCGTGTATGTGTGCACTGTGATCTGACCCGAGTCCCCTTCGCAGTGAGAAAAGCCGAATACAAATACTGTAAATAAATAATAAAATAGACTTCGTTCAGAAGCAACCACTAAGCCACTGGGTTCTCCAGGTGAGGCCGGTGCCCACCCTGATGGGTCAAGGTGGGTGGCTGACAGGTTGGACCAGCAAGAAAAGGGACCCAAAGCTCTTTAGTGCTATGTACCGTGAGAAAGGGATGTCTTGTGTTCTGCAGGACTCGGCTCTCTGTAACAGTGTGGGCCACTTCGTCCTACAAAAAGAAAAGAACACGGGCACTGATTGGCACAATAAAAAAAGAAGCCAGCCACCTGTACTCATCACCGCATATGAGGCTGCAGGTATACATTAAAATAAAAATAACCAAATAGATAAAAATAATGAAACAGAAAGTGATAAACAGTACAGCTCTTTCTGAAAGGCCCTTTTCTCCATGGCCCGACATAAGGAAAATGTCTTAATCGACCAAGGAAAAATATAGGTTTTGGAGGTTTTTTAAAGGGTGGGTGATGGGAGAAGGAGGATGGTCAACAGAGGAACCAAAGATTCGTGAAAATTTCAGCTCTTTGAATTCTGCCTTATTTACAGCAGTGGTTCTCAACCTTCCTAATGTCGCAGCCCCTTAATACAGTTCCTCATGTTGTGGTGACCCCCAACCATAAAACTATTTTCGTGGCTACTTCCTAACTGTAATTTTACTACTGTCATGAATAGTAATGTAAATATCTGACATACAGGATGTATTTTCATCCACTGGACCAAATTTGGCACAAATACCTGATACGCCCAAATCTGAATAGTAGAGTTGGGGAATTGATTTTGTCATTTGAGAGTTGTAGTTGCTGGGAGTTATAGTTCACCAACAATCAAAGAGCATTCTGAACTCTACCAACGATGGAATTGAACTAAACTTGGCACACAGAACTCCCCTGACCTACAGAAAATACTGGAAGGGTTTAGTGGGCATTGACCTTGAGTTTTGGAGTTGTATTTCACCTTCATCCAGAGAGCACTGTCGACTCAAACAATGATAGATCTGGACCAAACTTGGCATGAAGACTCAATATGCCCAGATGTGAACACTGGTGGAGTTTGAGGAAAATAGACCTTGACATTTGGAAGTTGTAGTTGCCAGGATTAATAGTTCACCTACAATCAAAGAGCATTCTGAACCCTGCCAACAATAGACTTGGGCCAAACTTCCCACACAGAACCCACATGCCTTGACGGGACTCGCTGGCACAAGCCTCCCTTCAGCTTCACACATTCTCCCTCGCCCGAACATGCGTATCGCACTGCCATGCGCTGAGCATACCTGCTCTCCCCTCCCCACTTGGGAGTCTTAGAAACAGATTTCCCCTTGGCCGAGAGGCCAGCCAATCACAGCAAAGGAGGGCTTTTGGTGGGAGAATTCGCTGTCTTTTCAAAAAGGAAGAGAAGGAGAGATCTTCAGCCTTCTCTGACAAAGGGGTTCCTAAGACCATCAGAAATACAGGGTTTTGATGGTCTTTGGAGACCCCTCTGAAACCCCTTTGCGACAACCCCCCAGGGGTGCCAACCACCAGCTTGAGAAACACTGCTATAGAGGAATCAAAGATTCATGAAAATTCCAGCATAACCTCTTCTCTGTGTGGACAGCTCTTTGAAGTCTGTTTTATTTACAGGAGCAAAATCTGGAGTCTTTCTTTATTAACAGCTTCTAATTCAAGGAAGCTTGAGTGACTCTGGTCTCCATGTTGGTCTCCCACTTTTCTCAAAAGCCTTAACTCAACAGGACTCTTACCACATACTTACAGCCAATGCTAAATGCTACCAACCTGTCCAACTCAAGACCGTGTTTCTCTTTGGGCTCTGAGACTGTCTGGCAGACAGTTCACCAGTGCAACTCAGAGACCCATACCTTGGCAATGATGACTTCTTTGCGCAGGATCTTCATGGCATAGTAGCGCCCAGTGGCCTTCTCCCGCACTAGGATGACCTTCCCAAAGGTGCCTTTCCCAAGGAGCTTCAGGTAGTCAAAGTCATTCATAGTCTTTTAATAAAAAGACAGTAGAGAAATAATATCAAATTCACTCCAATCAGTAGACGCAGAACATTCAAAACCACATCCATTGCTAAGGGAGCACTACCAAGATGAACAAAGGCTGGTTTCTGTCCCGTGTGAGCGCCGGGTTCTTTTCTGGCTGTCCCTGGGTATGTCCCCCTCCCTCGCCCCAATCTGGTCCCCCTTACCGCCTTGGCCCGGATCTTTGTCACCGCCACCTCCATCTCCTCGGCCCCTGTGCTGTCACTAGGAGAGCCACATTTGTAGTCCATCCTGTCTTCTTCAGGTTCCTGGTTCTTTAAACTGTTGGCAACCATCTGAATGGCCTGGATCCACTCCTCCCTGGGAAAAGCAAGGACCCATTATGATAATGAGGCAACATTTGGGGAGGAAAGAATGGAGATGTCCTTAAGCAAAACTATTATGACATCTAACATTCTTCACGACAGCAGTCTACAATGTTTACTGGGTTGGCTGTTAGACGTTGTCTGAGAAAAATCTACAAGTTTGCCAGTGGTAGACCTCACAACCAGTCCCTCAATTTCATGTCCCAGAGCTAAAGATGGTTGGAAATAGCAACCTTCCAAGCCTTCACTATTTGTTTGTTAATGTTTATATTTGCTAACCTTTATTGTACGTGTGTATGTATATTTGCCAGTCTGACTATACCTCTTTGATGTGGCAGGGGCCACATGTTCAGACTCAAGACTCCATTTTGTTATCAGTATGTTTTTAGATTTCAATGTTAGCAGTTCGCTTTAGACCTCAGTGGAGGTGGATGCAGTATGTTTTTGGATTTCAATGAAAGCAGATGTCTTTTGAACTTATGCAGGAAGAGTTTATGTTTGCTTTAAAAGCAGTGAGTACAATTATACAGTTTGGATTTTCATAAGATGTATACTTAAAGACTTTGGACTATGAACTATTAAGATTGATGCCCTGTATTCTCAACACAGAGAAACTACATCCTATCTATATGCTGAATTAATACAAGATGTTTATGAGTAAACAAGATATGTTACATTTTGTAAAGAAGACTTTGTTTTTTTGTCTCTGAGTGCATATTTTAAACTAAGAAGTTTCAAGGGAGAGTATATGTTTTGGGCAACTGCAACTTCAACTTCAAATAGCCATTTTAAAACTACGAACTAAGTATATGTTTTTTGTGCAGTGGCATGTCTTTGTCCCTGGAAATTCAAATACATGGTTTATTGGTTTAACAGCTGAGTTACCTGTGTGCCATTACATGAATGCTTGTGAGCATCACTTTTTCAAAGGGTTGACTTCTAAAGATCCATTCCCGATCTACATACATTTTTAGGGGCACTCAAGACATGGCTCTTCAGAAGAGCCTATGATTGTTAAGTAACAAGCTGTGACTATGTAACCTGTCTATTTTAACTGTATAAGTCGCCTAGAGCACCTTGGTGGAAGGCGACTCATAAGAAATAAAGTTGAGTTGAGTAACAAGGTCATGCCTTTCCTTGACTAGTGGTTTTCAAAAGGTGGTCTCCAGATGTTCAAAAGGTGGCCTCCAGCACCGGGAATGTGGCACAGCTGGCTGAGTGTCAGCTGCATGAGATCTCTCTGACCAGTAGGTCATGAGTTCGAAGCCTGCCCAGGTCAAGGTGGGTGCTTGACCTTAAGTGTAGCCTGCTGTCGACCTTTGCAGCCCGAAAGACAGATGTATCTGTCAAGTAGGAGATAAAGGTACTACATTAAGTGGGGAGGCAAAAATTTATGGGGCCATTAAAAAAAACTCACGAATGCGGAAGAACAACAAAGGCACGCTGGAAAATGCTGAGAGATGAGGAGTGCGTCAGTTCCCCCTGGTGGCCAGAAAGTTTGCCTCTGTACGTGTATGTAATATGTCAAAATGTATATATGTAATATGTGATATGTCAAAATGTATGTAGTGTACTGTGATAAATGCCATGTCTATATGTCATATGTTCAACTTCAGGGATTGTCTGCAAGTATGTGTACTGTAATCCGCTCTGAGTCCCCTTCGGGGTGAGAAGAGTGGAATATAAATAAAGTAAAATAAAATAAATAAATAAATTCACATTTGCCAAAAGAATATGACATCATTTTTCTTTGAATGCCATTTTTCCAAAAAAGATGTCTAATTCCAAGATGATAGGGACAGATGTGGAACTGTCATCTTCATGGCCAGGCAAATTACTTGCATGACAGGGAAGTCAAAGAAGCCTAAGGAGCTGAGAGAGCAAAATGAAGCAACCTCTTTTCTTCCATTTGCCTCTGGGTTTGTGTTCTCATACCAATTTCACCGTGCTCATGTCACTCACCTTTCATCTGGGGAGTCCACATGGAAGGTCCTCTCAATGACTGTCGTCCACTGCAAACAGCGAATGATGAAGGTGTTGGGACGGGGCCGCTCTACTTTCATTAACTGGCATTCTGAGAAACAGGTCAAAGAGACAGAGTTTGTTTTGGGAGCTCTTCTCAAACAGGGCATATGCCCATATCACTCACTTTCTCTTGCCAAGACCAGAATTATAACTCAGGTTTAAAATATATGCTCCCTCTCACAGTGGAGCTTAGAGGCTCTCCTTGCCGTCCCGCTCCTACATAATGGGATTCCCCACCAACACCACTATGAAAAGCCATCACTCAAGTTAGGCAGAAAATAACCCACTTGACTAGCCCTTATACAGAAAAGAATAAAATACACCAGCAAGAAAAAGGAACAGGGACAAAGACAGCCCATGGGTCAATCCAAGTTCAAGGTAATTCATTAGTTCAGCATTTATATGCAAGAGAAAGGAACTCAAAGCCCTGTGTAATCTTGTCTCTCTCACACAGAAATGGGACTACTTTCCATTCCCAGGCATATACCTACCACTTAGGACAGGGGTGCTCATTAGGTTGATTGTGAGCTACTAGTCGATCTTTGGCCCTCCTCCAGTTGATCTTCGGATCTCACCAGCCGGATGGGGCGCTCCTGCCATGCGTGCGCACCTGCCGCTGGCCTCCGTTTCCGCGGTGCTTTTTCCGCCCGCGGGGCATTGCAGAAAGGAGAAAGCGCGAGGCAGAGCCTTCAAAGGCTCCGGCTCGCGCTCCCTCGCCCTCTGCAATGCCCCGCAGGAGGGGCGGCGGGCAGGAGGAGCGATGGCGCACAGGAGGAGCGGCGCGCGGATGGTTCACACGCGCCGGAAGGCAGATCTTCTTCACTTTTTTTTAAAAAGTAGCTCGCATGCTTAAAAAGTGTGAGCACCCCTGACTTAAGAACACGAAAACAATTCATTCCAAGCACAAGATCGGAGTGGAAGAGAGTGCTACACTGGGAGCTCCAAGGAAAGCTTTCTACTATCTGCTCACATTCACACCCTCGTGCATGACATACCTGCCACAGAGAAGTCATTTAAGGGGGGAAGGCTCTGATCTGTTGTTTCGGGCTTCTCCTTATACCCAATGAAAGACCCATCACTCTTCAGCAGGAAATACCTGGGTCTCCAGGTTTTGATGTATTCACCTGAAAAAAGCAGATGGCTGAAATATGGTGTTTTTCAGAGCAGGGATTCATAGCAACATCCAGCTTTCTCTGGAATGGCTGCTACATTCTGTGACACTTGCCCCTGTGTCTTGAGGGCTGGATTATATTTCATCTTCTAGTAACAGTTCAGCATTTCTTTCCTGCTGCAGCTGGCAAGTCTCTCTTGTTCTGCTGACTAATATAGTCATTCAAATCCTGCCATTTCCTTCTCAGGTAATGCAGAACCAGGCCTCTTTTCTGCCTGCGCACCTACTGGAGGGTTCTGCATGGGATGGTATAGAGGAAGAGCAGGAGCTTGCAGTGGTTCAACCTTGGGATCCAGGGAAATCATGCTACCCCTCTATTCTGCCTTGGTCAGACCACACCAGCAATCACACTGTGTCCAGTTCTGGGCACCGCAATTGAAGGGAGATGTTGACAAGCTAGAATGTGTCCATAGGAGGGTGACTCAAATGATGAAGGGTCTGTAGAACAAGCCCTATGAAGAGCGGCTTAAAGAGCTGGGCACGTTTAGCCTGCAGAAGATAAGGCCGAGGAGACATGATCGCCATGTATAAACATGTGAGGGAAAGTCACAAGGAGGAGGGAGCAGGTTTGTTTTCTGTTGCCCTAGAAGAGTGTTTCTCAACCTAGGGGTCGGGACCCCTGGAGGGGTTGTGAAGGGGTGCCAGAGGAGTCGCCAAGGACCATCAGAAAACGAAGACCATCAGGGGGTTCTGTGTGGGAAGTTTGGCCCAATTCTATCGTTTGTGGGTTTCAGAATGCTCTTTGATTGTAAGTGAACAATAAATCCCAGCAACTACAACTCACAAATGACAAAATCAATCCCCCTTCCCAATCCCGCAAGTATTCAAAATTTGGCGTATTGGGTATTTGTGCCAAATTGGGCATATTGCATATTTGTGACAATACATCCTGCATATCAGACATTTACATTACGATTCATAACAGTAGCAAAATTATAGTTACAAAGTAGTAATGAAAATAATGGTATGGTTGGGGGTCTCCACAACATGAGGAACTGTGTTAAGGGGTCGTGGCATTAGGAAGGTTGAGAACCAGTGCCCTAGAGACTAGGACACGGAATAATGGCTTCAAAATACAAGAAAGGAGATTTCACCTGAACAAGAGGAAGAACTCCCTAACTGTGATAGCTGTTCAGCAGTGGAACTCTCTGTCCTGAAGTGTGGTGGAGGCTCCTTCTTTGGAGGCTTTTAAGTAGAGGCTGGGTGGCCATCTGTCACGGGTGCTTTGAATGTGATTATCCTGCTTCTTGGCAGAATGGAGTTGGACTGAATGGCCAACAAGGTCTCTTCCAACTTTATGATTCTATGAGATCACATCTCTACATGCTCCAGGGCTGATAAAGGTTCAAATGGCTTTTTGAGGGGGTGCATTACCATTCATACATAACACACTACTGTGCTAGCCAGGATCGGGCCTTTTCTCTGTTGCAGACCTTGCTGCACAACTTGCTTGGTTGAGTCTGGCAACACACAGAGAATAATTTAAGAAACCAGCTCAGCTGCAGGGACTGACGGCTGGGAGGACCCGGGAGGAACAGTTTAGCTTTCCACTTGACTTTAAAGATCTGTTAAGTGTCAACAACTCTGTCACACAGATATAACCCCCAGAGTTTTCAGTGGCCAGAAACACCACAGCAATTTCAAGTGAGTTGCCAGGAGAGCCTGGGTCAAGTGTTCATGGATTATTGGGTTAGATTTCTTCTTCCTCTTACAGTAAGGTCTGGCACAATCCCATATGGTGAGTTCCCTATAGATCTTTGCCCTAGCCAAGCTCTCCAACAGTAAATGAACACCAAGCTTGTTACAACTGACTCGTGATATGCCCTGAAGCATTTGGCTTTTATGTTTTTTTGAGCTCCATTTATAGGATGCTTTGTAACAAAACCCTTTCAATTGGCTCTCAAGCAAACAGTGTGTCTTGTGCAAATGGCTGGATCACACCAAAAATCCTGGATTTTCCTCACACCTCCATAGAACATTGCACAACTGAGGGGATCTCTCTCAGCAGGGTTTGCCCAGCCCTCCCAGAAACTGCACCCGGCTCCAGGTACCAAAATAGCCTCCAGGCAAGGCTGGCCACCACCAGCTGCCCGCTATATTTGTCATCAGGGAAAAGGAATTTGTTGGAGCCACAGCACAAAATAGGGAAGGGGGCACAAGGGGAATCACTGCAAGGGACAGCTGAGACTACCATGGGGCCATTTGGGGGGGGGGGAGATGCAGAAAGAGAAAACTTGAAGAAAAACAAAAGGGTATCTCAGAACCAAAGGACTTAAACAAAGACAAATAGCTCTTGTGACAGACCTACCTGTTGCTAGCAGGTGCCATCTGTCATCGTTGGATTCTGCAGCTGCCTAAATGCCCACCCACATGACTCCTCCTGTGCTACCAAGTACAAGAGAAGTGGTCTAGGCTCCCAGCCAAAACATGGTACAACACTAGGAAGGTGCACAAGAAGCCTCTCCATTTACAGTAAAAGGTTATGTCATTTTAAAATGTGTAAATTTTTCAAACGGGATTTGTTGTTTGGATAAAGAGGCTTCCGATCAAGCTCCTTCTACTTCCCAATTGTACAGGGAACGTCCTTGTCTGTTTTGAACCAGTCTAATAAAATGCCATATATTTCCTTGCTGCCCTGAACTGCAGCAGGCTACTGGAGTTAGTTGGAGTATTACTGACCATCTAGCCTTAGGCTCAAGTGGCAAGAGCCCCCAGCTAGCCACCAAACTCCTTCACAAGGCTCACAATCCACAAGCACCGGTAAACAGTTCTGCCCTCATCTTCATGGTTTGACCATTCACCTTTGCACAAGCATACAAGAAGCTCGGCCTCTCACTGAACATTAAGAAAACCAAAGTGCTCTTCCAGCAGTCACCAGCCAATCCCTCTTCAATGCCAGAAATTAAGATTAATGGTGTAACATTAGAAAATGCCGATCATATCTTAGCAGGCATCTCTCCACAAAAGTCAACATTGACACTGAAATACAACACCACCTGAGCTCTGTGAGTGCGGCATTTTCCAAATGAAGTCAAGAGTGTTTGAGGATCGGGACATCCATAAGGATACCAGGGTGCTTGTTTATAAAGACACTATCCTCCCAACTATGTTATACGCCTGCAAAGTATGGACTGTCTACAGACATCACACTCAACTCCTGGAACAATTCCATCAGTGTTGCCTCCGAAAAATCCTACAAATCTCTTGGGAAGACCGGCGGACAAATGTCAGTGTGCTGGAAGAAGCAAAGACCACCAGCATTGAAGCAATGTTCCTCCGCCATCAACTCCGCGTGATGCTCAATCACTGTCTCCCAAAGCAGTTACTTTACTCCCAACTCAAGAACAGAAAATGGTTGATGGGAAAAGAGATTTAAAGATGGGCTTAAAGCTAACCTTAAAAATGGTGGCATAGACACCAAGAACTTAAAAGTCATGGCTCTTGAGTGCTCTAGCTAGAGGTCAGCTGTGACCAGCAGTGCTGTGGAGTTTGAAGAGGCACGAATGTAGGACGAAAGGGAGAATCGTGCCAAGAAGAAGGCATGTCAAGGCAACCCTGATTGGGACCGCCTTCCACCTGGAAACCGATATCCTCACTGCAGAAGAACATGCGGGTCAAGAATAGCCACCTACGCATCCACCACCAAGATTCTACACTTGGAGGGCCATCATCCTCAGGCTACGAGGGATCACCTAAGTAAGTAAGTACAATTTGCACATCACTTGCTCTGCAGTTAGTCTCATAAAAATGAATAGGGAAAGAAGTAGGTTAAAAGATCAGTTTCAAGTCAGGTTCTGCTCCACACTAAGCATGTAATAACAGTCATTCTCAAGAAAGACAGAATTCAATAAGGCGCCACTTGCCCTCTTCAACATTGGGGTGGGAGAATCATAACTTACCTCTCTTGTGCAGCCAGCCCTCCTTGATGACTGACACTTCATTCATGTTGATGTAGCCGTGTTAAACTGATTTCGATTCTGACAGTTGAACAACTGTGGGCCAGCTGGTGACCTGTAAGGAGTAGAGAAAAGTAGGAATTAGAAAGAAAGAGATTCCAAGAAGCTGGTGGTACCCTTGGAGCCACACTGCCTGCCTTGGAATGTGCTCCTCATGCTGCTTCTGTGTCTGGACTTTTCAATACCACAGTGCAAGCTTAAACTCCAAAGACAACAAATCTCTAAAGAAAAACAAGTCAGCCATTACCTGTGTTCCCACAGAGCCTGAGTGCCCCCCCCCCCCCCCAGTAGCTATGGGGTGGCTAGAAAGGCTATGGGAAAGAAACTGCCTTAGGGCAAGACACGATTCACAGCCGACCCAGCTCCCTAATATCAGGGGCTCTTGCAAATGTAACCAAGTGGCTTTGTGTACCCAGGAGGCTCAGCAAGGTTGGCAGGGCATAGTTAATGAGTTGCTGCTCCCAACCTAAGGCAGAAATGGTGTGAGGGGGATTGGACAATCAGACCTCCCCCCGCTCTACTAATGCAAATATTCAAAACCAGTACAACCAAGTGGGAAGCAAAAGATGAGAATTCTGGGCCGCAAGGCCAGACAGCATTTCCCCCAAATGCTCCACTCACCGTAATGTTTACATCTCCGTTTTCAATTTCCCTTTTGGCCTTATCTGCCCCTGCGCCTTGCCCTGCTATCAGAAGTGATAAGTGATAAGAGGCCTTTCCAAGGATCCGCACATGCTCAGATCAAAAGCGCCTTCGTAGCAAAAACACATAGCTAGAGAAAGATTAATCCCAGGCACCTGATGGGATTAACTGGGGGTGGGATGTGGGTGGAGAGACTCAAAGACAAGCCCAAAGACATTTCCAGCTATAGTGGTGTTTGTGACTGGGAGGGCTATCTACACAAGTTGGTCTTCGTGTCATAATAGGGTGCATGGCAGAATTATGTTGAGGCTCACATTTCTGGTGGAACGAGGAGCATGATGGGATACAGCAATTGTGTAGGTGAATGCAAAACTTGGAGGCTAAGAGACTGAAGTGCATGGGTCACTGCCACTTAGGCTTGCCGGCTACCCCACATTCTAACCTCTGTGAAAAGCCAGGAAGTGGGGCATGGAGGTGTCAAGAAAATGACTGTCCTGTCCTCTTGTAGAATAGAATAACTTTATTGTCATTGTACGTCGTACAATGGAGTTAAATGCCATCCCCAATCACATTATATATAATTACAAACAAAACATCCATCCTTCCACAACCTAATCGCTATTCCACAACCCCTAATGCCACATCGGTGTAAAATTATAGACTTCAATATAGTCACAGCTCTAGGATAAAAGCTATCTCTCAGCCTATTGTGGGATTGTTCCAACAAGAGAGTTAAAAGCCTCAAACGTGAAACCTGTGACACATCCCTCTCTGGTCAGAAGAACTTCCGAATGCAAGCGCAATGAGGGTAACTCGGGGCCAATGACTGCCCTTGGCTACATGGCTGTCATTGGTTTTGTCTAAGGAAGTCTCTCTGCTGTAGGACCAACCCTAATGACACTGCCAAGCCAGTGTCTGAAGACAGAGGGAATTATAGTGGTCACCAGAAGCCCATGATCAGCAGCCAGTACCCCAATCCCTCGGAGTGAGTAGATCTCTATTGCCAGAGAGACTGACAAACCCAAAAGGCTGTTCACCTCAAGTACCTGCATAAGACAAGAAGAGCCTAGCAAAGCTGCAACCTCTGAGCACAATATTGATGATTATTGTAATATTCCATCTGTTTCCAGTTTGGGGTTCAAGAGTAAATGTTGCTAAAAATTCACAGCACACAAAAGTTAAAAATGTAAGTGAAATAGCACTCAATAACCAGATTCTGGTGTTGTCTCCCCTTTCTGCAGGTGCTGGAGGTTAACAACACGGGGAAAGCCAACCTCCAACCAGGCCAGGAAGAGACTTGCACAATGAGGCGGCAGCACTTGTTGTTGCCACAGCGGCCAAGGCCCACAACAGACAACCAGGGTGGTGTTATGACAGAGCTTCAGAGTCATTTACATAAGAGTACAAATGGACCCGGCAGAATGCCTGAACCAGCAACATTCCCTCTGCTTCGGTCGGCCAGGAGAGATATGGGCCAAAGGGCAGCATTCTGCAGTACTACGCTGGACAAGAGGAGTCAGCCGTTCCCCTGGCCTCCTCCCCCCCCCCCCCTTTGCATAAGCCTGGCTTCCCACAAAGCCCCCAACAGTGGAATTGAGGGGAAAGGGCTCTCATTTGCTGCAGAGAGAGAGAAAAAGGGGCATGTCATACTTGCAAAGGGCCTTCTTCTCCTGGCTTCTAATCTCAGAGGCTCATTTGGATACCATCTGTCTCGCCATCAGATAACAGCCATTCAGAAGACAACGGTTTATGTCCTATCTTGCCTTTCTCCCAGAACCCAGTAAACATGGTAACAGGAATAAAGGGCAAACACAAATACATTTAAAAAAAAAATGACAATTAAAAAACTATCAACAGAATTTTTTTTAAAAAAGTTACATTTCGGTTTAAACCTCTCTTTGCCACTGCTCCAAGACTGATGCCTAACATTTACCTTTGAACTAGGTTAATGTATTTGAATGTTTTAATGCTGGTTTGATTATTTTAGTGTGAATTGTGTTATTCTATTTGTAAACTGCTCCGAGCCTTTGGGAGTGGCGGTGTATAAAATCGAATAATAAATAAATAAATGTGTACTAAAGGGACCATAAAATGTGCACCTTGTGTTCAATTGGTTTTAAAACAGAGTGGTTAATTTATTTATTTATTTATTTAAACTTATCCGTCGCCACTCCCATTCGGCTCGGGGCAACTCACAAACAATAAAAACAATAACTACATTTACAACTACATTAAAATCATTAGGATTAAAACAGCATCCATAAAATACAGATAGCATCAGAGAGGACAATGTAATGTCAGAGACACTGACAGTTTTTAGGAGCCAAACGCCTGTTGGAACAATAATGTCTTGCATGCCTTCCAAAAAACCAGCAAACTTGAAAGAGCACGGATTTCAGAGGGCAACACGTTCCACAGGGTAGGAGCTATGATAGAAAAAGCCCTCCTCCGTGTTGTAGTGAGATAATAACTCTTAGGACTTGGGACCACCAGGTGGTTTTCTGTCTCCAAGCGCAGGGGTCTAGTGGGACAGTATGGGATGAGGCGGTCCCTTAGGTACACTGGCCCCAGACCGTTCAATTTGATTAGTTTAGTTTTGTCAATATCAGGAATTCCAAATCATGGATACGCCATTTGGGTCTTTAGTTGCAAAGGAAGATACTTGACAAAATTGGTAAACTGAAAAGTCCTTTGGACAAAGTAGGCAGGAAAACAGACACTCCTCCCCACTCCGAGGATGAAAGAGCAGCAAATGAAGTTAACATATACAAGTCTAAATAGCAAAAAGACTTTGAAAACTCCCATATAAAAAGATGTGTTTTGATTAACTAACTACCACAAGATATGATAGCCCTAGAAGTGAAACCCTTAATAGCCAAAGTGTTCTGTGTTTCCACAAACAATTGATATTGAAAGTATCCTGGTTTCTAGTGTTTCCTTCTTTGGAAAAAGATAAATGAGATGTGTCTGATTCAGCTCTTCTCGACGCACCTCTACTAGCACAGCTTCCTAAGATTTTGCAGCTGAAGAAGCCAAGGAGTTCTGCATCCACTGCTGATGCTTCTGAATCAACCTTTTAAGGGGAGATTTCCCTGAAGACAACTGTAGAGGCATAAATCTAGCCTTCTCACAGAGCCCACCCTGGGCTCAATCATACACCTGTTCTGACTACACAGGCTGCCGGACGGTTTCTCCATCCCCTAAGGCACAAAGCCACAGCTGCCAACTTGAGAGAATACAGCTAAATCCTGATTCCTCTTCTGAATGCCCTAGTAAAAGACACAGGAGCAGCACGTTCATCCCACGTGGGAGTGAGGAGGGAGGCTTGTTGACTTGCAGAGCATGTGTGACTCAGACACTGCAAGCCCCAGAGTTGTTTACAGCACTCCAGGATGTGACCCTGTTGAACAAGAGGGGGGCAAGTAGCAAGAAAGGAAGAAAACACAGAAGGTGTTCACTGCTTAGAGTTAAGGCAAAGAGGAAGGGAGACAGTCCAAAAGAAAGGAGGTGGCTGCTCCTTATCTTTGCTGTGGACCCCAAATAAACATGCACCACACCAAACAGATGTCATCTATCAACTGAAGGAAACATTGTCAACGCGCTGGCTTTAGCCTATAAAGCTGTAAATGGTTCCGAACCAGTTTACCTGTCTGATTAAGATTAAGATCTTCTGAGGAGACTCTGCTCTCAAGCCCACCTCCTTCATGATTGACAGGGACGAGAGACCGGACCTTCTCAGTAGTGGCCCCTCGGCTTGGGAACTCCCTCCCTCCAGACCTTTAGGAAAAGGCTAAGTGGGTATTCGACCAAGTATTCAATGAGTAATTTATCAGTGCAATAAGCAAAGATGAAATAGTGCAACAAAAAATTGGAACGGTCACAGATATTGGATTGCGTAATTTTAAATACTTAGTTTTAAGATTTTATTATGTTTCAATGATTGTTTTAATGCTTATGTTTTTATTATGTGTGGGGTTTTTTGGCATCTATTGGTTGCCTATATATGTAAGCCGCCTTGATTCCCCTACAGGGTTGAGAAAGGTGGGGTATAAATACAGCAGTGTTTCTCAACCAGTGTGCCGTGGCACACTAGTGTGCCATGAGCGATCATCAGGTGTGGGAAATTGGCTCTCCCCCCTCCTAGCAGCCCCCTCACAGGTTTCCAAGAAACAAATTGGGCCTCTCTGCTTGGAAAGTTTGGTTTTTTTTTACTATTTTACTGGATTTCTGAGAGTCCCCCAAGGAACTATTTATAACAACTTCATGACATCCATAGTTAACTGGAAGCAAGTTTCACTCAGAGTGAAATTTCACAAAGGTCTGGAGAACAAGCTCTATGAGGAGCGGCTTGAAGAGCTGGGCATGTTTAGCCTGAAGAAGAGAAGGCTGAGATAAGACATGATAGCCATGTATAAATATGTGAGAGGAAGTCATATATATGTTGTGTTCATCAAAACAGGCCCAGGTTTCACACTGAATGTATAAATACATTTAAAAACATATTAACTATATGTATTACTGTGTTAGAGTGTCATTTTCTGTTATTTTGGTTGGTGGTGTGCCCCAGAATTTTGTAAATGTAAAAAATGTGCCACGGCTCAAAAAAAGTTTGAAAAACACTGAAATACAGCACATAAATAATAAATAAATAAATTCTAGGGTTCTTTAAAGCAAAGAAACTTAAGGTGCTTTTGCCAGTTCTATCCTCTGAAGAGTAGCTTTCAGCAGCTGGTATCCATGGCGGTCTTCTGTCAGATAGTCACGCAAAGTTAAAAGGAAAACCAAAAACGAATCTGGCTATGTCTTTCTTTCAGGTGAACTGTAACTCAATCTAAATCTGAAATTTAGGAGCAGCAACATCTCTACTTCAAACTTGATCGTTTTCAAACCTTACTGGAAAAGAGACAGAAATATAATGAACCTTCCCATCAACTGGCAGCTTCCTTTTAAAATGACTGGTTGCAAACCCTAATCCTAGATGTAGCTAAACACACTAGGACAGAAGTGTCAAACTTGTGGCCTCCAGATGTTTGGGCCTCCAGCTCCCAAAAGCCCTAGCCGGTTTACCCAATGGCCAGGATTTCTGGGAGTTGAAGTCCAAAACACCCAGAGGGCCAACAAGTTTGACACCTCTGCTCAAGGACCTGATTTTATATTGAGAAGCTGATGTGAGATCTACCGTGTTTCCCCGAAAGTAAGACAGCGTCTTACTTTCTTTCCCCCCAAAAAAGCCCCACTACGTCTTACTTTCGGGGTACGTCTTATATAAAGTAAGACGTACCCTGTCGCCACGCCCACGCCGCCGCCGCAACGCCCGCGCTTTGGAGCAACTGCGACTGCGCGTGCGCGGCTGGCGGCGCAGGAAGGCACGCGCAGAAAGGTGCGCCGCGGAGGTGTGCCGCGGCCGATGGGGCCGGTTGCGGCAGCGGCGGCGGCGTGGCGACAGGGTACGTCTTACTTTCGGGGTATGGCTTATATTAGCCAACCCCCCTGACACCCCTGATACATCTTACAATCGGGGGTGTCTTACTATCGGGGAAACACAGTAGGATAAGTCTCAGATTAGGTACGATCTTTGCTGAAGGACCCCTGTGGAAAGACATCTCTGTTCTTAGCTATTAAATGCAAAAGCAATTGCAGAATGGACAGAAAGATTTATTGGACAAGATTACGTGAATTTATCAGATCCAGTCACTTTTGCTGAAACACAAACTTCAAGTTATATACTTGGAAGTAGCTATGATGACTAGGCAGCAAAATGCAACAAAATCGAAAACAAAAATAAAGATGACACCTAAAGAAGGACAAAATACAACAATGGAAGCTTTCAAAGCCCATTAAGATGGTGTTTAAATGTCAAGTAACGAAGTTTCCTCAATACCACTTTAAACACAGACCTTAAGGAAACATCTCAAACTAGATGCAAGGTCATGTCATTTTTCTACTTTATTATTTTTAACATCTGCACCTGATAGACGCCAGCAAGCCACCAAGTTGTAAGCCAGTGTTTTTCAACCTTTTTTGAGCCGCGGCACATTTTTTACATTTACAAAATCCTGGGGCACACCACCAACCAAAATGACACAAAATGACACTCTAACACAGTAATACATAGAGTTAATATGTTTTAAAAAGTATTTATACACTCAGTGTGAAACCTGGGCCTGTTTCGATGAACACAACATAGATATCCTGGCAGGAATGGCAGAAAGACACAAACTTCCCACACAGAACTCCCATAACCAAGAGAAAATGCTATAAGAGTTTGGTGGGCATTGACCTTGGGTTTTGGAGTTGGAGTTCACCTATATCCAGAGAGCAGTGTGGACTCAAACAATGTTAGATCAGGACCAAACTTGGCATGAATACTCAATATGCCCGAATGTGAACACAGATGGAGTTTGGGGAAAATGGACCTTGACATTTGGGAGTTACAGTTCCTGGGATTTATAGTTAACACACAATCAAAGAGCATCCTGAACGCTTGCAACAATGGAATTGAACCAAACTTGGCATATTGAACTCTCATTACCAACAGAAAGTACTGAAAGGGTTGCTTGGGAAGTTGTAGTTCACCTACACCCAGAGAGCACTGTGGACTCAAACAATGTTATGTTATTGTTTGTTTTCTATCCAGAATCACAATGTTGGAAGGAGGCTCACCACTTTAAGGTCCCTAAAACAGGCATGGGAAAACTTCGGCCCTCTGGGTGCTTTGGACTTCAATTCCCACCATTCCTAACAGCCTGAGGCCCTTTCCTGCTTAAATGGCTGAGGGGGGGGGGGAGAGGAAAAGAGCCTGAGGCTGCTAGGAATGGTGGGAGTTGGAGTCCATAACACCAGGAAGGTCCAAGTTTGTCCATGTCAGCTTTCGACAGAGACCTCTTCCTCCCTCTTCCCCCTCCTGACGAACACTTACTTTTTCTTCTACACTGCTGCTTCTGCTGCCATTTTGATCCGAGGGGGCAGCGTGAGCGTGTTCAGGAGGGGAGGGGGGAGGCGCAGACTCACCCCAGAGCAAAGCGAGGCAAAGCGAGCAGAGGGAGGCTGGGAAGAAGGGAGTCCAAGTGGAGAAGAAAAAGTGTTTGGCAGGAGGGGGAAGAAAGGGTTTTGGAGGTTCCAGTTTCCCACGGCACACCTGATGACCGCTCACGGCACACTGGTTGGGAAACACTGTTGTAAGCCATTAAGAAATACTAATTATACACAAGTAGCAAGTGGAAACGCATTTGACAAGTAGACAGATTGAAAGTGAGACACAAACAGCAAATTAGGCTTCAGGGGCACAGCTTTCACCTTGGTCTGGGTCTATCAAAAAGGAAATGTTTTTTGTTCTTTAAAAGCTTTTGTATTTCTTTGAGACTCTGGGTTGCTCAGGCTTAAACTGAAGCAGATTTGTTTCCAAGCCACATGATCCCAGGATCTCTGCCCTACCTGTGAGACACAATACCTCAACTAACAAAGCCTCTAACAAAGCTCAGGAAGACACCTATGTCATTGACTGAGGGATGCCGCCTGAATATGGACTCCTAAGCAAATCTAGAGCAAGAGTAGTCCTTGAGTGAGTTAATATGCCTCATGATGGAGTAATGCTATTTCCTTCAGTAGAACAGGGAGCTTTCATGAGATTGGCTAGAGTCCCAGCGACATCCTTCCCTCCTTTGCAGTTTTGGAAAGTCGATGCAATAGACAACCATTACAGGCTTAAACCACTCAGCTGAGGTAAGAAGGAATTACTAAGGCACAGGGTTGAATCACACCTTTTCCACTCAACAACACATACCCGTCACAGCTGCCAAGTTCTGGATGCTGTGACTCCTCCTTGTCGAGCTTGTTCGGGAGTTTTGGCACAAGCGTTAAAGCAAGAAAGCCAACGGGGCACTCATGGGATCCTGCCCGCTACTCCCTGACCCAGTGCCCTCTCATTTCCTCTGGAAGGCTCCCACAAATCAACTTCCATCTTCAAAATCTCTCTCAAGAGTGGAATTTCAAGTCTAGCTGTTGCTACATCCTACAGATATTCCAAAAGCAGTTGTGAAGGCAGAAGTGAGCGCACTACCCTCCGAGTAAAGGACTCCTCTGCCTGCCAGGGCATTTCCTAAATCTCAGCATCAATTCCAAGTTATTTTTAGCACCCTGAAAAGTTACTATTATCAGCTCAGCTCCTTCAAAGAAATTCCATAACCAAGGGAGGTAGAGAAAGGCGAAAAAGACTAAGCGAACAGGAAGGAAGATAGTTCTGTGTACATGGCACAGTGCAGATAGAAAAACACACATCACACATGCAACAGGCGCAGAATGCCTGGCACTTGAGTGCAATGGTGAAGCTGACAAAAACATGCCCTGCTAACACATAAATGGGGGACCCAACAAGCCACTTTGGCACTGAAGTCCTCAGGGAAAGCAGAAACCTTGCTGTGACTCATTTGCTCCCGACCTTTAAAGGCTTGGAGGGAGAAACATACGTGTGATTTTGAAAGGGGCAGGCACGCAACAGTCCGCCCCCATGCAATACAAGAAAGAGGCTGGCAAAGGGCCAGCAAAAGCCAAACTGGAGCTTGCCTTTCATACGTGGCTCACAGCCTTCAGGTTCAGAAGCCAAGACTGAACATATCCTTCAACTGAGGAACAATATCTATCCAACGGTGACAGGCACCCACACACTGAACAGGCAGAATTTACTATTTCACTGCTGCACCTTCCTCTCACCCATTTCAGTGAGAGCTGCACCTGAGGATTGTTGCTTTAGTGCCACTTGAGGGAACAGATTTCAGTGTTTCAAAACTTCTGTAGATGAACATGGTGAGGCAAAATTAGGGCACTGCCCACTGAAAGAAGAATGCTGCTCTCAAATGACCATTTCCTCCAATCTCCAAATTTCTAGCAGTGGAGAGAATGAGGCACTCACATTCAAACCTAGAACTCTTACGTTTGCTGTGTTCACACCATCTTGTTCATTTTGGCCTGCCCTTTTCTTTGGATTACAAAATTGTATTTCTTAAATGCTGAAGTGAGGGGGAAAGTTACTGCAATGAAAGAAATGTGGGAACTGAAGGACAAATTCACGGGGAAGCATATATAGACAATACCTATTGAAATCATGGAAAAGTTACTACACTATTACAAAAACAAACACATAAAATTAGGTTAGAATGTGAACTTTAAAATATGTATTTCAAGAAAATTAGAAACCATTTATTATGTGTTTCACATTTTTTAATTTCTGGATTTATTATTATTATTTCAATCATTTGTAACCTGCTCTTCTCTACCCCAGAAGGGGGACTCAGGGTGGCTAACAACATTTCATAACAACAATAAACAACAATTACATTGTAAAATACATTAAAATAGATTAACCTATTAAATAACATTAAACAAAACACACTCCAGTTCCGTATTCAAGTTAACCATGTCAATTTGCAGTCCATTTCAATAGTCTTATCATCAGTTAATGTCTGCCATTTGTCCAGTATCTAACTAAATGCCTGGTCCCACAGCCACGTCTTTACCTTTTTTCTGAAGGAAAGGAGGGAAGGCATCGATCTAATTTCACTGGGGAGTGAGTTTCACAGGTGAGGGGCCACCACCGAGAAGGCCCTGGCCCTCGTCCCCACCAAACGTATTTGCGACGAAGGTGGGATCGAGAGCAGGGACTCCCCGGAAGATCTTAAATTTCGAGGTGGGACACCATCTTATCAAACTTTCATTTGGAAACAATGTTAAGAATCATATTCAATCCAGTTGTCAATACTAAGGTGAGGTATTAGATATGCAGTGATATTACCGACTAAAAAATGTGTGTGTGTGTGGAGAGGGAGAATTGAATGTTGTAATACATATGAGAGTTAGGGAACATTTGCAATAAAAATAGACTTAAAATTTTAAAAACTAGTCAAAACAAGATCCTTAGAAAAGAAGGATTCTTCTACTATACTCAGATCCTATTATTATATTTATTTCTGTGATCATGTCAGGAACTAAGATCCAAAGCGACCCTGCCATACTAGTTAGCATCTACGTAAAGATCCAGTAGAGAATGTTCTCAAAAGCCTGCTCTTTCCCAAATAAAAACTTTACCTCATAACTTGACTGTCCTTGACAAGTCCCATACAAGAACAGGGTTTGAAAGGAATAGCTCTGAAACTATTACACAGCTCCTAGTGTGATGGATAATACGAAAAAAAGACGATTAAATTGATGCTCAGGAAAGTGGCAGATGGAATCATCACATCTGCATACACCTCCCCACCATCTTCTTCCTTATTGTATATGATGAAATAGATCCATCTAACTGGAGGGAGGGGGTTAGGACCAAAGCCAGCAATGGGTGGAGGCACAAAGGGGCAGATCCAGCCGATATTTTATTCTAGGGAAAACAGATTACTCCGCTTACCATGGATCTGGAATGACTACTTGCAGAATACTTTTGAAATCAAACTATGAGCTAGTGGTTTTTTTTAAACTCTTTCTTCTTGTTAGGAGGCCTGTTCCCCATGAAAGCATGTCAACAGCTAGGGAAAAGCATAAAGATAACTTTTTACCCTGCTCTGGGCATTTTGTCCTCCATTATGTATCATTTTTTGTACCTGGTGAGCCAATGGGATTTGTGTAACAGACACCATGCAAAATCACTTCTGGTGTGAGAGAATTGGCTGTCTGCAAGGACGTTGCCCAGGGGACGCCCAGATGTTTTACCATCCTGTGGGAGGCTTGAAGAGCTGGAGCCGCAAGAGGAGCTGGAGCTGACAGACGGAAGCTTCCCCTGCTTCCCGGATTCAAACCGCCAGCCTTTCGGTCAGCAGTCCTGCCAGCACAAGGGTTTAACCCATTGCGTCACCGGGTTAATAGCCAAGGAAGCCACAGTCCTTTTCTCTTACTGCAATCTGTGCTGGCATGCAACACCTCAGCTTGCTGCTTCCCATTGGGAACAAAAACTTTGGAGATCAATGGAATGGCACTGCCAGTTTCTATTTTCCTCTCCTCCCCAAGTATCATGATGCTATCTAAAGCAGTGTCTGGCAGCAAATAAGCCGAAGCATCAATGACAGCAGCAAAAAACCCCCAAAACATTGGAAACCCAGCTCCTGAGAATTCAGTGGTGGCAGCACTGGAGCTAAGAAGAGAGAGACACATCGTCCTTAAAATCTCTTATGTAAAAGTGCAGGAAGATAGCAGAAATCTAAGAACATTCACAATTAACATGTAGTACTGTGACACTGCCTCCTCTATGGGACTTCTATTGCTTTCTCCCTTCTCTCCACCCAGTGCGGCTGTCATTGCAGTTTTAAAAGAAATTGATGCTCCACTTCAGGGTAGAGAATCATACAACTGGGTGAGCCCCCAAGGGTCATTCAGTCCAACCCCATTCTGCCATACAGGTATACACAATCAAAACACTCCAGAAGGCCAGCAATCTGGTCTCTGTAAAAATTTCTCCCGAAGGAGACTTCATTGCACTCTGAGGCAAAGCGTTCCACTGTCAAACAGTGCTTCTGGCCACCCAAGTCTTCATTAATGACTTGTATGAAGGTTTAAATGACATGCTCATGAAGTCTGTAGATGACATCAAACTGGGATAGCTAATACTCCAGAAGACAGGATCAGAATCCACAATGATCTCAAGAGATTAGAGAACTGGGCCAAACATGAATTTCAACAGGGAGAAATGTAAGATTACTGGGAATGTGGCGCAGCTGGCTGCGAGTCAGCTGCATAAGATCTCTACTGACCAGAAGGTCATGAGTTCGAGGCCTGCCCGGGTCGGGGTGAGCTCTCGACCAATTGCGCAGCTCGTTGTCTGTCTCTATATGTTGTATTTCTATGGCATTGAATGTTTGCCTGTATATGTGTACTGTGATCCGCCCTGAGTCCCCTGCGGGATGAGAAGGGCGGAATATAAATGATGTAAATAAATAAATAAATAAGATACTCACTTAGGCAGAAAAAACAAAATGCAGAGATGCCTGGTTATGCCTGGCTCAACAACAGACTCACATGTGAAAAAGACCTTAGAGTCCTAGTGGACAACAAGTTGAACATGTGCCAACAATGTGATGCAGCAGCTAAAAAAGCCAATGGGGATTTGGGCTGCAGCAAAAGGCATATAGTGTCTAGATCAATGGAAGTAATGGTGCCTCTCTATTTTGCCATGGTTAGACCTCACCTGGAATACTGTGCACAATTTAGAAGATATATTGACAAACTGGAACGTGCCCAAAGGAGGGCAACTAGAATGATCAAAGGTCAGGAGACCATGAATTGGTGCGAGGAGCGTCTTAAAGAGCTGGGTATCTTTAGCCTACAGAAGAGAAGGTTGAGAGGAGACACGATCGCCATGTTTAAATATTTGAAAGGTTGTCTAAGAAAGAGGGAGGAGGCTTGTTTTCTGCTGCCTTGAAGACTGGGACTCAGGGCCGTTCCACAGTCATATAACCCAGGATACCGAGGCAGAAAATCCCATAATATCTGTTTTGAACTGGGTTATCTGAGTCCACACTGCCATATATTCCAGTTCAAAACAGAAAATGTGGGATTTAATTCAGCTGTGTGGAAGGGGCCTCAGTGGAGCAATGGGTTCAAATTATTGGAATGGAGATCCCACCTGAACATTAGGAAGAATTTCCTGTCTATGAGAGGTCTTCAACAGTAGAACTCTCTTTCGCAGTCTGGTGAAAGTTCCTTCCTTGGAGGCTTTTAAATAGAGGCAGGATGACCATCTGTGGGGGCTCTTTGAATGTGTTGCTCCTGCATGGTAGGGGGTTGGATTAGATGGCCCATGTCATCTCATCCAACTCTATGATTATAAGTTCTTCCTAATGCTTAGGTGGAATCTCTTTTCATGTAGCCGTCATCTCCAAAGCACCATACACATGGAGACAAAAAAAGCTTGAAAACAATGCTCCTTCCTCATGTGTAATAGCCTAGGCCACATCCAGGGAGGGAGTCCTTCCTTTCCCAATGGGGGAACCCTCCCATATTGGGATGATATTTTTTAAAGCTGGAATTATTTATTATTTGTGGAATATTATTTTACTTAGATCAGGCATGGGCAAACTTCGGCCTTCTGGGTGTTTTGGATGTCAACTCCCACAATTCCTAACAGCCTGAGGCCCTTTCCTGGCTGAGGGGGGGAAAGGGCCTGAGGCTGTTTGTCCCAACACAAACAGTGGGACGCTTTACCAAATGCAAGGCACAACCAAAACAGAGGCTAGAGAAATAAGCCTGTATATGAACCTGTATAAGTACTGTGTATACACGTATTCAAAGCCTGGGAGGAAAGGCAACAGGGTTGTTTTGTAGTGTGGATTCACTTGCACATAAGTAGTCAATTACACATAAGTAATCATAAAGTAACATATAACCTGGCTGTTAGCATTAGAGTAAAGGTGCTGTTTGTCAATACAACGTATATAAGTGGATACAAGTGGATGTAAGCACATAAGTAGCTGTGGGGCAGCAAACATAGTTAACATAATATAACAATATGAAGACATAACAAAAAAAAAACACTTGGCCACAGTGGTCCACGCTCTGGTTACATCCCAAATAGACTACTGCAACGCACTCTACGAGGGGCTGCCTTTGAAAACGGTTCGGAAACTGCAGTCAGTCCCAACGGGCGGCAGCCAGAATGCTAACTGGTGCGTCATACAGGGAGCATACCACCCCCCTGCTGTGTCAGCTACAATGGTTGCCTGTACATCTCCAAGCCCAATACAAAGTGCTGGTATTGACCTATAAAGCTCTATACGGTTCTGGCACAGCTTACTTGTCCGAAAGCATCTGCCTCTATGTCCCATCTCACAGTCTAAGATCATCTGGGGAGGCCCTGCTCTCGCTCCCGCCAGCATCGCAAATGCGGCTGGTGAGGACGAGAGACAGGGCTTTCTCAGCGGTGGCCCCTCGCCTATGGAACGCACTTCTAAACAAAATAAGATCGACTCCACCTCTCCTCGCTTTTAGAAAAAAGCTAAAGTCGTGGTTCTGGGACCAGGCCTTTGGGCAACAGATGTAAATTGTACCTTTGGATTTGACTGGACTGGCACTTTGGACTTGACTGGACTGACAATGTGTTCCGCTTGATGGCTTTAATTAATTATTGTTGTATGTAGTGGTTTTTAATGTAATGTTATTTTAATGCTTTTAAATGATGTTGATTATATGGCAGTGTTTCCCAACCAGTGTGCCATGGCACACTAGTGTGCCGTGAGCAATCATCAGGTGTGCTGTGGGAAACTGGAACCTCCAAAACCCTTTCTTCCCCTTCCTGCCGAACACTTTTTCTTCTCCACTCGGGCTCCCTTCTTCCCAGCCTCGCTCTGCTCGCTTTGCCTCGCTTTGCTCTGGGGAGAGTCTGCACAGTAGCGCCCGCACGGGTCACGTCTTCCTCCCTCCCCCTCCCCTCCTGAACACGCTCACGCTGCCCCCTCCGATCAAAATGGTGGCAGAAGCGGCAGTGTAGAAGAAAAAGTAAGTGTTCGGCAGGAGGGGAAAGAAAGGGCGTGAAGGGGAAGGGGGAGGAAGAGGTCTCTGTCGAAAGCTGGCATGGGACTTCCAGGTGTTTTGGACTCCAACTCCCACCATTCCTAGCAGCCTCGGGCCCTTTTCCTCCCCCAGCCACTTAAGCAGGAAAGGGCCTCAGGCTGTTAGGAATGGTGGGAGTTGAAGTCCAAAGCACCCAGAGGGCCAACGTTTTCCCATGCCTATTTTAGGGACCTTAAAGTGGTGAGCCTCCTTCCAACATTGTGATTCTGGATAGAAAAAAAACAACAACATAACATAACATTGTTTGAGTCCACAGTGCTCTCTGGGTGTAGGTGAACTACAACTTCCAAACTCAAGGTCAATTCCCAAGCAAACCCTTTCAGTACTTTCTGTTGGTAATGAGAGTTCAATATGCCAAGTTTGGTTCAATTCCATTGTTGCAAGAGTTCAGGATGCTCTTTGATTGTGTGTTAGCTATAAATCCCAGAAACTGTAACTCCCAAATGTCAAGGTCTATTTTTCCCAAACTCCATCTGTGTTCACATTTGGGCATATTGAGTATTCATGCCAAGTTTGGTCCTGAACCAACATTGTTTCAGTCAACAGTGCTCTCTGGATATAGGTGAACTACAACTCCAAAACCTAAGGTCAATGCCCACCAAACTCTTATAGCATTTTGTCTTGGTTATGGGAGTTCTGTGTGGGAAGTTTGTGTCTTTCTGCCATTCCTGCCAGGATATCTATGTTGTGTTCATCGAAACAGGCCCAGGTTTCACACTGAGTGTATAAATACATTTAAAAACGTTTTAACTATATGTATTACTGTATTAGAGTCTACTTTTGTGTCATTTTGGTTGGTGGTGCGCCCCAGGATTTTGTAAATGTAAAAAGTGTGCCGCGGCTCAAAAAAGGTTGGGAAACACTGTTATATGGTGTATTTTTTATATTGTATTGTGGTGTTGCGGCCTGTAGTGCTGCAAATGTAAGCCGTGCTGGGTCCCCCTGAGGGGGTGAGAAGCTACAGGGTCCAAATACCATAAATAAATAAATGGTTAACATAATATATAACAATACTAGCTGTACCCGGCACGCGTTGCTGTGCCCTTTTTAGGAGATGCGAGAAAGTCCAATAATCCACGGTGTGCCCTCCTCTAAACTGCAGTTGGATGGAGTGTGGGTCATGGGGGGCATGGTGTGCCAAGTTGGGTCTTTATTGGTCTTGGTTCTGGGCCACAGTGGTCTGTGGGGAATGATGGGTTTTGAAGTACTACAAATCCCGTTTTCCATGGTGGTACTTCAAGTCCCATCATGTATGGTCGGGGCTCTGTGTGCCAAGGTAGGTTACTGTAAATTCAGGCCATACACAATGTCCCATGAGCTGAGGCCTAGTTAGGAACAGCAAGTTAATGAAGCCTTACTGTCAATTCAGGCCATACACAATGTCCAATGAGCTGAGGCCTAGTCGGGAGAATCAAGTTAATGAAGCCTTACTGTCAATTCAGAGCGTAAACAGCTTCCCAGTAAGTGAGGGCTAGTTAGGGAAATCAAGTTAATGAAGCCTTACTGTCAATTTTGGGCATGGTCTGTGATTTTTTGGGGTGTAAATTTTCGGTTGGAAGTGATTTGGGTGTTTGTGTTGGGGATTGGCTCAGGCCTTTTCCTTATTCTGTTTTGGCAGTTTAGTATGGATCGGAATTTTCATGTTGGCTGGCCAGTGCAGCAGTTATGCAAATCCGCCCTTATTGGCAGCCAATCATGTTGTTCAGAATGTAGAGGCTGGGTGAGTCTTTGGCTGCCCCGGAGGATGCTGGTAAATGTAGTTTTATTTTTACTCGTTGTTTTGGGGGCCTTTTAGGTTTTTGGGGGGGGAAGTTTCTTTGCTACAAACGTACCTTGCTTGAGGCCTATTTCTGTTGGCAAGTATTGTGTTTCTGCGTTGTATGGTTTCTTTGTTTGAGGTATACATCACATGACGTGAACCCATTTATATAATAGATTGTGGTGTTGCGGCCTGTAGTGCTGCAAATGTAAGCCGTGCTGGGTCCCTCTGCGGGGGTGAGAAGCTACGGGGTACAAATACCATAAATAAATAAATGGTTAACACAATATAACAATATGAAGACACAACCAAAACAGAGGCTAGAGAAATAA
Source organism: Anolis apletophallus (assembly GCA_030556195.1). Lineage (NCBI taxonomy): Eukaryota > Metazoa > Chordata > Lepidosauria > Squamata > Anolidae > Anolis > Anolis apletophallus. The sequence goes on from JARBWK010000011.1 coordinate 17,683,077, forward strand.
GCAAAATCCTCTAACAATAAGACCAAATTGTATGAACTGGGTTTACTGGGTTCAGTCAATCTGACTCTAGAGCAGGCCTGGGCAAACTTGGGCCCTCCAGGTGTTTTGGACTACAACTCCCACAATTCCTAACAGCCTACCGGCTGTTAGGAATTGTGGGAGTTGTAGTCCAAAACACCTGGAGGGCCCAAGTTTGCCCAGGCCTGCTCTAGCATGTGGCAGATCCAAGGAGGCGCCTGCAGACAACGAGCCAAGGAAACAGCAGCTGCCTTCGGAAGCCCGTAGTGCGCATGCGCAAACGTGGGCAGAAGCCAAGATAAGCCTTGTCTGGCCAGTGAAAGGCCTTCCCCACCCCTGTAGATTCCCTTCGCCCCGCCCCCTTTTCCTTCTCACACACCCCTCTGTTTTGCGGGCCTAATGGTATAACCCTTCTCAAACCCGCGCTGGCCTGCCCGGGCTGTACCACTGGAAGCTCACAAATAGGGGGGAGGGGGGGAGATTGGAAAAGGAAGTCCCCTCACAGGCCTTCGCTTTCTCTCACCTGCCGCCGCTACTGGCGTCCCCTCAGGCCCATCTTCTCACGGCGTTTGGGGCGGGGGAGAGAGAGAGGGAGGGAGGGAGGCGGATAGTAAGGGGCGCCGCCACCGCCGCCGACACTTTCGCCTCTCCTGCGCAGGCGCGGTCCAGCTCCTCCCAAGGCGCATGCGCGGGTCGGGCGCGAAGTCACGATGGCGCCTGCGTGGGCGGAGGAGGCGGAGGCCGGGCGGGGCCCTGCGCTGCGCATGCGCGAAAGGCTAGCCTGGCACTGCCAAGGGAGCAAGGCATCATTCTAGCAGAGAGAGAGAGAGAGGGTTCTTCTGCAGGTCAAGCCAAGGCCAGGCTATGCCATTCTCTCTCAGCTGGCTTTCAATGGCTTAAATCAGTCCTAATGCTGTGACCCCTTAATACAGTTCCTCATGTTGTGGAGACCCCTAACCATAACATTATTTTCATTGCTACTTCATAACTAATTTTTTTTTTTGGTTGGTGGGGGGTTGATTTTGTCATTTGGAAATTGTAGTTTGCTGGGATTTATAGTTCACCTACAATCAAAGAGCATTATGAAATCACCAACAATTGAATTGGACCAAACTTGGTACACAAAACTCCCATGACCAACAGCAAATACTGGGAGGGTTTGGTGGGCATTGACCTTCAATTTGGGAGTTGTAGTTCACCTACATCCAGAGAGCACTATAGACTAAACAATGATGGATCTGGACCACACTTGTCACAAATCCGCGATATACCCAAATGTGAACACTAGTGGAGTTTGGGGTAAATAGATCTTGACATTTGGGAATTGTACTTGCTGGGATTTATAGTTCACCTACAATCAAAGAGCATTCTGAATTCACCAACAATTGAATTGAACCATACTTGGTATACAAAACTCCCATGACCAACAGCAAATACTGGAAGGGTTTGGTGGGCATTGACCTTCAGTTTGGGAGTTGTAGTTCACCTACATCCAGAGAGCACTATAGACTAAACCAGTGTTTACCAACCTTTTTTGAGCCGCGGCACACTTTTTACATTTACCAAATCCTGGGGCACACCACCAACCAAAATGACACTCTAACACAGTAATACATATAGTTAATATGTTTTAAATGTATTTATACACTCAGTGTGAAACCTGGGCCTGTTTCAATGAACTCAACATAGATATCCTGGCAGGAATGGCAGAAAGACACAAACTTCCCACACAGAACTCCCATAAGCAAGAGGAAATGCCATAAGAGTTTGGTGGGCATTGACCTTGAGTTTTGGAGTTGTAGTTCACCTACATCCAGAGAGCACTGTGGACTGAAACAATGTTGGATCAGGACCAAACTTGGCATGAATACTCAATATGCTCAAAGTGTGAACACAGATGGAGTTTGGGAAAAATAGACCTTGACATTTGGGAGTTACAGTTTCTGGGATTTATAATTAACACACAAAGAGCATCCTGAACTCTTGCAACAATGGAATTGAACCAAACTTGGCATATTGAACTCTCATTACCAAAAGAAAGTACTGAAAGGGTTTGCTTGGGAATTGACCTTGAGTTTGGAAGTTGTAGTTCACCTACACCCAGAGAGCACTGTGGACTCAAACAATGTTATGTCATGTTGTTTGTGTTTTCTATCCAGAATCACAATGTTGGAAGGAGGCTCACCACTTTAAGGTGCCTAAAAGGCAGGCCCTCTCTGGGTGCTTTGGACTTCAACTCCCACCATTCCTAACAGCCTGAGGCCCTTTCCTGCTTAAGTGGCTGAGGGGGGGGGGGAGTGCGCAGACTCGCCCCAGAGCAAAGCGAGGCAAAGTGAGCAGAGCGAGGCTGGGAAGAAGGGAGCCCGAGTGGAGAAGAAAAAGTGTTTGGCAGGAGGGGGAAGAAAGGGTATTGGAGGGTCCAATTTCCCACGGCACACCTGATGGTCTCTCACGGCACACTACTGTGCCACGGCATACTGGTTGAGAGACACTGTTCTAGGAGAGAGAGAGAGAGAGAGAGAGAGAGGTTCCTCTGCAGGTCAAGCCAAGGCCAGGCTATGACATTCTATCTCAGCTGGCTTTCAATGGCTTAAATCAGTGTTTCTCAACCTTCCTAATGCTGTGACCCCCTTAATACAGTTCCTCATGTTGTGGAGACCCCTTACCATAACATTATTTTCATTGCTAGTTCATAACTAATTTTTTTTTTTTTTGGTGGGGGTTGATTTTGTCATTTGGAAATTGTAGTTTGCTGGGATTTATAGTTCACCCACAATCAAAGAGCATTCTGAACTCACCAACAATTGAATTGAACCATACTTGGTACACAAAACTCCCATGACCAACAGCAAATACTGGAAGGGTTTGGTGGGCATTGGCCTTGAAGTTTGGGAGTTGTAGTTCACCTACATCCAGAGAGCACTATAGACTAAACAATGATGGATCTGGACCACACTTGTCACAAATCCTCGATATACCCAAATGTGAACATTGGTGGAGTTCGGGGTAAATAGATCTTGACATTTGGGAATTGTACTTGCTGGGATTTATAGTTCACCTACAATCAAAGAGCATTCTGAATTCACCAACAATTGAATTGAACCATACTTAGTATACAAAACTCCCATGACCAACAGCAAATACTGGAAGGGTTTGGTGGGCATTGACCTTCAGTTTGGGAGTTGTAGTTCACCTACATCCAGAGAGCACTATAGACTAAACCAGTGTTTCCCAACCTTTTTTGAGCCGCGGCACACTTTTTACATTTACCAAATCCTGGGGCACACCACCAACCAAAATGACACTCTAACACAGTAATACATATAGTTAATATGTTTTTAAATGTATTTATACACTCAGTGTGAAACCTGGGCCTGTTTCAATGAACACAACATAGATATCTTGGCAGGAATGGCAGAAAGACACAAACTTCCCACACAGAACTCCCATAACCAAGAGAAAATGCTATAAGAGTTTGGTGGGCATTGGCCTTGGGTTTTGGAGTTGTAGTTCACCTATATCCAGAGAGCACTGTGGACTGAAAAAATGTTGGATCGGGACCAAACTTGGCATGAATACTCAATATGTCCAAATATGAAAGCAGGTGGAGTTCAGGGGAAATAGACCTTGATATTTGGGAGTTGTAGTTGCTGGGATTTATAGTTCCCCTACAATCAAAGAGCATTCTGAACCCCACCAATGATAGAACTGGGCCAAACTTTCCACACAGAACCCCCAGGAGGCAAGAGGAGGTCTCTACTTGGGGAAAGGGAGGCGGGCCTTCCCAATGCATGGAGAGGGAGAGACCAAGTAGACAACGGGTGGGGAGAGGGGTGTTTGTAATTTTGTGCCTTTATCGAGGTAGGTTTCTTAGGGTTTTTATACTTCAACACACTAGACTCCCCCCTCCCTCCCAGAGTTACAATTTCCCACGGCACACCTGATGATCGCTCACGGCACACTAGTGTGCCCTGGCACACTGGTTGGGAAACACTGGCTTAAATGATGATTTAATTATTATTATTTAAATTACTTGTTTTAATTAATTGTGCAATGTATTGTAAATTTTTTGGTTTACTTTTTTTAAACTTATCTATCTATATAAATGAAAATGTAATGTTTGTTTGTGGGATTAACATAACTCAAAAACCACTGGATGAATTGACACCAAATTTGGACACGATACACCTGTCAGACCAACAAGTGACCATCACTCATAAAAACACAGCAGAAGAGACTTAAAAAGCAAAAAAACCCAAAAATATATTACAATGCATGCACAAAACCACCCATATATCTCTCTCTCGCTCGCTCTCTTGGCATTACTTCGCAAACGATTCTTAGGAAGGACTCATCCCACACCTTATACAAGCGCGTTGATGACTAAAAAGGCCAATCTGAGATAGACAAGTCCGGTTGCAGAAAGCACAGCAGAAAGTCTCCTTGGGTGATATTGTTTCCAAGTTGCGGTTCTTTCTGCGATGTCGTTCCTCTATGAGACTCGTTATGAGACTCTTTTGAAAGAGGCTGCAGTATTGAGGATTGAAAGATGTGATGTGAGGCCAGGTGGACCATTGTTGGTGATCAATCTGGCTGAGCCTGAGATGTTTCAGGGAGTCCTTAGATCTCTTTTTGGGAGCACCTCTCTTGCGCTGACCCATGACGAGTTCACCATAGAGTAGTATCTTTGGGAGGCGGTGGTGCTCCATCCTAGAGATGTGCCCTGCCCAGCGCAGCTGTGTTCTCAATAGCATGCGGTCAATGCTGATGATCCCTGCTTGCTCAAGGACAGCAACATTCATCACATAGTCAGTCCAGTGTATACTTAAGATTGTACGAAGACAGCGCTGATGAAAGCGTATGAGGAGTCGTAGGTGTTGGCGATAGGTGACCCATGTTTCAGACCCATATAGGAGAATAGACAGTACGATAGCTCTGCACAAAACCACCTATATATACATACTAGCTGTACCCAGCACGCGTTGCTGTGCCCTATTTAGGAGATGCGAGAAAGTCTGAGTATGTAAGGGTTGGAATTGATGTTACTTATGGTCTTGGTGGGGTCATGGCTGTGTCGTTGTGGGTTGTTCTGGTGGGTGGGATGTTGAAGTCCTATGGAGTTGTTGGTGTGTGGTGTTCCTGGCGTTCTGCAGAGCTTGTGGATATACAATGTTTTTTGTCTTTCCGTTGGCTGTGTTGATGTAGAGGTTCTGTGGTTTCCCAACTCTGGAGCATGCTACGTAGAGTTGTCCGTGGGAGAAGCATTCTGTGTCAAGGTCTATGCCACAGATTTGTAGTGTTTGTCCTTGAGCCTTGTTTATGGTGATGGCAAAAGCTAGTGTAGTGCAGTGTCTTTCTGTTCTGGCGTTTGTTCTCCCCTTTTTTGTGTGATGTATGTAGCGTTGCGAGTGTGTTGTCCGCTGCTGTTCCTTTTAGGAGGCATGGCTTGTCTTTTGGGTCAGCTTATGCCTGTGTGGAAGGAAGGAATGGCATACAAATGGGTTGAGCTGTAGACGCAAGGTTGTGTTATGTGCGTATTGTGTTGTGTGTAGGTATTACTTTTGTGTTATTCTGGGGGTATGTGTTGGTCAGTGGTGCCTGTGTCCCTGGTGCCCTATTTGTCTCCCTCCTAGATCTTGACCGTGGCAGTTTAACCCTCAACTGAAATCACTCAGCATTCTAAGTGGCTTTGCCTACCGTTACTATGGTAACTGATGTTGGCCAATGGGTTTCGCTGGCTGCCGCAGAGGATGCTGGGAAATGTAGGTTTTTTGTATCGTTGTTTTGGGGGCCTTCTAGGTTTTGGGGGAGTTTCTTTGCTACAAACGTACCTTGCTTGAGGCCTATTTCTGTTGGCAAGTTTGGTGTTTCTGCGTTGTAAGGTTTCTCTGTTTGGGACGGTCTTTCCATGACGACTCTTCCTTTATATATATAGATTGTCCTCCCATGCCTGTGAAACATGGACTGTCTACAGACATCACACACAACTTCTGGAACAATTCCATCAGTACTTCCTCTGAAAAATCCTGCAAATCTCTTGGGAAGACAGGTGGACAAATGTCAGTGTGCTGAAAGAAGCAAAGATCACCAGCATTGAAGCGATGCTCCTCCGCCCTCAACTCCACTGGTCCGGCCACGTTGTCCAAATGCCCAATCACCGTCTCCCAAACCAGTTACTATACTCCTAACTCAAGAACAGGAAACGTAATATTAGTGGACAGGAAAAGAGATTTAAAGATGGGCTTAAAGCCAATCTTAAAAATAGACACAGAGAACTGGGAAACCCTGGCCTTTGAGTGCTCTAACTGGAGATCAGCTGTTACCACCAGTGCTGTGAAATTCGAAGAGGTACAAATGGAGGGCGAAAGGGAGAAATGCATCAAGAGCAAGGCATGTCAACCCGGGCACTATGATTCTACTTACTTAGGCAATCCCTCGTCAAAGTATGATGGTGTTTTGTCTTGGTGAAGGGTCCTGAGTTGGTTGTAGGGCATATAACTGGGTTGGGAGGACAACAGCTTTATAAACAAGCACCTTGGTATACCTACAAATGTCCCAATCCTCAAACACTCTCTGCACTTGCAGAGCTCAGACAGTGTTGTATTTTAGTGTCAATATTGATTTTTGTGGAGAGGGTTGCTGCCAAGGTAGCGGAAATGGTCAACATTTTTATTTTATTTTATTTATTATTCGTATTTATATACCGCTCCATTCCCTTAGGCTCGGGGCGGTTTACATGGATAAAAACAGGGAAATAACAATAAAACAGTTTTAACACTATACATTAAAACACTATACACTACTAAACAGCTATATCATAATACAGTCAAATAGGACCATTTTCTGATGTTACACCATTAAGCTGTACTTCTGGCAATGCGGAGGGATTGGTTGGTGCCTGCTGATAGAGCACTTCGGTTTTCTCAACGTTCAGTGAGAGGTCGAGCTTCTCGCATGCTTCTGCAAAGGTGTTTAGAATGACTTGTAGATCTTCTTCTGAATGAGCACAGACTACATATCATCAGCGTACTGGAGTTCTAAAATAGATGTCGTTGTGATCTTGGTTTTCTTTCAATCTGCTAGGGTTAAATAGTTTGCCATCTGTCTGATAGATGACAGAGCTGGGATAAAGTACTCTCAGTTAACTGGATCACAACCATACACAGTGAAGACATCTGCCCTTGAGTTTTGCTACTCTGCTGCTGAATACACATGCCCAGTGTGGAATACATCTCAGCACAGTAGATGTGGTGCTTAATGAGATATGCTGCATTATCACAGGATGTCTACACCCCATACCACTGGAGAAATTATATTGTATAACCGGTATAGCATCACCCAATATCCTTTGGGAAGTAGCAATCAGTAAAGGACCAAGGCATTGACATCTCTGGCCCATCCTCTGTACGAATATCAGCCTGCATGATGTCTTAAATCAAGAAATAGCTTTCGAAGATCTACAGAGATACTCTCAGGAACACCTCAGCAAGCGGGAGTCCAAAAGTGGCAGGTTAAAACCCGGAACTTCAATCAGTGGCTGATACTGGATGAGAAACTCCCTCCTGGGCACACAGAAGACTGGGCAACTAGGAAGGCGCTGAACAGACTGTGTTCTTGCACCACAAGATGCAGAGCCAATCTTAAGAATTGGGACTTGCAATTATGGAGAAGAGCAAACCACAAACCACTTACTACAATGTGGTCTGGGCCCCGCCACATGCACAGTGGATACTATACTATACCCCATCTATACTATTCCATACCATACAATATACCATGCCCTTAATGCCTTGAGATTTATATTGAAATACATTAATTAAAAGCAAATAATGACAAACTTAATGTAACCATTTTATTATAAAGCTTTGTGTTTTCATTTGTATTGAAAGTAGTGTGTCACAAAAGTCTCCACACATAGGAAAAAGTAACAAACACATAGTTTAGATGTTTTATATATACTGGCAGAGTTTTGTAAATAAAATTAATGAATATTTGGTAAACAAAGGTACATTTAGCTATGGTTTTCTATTTTCCCTATGTAGGGCGACTTCTGGGACACCCTGTTTTACTTTGGCCCCTTCCACATAGCTGTATAGAATCCACATTGAACTGGATTATATGGCAGTGTGGACTTAGTTCAAAGCAGATATAGTGGATTGTCTGCCTTGATGTTCTGGGTAATATGGCTGTGTGGAAGGGCCCTTTGAGTTTTTTTCCTTCTCTTCCCTTTCTCCATCTGGTACCAAATTTTCAGTTAGAGAAATAAGGCCTAGGAACACAACTACTTTGTTAACAGAGAGATATACTTGTGATAGGATCACACCTTATCTTCCTCTGACATACAGCATTTCTTTGCCACTTTCCAAATCAGTCACGGAATTGGGTCTCCTCCCACTATCTGTTATCCTAAATGAGTCCAGTAGTTCACTGAAAATCAGTGTGAATATCCATATTGTTGCACAATTTCCATATTGGGAATGATGCAGCTGTCTTTGAATCAAACCATTTTTCCCCTTGTTTGCTGAGGCAGGGAAGAACATGCCATTTTTAGCCCTATTTCATGTTTTTAGAAGGAAGTTACAGATATGGAACTCTTTATTATTACAGTCCTGCCAAATTTACAAATACCTATATTATAAACAATACATTAAAAAATTAAAAGTACATAAATTTTCCCCATATTTGTATTCCAAGGGGCTCAAAACAGCAAACAAAGGGGAACCCTTCAGTTCTCCAACAGATACTTCCAATCTGGTTATCAAATGTTGGGTTGCTGTGGGTTTTCATGGACGGAGGGAGCCACATTCAAACTAAACATGTCCACTGTCCAGAAACACTGAAATGATGCCTTTGAATCTCTTTTATTCTCAGATCCCTACAAGGCTCCCAACTCCTCATTGGGCTTCAAACAGTTACACACCATCCATAAAACACATTTTAAATCAATGAGCCTCACGAAGAAACATTTGATATTTTGTCAAAGGCTTTCATGGCCAGAACCACTGGGTTGCTGTGAGTTTTCCAGGCTGTATGGTCATGTTCCAGAAGCATTCTCTTTTGAAATTTCACTCACATCTATGGCAGGCAGGTCTGTTGGAAACTAGGCAAGTGGGGTTTATATATCTGTGGATTGTCCAGGGTGGGAGAAAGTACTCCTGTCTGTTTGGGGCAAGGGTGAATGTTGCAACTCTAACAACTACCATGTCAGACTACTCAGAGAAGACATTGAAATCCACAAGCATGTGGACAATTTCAACATCAAGGAGGAAAGCATGAAAATGAACAAAGTCTAGCTATCAGGACAGTAAATAAAAAGCAACACTAAAAAAACAGGGGAATTCCAGACATGAAACAATAAAGGCTAGCTAACACCTCCCAACAAAGGATTCCCCAGACAGGAAGCAGCCAGGCTTTGAATGCTAATCAAGGTGGCCAATTGCAACACTCACACTTGTCTCAAGCAGACAAGAGTTCTTTCTCCCACTCCGGACATTGCACAGATATATAAACCTCACATGCCTAGTTTCTAACAGACCTCACAACTTCTGAGGATGCCTGGCGTAGATGTGGGTGAAATGTCAGAAGAGATGCTTCTGAAACATGGGCATACAGCCCGGAAACTCACAGCAACCCAGTGATTCCGGCCATGAAAACCTTTGACAACAAATCAAATGTTGCTTTGTGAGGCTCATTGATTTAAAATGTGTTTTATGGATGGTGTGTAACTCTTTGAGGCCCAATGATGAGTTGGGAGCCTTGTAGGGATCTGAGGCTAGAAGTCATTCAAAAGCATCATTTTAGTGTGTCTGGACCAGGCCTGGGCAAAGTTGGGCCTTTCAGGTGTTTTGGACTTCAACTCCCACAATTCCTCACAGCCTCAGGACCCTTCCTTTGGAAGGGTCCTGAGGCTGTGAGGAATTGTGGGAGTTGAAGTCCAAAACACCTGAAAGGCCCAGCTTTGCCCAGGCCTGGTCTGGACAGTGGACATGTTTAGTTTGAATGTGACTCCCCTCCACCCATGAATACTAACCCAAGTGCCCCCCTGCATGAATTAGATCCAAATTAGATCTGCATTTTTCTATGTATAAAGTGGGACTGTGAGAGCCAGAGGCGTGGCATTAAGGGCCCGCAGTCCCCCTCCTGAGGAACCCCCAAAGAGATGCTTGAGCTATGAAAGAGACGCACTTTTATTGCAAGAGTGTTCATGGCTTCCCATCTGCAGGAGTGGTCCTGTACAAATTCAGACAACAAGAGGGAGGAGACTCTCCCACTTTCCAATATAACTGGCTACAAAAAAATAATACAAGGCTACACCCAAATTTCCTTGACTCAAAAAGTAGGCTAAAAAAAAAAAAACAACCCTCCCCGAGTTATTTTTTTTTGTGAGTTTTCCAGCACCATTAACATTATTTAATAAATCTCTAGTCCAACATGACTACTAACTATCTTCTAGAGCAGCGGTTCTCAACCTGTCGGTCCCCAGATGTTTTGGCCTTCAAATCCCAGAAATCCTAACAGCTGGTAAACTGGCTGGGATTTCTGGGAGTTGTAGGTCAAAACACCTGGGGACTCACAAGTTGAGAACCACTGGTCTAGAGAGTAAAGAAACATGTTCTCTAACATTTCATAGGAGTAGATGCCTAAGATACCCCAGGACCTCAAAAGGAAGTGGCCTCTATTTTAGGGCAAATTGGAAGCCCATTTAAAGAATGCTGCCCTGGCAGTGGATGCTGGGGAGGAAGGCCAAGAGGGAAAGATTGGTGAAATTAAGGCCTGATATTTACCCCAATATCCTGATGCCTTGCTGGGTGGGACAAGAGAGAGGAGATGGAGGGAGAGAGGAAAGAAGAAAGGAAAATATTTACATATCCTGCAGGCCTGGTCAATATCCTGCTTGCCAACAAAACAAATTCACAACAATGGTCAAGCTTCTTCCTAGACCTCCATGTCAACAAAAGGATGGCTGTATAACTCAAGGCAGCCATCTAGTACTACTAAATTGTGTTGACAGAAAGACAACCTGAAAAGGAGAGACCCTGCATACCTTAAACAGCGGCCTTTTGGAGGATCCTGCATAAACAGAAGGGAGAATTCACCAGCCTTAAGGTAGAAAACACACAAAGGTAAGACACACCCGGCTTGAATAAATATGGCTCCTACAAGACACACACAACGCCCAGGTATCCCAAAAGCCTCTAGGTCCTTAATTGTGTAATTTAGCGGTTCTCAACCCGTGGGTCCCCAGGTGTTTTGGCATACAATTCCCAGAAATCCCAGCCAGCTTGCCAGCTGTTGGGATTTCTGGGAGTTGAAGGCCAAAACATCTGGAGACACACAGGTTAAGAACCACTGGGATAACCATCAACTTCAGATTAAGGTTGCAGGCACAGATAACCTAACACCCACCAACCCCGGACCTTTGCTGCTACCCCTTTCTCTCCACATATGGCTGCTGAAAGTTGGCAGAAGGCAGGAGCAGGAGCCCTAGAAGACATCTAGAAGGGTCCACCATGCATTTTCCTCTTCTCTTCCCAGCCATTGGCCTTTCCTATTTCCAAATCCAGACAGCCAAATATCTCTTCAATACTGCATGTATATACAAGCTCACATTTCTGTGGGCAGGACCTTCAAATTAACAGGAGCAATTTCCGATCTGACTGTGTTTCTAGTTCGCCCAGGGAATTAACTGAAAGTGCTCTGGGAGGGAAGGCAATGAGGAAATATCACCCTTCTAATCAGAGCAGAGCACTTCAGTAATCCGAGCCAGAAAGATGGCACCAACCTAAAAAGGAATATCGAAATGCGAAGTTGTGATGGCCCCCATTGAAATGCATCCTGTAGCCAACATGCAACAACCAAAGCCAGAGAACGGGCAGCACAAAAATGGCAACTTACAGAGAAGCAACCGGAATCCTGCTATTTCCACCATGTGATCAGATTTGGCACTGGGACGGTGTTTACTAACTCCACTATTCCAGGGATCACCAAAGGTAATTTACCAGTAACTATTTTGTTGCCATTCCTGCATTACAGATATACCAGGACCCAGCAGATGAAAAGTTCAGGAAGGGAAGAACGAAAAGATGATGGAAAGAAAGAAGGACAAGGAAAAAGGCCTCTCCTGCATCTCACAAGCCCAGTCCCTCAAGGAGACACTACTTCCTAGGGAGGTGAAAAGACCTGCAGAGAGAAAAACAACAGAAAGGGATGTTCAGGACCCTCTCAAGCTTGTGCAAGGATGTCTTGCTTTCCCTCCAAGATCCTATCTGTTCTCATCTCCGTTCTGGACCGTGCTCGGTTTGTTGCCCTGCTCCGGTGTGACAGATTACATATGGCTCCCTCTCCCCAGATCTGTTCACACATGAAAGGCTGAGCCCACCCTAAACGTTGGACAAAATGACTCCTCACCAAGACTGGTCAGCCCAAAAGAACCACTGCAGCCCATTTGTGGTGCAAACTGACATCAAGGGTGGGTTGGTGAACTAAGGGTGAAAATGAAAGGAACCACACACATGGATTTCAAATTGCCGGGTAGACCCCCTCTAATCAGGATTCCACAACATGCTTGTGGCAAACACGCAGGGCAAGGCTCATATGGTCTTCCTGCCCAGCCTTTTAAAGACGCTGACTGTCCCCGTGTTGTCCATCTGGGCGCTGGGGGCCTCCGTGGTGCTGCTTACCTTTGGGCTCCCCAAAGTTCTCTTGATAGTGATCCGGAACCTGGGGTCAGGCTTGCTCCTGGAGCTGGTGATGCTGCTGTCCTGGGCTTCAGTGGGCAGAGAGCGCTTGCCCAGTCTTTTGGAAGGAAAGCTTGGTGCAGGCAGCTCTGGCTTCTTTTCTTTGATGGGAGCCATAGGGCCTGCTAGACCCTTGTTCCCTAGCCGTTGGATGGCAGTAGAGGGGGCAGGAGTGACTGCTACCTTGGGCTCGGAGCTGGTGGCTTTTGCTTTAACCGTCACCCCAGCTTTGGTACTCTCTTTGCTCTTGGGCAGCTTAGAGAATCTCTTCAGCACTCCGGCGTATTGCAAGACAGAGCTGTCATCATCGTCATCATCCTCATCCTCACTCGCTTTGTCTTCCTCCACCTCCTGCATGTCCCCCAACCGGCTGAACACTCCTGTGGGCTGCCAAGACACCAGAGTGAATCAGATGAAGAGCATGAGGTTCCCAGTGAGGCCCTTTCCAACCCATATGTCTGAAGTAGTGGTGTCAAACTTGTGGCCCTCTCATCCCAGCACAAATTCCCAGCCAAGATATATGTACTGATTGATCAGGATTGGCCATTTTCTAGGCCCCTTCTACACTGCCATATAAAATCCAGATTTTCTGCTTTGAACTGGATTATATGGCAGTGTGGACTCATATTATCTAGTTCAAAGTACATAATGTGGATTATCTGATTTGGTAGTCTGGATTATATAACAGTGTAGACTCATATAATCCAGTTCAAAGTAGATAATGTGGATTATCTGCTTTGATAGTCTGGAATATATGGCAGTGTAGACGGGGCCTTAGTCCAGCACCTAGAGAGCCCTAACTTGCCCTCCTTCTCTGCTTTTGCCACGCCCTCTTGACTTCAGACTTGGACAAGTTTGGAAGTGCTTATGGGAGTTGGATACCCAACCATCTGGCGGGCCACAAGTTCTACATCCCTGGTTTGGAGGATAGATCCAAAACAGTCCTTTCTCAGACCACATGAGAGAAGGGCAACAAGGTGACCTGAATTTTATGTGTGTCCTGTGAAAGGGATGACATGGGAGGGCAAGCAATGGTAATGCTAGCAATTTCTTTACAGATTCTCCCAACACCTGAAGCATTTAAGCCAGGTATGGGCAAACTTCAACCCTCCAGGTGTTTTGGAGTTCAAAAATTCCCAAAAAACGCCTGGAGTGCTGAAGTTTGCCTATGCCTGATTTAAGCTATTGTAGTTCCTAGCTAAAGGGCCCTGTGTAATTTGTCTGGTGTGGTATACCATCTCCATATGACTTTGTATACATTTTCTTTTAATCTTATTGACTGATTCTTAACCACTCTCCATTTTAGAGCCCCTTTCCAATCGAGATATAATAATAATAATACTTTATTTATAACCCACTCCATCTTCCCAAAGGGGACTCGAAGCGGCTTACATGGGGCCATGCCCAAACAACACATCACAAAAAAATATCAAAAACATCAGAAAACACAATAAAAGCAATAAACACAATAAAATAAATACATCTTTGAAAACACAAAAACATAGGTGAATCTAAAACAGAAACGACAGGGCGAGCCACGTGTACATATAAAATGTTTAAAAACTCGGGGGAGATAACTGGATTAGTGTCAAAACATAAAGGGTCACATAGGAGAAGAGGTCTCGCAAAAAACGGGGGCATATTGGGGAGTCTAATCTCCAAAGGCCCGGTTGAAAAACCAGGTTTTCAGTTGTTTGTTAAAGGATCCCAGTGAGGAGGCATTCCTAATCTCTCCCGAGAGGGAATTCCGAAGACGGGGGGCCACAGAGGAGAAGGCTTTCTTCCTAGTGCTCACAAGCCGGGTCTGTGAGACTGGCAGGGGCGAAAGGAGGGCCTCCCCCGAGGAGCGAAGGGCTCGGGCTGGTTCATGGGAGGAGAGCCGGTCACGAAGGTAGGCGAGTCCCAAACCGTTTAGAGCTTTATAGGTAATCACCTGCACCTTGAATTGGACTCGGAAAATAAACGGCAGCCAGTGGAGCTCTTTAAACAGGGGGGTCAACCGCTCCCTTTAACCTGCCCCAGTTATTAATCTGGCAGCCGAGCGTTGGACAAGTTGAAGTTTCCGGGCCATCTTCAAGGGAAGCCCCACGTAGAGCGCACTGCAGTAATCCAATCTAGATCCATCAGAGGCCCTATTTATTTATTATTTATTTATTTACAGTATTTGTATACTGCCTTTCTCAAAGGGGACTCAGGGCAGTTCACAGTGTTGGTAGCAATTCAATAGAATTCCCATAAAATTACAACACATATCACACAAAGACATAGCCCCTGTCCATAGACTGTCTTGGCCATTGCACGTTCAACTTCCACTTTAACTTTAAATATTCCTATGATGGGCCAAACGCTTGGTTCCCTAGGTTTAGGAAGCAAAGTAACCTCTGCTGGAGATGTGGTATGCACAAAGGGACACATTTCCATTTATGGTGGAAATGCCCCCAGCAGTAGAGTTTTTGGAATAATATATTTATGGAAATAGGTAACATTATAGGACTAAACATCACCCCAAATGCTAGGTTAGCATTACTAATGGATGCCACAAAGTTGAATTTAGAAATGGAAAAGAAAGAATTGGTTATTATTTTACTCACAGTGGCGAGACTTAGAATTGAAAGAAATAGGAAGATAGCAACCCATCTCATTCTGGAAGCATGGTACGGGGAGGCATGGAATGTAGCCTTAAATGATAAACTATCAATGGAAATGAAGGTATTCAAGGGGGAAACTAATAGATCAGATTTTGATTCATATCGCTCGGTTTGTATTAAATATATTGTAGAGATTGGAAAGGGAAAACAATACAACCTTGTTGATTAGAAATTTGGATATGGCATTTATTTATTGGTGAATTCATAAATTTATGGCAAAGGAAATGATACTTGTTCAGGCCTTGGTGGTGGGGTTATGGCTTTGTAAAATGTTCATTGTTTTGTCTTCTGTTTACACTGTAAGCCGTTAATGTATTTAAATAAAAATTATATTAAAAAATATATATCCCTTCTCTCTTTGGTGAAAAGTGGTCAAGTAACTGAGTTTGGTGTAAATATCCACATGCTATGCCATCAACATATGGTGCCCATGCCGAAAAGCAACACACAACTCATGTCAATTGCAAAGTGCTGCTGCACCACGCAGTGTGCAACTGCGAGTGATGCTGCCATGAGCAGAATACATCCATCGCATTGTGGCAAATAATTTGCCAGTCAAGAGCCCCTTTAAGAGAAACCATCTGCAGCTAGACTTTGCCAGAGAGCTCTAAGAGTATGGAAACCTGGGATGGGCGATTAATAAATCTCTAAATAAATCTCTAAATAAATAATAGTAGAGTCGTCCCCACCAATTTGAAAGTAATTTCCCTTCTCAGCGAAGAGGGGTACATCACAGGCCAAAAAGCCAACCCCACCTATAGCTTTTTTAACAGCACTCCTTTAGAGGGATCCAAATGCAGGTGCAAACTCAAAGGAGAACCCCAAAAGTAAAAGAAGCATCCCTTATGTGCTCTTACTTTACTTCCTGTAGTTGTGTCTGCATTGGTCTCTGCACCAAGCCGATCAAACACTGACGTTCTCTGTAGGCCTATCAAAGATTGGGAAGTGACGGGAAAGAGGCAAACAGACAACATTTGCATAAGAGAAACAAAGTGAAAATGAGGAATTTTTTACAAAAAAACCCACAACTTCAGGGCCTCTAGCTTTTTGGGTGGGGGGCTGCATCCCATTACAAACCCACTAATAAAAATATTGTTTTTTTTATCCCAGAATGTTTCCTTATGCACTTGGGGTGCGGTGAGTTGGAATTTTCATCATGTTTTAGGTCACTTCTAGTCCCAAGAGAAGCCTTTTTTTGAAAACAGGAAGTGTCTGGAAGTCACTTCCTGTTTACATCCTGCTTTTTACAAAACACCTTTTTTGGGGCCTAAAATAGCCGAGGAAAGTCCTAAATGGGAAAACAGCCACAAGCACCAGTGGTCATTTGGGGGTGCCTGCAATATGTGCTTCTTAGAGTACACTTTGCCCACTTCTACTGGGAACCCAGTTAGTGAAGCTAACTTCAAAAAAGGGGATTGACATGTTCCAAGCTCTTGTCCAAACATCAGATGGAAGCAAAATCTGCTTTGTTCCCTATTTTTTGCTCAAAGTGTTTATCTTAGTTTGTAATTATAAAATGAGGACCCTGCCATAAGCCATCAACAGGGCCAGCTAACACCTCCAAATAAAGGATTCCCCCGGGCAGCAATCAGCCAGGCTTTGAAACTACAAGGTTATTAAATGCCAATCAAGGTGCCCAATTGCAACATTCACACCTGCCTCAAGCAGACAAGAGTTATTTTGCCCACCCTGGACATTCCACATATATATAAACCCCACTTGACGAATTTGCAACAGACCTGTCAACCTCTGAGGATGCCTGCCATAGATGTGGGCGAAACATCAAGAGGTAATGCTTCTGGAACATGCCATACAGCACAGAAAACTCACAGCAACCTATCCACATAATCCTCTTCTGCCATATCCTAATAGTAAGAGACACCCACCCTGCCACTCTCACAGGGAAATGATCTTGTTTACCTTTTGCTGCCTGCTGCTCCAGGATCTTCTTGGTCCTGGGCGTCGTTCCTTTTGGCATGTGGACAATGTACTTCCCTTCCATCTCTGCAGTGACACGGCGCCTCTTCACTGGGATTGTGGAATCTTCGGTCCCAGGACTACTGAGAGTGGCAGCTGCAAGAGGATGCAAATAAGGAGGTCTACTTCATCACAAAGCCCTGCTCCAGAGGAATGCTGCAAAAAGACGCTTCTGCTGCTCCAAAGCATGTCCATGATGACAAAAAACCAAGAATCCCAAGGTGCTGGGATGTTGTTGTGGGCACAACGGAAGATAAGGCTGCTCAGCTCAAATGGGCACTACAGGGGCAGAACTGCCATTTTCTGCTTTTTTTGCATGGCAGTGTGATGCGCATGTTTGGGCGAGAATGTGTGAAGCTGAAGGGAGGCTTGTGCCAGCGAGTCCCTTCAAGACATGTGGTTCTGTGTAGGAAGTTTGGCCCAATTCTATTGTTGGCAGGGTTCAGAATGCCCTTTGATTATAGGTGAACTATAAATTCCGGCAACTACAACTCCCAAATGCCAAGGTTTATACTCCCCAAACTACACCAGTGTTCACATTTGGGCATATTGAGTATTGAGTATAAGTTTGGTCCAGATCCATCATTGTTTGAGTCCACAGTACTCTCTGGATGTAAGTGAACTACAACTCCCAAACTCAAGGTCAACACCCACCAAACCCTTCCAGTATTTTCTATTAGTCATGGAAGTTCTGTCTGCCAAGTTTGGTTCAATTCCATCATTGGTGGAGTTCAGAATGCTCTTTGAGTGTATGTGAACTATAACTCCCAGCAACGACAACTCCCAATTGACAAAATCAATTCCCAACCTCACCAGTATTCAAATTTGGGCATATTGGGTATTCGTGCAAAATTTGGTCCAGTGAATGAAAATACATCCTGCATATCAGATATTTACGTTACGATTCATAACAGTAGTAAAATTAGAGTTATGAAGTTGCAACAAAAAATAATTTTATGGTTGGGGGTCACCACATCCTGAGGAACTGTATTAAGGGGTCCCAGCATTAGGAAGATTGATAACCACTGAGCTAGAGCATCCTTAACAGGTAGCTGTCCAGCCTCTTTTTGAAGATATCCAGGGAATGAGATCCCATTATCCCACTATGTAAAGGGCCCCTTTGCAGAAACACTTTTAAATAGGTTCCGGGTAATGTTGGACTCCATCTTCCAGTAAGTTAAAATTATTAGACGTCTAATGGGAAGCAGATAACAAACATGCACCCTCCTCAAGATTTTATCACATCCCAAGTGGCACTGTGTCATTGAGACAAAATCCATACGCTGCCTCTTGACACCTAGCTCAGAGAAAACAGCCTAGCAATCACCACGCTTCTCATCCAACCCTCCTCTTACTCACTTGCTTTGGCATTCTTCACAGCCATTTTGTTGGGGACGGTGACAGAAATTTTAGAGGCATTGCTGTCGGGTCTCCGTACAGGAGTGGAAGGAGGAGAGTCTCGACTCAAGCTGTTTGCAATCATCCGCGTGGCAGCTGCAGAAACAGTAGAAATATGTCATGAAGCAAATGTACACAGGACTGCAAGATCTGGGATATTGTCCACTCACAATATTTAAATCCTACATACTCAAGGCATCCAGATCATGTATGTAGTCTCACACGGCAATATAAACTACAGTTAAACAGAAGACTAAAACAGCCAAAGGCTTTTATAATATAGAAAATGTAATGGTGCTTTTAGGGTAGCTTTTAAGAAACAACATCCTGTTTTGTGATTTAATAGCTCTGAAATATTCATCTCGTTGTTGTTGTTGTTGGGAATATTATTAATACCACTGGAATAATTCAGTCATCCAAATAACAATAATAATACACTTTATTTATATTTCGCTCTTCTCACCCCGAAGGGCACTCAGAGCGGATTACATCACACATATGGCAGACACTCCCTGCTGGTTCCACATACAATTACATACAACATATGACAAGTACAATTTTAGAAGGATTTTTCTTCAGGGTGCGTCACAGGGTGTGATTGCGTCATTATGTCACAAGGGGGTGCTGTTGCTTCATCCTCATGACGGACAGCCTCTGTTTTCCAGATTCCACCTTCAGGCAGCCGATCTTACTTTATTTAGGCATTGTAAGTCCTTGAAAAAATCCTTCCCCTCTTGGCGGTTCCCAGTTTTATCTAATCACAGCTGAGCTGTTTTCGAACTGTTGGGTAAACAGTGGACAGGGCTCACAGCTGGGTGTCCAAACCAGCCCGGGATTCGAACATGCAACCTTCAGATTGCCAGCACAGCTGTTGTTACCATTGTGCTATCTCTCCGGCCCAAAACGGTGGTTGAATGTGACTCACAAAATGTAAAAGAAATACAGATAAAAGCACATACAAAGATATGAAAAACATACAAAGAATATGTTAAAATGCAACTAAACTATCTATAACATTAAAAATACTGTGGATAGCACTATGCAACAAAATTTGGGGAAAAAGTCCTTTTCCTGGTTTGAAAGTGTTATTTTCTTTGTTTTTCTATTTAAATATTTTATTAATAAAATTAAAAACTTAATAAAGTGTTATTTTCTGTTTAATTGTGTGGTACTTACTTTGAAAGTAGTTGTTATACTCCAGAAATTTTGTTTTTGTGGCTGCCACAAACTATGTTGAATTGGGTGAGACATGATGAGATATTCATTGAAAAACTATAGCAAAATGTGTGGCCAGGATCTCACACAAAAACAAAGTTTTGCAGTTTAATAAAATCATCCATGTTTTTTATAATAGAACCAATTAGAAAATGGCATTTATAACCCAGGAACAAAAACCGTGTTGCATAGTGTAGTAGCAAACTCTATGGGCACTGCTTCATGGGTACTGGTCCTGTGATGACATGAGTGGGACTGTACGTATACTATTCCAGCATTGGAGCCTCACTGCAATTCAATAAACATAAACATCTGCAGTCTGCTCTGACAACCATTTCTGTTTCCCATACTCACCGCTGTTGGCATTTCTGCGAAGTTCGGACTGCAAGGTGGTTTGATTCGGGGACACTGACTCTGTCACAGCTTTGCACATTTCCTAGGGACATGAGGATGCCACAATATACTGATGAGAAGCAGAAACCTTCTTTGCCTTCTCATAACTATGCAAAAAACCTCCCATACAACGATAGAAGGAATCAAGGAAGGACCAGAGAGGGGCAAATTGAGAACGATCCTGGCCTCAGGGTGCTGGATCTAAATTCTGGACACTGGCTCACCATGCCAGAAGCATCCAGCCCTGGAAAATGTAGTTCCTCATTCATAGAATCATAGAGTTGGAAGAGACTGTAAGAAATATTAAAAATTAACTAGATATTTTGTTAACTATGTATTTTTGTCAAGCACAGAAAGAGTGAGTAGGCAGACAGAAGCCTGTTAAAAGAGTCAGTGGGCCAAAGCCAGTGTCTTCCTGGGGAGCGTGGGGTAAACCTCTGTGTGAGAGAAGCCTCGCGAGAAAGCTCCAGTGTGAAGGCTGCTGCGTGTAAAGCTACTATGTATTTGTTTATTTGGGTTGTGGAAATCTTGTTATTGTAAATAGTGCAGCTATATGATTTTACTACAAAGCAAAGCCTCTAATGGAAGAGATAACATTGTTCTGTGTGTTTTGTTCTTTTTGTCACTTTTGGTTACTGGTGCTGGGTCACGCTGCTACTGCGAAAATTGGCTAAAAATGCAGTACAGATGACATCTGTATCCAGATAAACTCGCCAAGTTCAATAAGAAAACATCCAAACCTTTGTTGGAAATGTAATAAAGAACGAGGAACATATTACCACCAATGGTGGAGCTGCAAGAAGGTTGCTAAATACTGGAAGGAAATACACAGAGAGACCCAGAAAATAATAAAGGCAAAATACAAGATAGAACCAAAATACTACTTGCTTGGACTTTCAATACCTAAGCTAAACAAAAACCAAGACAAGATGTTCTTCTTATTAAGCACCTGTGCCCGCTTAACATTAGCGAAACAATGGAAGCAGGACTCAATACCAAAGATAGAGGAATGGACTCTAAATTTTTTTGATATAATCCAAATGGATCTCTTAACACAAAGATTAAATGGAAAAAAGGAAAAAAAAACAGACTGGTCAGGTTTTAAAGACTATATACAAACCAAGGGAATAAAATTTACCTTAGACCTGAATGATGTGTAACCAGATTAACATAATAATAACCGTAACACCAAAATCTTTGTAAATTACTATAAATGAAAACATTCTCTTTTGAAAAATGTATGGAAACTTGGGAAACTGTTGGGAAGTCCTTTTATATAACCTCACTGTCTTTCCCCCTACCCACACGCCCCTTCACACAACCCTTGCCCCCACCCACCCACCTCCCTCTCTCTCCCTTCCCCATCCTCATCAGTTCTATAAACATCTGTCATGGTACTAAAATGCACAATAAAAATTTAATTTTTAAAAAAAGTTATGAGGAGGGTCTTTTGTTAATAAGCCCACTCGCCCAACAGAGACTTCATGGGCCATCCAGTCCAACCCCCTACCAAGAAACAGGAAAATCACATTCAAAACATCCCTAACAGATGGCCATTCTGCTTCTGCTTAAAAGACCCAAAAGATGAGCTTCCACCACACTCCAGGGAAGAGAGTTCCACTGCTGAACAGCTCTCACAGTCAGGAAGTTCTTTCTAATGTTCAGCTGCAATCTCCTTTCCTGTAGTTTGAAGTCATTGTTCTGCGTCCTAGTCTCCAGGGCAGCAGAAAACAAGCCTGCTCCCTCTTCTTTATGACTTCCCCTCACATATTTATACATGGCCTTCATCATGTCTCCTTTCTGCCTTCTCTTCTGCAGGCTAAACATGCCGAGCTCTTTAAGCCACTTCTCATAGGGCTTGTTCTCCATACCCTTGATCCTTTTAGTCACCTTCCTCTGGACACATTCCAGCTTGTAAACATCTCCCTAGATCTGCTGAAGCCCCAAGAGGAACTTACCTGTCTATACACCACTTTGGCATGCTTAAGGATTGCAATGATGTCCCCAACAATGGTGATACCCAGCTCATTCATGATCTCCTTGTTGAGGTCCATCAGCATGTTCTTCTGGATCCTGGAGAAAAGCACACATGCTGTGATGGTGGAGCATCTCCCAATACAGTGTCTCTCCCTCTTTCTACCCCACAGTTCCCTGGCCTGATTTACTATCACTCTTAACAGGATGGGGTGGCATAAGGAAGGCTGTTCTAGCCAACTTTAAGGAGAATTTAAGGCAAGCAAAGAATTGCTCCTGGACCCTAGAACTCTCCACTTTATAGCAATCTAGCCAATGGCTTTCCTGTCTTGCAAAGTTCTTAAAAGTCAAAGATATTTCAGTTCCCTGTCTCAAAATTAAAAGTCTAGTCTCATTTTTGAGCTATTTGAGAAGTTTGCAGGGGGAGAATAGAGAAAACATTCTAGGTTTTCAGGCAATTTTAAATGGGGCCTGAGTAATTTTGCTATATGAGATCACTCAGATTTGTTTACGAGTATCTACGTGTCTGTCTCTAAGATTGCAGTACAAACACAGAAAGCATATCAGTAAATTGTTCCAGTGTGATTTCACCTCTCAACAGCCCCACCTGTTATCCACAAACATGACAGCATAGTTGACAGCAGGCCCTGGGGGGATGCCAGCCTCTTTGAAGAACTGGATCCACTCTGAAGTAGCTGGGGGAAAAATGAAATTTCTCTTAAACTATTTATCTCATCTTTTTTGTTGGACACTCAAAAAAAAGTAGACAAGACACCCAAAATGTGCAAATAACCAGCATAATTGGGCGACAATAAGCATAACGTGTTAGTGATAAGCTACAAGTACTACTACCAATAATAATGGAATCTTACTAATGATCAGTCCCCTTTCTCCAAAATCTTTTTTGCTTGAATTTTAGAACATACCAAATAAGAATGAACCCTTCCCTTACCTCCACATAGCACAATCTATGTATATAATAAAAGTCAGTGTTTGCGGAGGAATATGTGGCAGCGTTTCGATTGATTGCCATTGTGGGATTATTTGCATAACGGCTCTGATTGGCCAGCCTCCCAACATTCCAACACTCCTAGGCAGCAGAGAGAGGAAAGGAAAGGGCCTGAAGCAGACTGAAATGGTTGGAGTTGAAGTCCAAGACACACAGAGCCCACATGACCCATTCTACATCCTGGTCCAGTTTCAAATAGGACAAACCATGAATGATGGGACATGAAGTACCTCCACTCACCTCCTGAGAACGCTGCCAGAGAGGGTAAAAGAAAGGGCCTGACTGAATTAACACTACGCCTTCCTTAACTAGATTTCTCTGGACTAGACCTCAGTTACTACATAAAGGGCCTGAAAGGGCCTGACTGAATTAACAGTAAGGCTTCCTACACTTTTATTTTCTGGACTAGGCCTCAGTTACTGTAAGGACTGAGTTAACAGTAAGGCTTGATCAGATTAGGCCGCCGATCATGGGATCCTGTGTACGGCCTGAATTGACAGCAACACTTCCTCAACTAGATTATCATGACTATGCCAAAGTTACTGGGATACTGTGTAAGGACTGAAATAACAGTAAGGCGTCCTAAACTTGATTTTCCTGACTAGGCCTCAGTTACTGTGATACTGTGTCAAGACAGATTCACATTTACTGTATGTATCATGCTGTGTAGATACAAGGGACATATACCTTTAAGAGACGCCAGCTTGGTTTGGGTAGTTAGCCAGTTGACAGTTTTTTCCTTTGGAAAGGGAATGTTCAGTACCTTCACCCAATACACTTCACAAAAAACACTGTAACCCCTACAAATCACAGACTAGGCCCAAAATTGACAGTAAGGCTTCATTAACGTGATTTTCCTGACTAGGCCTCACTTAATGGGATAATGTTTAAGGCACGAATTGACAGTAAGGCTTCATTAACTTGATTTTCCCAACTAGGCCTCAGCTCATGGGACATTGTGTATAGCCTGAATTGACAGTAACCAACCTTGGCACACAGAGCCCCTATGACCCATGCTACATTCTACTGCAGTTTGAAGGAGGGTGGGCCACGGATTATGGGATTTGTAGTACTTTCAAACCTTTCATTCCCCACAGACCACTGCAGCCCTGAACAAAGACCGATAAAGACTAAACTTGGCACACAGTGCCCCCATGACCCACACTCCATCCTACTGCAGTTTAGAGGAGGGCAGACCATGGATGGTGGGATTTCAAGTACCTTCACTCATTTCCCGAGCCTGCTGTGACCCTCATCCAGTGCATGATCATGACCACACTTGGCACACAAAGCCCCCATGATCCACTTTACATCTTGGTGCAGTTTGGAGGAGGGTGGACCACGGATGATGGGACTTGAAGTGCCTCCACTCACTTCACAAGACCGCTGCCAACATCATCCAAAGACCAAACTTGGCACACAGAGCCCCCATGACTCATTTTGCATCCTGGTACAGTAACGAGGAGGGTGGACCACAGATGATGGGACTTGAAGTACCTCCACTCACTTCTCAAGACTGCTGTGACCCTCATCCAATAACTGAGCAAGACCAAATTTGGCACAAAGAATCCCCATGACCCACTTTACATCCTGGTGCAGTTTGGGTGAGGTTGGACCATGGACGATGGGACTCCCAGCACCTTCCCTCACTTCCTGAGACCACTGCAAGCCACATAAACAACTGATAAAGACCAACCTTGGCACAAAATGCCTTTCTCAAATAACCCGGGCAGCGCCGGGTCCCCAAGCAAGTTATTAATAAAACAGGAACATCAGAATGGTAAGGAATTAATTCTTACTCAAACCTCCAATGATGAAATTGAGAGTTTATGACTTACTTTGAAAGTAGTCATTATACTCCAGAAACTTTGTTTCTGTGGCTGCCACAAACTATGTTGAATTGGGTGATGAGATATTCATTTGAATATCTTGATGAGATATTCATTGAAAAACTATAGCAAAATGTGCTACAAGATCTCCCACAAAAACAAGCTTTTTGCAGTTTAATAAAATTATCCCTTTCCACTCTACAAATTAATCATTCTTTTTCGATTAATATGTTTTTTACTTTCAATTTACATATTTATAAAAAAAATAGTGAAACAAATCTATATACATGTATATATGCATGAACCAATACAATACTTCACAACATCTGTACAACATTCATGTTTGATTATGCTCTGCTGAAAGAGCCTGAGATTTGGTGCCTGGATCCTGGCAGCCAAACTCAAGGTCGCTGATATCACCGGACAATAAGACACCTGCTATCCCCCGCGTGGGAAGGGAGAACCAGTAAACCTGGTGGGAGAAATACGCGGGGTTTTGCACTGAGCCGGAATATGTGCCTTTGAATGTGGGGGAAGGTATATAAGGGAGTGTCCTGATCTGTATCGGCACTCCTGGCTTTTTGCATGTTTGATTCCTATAGTAAAAGTCCTAGTGATTCCAGATGGTGTTCTGTGTCTTCATTTAGGAGTAGCTATAGTGAGCTGACACTATGCCCTCCTCCCATGCCTCCCAATTTGGTGACTTTCCGTCCCTTGGGTTGGAGACATTCATATATAATTCTATCCTTCCTTCCTAGTTAGTCATTCTTTTTCATGTCATTTTCTAGACAAATCATATTTATATTTTTATAATTAGCATATGGAACAAATGGGCACCAGGTGGGTTAAAATCAATCAATCCGTTTAACTATAACAACAACAACAACTTTATTTTTATAGCCCGCCACAAGGGGATTCGGGGCGGCTTACAAGGGGAACAAGCCCAAAAATTACAGATAAAAATAAAACACGTTAAAATCAATCAAATAAAAATAATAAAAACATAACACAATCATAAACAACATCATAAAACAATATGGCTGAGTCATAGGTGGATTCATTATTCATTTAAATGTCAGTGAAACAGTTTTCCATAATGGCTAGGTCTTTTGCCCACCATTTAAAAAGAAAATAATCTTAACTATTTTCACACTATTTAGCTACTACTATTACAATACAGAACCTCCCAAGGCCTTGATGTAACAGATTCTACAAATTTGAAACACGCATTCTAATATTTTTCTCAAATACGATTTTAGATTTTTTTTAAAGTTTTTTTTTGTGGGGGGAGGAGACTGGTACAGGGATTATCCGACAAAGATTAAGGCTGACTTCCAGATTATTTTCGTGCCCATTTGTATTTATTATCATTTTATTGCAAAGCCATATACTTTAGGTATCAGTCACTTAAAAGTTATCAGCAATATCAACAAAAAGGTTATTGAGACTCATCTTGATCTAAAGGTCACTTTCTTAGTAGCTATCTGTTTTATTTATGCTCATTTTATAAATCTTTTAATTTAAAAATAAGCCATAGAAAAACGTCTGTGGCAATGTAAGAAAACCTAGAAGGCTGGATATGCCTAAGGATTCAGTCCCTCATTTTTTATTTCCACCACATTCTACAGCAATTACCAGGTTTAAGGCAGCAAAAATAATTTTGTTTAATATAGAGAAAATGGGTTCCTTTCCAGGGAGAGGGAGAATGAATGTCGGGTAATGATTATTATTTCTCCCTTTTCCAACTCCTTGATCTTAAGTACTCAAGTTATGGCTCTGGTATCTTTTTTAGGCAGTCCTCC
This sequence comes from Anolis apletophallus, assembly GCA_030556195.1. Lineage (NCBI taxonomy): Eukaryota > Metazoa > Chordata > Lepidosauria > Squamata > Anolidae > Anolis > Anolis apletophallus. The sequence goes on from JARBWK010000011.1 coordinate 17,710,077, forward strand.
ATGAGCTTCTTGACTTGAATTCTTCAAATATGCAGCTGTTGCTAGATGTCTAAGCTCAGCTCAATAGCCAACAAACTCATAAACAAAGAAAGCAGGCCCTATACTTTGCAGCAACTCCACTGCCGTCTTTTCCTACTCTTTGGGATCTCTGTTGTATTTTAGCATGCCTGGATTCCCTTTTAAACACACAGACAGACAGACAGACAGACAGACAGAAATGAATCTTACCCAGTGTCACAGACACCATTGTTGCAAACCCAGGAAGACGCAGGCTAGGGAGAGAAGCGTTGACTCTGTCGGACCACCAGAATGCCTGCAGTGAGGTAATAATACCCAAATGAAACAGCTGAGCTTCTACAGTGGGACTGGCATGCCAACCACAGGACTCACACAGCCAGAATAGATGCTTACTCCAACCAGCCAGAACTTGACTGGCGATTGTCACCCAGAGGACTTTTTCATGAGCCACCCCACAACTGCAGAATGACCTGCCGGAAGAGCTCCAACAGGTAAACAAGCTGCCGGAATTTAAAATGCAATTGAAGACCCATCTCTTCCAGCATGCTTGCGCAGTCAACCTTCAATCATGAGTTTGATTTACGTTCTATTCCTACTATATATCAATTCTGTATGTGTATTTGGCACAAGTTTTTATATTTTTGTATTTTAGCCATGTTTGTATGTTTTTGACTTTATTGTACCTCGCCTTGAGCCATCAAAGGTAATAAATAAAATGTATTATTATTATTATTATTATTAAATAGTTACCCACCCCCCGGGAGGTAGAAGCAACAGTGGCTTGGCTTTCCTACCCATGTCAATTGTGCAATTTATATCTTAGAATGTTGCTGTCCTTGAGCAAGCAGGGATCACCAGCATTGAGGCCATGCTATTGAGAACACAGCTGCACTGGGCACGTCTCTAGGATGGAGGATCACCGCCTCCCAAAGATAATACTCTATGGTGAACTCGCCACGGGTCAGCGCAAGAGAGGCGCCCCCAAAAAGAGATACAAGGACTCTCTGAAACAACATCTCAGGCTCGGCCAGATTGATCACTAACAATGGTCCACTCTGGCCTCACATCTGGAGGCATGGGGACACACTATCCACAATGCTGCGGCCCCTTTCGAGAAGACACGCCAAATGGGTCTCGAAGAGAAACGACAATGCAAAAAGAACCGCAACTTGGAAACAACATCACCCAAGGAGACTTTCTGCTGTGCTTTCTGCAACTGAACTTGCCTATCCCAGATTGGCCTTTTGAGTCATCAACGCGCTTGTAAAAAGCGTGGGATGAGTCCTTCCTAAGAATCTTCATTCGCGAAGTAATGCCGAAGATATACATATGATCCTATGGGCAAACTTGGGGCCTCCAGGTGTTTTGGACTTCAACCACAATTCCTAACAGTCCCCGGTGGCACAGTGGGTTAAACCCTTGTGTCAGTAGGATTGAAGACCAACAGGTTGGAGGTTCGAATCTGAGAAAGAGCACGGATGAGCTCCCTCTGTCAGCTCCAGCTCCCCATGCGGGGACATGAGAGAAGCTTCCCACAGGATGGTAAAACATCCGGGCGTCCCCTGGGCAAAGTCCTTGCAGACGGCCAATTCTCTCACACCAGAAGTGACTTGCAGTTTCTTAAATGGCTTCTGACATGAAAAAAAAGTAGACTGTTAGGAATTATGGGAGTTGAAGTCCTAAACACCAGGAGGCCCATGTTTGCCCATGCCTGTTTTACAAGGTCTTTACCCTTCTGTGCTAATTAATGCTGGTGCCTCACCAAACTACAAACCCCATGATTGCACAGCATTGAGCCATGGGCGTTAAAGTGATCTCAAACTGAATTAAAATCTACAGTGTAGATCAGGCCTGGGCAAACTTCGGCCCTCCATGTGTTTTGGACTACAACTCCCACAATTCCAAACAGCCAGTATTGTGGGAGTTGTAGTCCAAAACGCCAAGAAGCAGGAAAATCACATTCAAAGCACCCCCGACAGATGGCCATCCAGCCTCTTTTTAAAAGCCTCCAAGAAAGGAGCCTTCACCACACTCCAGGGCAGAAAGTTCCACTGCTGAACAGCTCTCACATTCAAAGCACTCCCGACAGATGGCCATCCAGCCTCTGTTTAAAAGCCTCCAAGGAAGGAGCCTTCACCACACTCCAGGGCAGAGAGTTCCACTGCTGAACAGCTCTCACATTCAAAGCACTCCCGACAGATGGCCATCCAGCCTCTCTTTCAAAGCTTCCAAAGAAGGAGCCTCCACCACACTCCAGGGCAGAGAGTTCCACTGCTGAACAGCTCTCACATTCAAAGCACCCCCGACAGATGGCCATCCAGTCTCCCTTTAAAAGCTTCCAAAGAAGGAGCCTCCACCACACTCCAGGGCAGAGAGTTCCACTGCTGAACAGCTCTCACATTCAAAGCACCCCCGACAGATGGCCATCCACCCTCTGTTTAAAAGGTTCCAAAGAAGGAGCCTCCACCACACTCCAGGGCAGAGAGTTCCCCTGCTGAACAGCTCACATTCAAAGCACCCCAACAGATGGCCATCCAGCCTCTGTTTAAAAGCTTCCAAAGAAGGAGCCTCCACCACACTCCAGGGCAGAGAGTTCCCCCCAACAGATGCTGAACAGCTCACATTCAAAGCTCACATTCAAAGAACCCCAACAGATGGCCATCCAGCCTCTGTTTAAAAGCCTCCAAAGAAGGAGCCTCCACCACACTCCAGAGCAGAGAGTTCCACTGCTGAACAGCTCTCACATTCAAAGCACCCCAACAGACAGAAGGCCATCCAGCCTCCTTTTAAAAGCTTCCAAAGAAGGAGCCTCCACCACACTCCAGGGCAGAGAGTTCCACTGCTGAACAGCTCACATTCAAAGCACCCCAACAGATGGCCATCCAGCCTCTGTTTAAAAGCTTCCAAAGAAGGAGCCTCCACCACACTCCAGGGCAGAGAGTTCCACTGCTGAACAGCTCACATTCAAAGCACCCCCGACAGATGGCCATCCAGCCTCTGTTTAAAAGCCTCCAAAGAAGGAGCCTCCACCACACTCCAGGGCAGAGAGTTCCACTGCTGAACAGCTCACAATCAAACCCCAACAGCACCCCTCTGACAGATGGCCATCAGCCTCTGTTTAAAAGCCTCCAAAGAAGGAGCCTCCACCACACTCCAGAGCAGAGAGTTCCACTGCTGAACAGCTCTCACATTCAAAGCACCCCCGACAGAAGGCCATCCAGCCTCCCTTTAAAAGCTTCCAAAGAAGGAGCCTCCACCACACTCCAGGGCAGAGAGTTCCACTGCTGAACAGCTCACATTCAAAGCACCCCGACAGATGGCCATCCAGCCTCTGTTTAAAAGCTTCCAAAGGAGCCTCCACCACACTCCAGGGCAGAGAGTTCCACTGCTGAACAGCTCACATTCAAAGCACCCCCGACAGATGGCCATCCAGCCTCCCTTTAAAAGCTTCCAAAGAAGGAGCCTCCACCACACTCCAGGGCAGAGAGTTCCACTGCTGAACAGCTCACATTCAAAGCACCCCAACAGATGGCCATCCAGCCTCTGTTTAAAAGCTTCCAAAGAAGGAGCCTCCACCACACTCCAGGGCAGAGAGTTCCACTGCTGAACAGCTCTCACATTCAAAGCACCCCCGACAGATGGCCATCCAGCCTCTCTTTCAAAGCTTCCAAAGTAGGAGCCTCCACCACACTCCAGGGCAGAGAGTTCCCCTGCTGAACAGCTCACATTCAAAGCACCCCAACAGATGGCCATCCAGCCTCTGTTTAAAAGCCTCCAAAGAAGGAGCCTCCACCACACTCCAGGGCAGAGAGTTCCACTGCTGAACAGCTCTCCCAGTCAGGAAGTTCTTCCTCGTGTACTCAATGAAATTTTTGCTTCTCCAACTGGGATATTATTCATAAGTACCTTGTGCTGAAACCAAACCTGCCAAATATCACGGCCCACACCTTTGGCATCGTGCTCTTCTTCCTACTCTTTCAAAAGAGGCCCCCAACTATCCTTCTCTATCAAATTGAGATATCCTCCCCCTTAGTCCACCACCCTCCGCCTTTCCGAGCTCACCCGCCGACCAAGGAGACCCTCGGTGGGTTTATTTTTGACCCGAAGCCTGTTGCTTCCCTTCAACCGCCTGGAGGCCTCGAGCAGGCCCACCGGAAGTGTCGGCAGGATAGGAACAGCCAATCACCGCCTGCTTCCGGGTCCCTCCTAACGCCAAGGGAGAGAAACGAGAGAGCGCCCCTAGCGGCTGAGGGAGGGAGGGTTGAGAACTGGCCGGTGTGGTTCTAATGTAGACGCCTTGAGTTCTGTGCCAGTGGGAGGAGCCAGGCCCCATTCAGCCAGGCAGAGGTCATTTGTGCGTTTAGCTGGATTTTATATTCATACATATAATGGACATGTGTGTGTGTGTGACTGTATATATACACATATATACATACATACAACAATATATGTGTGTGACTATATATACACATATATACATACAACAATATGTGTGTGACTGTATATATACACATATATACATACATACAATATATGTGTGTGTGATTGTGTATATATACACATATATACATACAACAATGTGTGTGTGTGTGACTATATAAACACATATACATGCATACAACAATATATGTGTGTGCGATTGTATATATACACACATATATACATATGTACAATATGTGTGTGACTGTATATATACATATACTGTATATACATACAACAATGTGTGTGTGTCACTGTATATACATACATATATACGTGTATACAAAAATGTGTGTGTGACTGTATATATACACATATACATACATACAATATATGTGTGCGACTATATACACACATATACATACATACAACAATATATGTGTGTGACTGTATATATATATACACACACACATATACATACAATGTGTGTGTGTGACTATATATATATACACACACTGTATACATACATACAATTTATGTGTGTGACTGTATATATATACACATATATACATACAACAATATGTGTGTGACTGTATATATACACATATATACATACATACAATATATGTGTGCGACTATATATACACATATATACATACATACAATATATCTGTGTGTGTGACTATATATACACATATATACATGCAACAATATATGTGTGTGCGATTGTATATATATATACACATATATACATATGTACAATATGTGTGTGACTGTATATATACATATACTGTATATACATACATACAACAATGTGTGTGTCACTATATATATACATATATACGTGCATACAAAAATATGTGTGTGACTGTATATATACACATATACATACATACAATATATGTGTGCGACTGTATATATACACATATATACATACAACAATATATGTGTGTGTGACTGTATATAAGCACATATATACATACGTACAACAATGTGTGTGTGTGACTGTATATATACACATATATACATACAATATATGTGTGTGTGACTGTATATATGCACATACCGTATATACATACAAACAACAATGTGTCTCATGTGTGTACATGTGTGTGTGTAAGGTAAAGGTGAAGGTTTTCCCCTGACATTAAGTCCAGTCGTATGTGATTCTGGGGGGTGGTGCTCATCTCAATTTCTAAGCCGAAGAGCTGGCGTTGTCCGTAGACACCTCCAAGGTCATGTGGCCGGAATGACTGCATTACCATTACCTTCCCACCAAAACAGTACCTATTGATCTACTCACATTTGCATGTTTTCAAACTGCTAGGTTGCAGAAGCTGGGGCTAACAGTGGGAGCTCACCCTACTCCACAGATTTGAACCAGTGACTTCTCGGGCAAGTTCAGCAGTTCAGCAGTTTAGCCCACTGTGCCATCGGGGGCTCCATGTATGTATACACACACACACACACACACATTTTGAGTTAAGAAACGGCTCTCAGTCCGGGTTTCACTTTAACACACATACACACACTGTATATGGAACAGTCTCTCTCTCTCTCTCTCTCTCTCTCTCTCTCTGTATATGTGTGTGTGTTGTTTATTTCGTTCAGTTGCTTCCGACTCTTTGTGACCTCATGGACCATCCCACGCCAGAGCGTCCTGTCGGCCGTCACCTCCCCCACCTCCTTCAGAGTCTGGCTAGTCACTTCAAGGATACTGTCCATCCATCTTGCTCTTGGTCGGCCCCTCTTCCTTTTTCCTTCCTTTCCCCCCAGCATCATTGTCTTCTCTAAGTTTTCCTTTGTTCTCATGATGTGACCAAAGTACTTCATCTTTGCCTCTACTATCTTTCCCTCCAAAGAGTAGTCGGGCTTTATTTCCTGAAGTATGGACTGGTTGGTTCTTCTCGCAATCCAAGGCACTCTCAGAATTTTCCTCCAACACCACAGCTCAAAAGCATCTACCTTCCTTTGCTCAGCCTTCCCTAAGGTCCAGCTCTAACATCCATAGGTTACTATGAGGAATACCATTGCTTTGACTATGCAGATCTGTGTTGCCAGTGTGATGTCTCTACTCTTCACTATTTTATCGAGATTGGACATTGCTCTCCTCCCAAGAAGGAAGCGTCTTCTGATTTCCTGGCTGCAGTCTGTGTCTGCAGTAATCTTTGCACCTGTGTGTGTGTGTGTGTGTGTGTGTGTGTGTGTGTGAGAGAGAGAGAGAGAGAGAGAGAGAGAGAGAGAGACTTTATTCTCCATCTTCATCGCTATGGGTTAAACCCTTGTGTCAGCAGGACTGCTGACCAAAAGATCGCGGTTCAAATCGGGGAGTGGGGTGAGCTCACGTTTGTCAGCTCCAGCTCCCCATGTGGGGACATGAGAGAAGCCTCCCGCAGAATGGTAAAACACCGTGTCCCCTAGGCAACGTCCTTGCAGACAGCTAATTCTTTCACACCAGAAGTGACTTGGAGTTTCTCAAGTCGCTCCTGACACACACACACACACAAAATCACTGTGATACTTTATCTTGTTGATGGAAAGCTTCCCACTGGCATGGTAATCATCTATCGGACAGATAGCAAGCTTCTGTGGAATTCAAAGAGGTACGAATGGAAGGCGAAAGGAGGAACGCGTCAAGAGTTAGGCACATCAAACTGACCCTGACTGGGACTGCCTTCCACCTGGAATCCTATGTCCTCGCTGCGAAAGAACATGCAAGTCACCTACAGACCCATCACCAAGATCCTATACTTGGAAGGCCATCCTACTTGGACATGAGTGATAACCAAAGATATATACTGTATATGGAAGTGTACGTGTGTGTGTGTGTGCAGAACAATATGCATGTATATACGTATATATTTTATATATTATATATTATATAATTCTAATTTCCCCCATTTCTTTATTGTATTTTAAAACTATTAATAACTCCTAATATGACCCTTTCTATGCTTCAAATCATAGCAGAGAACTATGGCAGTTAACGTGAAATCAAAGTACTATAATTATGTGTAGTGAAACGCAGTGGCAAGGTTGGGTATGTGCCGCAGTTTCCTAAGCCGGCAAAGAAATTGTGACCAGCGTCTAAATAATGATACAAGGTTTTAAGTTGTCTAGAAATGGGATTTAAGGATGGAAATTTTGCACTGGTTGAGTGGAATTATTACATCCTGAGCCAGCTGGAGCAACAGAAAGAGATCGGGAATTTATAAAGGGGATTTGAGTAAAATACCTGGGTAGTTATTTTCCAGTATCCAGTGTCCCAAAGGACTATCGGAAAGAGGTAGCTTTTAAAAATGTAGACATAACTTCAGGACTCATATGCCTCCCAGACAAGTTCCCTACAACTATTAAATGACGGATACATAAGTCTTCTAGGTCAGTGTTTCCCAACCTTTTTTGAGCCGCGCCACATTTTTTACATTTACAAAATCCTTGGGCACACCACCAACCAAAATGACACAAAATGACACTCTAACACAGTAATACATATAGTTAATATGTTTTTAAATGTATTTATACACTCAGTGTGAAACCTGGGCCTGTTTCAATGAACACAACATAGATATCCTGGCAGGAATGGCAGAAAGACACAAACTTCCCCCACAGAACTCCCATAACCAAGAGAAAAGACTGTAAGAGTTTGGTGGGCATTGACCTTGGGTTTTGGAGTTGTAGTTCACATATAGCCAGAGAGCACTGTGGACTGAAACAATGTTGGATCAGGACCAAACTTGGCATGAATACTCAATATGCCCAAATGTGAACACAGATGGAGTTTGGGGAAATAGACCTTGACATTTGGGAGTGACAGTTTCTGGGATTTATAGTTAACACACAATCAAAGAGCATCCTGAACTCTTGCAACAATGGAATTGAACCAAACTTGGCATATTGAACTCTCATTACCAACAGAAAGTACTGAAAGGGTTTGCTTGGGAATTGACCTTGAGTTTGGAAGTTGTAGTTCACCTACACCCAGAGAGCACTGTGGACTCAAACAATGTTATGTTATGTTGTTGTTTGTTCTCTATCCAGAATCACAATGTTGGAAGGAGGATCACCACTTTAAGGTCCCTAAAACAGGCATGGGAAAACTTCGGCCCTCTGGGTGCTTTGGACTTCAACTCCCACCATTCCTAACAGCCTGAGGCCCTTTCCTGCTTAACTGGCTGTGGGGGGGAGGAAAAGGGCCTGAGGCTGCTAGGAATGGTGGGAGTTGGAGTCCAAAACACCTGGAAGGTCCAAGTTTGCCCATGCCAGCTTTTGACAAAGACCTCTTCCTTCCCCTTCGCGCACTTTCTTCCCCCTCCTGCCACTTACTTTTTCTTCTACACTGCCGCTTCTGCCGCCATTTTGATCCAAGGGGACAGCGTGAGCATGTTCAGGAGGGGGAGGGGGGAAGACGTGACCCGTGTGGGTGCTACTGCGCAGACTCGCCCCAGAGCAAAGCGAGCAGAGCGAGGCTGGGAAGAAGGGAGCCCAAGTGGAGAAGAAAAAGTGTTTGGCGGGAGGGGGAAGAAAGGCTATTGGAGGTCCCAATTTCCCACGGCACACCTGATGATCGCTCATGGCACACTAGTGTGCCACGGCACACTGGTTGGGAAACAATGTTCTAGGTCAGGGCTGTCCAACTTCTTCCAACCCAAGGGCCGGAAGAAGTGTCACTGATCACCTAGGTGATCAGTGAGCAGGGGGCGGGGCCGCTCGCGGGGGGGGGGTCGCTCACATAGCCCCTCCTCCTTCACCCGGGCCGCAGCATTGCCCGGATCCCGGGTGAAGGAGGAGGGGCTTTGGAGGGAGAAGGAAGCCAGCTGCCTCCTTTCTCTGAAGCCTTTCCTCTTTTCCCCCCGAGCGGCGGCGCGAGTGGGGAGGAGGGGCTACGGAGGAAGAAGGCAGCCGCCCCCCCCGCCCTTCCTAGCAGTAGGCAGCGCCAAGGGCGGCGCGTCACCCCAGGCCTCTGATGCGCCGCCCTTGGCGCCGCCTACTGCTCCCTTTTTTACGGTTCCCTCTCCCTAGGAAGGGCGGCGCGGAGAGGGACGGAGGGGGCGGTGCAGGGAGGAGGAGCTCGCTCCCTTCTCCCTGCCCCTCCCCCGCCGCCATTTTTTTTAAAAAAAAAAATATTTTTTCAAAAAAATTTTTTTTGAAGAAATATTTTTTTAAAAAAATGGCGGCCGGGGGGCTGGCCCTGTTCTAGGTGATCTCTCCCAAGACCAACAGGCTGGGGGCCGTGTTATTGTGGTACTTTTCCAGAGTGCTCACTTTCTTTGTGGGTGTGCCCTAATGCTAGGTGATCTCTCCCAGAAAATGGAGCTGTAACTTACAAGACTGGCCCTTTTGTCTTTGGGGCCGTAGGTGATCAGTGAGCGTTGTTGTTATTGTGGTACTTTTCCAGAGTGCTCACTTTCTTTGTGGGTGTGGTGTAATGCTTTTTAATTTTTTTCATACCTTTTGGGCACTTGTATTATTTTGAGTTGCGCTTTGGGTCACATTCATGGAAGAAAAACCAGGATCCAACCCAAATGACAAGGAAGGAGATTCCACCTGAACATTAGGAAGAACTTCCTGACTGTAAGAGCTGAGTGTCAATGGAATATGTTGCCTCAGTGTATGGTGGTGTCTTCTGTGGTGATTTTGAAGCAGAGGCTGGATGGCCATCTGTTGGGAGTGCTTTGATTGTGCTTTTCTTGTGAGGCAGGGAGTTGGAGCAGATGATCCATGTGGTCTCTTCACACTCTTTGATGCTATGATTCTAATTCAATACATTGCAAGGCCAAGACTGAAAGAAAACGGTCTTTTAATTCCAAAAGTTACATACAAAAAAACTGAGTGTAGGTGTGTCTGTGGGATGCCATTCATCAGTAGCTTCCATCATTAAAAAGTCCCATTGAGAAAGCAAAAGATATACCCTCTCACACTGGAAATTGCAAGAAAAAGAACATATGCTTTAAAGTTATTGAAAAGTTATTCATGATAAATTGGTGTCAGAAGTAGGATATTCTTTTCCAGTGTGGGAAAGTTATTCATAACATGCCTGCTGTACATTTCTGCTAAAACTTTGAGATCTCTAATAATGGAGGACCCACGGTGGCGTAGCAGGTAAACCACTGAGCTGCTGACTTGAAAGGTTGGCGGTTTGAATCCGAGGAGCAAGTTGAGCTCCCACTGTTAGCCCCAGCTTCTGCCAACCTTGTAGCTTGAAAGCATGCAAATGTGAGTGGATCAATCGGTACTGCTTCTGTGGAAAGGTAATGGCATTCCATGCAGTCATGCTGGCTACATGACCTTGGAGGTGTCTACAAGCAACGCCGGTTCTTCAGCTTAGAAATAGAGATGATCACCACTCCCCAGAGTCAGACTTAGTATCAGGGGAAACCTTTACCTTTCCTCAAAGAAGTCCTCATCCACGATTTCTTGAAACCTTTTCTAACTTTTGTAATATATCTACTTTTTTTCTCTAACATCTAAACCAGGGGTCCTCAAACTAAGGGCCGAGGGCCGGATACGGCCCTCCAGGGTCATTTACCCAGCCCATGCTCAGGGTCAACCTAAGTCTGAAATGACTTGAAAGCACACAACAACAACAACAACAACAACAATCCTATCTCATCAGCCAAAAGTAGGCCCACAGTTCTCATTGAAATACTAATAAGTTTACATTTGTTACAATTGTTCTTCATTTTAATTATTGTATTGTTTTAAGTGTTTTTTGCACAACAAATAAGATATGTGCAATGCTCATAGGAATTTATTCTTCTTTTTTCTCAAATTATTATCCAGCCTTCCAACAATTTGAGGGACTGTGACCTTATTATTTATTTATTTATTTATTTATTTATTATTTGGACTTGTAGGCCGCCACTCCCCGAGGGCTCGGAGCGGCTCACAATCACATAAAAGTACAATAGAAATAAAACAACATATTAAACTAGATTAAAAGAGGGTTTTCCGGCTTAGCAATCAAAGCCTAGCTGGAAAAGGTGGGTCTTGCAGGCCTTGCGGAAAGAGGTCTTGTAAGGCCCGTACATCGCTTGGAAGGGTGTTCCAAATTGACGGTGCTACTACAGAGAAAGCTTTGCGCCAGGTCGATGTGAGTCGTATTGCTTTGAAGGTTGGTACTTCAAGGAGGTTCAGTTGTTCAGAACGAAGTGACTTCTGGGGTTGGTAGGGGAAGAGACGGTCCCTCAGATACAGCGGCCCCAGACCATGCAAGGCCTTGAAGGTTAACACCATCGCCTTGAAGGTGATCCGGAGCTCGACCGGAAGCCAGTGGAGCTGCTGAAGGATGGGTGTTATGTGACATCTCACTGGAGCTCCAGTGAGAAGTCGAGCAGCGGCATTCTGGACGAGCTTAAGTTTCTGGATCACAGACAAGGGCAGGCCAATGTAAAGGGCGTTACAGTAGTCCAGTCTCGAGATGACCGTGGCTTGGAGCACCGTGGCCAGGTCGTCTCTGTATAGGTAGAGAGCCAGACGTCTAGCTTGCCGCAGATGGAAAAAGGCGGTTTTGCTGACGGTGGAGACCTGGGCTTCCATCAACAGCAACGGGACTAAAATGACCCCAAGGCTCTTAACTGAGGATGTCGGGCATAACGCCTCGCCATCCAAGCTAGGCAGTCGGACCTCCCCACCTACTGGGCGGCCCAGCCACAGTATCTCCGTCTTTGCTGGATTCACCCTCAATCTACTGGCACGCAGCCAACCAGCAACGGCTTCAAGGCACTGTTGGAAACAAGAGGGTACGGAGTCTGGTCGGCCTTCCATTTTCAGAACGAGCTGGGTGTCATCAGCGTACTGATAACATTCCAGCCCAAAGCTTCGAACCAGACCAGCAAGTGGTCGCATGTAGATGTTAAATAATAAAGGGGAGAGAATGGCACCTTGAGGGACCCCACAAGTAAGTTGAGCCCTCTTGTAAACCATACCTCCCCTTTCCACTCACTGTCCCTGGTTGTGGAGAAAGAACAACAGCCATTTCAAGGCCGTTCCCCTGACTCCAACAACGGCAAGGTGGTGGGCCAAAAGATTGTAATCAACCATATCAAAAGCTGCTGTGAGGTCCAATAACACAAGCAGCGCTGAACTGTCCTTGTCCAGCTGGCATCGAAGCTGATCTGAAATGGCGACCAACACAGTCTCCGTCCTGTGCCCCAAGCGGAAGCATGGAAGACCTGGCCCTCTGTTTACAAAGTTTGAAGACCCCTGATTTAAACCCACAATTTCTAGTCATTCCAACAGAGAAAACAGTTGCCTTCTCTTTTTTTCGCCTTCCTGAAACATTTCTTTACCCAATTTGTGTGTGTGATTTGGATCGGCCTCTGCTGCTCTTGCACTGACATGCCTTTGTAAGGCAAGAGGACACAGTTACAGACTGAAACACAGGCCCCGATTCTTCCTCTCCCCAACCCACCCTTATCCCCAATGCCCCATCCATTAATGCTTAGCTTGTATGTTTCTCTCCCTATCCAAGGATTATCCATTTCCCCCAGTCAGAAGTTTCACACCAGCGAGGCCCTTTCGAGCTTAGCTCCAGGGCGGAACCAACGCCTTGCAAACGTTGACCAAAAGTTCAGAGGAAGTCACTCTGGCCGTTCTCAGACACTGGTCTCCATATAAGGCTGGAAGCGAAGGTAGAGATGGTCTAAACAGGACTGCAAGAATCCTGCCACTGGCCCAAGGAGTTCAGTTCTCGGCTGTACTGGGAGTCCCAGTCCCGTTCAAATACCGCCTGGAGTTGCTCCCGGAGGGTGGGCTGGATCCCGGCCTCTGCGTCGCTTTGATTCACAACCAGGGCAGATCCGGCTGTGTGGAGGAAATAATCCCCAGACCAGTTGGATGTTCCTGGAGGAAATTGGAAGGAGAAAGGATTGCAGTGGGCGGTCAATATCAACTAGAGCTCGGTCTCATGACCCCATGTGGATGACAAAATCCATGGATGCTCAAGTTATGTACAGTATATACAATGATATCTAGTAGTAGTGTTTCCCAACCGCTGTTCTGCGGCACACTAGTGTTCCGTGAGCGATCATCTGGTGTGCCATGGAAAATTGGAACCTCCAGGAGGGGAGGGGGGAGAGTCTAAAGGCACAATATTACAAACACCCCCCCCCCCTCCCCACCTGTTGTCTACTTGGCCTCTCCCTCTCCATGCATTGGGAAGGCCCGCCTCCCTTTCCCCAAGTAGAGACCTCCTCTTGCCTCCCCCCCCCCCGGGCCTAATGCCGGATGGTTCAGTCCAGCGCCGGCCCCGCCCCTCCCTCCTCTCCTTCCTCCCCAGTGCACACAAAACCGCTCTCGGCCTCCCTCCGGCTCCCTGCTTGCCGCTGCCTTCCTTCCTGCCTGCTTTGCCGGCCCCTGGATGTAAGTACACTACAAAACTCCAAAACTCAAGGTCAATGCCCACCAAAACCGTTCCATTATTTTCTGTTGGTGATGGGAGTTCTGTGTGCCAAGTTTGGTTCAATTCCATCTTTGGTGGGGGTCAGAATGCAATTTGATGGTAGGTGAACTATTAATCCCAGCAACTACAACTCCCAAATGACAAAATCAATTTTTTGACTGATGGTCCCTCCTTGGGTTAGTATTAGTATGTTTTGTGGCCAAATTTGGCAGCAATTTGTCCAGTGGTTTTTGAGTTTTGTTAATCCCACAAATGAACATTACACACACACACACACACACACACACACACATATATATATATAGAGAGAGAGAGAGCGCACAACAGCGCAGGCAGAAAAGCAAACATCACAGGGAAGCATGTATGTGTAGGAGGGTGAACATTAGGAAGAACTTCCTGACTGTGAGAGCTGTTCAGCAGTGGAACTCTCTGCCTCAGAGTGTGCTTCCGCCAGGCTGCTCTCTTTCCAGCCGGCTTCCCTGAGGACCAGGTACATTTTCATATTTATGTTTACCAACAATTACTACATTTGGCATTGGCTGGGTGTGATAGCCTTTCTAGTGACTGTGTATCAATTCTCCTGTTCATTGTTCACCAGTTATACACGAGGGACTCGTCTAATGCCCACCTGGAATGATACAGGAGCATATATATTGAAGGTGGAAGCCTCATTATTGTTCCATGAGGTGTATTGATGCATAAGAACAGTACACTGCTTCTAAGCTATATGGACACATTTTTTCAGTACAGTGCATATGTGAATTTGCTTTGTGCTCTGGAGGGAGTAGGTGTGCCCCTGGATTTTGTAAATGTAAAAAGTGTGCCGTGGCTCAAAACAGGTTGGGAAACACTGATATATAGTAAAACGTCAAGAACCAGATTTGCATTTTGGATTCTGGAGGAATATTTTTGAGCCATAATTGGTTGAATCGGTGGATACAGAATCCATGGATATGAAGGACTGACTGTACTTCAGAGGCTGTGGATCTTATCTAGAAACAAGGCGGCCCAGGAAAAACATGGAATTTTTTCCCCCTCTGAAGCCTCTGATATCTTTTAAAAATGGATTCTTAGATTTTCTTTTAGAGCGATACATTAAATATTTATGAAAGGTATTCATATAGTTATACCCATTACATGTTGGTCACAATCCAATGTTCTCTCAAGGTAGTCTGAATGCTTCACATGCAGATAGGTTTCCCCTTGCGATTAAGTCTAGTCATGTCCGACTCTTAGAATCTCCATTTCTAAGCTGAAGAGCTGGCGTTGTCCATAGACACCTCCAAGGTCATGTGGCCAGCATGACTGCATGGAGCGCCGTTACCTTCCCGCTGGAGCGGTACCTATTGATCTACTCACATTTGCATGTTTTGGAATTGGGAGATTGACAGAAACTGGGGCTAACAGCGGGAGCTCACCCCACTCTCTGGATTCGTATTGCCAACCTTCCAGTCAGCAAGTTCTGTAGCTCAGCGATTTAACCTGCTGTGCCACCAGGGGGCCCATATATAGGTATATGAAGTAAGTATTAAAAATATGTGTAGTTTAAGGGCTGACTGTTTAAGATTGTATGTTTCGGGGTGTGCATGCGTGTGTGTATATGTGTGTGTGTTTGTGTGTGTATATAAACACACACACATACCGGTATATATAATTTAAAAAATAAGTACAAAAAAAGAACAAAGTATACCCACATTGCCTAATTAAGAATTCTGAAATTTTGTATGGTATTTCAAATTCGACTAATAAAAGATCATTATCTACAAAAAAATGGCAGAAGCTGGGGCTAACAGCAGGAGCTCACCCTGCTCCCAGGATTCAAACCGCCAACCCAAGTTTTACAGCTCAGTGGTTTAACCCGCTGCGCCACCGGGGCTCCACTTCATTTACTCACCAATATAAGCCACCTTGTCCGTCACCATGAACTTGCTGTGGTTGACTCTGGCGTAAGGTATCCTGGCCTCCGATTCATTTGCTGGGACCACAAAGAGCCTCTAGCAGAGAAAATGTATAAGGGAGACATAGAGTGAGTGTCAAAAGATTGAAGTTTGCTAAGGACATCTATGGTGGCAATGGTAATATGGGATTCATATGGGGAGAAAAAAACCACTTGTTTTAAGCCAAAGATCACAAATGAGAAGAAGGTGGTACCATTTTCAACCCTTGCACGCTTAAAAGCATGCTGCACTGGCATACCTAACATGACTGGAAGTAACTTATTGTCACTTCCAGTTTCAGAATCAGGTGTGTTTTGACCATTTTTTACATTTCCCCCCTTAAGATCTATATGTATCTGGGTGCTTGTGGAGAGCAAAACATGATTTGCAGAGATTTGGGGCCATTTTTAGCCATGTAGGTACTGGATATACCTCCCAAATTGGAGTGGTAGGTGTTGGAGGTCTTCAGGGGACACATTCTGAAACCTCAACGGCAGCAGGAAGCTGTAGCTTCAACCTGATGGCCTTGGCACAGAAGGCTGAAGCTCTCTCCGCCTGCCCTCCTCCGTTTTTGGAAACAGACGGTGAATCCTCCTACCAAAATCCCTCTTCCACTGTGATTGGCTGGCCTCTCATCTGGCCACACAGTCAAGGTTTCTGAGACTCCAAGCAGGGAGGGAAGAGCAGGCATGTTCTCTCCTAAATCACTGTCAATTCCTCTCAAATGCGTCCAGTATTTTCTGTTGGCCATGGGGATTCTGTGTGGGAAGTTTGGCCCAATTCTCTCATTGGTGAAGTTCAGAATGCTATTTGATTGTAGGTGAACGATAAATCCCAGCAACTCCCAAATGGCAAGGTCTGTTTTCCCCAAACTCCACCAGTGTTCGCATTTGGGCATATGGAGTATTTGTGCCAAGTTTGGTCCAGATCCATCATTGTTTGAGTCCACAGTGCTCTCTGGATGTAGGTGAACTCCAATTCCAAAATTCAAGTTCAGTGCCCACCAAACTCATCCAGTATTTTCTGTTGGTCATTGTTCTGTGTGCCAAATTTGGTTCAATTCCACCATTGGTGGAGTTAAGAATGCTCTTTGATGGTAGGTGAACTATAAATCCCAGCAACTATAACTCCCAAATGACAAAATCACGCACACACACACCAAGTCCTATAGCAGGGGTAAGGAACCTACGGCTCGGGAGCCAGATGTGGCTCTTTTCATGATTGCATCTGGCGCTCCCTCTTCCTTCCTTTCTCCCCTTCACCCTTTCCTTCTCCTTCTCTTCTTCCTTTCCCCTCCCTCTCTCCCCCTTCTTCTTTCCTCCATCCTCCCTCTTCCTTCCTTCCTCTTCCTTCCTTTCTTTTTCTTTCTTTCTTCCTTCCCCTTCACCCTTTCCTTCTCTCCTTCCTTCTTTCCTCCATTCTCCCTCCCTCTTCCTTCCTTCCTCTTCTATTCTTTTCCCCAAGTCTTCCTTTCCTTCTCCTTCCTTTCTTTTCACTTCCCTCTCTTTCCCCTTCTTTATTTTCTTCTTTTCCTTTCTTTATCTTACTTTTTCCTCACTCCCTTTTCGTTTCTTTTCCCCACCCTTTCCTCCCTTCCCATTTCCTTCTTTCTTTTCCCCTCTTTGTCTTTCTCCTGCTTTTCTTTTCTTCCTTTTCTATAGTTCATTCTTCTTTTCTTTCTTCCTCCCCCCTCCCCCCTTTATTTCCTCTATCTTTCTTTCCCCCTTCTTTCCTTCCATCTTCTCTTCCTTCCCAGAGTCCTGAGCGTGCCTTTTGCAGAGCCAGGTCTGAAGTGTCTCGTCATTCTACCAGGAGAATCGTTTTCTCATAGTATGTACGTGTATACTCACATTTACTTGAATTCAGTCTTAAAATATATTATATATTTCAGTATATGGCTCTCACTGAAATAAATTTCCAAATATTTTGCTTTTATGGCTCTCTGAGTCAAAAAGGTTCCTGACCCCTGCCCTATAGTATTCAAATTTGGGCATAGGGTATTTGTGCCAAATTTGGTCCAGAGAATGAAAATACATCCTGCATATCAGATATTTACATTACGATTCATAATAAGAGCAAAATTACAGTTATGAAGTAGCAACAAAAATAATTTTATGGTTGGGGGTCACCTCAACATGAGGAACTGTATTAAGGAGTCGTGGCATTAGGAAGGTTGAGAAACACTGATGTAGCCTATAACTTGACTAGTCCCTTTAAAGCTATTAAGGCATTTTTTTGCACAGGAGATACTATACAGTGGGCTCTTTGCATTTGGTTCCAGGTCTCCCCACAGATACCAAAATCTGTGGATGCTCAAGTCTCACTCTATATACTGGAGTAGTAAAATGAAGTTTCTTGGATAAGATGGTAAAAATAAGTTTTTAAAAGTATTTTTTCTATTTTCAAGCAGGTGCAGATTCTGTGGATAAGAGAGGGCGACTGCAGATTCAATCCACAGATAATAAAAACCACAAAGAGACAGGAGTTTAAAAGGAAAGGCCACAGCAACGTCTGCCCCAGAGAAGCACAGCTACTGGAGAGAAAGCGAGAGTTCAGAGGTCTTCCTCCCCACAAGCATGGACTGCTCCAGCTCTGGAGTTTGCTCACCACTTCCACGTTGTAGTGGGTCCGGTTGTCCTGCATGGCATTTAGGGATCGCAGGAAGGGGAACATGTTGCCCTTGGAGTGCTTCCAGCAGCTGACCAGGAGGCGGACTCGCACTTGCCTCTCGTAGGCTGCTTTCCTCAAAAAGTTATCGATCGCTGGCCAGAACCTGAAACAGTGGAAACAGCCAAGAGCTCTGAGTCTGGATGAGGGATAATAAACTGAGGCTTAATCCTGACAAAACAGAGGTCCTACAGGTCAGTTGTGTGGCCGATCAGAGTATAGGGTGGCAACCTGTGCTTGACAGAGTTACACTCCCCCTGAGGACACAGGTCCACAGTTTGAGGGTCCTTCTGGACTCCGCTTTCACACTTGATGCTCAGGTATCGGTGGTGGCCGGGAGGGCCTTTGTGCAATTAAAACTTTTGTGCCAACTGTGCCCATACCTAGTGAAGTCTGACTTGGTCATGGTGCTCCATGCCCTAGTTACCTCTCCTCCCACAAACCTGCCCGGTCCCTTCGTTCCTCAGGGGAGGCCCTCCTTTCGCCCCTCCATTATCACAGACCCGACGTGTGGGAACGAGGGAGAGAACTTTTTCCTCTGTGGCCCCCCGACTTTGGAACGCATTGCCCACCGAGATTAGGCTTGCCCCCACCCTAGAAACCTTCAAGAACCTCAAAACGTGGCTTTTCCGTTGCGCTTTCGGAGAATGATCTCACTTCTCCCTTGTCATACTCCCCTACCATTGGGTGTCCTCATATTGTACTGTCTCTTACCCACATGAAGGATTGTCTTTACTACCCTTTTCATGAGTCTCCCTACAAATATATAGGTTTTAATCTTATCTCATCCTTATTTTTTATCATTGTATTTTGCACATGTTGCCTCGCTCAGAGTGGTTGTTTGTATTTTGCCATTATAGTACTTTGCACTGTTTATGATATTTTACGCTTGATGTTTTTCCTTTATTTTACTTTAATGTTGTTTTATGTTTTTATATTTATTGTATTGAAATGCACTTCTAGGCTTGGTCTCATGTAAGCAGCCCCGAGTCCCCTTTGGGGAGATGGTGGCGGGGCATAAATAAAGATTATTATTATTATTATTTCCTCCAGATTGGATTACTGCAATGCACTCTACGTGGGGCTGCCTTTGAAGACAGCCCGGAAACTGCAGCTGGTTCAAAGATCGTTGGTCAGGTTCATAATGGGATCTGGTTACAAGGAGAAGTCAACCCCGCTGTTTAAACAACTCTACTGGCTGCCAATAAGTTTCCGGTCCCAAAGTGCAGGTGATCACCTACAAAGCCCTAAATGGTTCCGGACCTGCCTATCTTCAAGATCGCATCATCCTCTACGAACCAGCTAGTGCCTTAAGATCATCCGGAGAGGCTCTTCTCTTGCTTCCACTACCGTCTCAGCAGAAAACAAGCTTCCTCCCTCTTCCTTATGACATCCTTTCACATCGTTATACATGTCTCCTCTCAACCTTCTCTTCTGAAGGCTAAACATATCCAGCTCTTCAAGACGATCCTTATAGGGATTCATGGTCTCCAGACCTTTGATCATTTTAGTTGCCCTCCTCTGTGTTGGAGGTTGTAGATATAAATAAATAGAAGCTTTACCACAGTTTCTGAAGCAAAATATACCCTGCAGTATAATAAAATGTCACTCGGGCTTGTGTAACAAGTAACAGTATCCTTACATCCGTTCAAAAGATCAAACAGGGCAACAATATATATATAGCAGTCTCTCTGAATTCACACAGAGGGAATAAACAGTCCTTTTAAACAGTCTTTAAAATATGCTTCATGGCTTAGAAATGATCACGCTTCAAAGAGTTGGCAACCATTTCCTTCCTGGCTGTTTCCAGTCAGCGCTCTCTTCACTCTCCGAGGTGAAAGTGGCAGTTAAAACCGTTTTTCTCAGTAGCAAGCTAGATACTGTAGCCAATCAGAATTCTGGTTCCTGGCATGCTCAGCCAATCAGCTGCCGACATATGTCTTTCCAGTCAACCCATTACATCATGGTGCCTTTTTACAAATCCTCACACTCTGGACACCTTCCAGCTTGTCAATATCTCTTTTAAACTGTGGTGCCCAGAACTGGACACAGTATTCCAAGCAAGGTCTAACCAAAGCAGAATAGGACAGGCACACTCCTGCATTGGAAACACAATGCTGGAAGAGATTTGGGAATCCTCATATTCTCAGCAGACGGTTGGAAAGTAAATGCTGATGGGATGGAGACTGAGAATGCTCAGAACACAACACATATCAGACCATATAAGATTGTGATTCGGTCTGGCACTTTCCTTCTTTCCATAGTTGCTCTCTTCTAGTAGTCACAATTACCTCCTGGGATGTGAGAACTCCATCGTGGGCAAGTAGTTCATCACAGCGATATAGACAAATTCCTGGGCCTCATCAATGACACCAAGCAGGGCTTGAAGGTCTTCAGTCCGCCCCGTGGCGCAAAGGGCTGGAGGAGCACTCTGGAGGTGGACAGAGGAGAGGCAGAAACCAGAGCCTATTATTATTACTACTACTATTATATAATTATTATAATTAATATAATTATTATTATAACCTCACAATTGTGGAAAGAAATAAAGTATGGACTGTTGATGTTGCAATCCCAGGTGACAACATAATTGACGAGAAGCAACTGGAAAAACTTACACAAGGAAACGCTGAGAGAGATGAGGAGTGCCTCAGCTCCCCCTGGTGGCCAGAAAGTTTTCCTCTGTTTGTCAATATATGTATTATATGTCGAAATGTATGTACTGTACTGTGATTAATGTCACATGTTTATATGTCATATGTTGAACTGCAGGGATTGTCTGCAAGTATGTGTACTGTAATCCGCTCTGAGTCCCCTTCGGGGTGAGAAGAGCGGAATATAAATAAAGTACATAAATAAATACACAATATGAGGATTTAAAGACCGAACTGCAAAGACTCTGGCACAAGCCAGTCAAGGTGGTCCCAGTGGGTGCAGAGCCTAAAGACCTTGGCCTGCACTCAAAAACAATTGGTGCTGACAAAATTACCATCTGTCAGCTGCAAAACACCACCCTACTCGGATCTACACGTATTATTCACCGGTACATCACACAGTCCTAGACACTTGGGAAGTTTCCGACGTGTGATCAAATACTAAAGCCAGCTTAGTGATCTTGTTTGCTCTGTACTAATCTTGTTGTGTATCTAATAATAATAATAATAATAATAATAATAATTGCTTCTCCCTGCAGGTCAAGGCAGGATACAACATCATTAAACCAAGAGACAAAACACTACTGAGCAATTTGCCCATGAAGTAAACTTCAGCTCCCCCCACCCCACTCCCACACACAGGCACTTCATATATCTTTGGACCCCAAGTGTGCTGGCATACCAAAACACAAAAACACCCAAATTACGAGATCCGGAAACTGCTACTTCTATTTACTATGACAAAAGATTGCACCACGATCCCTCTCCCTGCTTGATGTCAGTTCTGTTCTTTGTTACATCTTTTAGAGCAGTGTTTCCCAACCGGTGTGCCACGGCACACTAGTGTGCCATGAGCCATCATCAGGTGTGCCGTGGGAAAACCTCCAATATACCCTTTCAAATATATATATATATATATAGAGAGAGAGAGAGAGAGAGAGAGAGAGAGAGCACAACAGCGTAGGCAGAAAAGCAAACATCACAGGGAAGCATGTCTGTGTAGGAGGGTGAACATTAGGAAGAACTTCCTGACTGTGAGAGCTGTTCAGCAGTGGAACTCTCTGCCTCAGAGTGTGCTTCCATCTGGCTGCTCTCTTTCCAGCCGGCTTCCCTGAGGACTGGGTACGTTTTCCCTGAGGACCGGGTGACTTCAATAAAAACTAAACACAGAGAAAGACTGACAGCTGTTGAGTAAGACCTTCGTGTGTGTCTTTCTGCTATTCTTGTCAGGATATCTATGTTGTGTTCATCGGAACAGGCCCAGGTTTCACACTGAGTGTATAAATACATTTAAAAACATATTAACTATATGTATTACTGTGTTGTGTCATTTTGGTTGGTGGTGTGCCCCAGGATTTTGTAAATGTAAAAAATGTGCCGCGGCTCAAAAAAGGTTGGGAAACACTGTTTTAGAGTATCACCAATATGGACATCCTACCAAAAATTGGCATCTTCACAATTTGGGAGGTGGAAAAAAAATATTTTGTGGGTATGTAGTAAGTGGAATAACTGCCAATGAGTTTTATTTATTTATTTATTTATGACATTTATATTTATTTATTTATTTATTTATTTACTATTTTTATATGCCACCCTTCTCAACCCCGAAGGGGACTCAGAGTGGCTTACAGCAAACAACAATACTGCCAGTGTGGCTTACAATGTACATATAACAATATTGCCGAAGTGGCTTACAGGAAAAAAAACAACAATTAACATTACTGTCATAGCACAACATTAGCACTACACATCATTTTGCACTACAACATATCGCAATATTGTTAGCAATATTGCATGTAATACAAGTATACAACTTATAATATCACACTATAATTATTATATCACATTATCATTGGCAGTATTATACTGTGTTACAATACAACACCACCAATACTAAATACCAAATTTATATGCTGCCCTTCTCATCCCAAAGGGGACTCAGAGTGGCTTACAAATAAAATGTAAATGCAATATATATTATTGACATAGCACAATATTAATATTATATATTACATTGTACTATAACATTATACTGTAATAATATTAGTAATATTACATGTAATATAAAATATATAATTATAATATATTATTAGTAGTAGTATTAAATTGTATTACATTGTAATATCACCAATATTATATGTATATACAACATATTATTTTTAGGTTCCTTGCTGGCATCATTGCCAAACACTGACCATTTTTCAGTGGCATGAAAGGGTTAACCTCTGTTAGTGACCTTGCGTTGTACTTTTTACATTAGTTAGGCAGTCTAAGACTGGGCAAAGATATAATAATAATTATTATTATTAATAATAATAATATTCCGCCCTATCTTCCCAGAGGAACTCAGGGCAAATTCCAAGCATAAAAGGCAAATATTCAATGCCCGAACACAACAACAATATACCCATAATAACAAAAATGGAATGCCAATAAAACCGGAAAATGGCTGGCTAATAAGGTTAAGAAGCGGAAACACAAGCAATATATAACAAAAATAGGTTATGAAGGGAAAACACATACAGATGGAAAGAAAATAGCGGACGCATTCCAGAACTTTTATCAAAAGCTATACCATAAAGAAAATACCCCCAAGGAACAAGTAATGGAATACATTGGTGACTTAAAATTACAAAAATTAACTGAGAAACAAAGAGAAATCCTTAATGGCAAAATAACAACACAAGAAATAAATTCAGCCATAGGAAAGCTTAAGAACAATAAAGCCCCGGGGCCAGATGGTTTTACCGCTCTATTTTATAAAACCTTCAAAGACGAACTAACCCCACTTTAAAAAGACATACTTAACAATATACAAATAAATAAAGAAATACCCCAATCATGGGAAAAAGCAAATATAACACTTATACACAAAGAAAACACTGATCCACTAGATGTGAAAAATTACCGTCCAATCTCACTATTGAATCATGACTATAAAATATTCACTACCATCATTGCAGAAAGACTAAAAACTTTTCTAAAAGACTGGATATCGGATGAACAGGCCGGGTTCCTACCAAACAGACAAATTAAAAACAATATAAGAATTCTACTAGGCACAATAGAATATTATGAATCACATAATGAAAAACAGATGGCCCTACTTTTTATCGATGCCGAAAAGGCATTTGATAAAATCAATTGGGATTATCTTAAATTTATAATCAAAGAATTAGAGATAGGGATAAACTTTCAAAACGCAATAGAGCAATCTACAAAAAACAGACAGCAAATTTAATAATAAATGGACAAGAGAATCAACAACAATTTGTGCAGTTTGGTTGTGTTTGTTGTTGTTTGCACTATATAACTCTTGGGAATCAATTTTCCACTGGCCTCACCCTGGAAGGGGTTCACCCCAATTCAGGGGTTCATATAGCTAGCTATGGCGAACCTGATCATTGGCCAGGGACAGCCTGGGTAGAATTTGCTATTGTGTCCAAGATCAAACAGCAGGGTTGCAAAGTATTCATTAGATGGGGAATAATGAATTATTCCCTGCCAAATATTCCTCTGAGAATATTTGGCTGCCAAGAATTTCACAAGTGAGACTAGCTTTAAATACACAACATGCCCAGCTGTATCATACATGCACCAAGTACTCACCGAGAAAAACACCCCAGCATCTGTGCCGTTCAACTGGAGCGCCAAGGGAGTCTCCTTGTTGTACGTTGTGGAGTAATTGGCTGGCCAGGGCGAGGGAATAGTGGCGTTGGGCAAGCCCAGGGCCCAGTATGCTTCAAACATCTTCCCTAAGTCCTGGGCCAGGCAACTGCAATTGTACACAGCCACTCCTAGCTCCTTCACCTGCCACCAGAAGAGAAGGGTATTATTATTCAGGTGTTCAATTTATTATTTATTTTATTATTTATTTCCAACATTTCTACCCCACTCTTCTCAACCCCCGAGGGGGAACTCAGAGCGGCCTAACAAAAGGCACAATTCGATGCCCACACAGTAAAATACAATATAAAACCTAAAACATTCAGCATTAAAATACATTAAAATACAATTAAACATTAACACATCACACACCTTCACTTAAGTTAAAAACAGTGTTCCGTCCATAGCAGGGGCATTGAGCCATCTCCATCAACTCGCCATTACAATTCCAATCCAAAGTGCTGCATTGTGCTAATATGCAAAAGCCTGGTCCCACAGCCACAATTTCACTTTTTCCTGAATGCCAGGAGGGATGTGGTCGATTGTATGTTGCTTGGGTGCACGTTCCATAGATGGGGAGCCACCACCGAGAAGGCCCTCTCTCTCGTCCCCACCAACCGCGTTTGAGAAGTTAGCGGGAGTGAGAGAAGGGCCTCCCTGGACGATCTTAAATTACGAGGTGGGACGTAGCGGCAGATGCGTTCAGACAAGTAAGCTGGGCCAGAACCGTATAGAGCTTTAAAGGCCAAATACAGCAATTTGAATTGAGCTCGGAAGTGGACAGGCAGCCAGTGGAGCTGACACAACAGGGGGGTGGTATGCTCCCTGTATGTAGCTCCGGTTAGTAATCTGGCTGCCACCCGCTGGACTAATTGTAATTTCCGAACTGTCTTCAAAGGCAGCCCCACGTAGAGTGCGTTGCAGTAATCTATTCGGGATGTGACCAGAGCGTGGACGACCGTAGCCAGATCAGACTTCCCAAGGTACGGGCGAGGTTAGAGGAAGGAACGGTGCAGCTCTCCAAATATTTCTGCATTGCAGTTCCATTAAGATTATTATTATTATTAAACTTTATTTATACCCCGCCACCATCTCCCAGAAGGGACTCAGGATGGCTTACATGAGGCCAAGCCCAAAAACACAGCAATAAAAAACAATACAGCGGCAAATAAAAACAAAACAATCAATAAAACACATAAACAGTAAGTACACAAAGTTTATTCTGACTAAATATGATAGCCTCTACAGTCCTTCTCAAAACGTCTGGATGATGATAGTTGTCTATCTGGATTCTAAGCAGAATGTATTGGAATTTCCATAACCTATTGGAAATAAGTACACCATAACCTTATTGAAAAGGTAAAAGTGATGTCACATCCATTTGGCATCCACGAACATAGAGACCACCTTTTAAGAACCACTAGTCAAGAAAAGCAAGACTTTGTTAGAAGTCAACTCTTTGAACAAGTGATATTCATGAGCATTCGTGTAATGGCACACAGGTAACTCAGCTGTTAAACTGAAGAACCATGTCTTTAAACTGCCAAGGATAAAGACATGCCACTAAAAAAATATATATATACTAGCTGTACCCGGCCACGCGTTGCTGTGGCGTTGTCTGGTGGTGTGGAAAATTAAGTAATGAGAAGGTCTGCTTAAGAACAACAGCCACAACAATAGTAATATTAATCGGAAGGAAAGACAGAGGTACTGAAGGAAGGAAGGAGATAAAGTAGAAAGGAAAGAAAAAGGGGAGAAAAGGTATGAAAGACGCAAAGAACGAGAAAATGAAATAGTACTCCTTTCCTTCTTTCCTTTCTTCCTTCCATCCATCCTACCTTTCTTCCCTCCTTGTATCCTTCCGTTCCTTACTCCTACCCTCCCTCCCTTTCTGGTATCCTTCCTTTTTCCTTCCTCCCTCCTTTCCTTCGTTCCTTCTCTCCTCCTTCCTTCCATCCTACCTTCCTTCCCTCCTCCTATTCTTCCCTTCCTTTCCCCTCCCCTTCTTCCTGCTATCCTTCCTTTTTCCTTCCTTTCTCCTCCCCTCCTTCCTTCCATCCATCCTACCTTCCTTCTATCCTTCCGTTCCTTTTTTCATCCTCTCCCTCCCCCCTTCCTAGCATCCTTCCTTTGTCCTCCGCTACTTCCTTCCCTCTATTCTTCCTTTGTCCTTCCTTTCTCCTCCCCTCCCTCCCTGCTATCCATTTGATTTTTTGTTTTGTTGAAATTTGTTGTCATGTGAGCCGCCCCGAGTCCCCATTGAGGAGATGGGGGGGGGGGGGATATAAATAAAGATTATTATTATTATTATTAACAGTGGTTCTCAACCTGTGGGTCGCCAGGTGTTTCGGCCTACAACTCTCAGAAATCCCAGCCAGTTTGTTTACCAGCTATTAGGATTTCTGGGAGTTGAAGGCCAAAACATCTGGGGAGAACCACTGCTCTAAAACAAGAGTGGGAATGGAATGCTCTCTTCAGACGTTGGACTACAACTCTCATCAGCCCAGGCAATAGTGAGAGATATAGGAAGTTGCAATCAACATGCAGAGCATCACAAGGTTTCCAGTTCTCTCCTACAACAGGATGAAAGTAGCTGTTGCAGAATGGGACTTAGACATGTTAGATGTAACTGTATTTCTTTAAAGTCCTGTATAGATAAAAAATATTGTTTAGAACACCTGATGAATGACACTGTCGCACCACCCAGCTTTCTAGGGGGGGGGGGGGAATCCTTGATGGTTAACACAACTCCTTGCCAAATGCCCCCTGCTTTGCTGACATCTCTCCCCAGCTGAGAAGAGTATGCACAAAGAAAAGCATCTTTGGCATTCTTAAATCTTACCTAGCAATGCACACCTGTGTTGTCAGTGACCTTAGAGATGCTCCTGGCCCATCCCCACTGTTTAGGCTCATAATCTAAACACTCCTTTTTCTCTGCTAGGCCAAGACATGGGGAAACAGTGACGTTGGAAGGGTGCCTTACCTGTGTGAGGGCACGCCAGTCCATGTTGGCGCTCCCAATGTAAAGGTGTGCCTGGTCCACAATCCAGAATTTGGTGTGTAGGATTCCTGAGGTGAGCCTGGGCAGGTTGACCTTACGGATCTGAGCACCTGAAAAGATTGGTAAGCAGACTGCCTTAATTTTTGTATCAGCTCATTGTTGTTGCATGTCTCCAAGTAATTTCTGACTTATGGTGACCATATCATGAACTTCATTGGCAAGATTTGTTTGGGAGATGTAGGTGTTGCCTTCTTCTGAGGCTGGGAGAGTGTGATTTGCTGAATGTCACACTCCTCCTGCCTTGGGTTTTCTCTTAGGGTTTGGCTGGCAATTGTGATTCTTCAGTTGGACATATGCACCATCATTCTGCCGGGGGCTCTGCCTACTAGTAGGTTCAGGAGGTTCGGGATGTGTGTAATGCAGACACTAGTAGTGATACTTGCTTGAGGTTTGATAGTGATAAAAACTGGCCCTCTGAAGCCTCAGGGAATGATTGGGATACATTAAGTTTTGAAAGACGCTGGGGATCTTGGAGAGACTCACAAAGGGTGTCAGCTGCAGAGAGAGAAGCAGCTGCAATGCCTAATCTGGAAAAGTTGTCCTCTTCGGGCAAGTCTGATCTTTAGGGCTATATAATGTGGGCTTTTGGGGGAGTTTCCTTGTGGCGAGCAAGGAGTTGTTCTTGGTATCCTGTTTGGCATCCTGTTTTGATATCCTGTTATCTTGCATCGTGTTCCTGATCCAGTTTACTCCTACAGCCGTGTGTTCCTAGTGGCAGGGTTTGAACTCCGCTGGACTTTCTCTCCTGTGGACCTTGGATTGTCTCCTTGTTTCTCCGTCATTCTCCTGCCCTCGACTCCGGACCGGTTACTGACTACACATTTGGCTCATCCCTCGGAGGACGTCACAGAGGATGTCCTGAGTTTGCTTTGGATTCCTTCTTCAGTGATTTTTGGGCTTTCCCTGGGCTTTTGTGTGTTTTTGACGTTTAGTCTAGTTTTTTGTTAGTCCCATTCCCATTTATTGTGCAATAAACTTTGTGTATCCCTTATAACACTTGGGCTTGGCTTTAATTGGTGTCTGCATCACGACAAGGGGAATCCTTTTCTCATAGTATGTATGTACATACTCACATTTAGTTGAATTCAGTCTTAAAATATATTATATATTATATGGCTCTCACTGAAATAAATTTCCAAATATATTTGCTTTCATGGCTCTCTGAGTCAAAAAAGTTCCCAACCCCTGCCTTAGACCTTCATCGGACTTGACAATCTTGGAAACTAAACACCTTTTCTTTATAAGCTCCAATTTCTGAATAATTGGGGTTGCTCAGTTTTACACTTTTCTTTGGCACTATCATTCTCTGATAATTGCCTTTTCAAGCCTTTTTGTGGCTGCCTGGATTTACTCACCGCTTTCCTCCAGCTTCCGGAGATCATTGCAGGGCATATGGGCAGAAGGGGGATTGACTGCAATCCGCACGGAGACCCCTCGGCTGGGCAGTTTCAGCAGCTCCGATAGAACTTCTTCTCCCTGTTTGCAAAGCAAGCATCATGTAAGACCTGCTTCTGCACAAAGTCTTTCTCAACCTGCTAAAATGTCTCCTCATTTTAGCTGCCTTCAATAATACTCTGATCTGCCAAAGGATCGGAGCTTGTGAATAAAGTTCCCTGATTGATGGCGTCTCATATGAAAACGTGGAAAACCAAATCTGTTCCACTGCTGAGGAATGTCATGAGTAGTGCTGCTCAAACCTCCGTAACCAAAACCCTCAACAAAAGGATGTTCCACTTTCCCTGAAAGAGACCTTTCAAGGCACTCAAGCCTGAATGGGCCAGTCAATTAGACGCTTGTTTGCAGTGCCGGAGTGTGTGTGTATGCGAGTTGTCAAGTCTAATTGGACCCAAAGCTTAGCAGACACCAGCATTTTAAACAAAAAACACACTATGATCTCTACATCATGAGACAGCACTTCAGAGGATTCAAAGTTATTTGAAAATTATTATTAATAAAGTATTATAATATTTTTATTAGGGCCCCATCTACACTGCCAAAAAAATACCCTAAAATGGGGTGCATTTTAAAAATGCAGGTATATCTTATGCATTTTTGTTGGCTACATCTTACAACTGAAGTAATACAGTGTTTCCCAACCGGTGTGCCGCAGCACACTAGTGTGCCATGAGTGATCATCAGGTGTGCAGTGGGAAATTGGAACCTCTTAAGTCTTGAATAAGCCACACCCCTTTATTCCCCGCGGGACAATCCCGTTGGGGTGGCCTTGAACTCCCGCCCGGCACCAAGATGGCGGAGGCGGCGGGACTGGAAGCGCCTTCCCTGAGGGGACGCCAGTGGAGCGGAAGTGGCTCGTGTGAGGCGATGCAGCGGCAGGTGTGCCTGGCGGTGCTGGGCTTGGCGGCGGGCCTGGTGCTGGTCCGGCCGGCCGGCCGGCCAGGTCAGTAAAGCCCTTCAGCTTGAGCCTGGCCCTGGCCAGCGGCTCCGCTTCCGCCTTCACGAGCTTCCTCTGCTACCCGTGGCTCTACTGCCTCTTCTCCCACTGCTGCCACGACGCGGGGAATAACGGGGCCCGCCTCTGGGCAGGTACACGAGCGGCCTACCAGGCCTCAGAGACTGTGACGTGACGTGGAAGGAGCCTCATGGGCTATATTATTATTATTATGAACTATGTATTAGTTCATAATAATAATAATAATAATAATAATAATATAGCCCATGAGGCTCCTTCCACGTCACGTCACAGTCTCTGAGGCCTGGTAGGCCTCAGAATAGTATTAACATAATATTATTATTTTCCCTTAGTATGTGCTGTTATATTGTTATATTATCAGTATTTGTCAAAGTCATGGTGTATATCGTTATTGACTATGAGAGTAATGATAACAGTCAGGATTAACTCCTGTGCTTTACTGATAATATATTGTATGTACCTATAATATTTATATTATTATAATGTAATACAAGAAAACACTTTAAAAAATAATACAATATTGAAATTATATATTTTATATTACTTGTAATAGTACTAATAATATTACAGTAAAATGGTATAGTACAATATAGTAAGTTAGAGTGTCATTTTGGTTGGTGGTGTGCCCCAGGATTTTGGAAATGTAAAAAAGGTGCTGCGGCTCAAAAAAGGTTGAAAAACACTTCAGTAATACACGCAGTCATCTCTCCATAAGAGGCTACAATCCAGGATCTAAAGTTAAGCAGCGACCCCACTGTCTGTCTGGTGAAGGCACACTTGCATTCAATGCAGCTTTCATATGTCTGGCATTTAGAAAATGGCCTTTTTGGGGTATATATGTATCCTAGAATCCCTCGGGCAATTCTGCCTGTTCACCTGGCTGGAGGAGGGATCGTGGGTATGAGTGTCCTCATCCGACAAGGTCCAATAGAAGGAGGCAATATCCAAGGTGCTCCTCGCATCTCCCAAAATGTTCATCCAGGCCTCGAAAATAGAAGGGTTGATTGTACTGTTGTCATCGTAGATCAGCCCTTCAGGGATACTTTCCACCAGCGTGACCCTGAGGAGAGAAAGACGTCCCTCTAAAGCAGGCATAGGCAAACCGACCCTCCAGGTGTTTTGGCCCTCCAAAAAACCTGGAGGGCCGGCGTTTGCCCATACTTGGTCTAGACTGAAAATCTAGGGGCATAGAGTGGATTTGCTAAGCCAGTATACTTGGATCCAGCAAGCATCACCTTGCCCCCCCCCCCCCAGCCCCTAAAAGACACCCCATTAGTTGCCCTGTTCAATTTATCCAAACTCATTGTCTCACTAGAATGAGGAATGATTAGTTTTCTGGCACAATGAGTTGTAATCCAAATATGTATCTTTCCCAAGCTTACAGTCTTATTTATTTATTTACAACATTTATATTCCGCCCTTCTCAGCCCAAAGGGGACTCAGGGCGGATCATAGAACACATACACGGCAAATATTCAATGCCGTTAAACAGACAGGACAGATAACAGATAAAGGTATATGTCGGCACTTTCCCCCAACTTCAACACCCTGGAGGTTGTGCTCTATTCCGACCACAGGGGGGTGCTGTTGCTCTATCCTCTATGATGAAGAGCCCTTGATCGCAGATTTCCTCTCTTTCTTTGATTGCCTGCATTTTCTGGTATTTCCTTTTTATGGTGTCATAAATTACCTCCCCACTTAAGTGGTGCCTAATGTCTCTACTCACAGCTGTTTTCGACCTGATTAGGTGGACAGTGAGCTGGGCTGAAGGTCAGGTGCTCATCCCAACCCAGGCTTCGAACAGCCAACCTTTTGATTGGTAAGATCTATTGCTGCTGGTGGTTCACTAGCTGCGCTAAAGCCCGGCCCTACCCAATAGCCAAAATGGAAATTGGGATGTACAGCCTTACCAAAGAAAGCCAGAAGGAACTGTGTATGTAGAAGGAAGAGTAGTCACCTGCATGGGTCGCTGCATGTGTTGTCCAGGGATGGGGTGGCCACCACAGTCTCTACAGAAGCTGGACTGTAGAAGGGAAAGAGTAACATCCGGACCAAAAGGGCTGCCACCAGCATCGTAGACAAGATCGCTGTCACCAAGATGTAGTGTGAGTCCCGTGGGAAGAACTGAATGAAGATGAGAAAAAGATGGCATGTGATCTGGTACCTGGACCCACATAATTTGGTATCATGGCCCACTAGTCACTCCCATGTTATTTGGCAGGCAAGCCAATTCAGGTTTTCACTGTTTTGAATTGAGATGTCTAAGGTGCTAAACTTATTTAGGAATAGCTTCAGCACTTTGGAGGTCATTTTCAAATCCTGGGTGAAAGCTTGGGAGTGTTTTTTTTTCTCCTCCACTGACATGAAAATCACCAACCACTGCTGGCATGAATTTAATATTATTATTTATTTATTACTAGCTGTACCCGGCACACATTGCTGTGCCCTATTTAGGAGATGCGAGAAAGTCTGAGTATGTAAGGGTTGGAATTGATGTTAGTCTTGGTGGGGTCATGGCTGTGTCGTGGTGGGTTGTTCTGGTGGGTGGGATGTTGAGTTGTCGGCGTGTGGTGTCGAAGGAAGGAATGGCATACAAATGGGTTGAGCAGTAGATGCAAGGTTGTGTTATGTGCGTATTGTGTTGTGTGTAGGTATTACTTTTTTGATGGGTTAGTGGGTGTGTGGTGGCATTGTGGGTGGTAGTATGTTGTGGAATGCTCCCGTGGGTGGGGTGTTTTGGGTATTTGTGTATGTTTGTAGAGTTTCGGTACAGTGTTCTGTTGTGTTGTGGTTGGAGTATAGGTGGAGTTGGTTTTTGTTTGTGGTGGTGGTAGGTGTTGTGTGTGCAGGGTCCCGTAAGGTTGGGGGGATGGGTTTATTTATTTATTATTTATTTATTTGTGGTATTTGTACCCCGTAGCTTCTCACCCCCGCAGGGGGACTCAGCATGGCTTACATTCGCAGCACTACAGGCCGCAACACCACAATACAATGTAAAATACACCATACAATCAACGTCATTAAAAAGCATTAAAAACATTAAAAAACATTACATTAAAAACCACTACAAACAACCATAATTAATTAAAGCCATCAAGCGGAACACATTGTCAGTCCAGTCAAGTCCAAAATGTCAATCCAGTCAATTCCAAAGGTACAATTTACATCTGCTGCCCAAAAGCCTGGTCCCAGAACCACAACTTTAGCTTTTTTCTAAAAGCGAGGAGAGATGGAGTCGATCTTATTTTGTTTGGGAGTGTGTTCCATAGACGAGGGGCCACCGCCGAGAAGGCCCTGTCTCTCGTCCCCACCAGCCACATTTGCGATGCTGGCGGAAGCGAGAGCAGGGCCTCCCCAGATGATCTTAGACTGCGAGATGGGACATAGAGGCAGATGCGTTCGGACAAGTAAGCTGGGCCAGAACCGTATAGAGCTTTATAGGTCAATACCAGCACTTTGAATTGGGCTCGGAGATGGACAGGCAACCAGTGGAGCTGACACAGCAGCGGGGTGGTATTCTCCCTGTATGTCACCCGTTAGCATTCTGGCTGCTGCCCGTTGGACCAACTGAAGTTTCCGAACCGTTTTCAAAGGCAGCCCCACGTAGAGTGCGTTGCAGTAGTCTATTCGGGATGTAACCAGAGCATGGACCACCGTGGCCAAGTCAGACTTCCTATCAGACTTGTGATAGGAAGTTGTGTTGTGTTGTGTGGGTAGGAATTGCTGGAGTATTGTGCCTGGGACGTGTGTGTATTTGGAGGTGTGTGTGGTGGTGAGTAGTGAGTGCAGTCCTGGGTTTTGTGTTGGGGAAGTTGTCAGGTATTTGTGCGGTGTATTTTGTGTGTGTTGTGGTGACATAGTTGTCTCAGTCTGGCTTTGTGCTGGTTGTAATGTGGAGGGGGGTGTTGCTTTGCCAGAGGCGTTTGTAGTGAATTTTTGTTGGGGTGGGTTTTGTGTTGCTGTATTGTTTTTTTTTTTTTGGGGGGTTGCAAGTTTGTGTTATTCCGGCGGTATGTGTTTGTCAGTGGTGCCTGTGTCCCTGGTGCCCTATTTGTGTTAGTGTTATGTACTCCTGGTAGTTGTTATGTTCCCCTGTGTTAGTTGGTTGTACTGTGTAGGTTCCTGTTTAGCAGTGGTATGTATGCGTTGTGTGTGTTGTGTGTCTGTTGTGTTGTGGGTCTGTAGAGGTAGGCATCGCGAGTTGTGTGGCTATCATGTGTGGTATTTTGTGCTGGCTTGGTCTTTTGGATTGTGTTTCTCGAGTGTGGGAACCTGCTCCCTCCTAGAGCTTGGCCTTGACAGTTTAACCCACAAACACCAACTAGCTAAACTCAAATCACTCAGCATTCTAACCTTGCCTTGGCTGGCTCCGCCCACCGTTACTATGGGAACTCAACCTCCCTGCATTTTGTGTGGCCGATGTTGGCCAATGGGATTCGCTGGCGGCCGCAGAGGACGCTGGGAAATGTAGTTTTTTAATTGTTGTTTTGGGGGCCTTCTAGGTTTTGGGGGGAAAAGTTTCTTTGCTAAAAACCTTCCTTGCCTGAGGCCTATTTTTGTTGGCAAGTTTGGAGTCTCTGCCTTGGAAGGTTTCTCTGCCTCTGTCAGTCGTTCGATGACGGGTCTTCCTTTATATATATAGATTTACTATGTTTATACCCTGTCCTTCTCCACCTTGTAGGGGTCTCATCTTTCTTACTGCAGTGATAGATTATTTATTGAATGTTTGATCAAACAACCATGTTTTTAGGCTTTTCCTAAAGGTCATGGGGGGGGGGAGGGAGTTCCATAGCTGAAGGGCCACCACCGAGAAGGCCGTGTCTCTTGTCCTCACCAACCAAGCCTGCGAAGAAGGCAGGCTCAAGAGCAGGGCCTTCCCAGCAAGGAGATCTTAATCTCCTTGTTGGCTCATAATAGGACAGAAAGATATACAAAATCTAATGGAGTACAAGCATACACAAAATCAAATTTTTGTAATTTTTGTAAGTGTTGAAAGAGTGAGGCATCAGAAAGCAAGGCATCAAGAGGTGGGGAAAGTAGGCATTTCCATCTTCAATCCCCCACCCAAATGGCTGTAACCATCAACATTTTCAGATTACAAACAACAGGATGGGGATTAAAGGCATACAGTTTTCAAATCCTATTTTTTTCAGAAATTGGTGTCAAAAGGAGGTATTCCGAACTTATAAACTCCTTCCACCTCCCAAGTTAAAACAGGGATGTACATTTTAATAAATTCACAGGGAAGGGAAGGGAAGCCGAAAAGAGAGAACTCACCTTGTGTTGAGCCGGTCTTGGCTGCTCAGTCAGTGGAGGCTCTTCGGAGTTGTGCAGCGTCTTCAGCTGTAAGGAAGGAACAAGGAAATTAAGGAACCTGGAAATCCAATCAGTGGGAGAGGCAAATGTTTCCTTCACTGCCCATGTTGCACAACTGAGGATTGCAAATTCCCATAACGCCACTGTCTGAGGAATCCAGCAAACCAGCAATTAGAAGGGTAGCCCCACCACAGATGCCCAAATGTCCCCAATATTCTCATGAGATATCCAGTTTTGTCGGTGTTAGTCATTTATGTGCTGTTTCAGATTCAGATTTATGTGCTGTTTCAGATTCTTTACATTAGGAGATGACAGAAGTCTATTGGGGAAAGTTCTGGTGGTTACAAAACGTGTTATTTATTTATTGTATTTATTTATTTATTTATTTACAGTATTTATTTATTTACAGCATTTTTACCCTGCTCTTCTCACCCCCGCAGGGGGACTCAGGGCGGCTAACAATGGCAACGATTCGATGCCGCAATAAATTACAATTATAATAACAAGATAAAAACATACAATACAGTAGAATTAAAACAACATTTGGTAAACAATCATAAGCTTTTTCCATTACAACAATCATATGGTCTAATTCAATGTTCAGGTGCCGTTATATCCACTATCCAAAAGCCTGGTTCCACAACCATGTCTTCAGTTTTCTTCTGAAAGAAAGGAGGGAGGATGCCGATCTAATTTCTCTGGGGAGCGAATTCTACAGGCAGGGGTCACCACCAAGAAGGCCCTGTCCCTCGTCCCCACCAGCCATGTCTGTCTATATATGTTGTATGTCAATGGCATTGAATGTTTGCCTGTGTATGTACATTGTGATCCGCCCTGAGTCCCCTGCGGGGTGAGAAGAGCGGAATATAAATGATGTAAATAAATAAATAAATAAATGATGTAACACAGGGGGGGGAGTCACCACCACGGAGGCCCTGTTTCTCGTCCCCACCAGCCATGTCTGTCTATATATGTTGTATGTCAATGGCATTGAATGTTTGCCTGTGTATGTGCATTGTGATCCGCCCTGAGTCCCCTGCGGGGTGAGAAGGGCGGAATATAAATGCCGTAAATAAATAAATAAATGTTTGCAGAGCTGGTGGGATCGAGAGCAGGGCCTCCCTGGCGGATCTTAAGACGAGGCGGAAAGTAGAGGGAGATACGTTTGGACAAGTAAGCTGGGCCGGAGTCATATAGGGCAGTATTTATATTCTGCCCTTCTCAACCCGCAGGGGACTCAGGATGGATTGCAATGTCCATATACATGGAAAACATTCAATGCCATTTAGGCATACAACATATATAGACAGACACAGAGGAAATTTAACATTCCAGCTTTTCTGGCTTCACGAGGGTATGCTCGGTTCCGGCCAGAGGGGGAGCTGTCGCTTCACCGTCCACTCGTGACACCGGGTCCTTTGATGGAGTACTTCCTCATTCTTCTGCATGCTGCTGGAAGGTTTTATGGTGTTGTAAATTAGTTAAATTAGCCTCGCCGCAGAAAGCGGTACCTAAATTTCCTACTTGACTGATGCAACTGTCTTTTGGGCTGCATAGGTCATGCTATGCTATATTATTATGCTATATTAATAGTGGTCAGGAGCTTACTCCAACCTGGGCTGGCTTCGAGCTCATGACCTCTCGGTCAGTAGTGATTTAATGCAGCTGGCTACTAACTAACTGCGCCACAGCCCAGTCATGGACATATGCGGCCCGGGGACTGCACTTTCCCCACTCCTGTTTTAATAAGACTTCTATAGCGGCTGTGTTTCAATTTTATTTCTACATGTACATATGAGACTTCAACCCACTCAATTTGTGCAACTGAGAGTTTACCTGCTGGTACATGACGTGCGGCTTCATTTTCTCCAGGGAGCTGTGACACAACACGGAGAGAGAAAAATCAGAAAACGTATGACAATATATATACAGATTACTTCTTTGATATGTATTTTTTGATATGTATTTTTTTTGGAAACAACATCACCTAAGGTGACTTTCTGCTGTGCTTTCTGCAACCAGACTTGCCTATCTCAGATTGGCCTTTTTAGTCATCAACACGCTTGTAAAAAGCGAGGGATGAGTCATTCCTAAAGAATCTTCGTTCGCAAAGTAAAAAATGCCAAGAATGCCGACTTCTTTGATATGTTTTTTTTTCATGCCAGGAGCGACTTGAGAAACTGCAAGTCGCTACTGGTATGAGAGAATTGGCTATCTGCAAGGACGTCGCCCTGGGGATGCCCAGATGTTTGATGTTTACCAACCTTGTGGGAGGCTTCTCTCATGTCCCCGCACAGGAGAGCTAGAGCTGACAGAGGGAGCTCATCCGTGCTCTCCCCAAATTCAAACCTCTGACCTGTCAATCTTCAGTCCTGCCGGCACAAGGGTTAAACCCATTGCGCCACCGGGAGCTCCTTCTTTGATATATGATAACAATGGCGTTTCCATCAGTTTCTTACTTTGAGCAAACAATGTCCTTTCTGTTGTTATCTTTGATATATAACAACAGAAAGGACATTGTTTGCTCAAACTAACCTCATCAATTAAATCCACTTAAAATCTGGTTTCCGCCTCCTGCAGAATTCTGGGGTTTATAGTTTAGGGAAGAGCCTTTAACAGCCTCACTAAACTACAAACTCTAGAATTCTGCAGGAAGCAGAAAGCAAACAAGGAGTCAGAACTGGGCAGCAAGTAGAAGCCCTTGGTGTCGCAATGAGTTAAACCAGTATTTCTCAACCTGGGGGTTGGGACCCCTGCGCGGGGGGGTTGAGAGGGGATGTCAGAGGGGTCACCAAAGGCCACCAGAAAACACAGTACTTTCTGTTGGTCATGGGGGTTCTGTGTGGGAAGTTTGTCCCAATTCTATCATTGGTGTGGTTCAGAATGCTCTTTGATTGTAGGTGAACTATAAATCCCACCCACTACAACTCCCAAATGTCAAGGTCTATTTTCCCCAAACTCCACCAATGTTCACAACTGGGCATATTGAGTATTCATGCCAAGTTTGGTCCACATCCATCATTGTTTGAGTCCACAGTGCTCTCTGGGTGTAGGTGAACTACAACTCCCAAACTCAAGGTCAATGCCCATCAAACCCGTTCAGTATTTTCTGTTGGCCATGGGAGTTCTGTGAGCCAAGTTTGGTTCAATTCCATTGTTGATGGAGTTCAGAATGCTCTTTGATTGTAGGTGAACTATAAATCCCAGCAACTACAAATCTCAAATGTCAAGGTCAATGTTCTCCAGACTGCAGCAGTGTTCACATATGGGCATACTGGGTATTGATGCCAACTTTAGTCCAGATCTATCATTGTTTGAGTCCATGGTGCTCTACCTGGATGTAGGTGAACTCCAACTCCCAAACTCAAGGTCAATGCCCATCAAACCCTTCTAGTATTTTCTGTTGGTCATGGGAGTTCTGTGTGCCAAGTTTGATTCAGTTCTATCATTGGTGGAGTTTGGAATACTTTTTTATTGTAGTTTAACTATAAATCCCAAAAACTACAACTCCCAAATGACAAAATCAATCCCCCAGCAACCCCATCAGTATTCTAGGACAGGGGCGCAGCTGGCTGGGAGTCAGCTGCATTAAGATCACTACTCATCGAAAGGTCATGAGTTCGAAGCCAGCCCGGGTCGGAGTGAGCGTCCAATCAATTTGTGTAACTTGCTGTCGACCTTTGCAGCCTAAAAGACAGTTGCATCTTTCAAATAGGAAATTTAGGTACTGCCTATGCGGGGAGGTTTATTTAACTAATTTACGATGCCATAAAAATCTCCAGCAAGCCTGCAAAGTATGAGGAAGTACTTCATCAGTGTCACAAAAGCAACAGCTCCCCTAGTGGCCAGAATACCCTCATGAAAAGTTGGAATGTTAAATTGCCTCTGTGTCTGTCTATATATGTTGTGTGTCTATGGCATTGAATGTTTGCCATTTATATGTACATTGTAATCCGCGCTGAGTCCTGAGAAGGGCGGGATATAAATACTGTAAATAAAAATAAATATTCAAATTTGGGCATATCAGGTATTTGTGCCAAATTTGGCCCAGTGAATGAAAATACATCCTGCACATCAGATATTTAGATTATGATTCATAACAGCAGCAAAATTACAGTTATGAAGTAGCAATTAAAATAATGTTATGGTTGGGGGTCACCACAACATGAGGAACTATATTAAGGGGTCGCAGCATTAGGAAGGTGGAGAACCACTGGGTTAAACCCTTGTGCCGGCAGGACTGAAGACCAACAGGTCGGAGGTTCGAATCTGGGGAGAGCACAGATGAGCTCCCTCTGTCAGCTCCAGCTCCCCATACAGGGACATGAGAAAAGCCTCCCACATGGATGGTAAAACATCAGAGCATCAGGACGTCCCCTTGCAATGTCCTTGCACGTGGCCACTTATCTCACACCAGAAGTGACTTGCAGTTTCTCAAGTCGCTCCTGATACGGGGGAAAAAATGGCAGCAAAGCCCAAGAGGTAGAAAGGAAGCAGATAAGCAAGGAAAGTGCTGACAAAGGATGGCTTTGATTCCTAAAGTAATTAGGAAAGTAATTTCCTGCAATTGCGGTGCCAGCTACTGAGCAAAACTTCCTTTTTTCCTGGTCAGGCTACTTCAATCATAATTGTAAATCACATGACTCTCTCTC
Organism: Anolis apletophallus; assembly: GCA_030556195.1. Lineage (NCBI taxonomy): Eukaryota > Metazoa > Chordata > Lepidosauria > Squamata > Anolidae > Anolis > Anolis apletophallus. The sequence goes on from JARBWK010000011.1 coordinate 17,750,301, forward strand.
TCTCTCTCTCTCTCTCTCTCTCTCTCTCTCTCTCTCTCTCTCTCATGTGCATGGAATTTCCCTTCTCTTCCCCTCGATTTTAAAACCCAACATCTCCAAGCTCCTATTTCCAGACCAGTAAGGAGGCTTCGGGGTGTGTGGTTGCTGGGATTTATAGTTCACCTACAATCAAAGAGCATTCTGAACTCCAGCAAAAATGGAATTGGACCAAGCCTGGCACACATGACTCCCATAACCAACAGAAAACACTGGAAGAGTTTGGTAGGCATTGACCTTGAGTTTGGGAGTTGTAGTTCACCTACATTCAGAGAGCACTGTGGACTCGAATGGCGATAGCTCTGGACCAAACTTGGCAGATACTCAATATGCCGAAATGTGAACACTGGTGGAGTTTGGAGAAAATAGACATTGATATTTGGGAGTTGTAATTGCTGGGATTTATAGTTAATTTACAATCAAAGAACATTCTGAATCCCACCGATAGAATTGTGCAGAAATTCCCACACAATACCCCTATGACCAACAAAAAATACTGTTTTCTGATTATCTTTGGTGACCCCTCTGACACCCCCTTGCAAACCCCCCCCCCTTCAGGGGTCTTGACCCCCAGGTTGAGAAACGTTGTCCTATGGGATCCTGAGATTTGCAGTGTGATGAGGAATGTTTAAAATCCTCAACCGGAGAACTTGAGTGCCTCACTCATCTACAAAACCCTATGATTTCACAAGATGTTGCCATGGCAGTTAAATTGGAATTGCACTGTCGCAACTGCATTGTTCAGACCGTCCTTCAGAATCTCTACGCACAAACTCAGCTCAAACATATGAATCAATTCTGCAGAAGTCGGGGCATCTGAGTTTGTGCCGAATGCATCCACTCCCTCATGAACACCACATAGCTGATCATTTTGTGCCCAAATGTAGCATTTAAGGCAAAATTAGAACTTTTAAGTCTGGTCTTGCTAGGTAAGATGCATAATTTATGTACAGTTGGGAAATTTCAACTGCAAAACTAGGCTATTGTTTTGATGCAAAGCAGGAATGATGATGTGTTTCCACCATCTGAACATTGGCTCAATTGTTAGGACTATTGGGTCTTGCAGTCCAGCAATAACTAGAGAGCTGTCCTGGTTTAATGGGTCACATGTAAACTCCCTCCCTCCCTCCCTCCCCCCCCTCTCTCTCTCTATAAATAAGAGTGCAAATATGTATGTGTACTTGGCTGCAGGGCCGGACTACGGCAATTAAAAATGGTAAGCAAACATTATTTTGGTGCCCCACCTCCAATCACCCGGCCACCAAACCCTCCTCCTCGCTCTCCGGCCTCGTGGAGGGTGCGCATGCGCGCCGGGTGCACATGCATGGAACCACTGGCTCTGTGCATGTGCAGCCGGCACGCATACGCACTCTCCACGAGGCCGGAGAACGAGAAGTGTTTGGCGGCTGGGGGCAGAGAGTCTGCCTCCAGCTGCCGGGCACTCCTTCTCGGTCTCAAGCCTTGTGGAAGGTGTGCATGCACGGCAGGTGCGCATGAGCGGAACCAGCTGGTTCCATGCATGCGCACCTTCCACAAGGCTGGAGACTGAGGAGGAGGGTTTGGTGGCCGGGGGCGGAGGCTCTGCCTCCAGCTGTTGGGCGCTCCTTCTCGGTCTCCGACCTCGTGGAGGCTGCGCATGCACGGAACCAGCTGGTTTCATGCATGCACACCCGGCGCGCATGCGCCCCTTCCACAAGGCCGGAGACCGAGGAAGAGGGTTTGGCGGCCGGGGGCGGAGGCTCTGCCTCCAGCTGCCAGGCGCACCTCTTCGGTCTCCGGCCTCGTGGAGCCGCTGCGGGCGGCTCAGGTATGCTTGCGCCTCATTTGGTGCGGCACGGGCGGGCCTTCTTCCACGGGGCCGGAGACTGAGAAGGGGCGTTTGGCAGCCGATGCACCCCTGAATATGTGGCGCCACCCGCGGGCGCGTAGTTCACGTAACATAAGATCCGGCCCTGCTTGGCTGGGGTATCCACTTACATAGACAAGCTCCTGCCGCCACAAATAGCTCTAGCTCCCACTACTCAGGAGACACCAATGCCCCCCCCCCCCCCCAATGACATTGCAGGTTATACAGAGCGCCATGAACATTTACAAGAGCCTTCTCAATGTCTTCTACAAACACCATTCTGCCCACCTCGCAAGTGAAGGCTTTCACATGGGGACAATTTCATAACAGATTTTATGTGTTTTATTCGTCTACAACAGTGTTTCTTATTCTCTCCATTGGTGTGGAATTTGCATGATCCCGCCCACTGCCCCCCCCCCCCCTTAACCCTTTACAACAAACAGAGCAGAACTAATCAGCAACTAAACATAACTGGATGAGTTTGCGGGATTGACTCCACATGATGAAAGCTATAGTTCACCCAGCATCAAGTGAGTAAAATGGTGAGTAAAGGTGTTGGGAAATCTTCAGCATTGGGAAATCACGCCAAGAATAAATCTGAGATGATGAAAGAACTGCAGATTTGTTCTGTATCCGATTTGCACATTTTTGTTTGTGCGGGAAAAAATGTGTTTTCTGCACAGAAAGTAATGCTGTTGCCTGAACCACTGTGGATTTTGCAGAGAATAAATCCGGAAGCGTGAATCGTCTTTAGAAATGGCATAGTTTCCAAGGACTTTCTCACGGTGGGATGAAAATTGCTAAAAATACTCATTGCTCCCTTTGAGAATGAAAATAGCTTAACATATATTCTTATGTAGGATTACACCTAAAAATTCACATATATAAGCTCACGGGACAAAAGAGCCAGGCTGGGAAATCCAAAGCGCCTGGCACATGACACAGCTCATCAGGTCTCTTACTTAGCGCCAACTTTGTTGTATTTGTCAGAGTGCCTTCAAGTCACCTAACAATTTATGGTGACCCAATACACGCAATTTGAATACTGGTCAGGTTGGGGGGGGGGGGGGTTGATTTTGTCATTTGGGGGTTGTAGTTGCTGGGGTTTATAGTTCACATACAATCAAAGAGCATTCTGAACGCCACCAAAGATGGAATTGAACCACACTTGGCACACAAAACTCCCATGACCAACAGAAAATACTGGAAGAGTTTGGTGTGCATTGACCTTGAGTTTGGGAGTTGTAGTTCACCTACATCCAGAGAGCACTGTGGACTCAAACAATGATGGATCAGAACCAAACTTGGCATGAATACTCAATATGCCCAAATGTGAATACTTAAGGAGTTTGGAGAAAATAGACCTTGACATTTGGGAGTTTTAGTTGCTGGGATTAGTTCATCAGCAATCAAAGAACATTCTGAACCCCACCAACACTAGAATTGGGCCAAACTTCCCATACAGAACTCCCATGACCAACAGAAAATACTGTGTTTTCTGATTATCTTTGGTGACGCCTCTGACATCCCCCGGCAATCCCCAGGTTGAGAAATGATGGCGTACCGTTCCTGGTATTCCTTGGTAGCCTGCTATTGAAATGCTGAACCTGCCTAGCTTCCAAGATCAGGCAAAATATTTTACCATTGGAATATTTAGGGCCATACAAACGTTGTTGTTGTTGTTATTATTGGAGTAGAATATAACATACCCACATTTCCTCACAAGAATGTTTAGAAAACAACATAAGTGATGGAAACACAAAAAATATTTCCATGTATACTTGCCCCCGTCTCCTATTGCCAACACCTTATTAATATTGTATTTATCTCCTACCTCTATCCATCCCTTTCCCATTGTTTTTCCCCTCCCTCTCCCTTTCACCCCCTCCCTCCAGGAACAGTCATACATTCTCTTTATCATTCCTTCCATGGAGCTTCCGGTGACACAATGGGTTAAGGACTGCTGACCGAAAGATTGGTGGTTCAAATCCAGGAAGCAGGGTGAGCTCCCCTCTGTCAGCTCCAGCTTCTCATGCAGGGACATGAGAGAAGCCTCCCACAGGATGGTAAAACATCTGGGCATCCCCTGGTCAACATTCTTGCAGACAGTCAATTCTCTCACAACAGAAGCAACTTGCAGTTTCTCAATTCATTCCTGATATGAAAAAAAAGTAATTCATTCTATTTGTTTGATCATAAGGATAGTCTGGTTCGGTTCTTTGTGTTTTCGATTTCCTTTTGCTTTGGCTATCATTTCTTCCCATTTCCCTCTAGGACAGTGATTTTCAACCTTTTCTGCACCGCAGCACATTTTTTACATTTATAAAATCCTGGGGCACACCACCAACCAAAATGTCACAAAATGACTCTCTGTCATTTTACTGTCACCCTCCCCTCTCGTGACGCCGCTGCTTCCGTCAAACCCCCTCCCCCCCGGGAGGCCCACGCGCAGGAGGCCCGTCACCGTCCTGCAGTGGAGGGCTGCACTGAGTGGCCGAAGCGCACGCGGGTTCGGCTGAGCAGGACGAATAGGAATTGAGCACATGGAGTGGCTCCAAGCCTCGAAACAAACTGCGGTGGAGGCTCACAGCTGTCGCCATCCCTAGCTCTCCTTCCCGAAGGGGTTCAGCACCCCATAGGAGTGCCTCCCCCTCCCCCCGGTGGCCCTACGGCTTCCCTGCTGTCGCCTTGGGGCCAGATCGGGAAGTAACCAAGCTGGGCTGTGGAGCTGCGCATCCCGGCCTCTGCTGTGCTCTGCAGCGAACCCGGAGCCCAGCCAGGAGAGGCCAGGAGATGAGGGGTTGCTCCCTTTCCCTGGCGCGGAGGGGCTAGAGGGGACAAAGGCCCTCAAGCCTCCGGGAGCGAGGTCGGGCGGGGGTAGCTTCCACAGACTCCTCCTCCCTCTCCTCCTCCTTGCTGCTGGAGGGGAGGAGGGCAGAAGAGCGTCCAGGAGCCAGGAAGCAGGAGGAGCCACAACCTGGCCAGGTAGCCCTTGGTGCACAGAGGGAGGGAAGGAAGGAAGGGAAGGAGAGAGAGAGTGGAGGGAGGGAGGAAAGTTCTGGACGCCGAGGGCTCTCCCTGACTGCAGCCAGGCTGGCTGGCATTGCTGCTTCGGCCAGGAAAGTCTCATTTCCACTGCCTGACGTTTCCTGCTAGGCTCTCTCTCTCTCTCTCTCTCTCTCTCTCTCTCTCTCCACTGTAATTTCCCACGGCACACCTGATGATCTCTCACGGCACACTAGTGTGCCACGGCACACTGGTTGGGATACACTGTTCTAGGATATCCAATAATATATCTATTTTTCCTACCCATAATGTAGTCTTGGAACACGTAATCTGGTAATATTCATACAATTTTTTTGTCTATTCCATTTTTAGTATTCTTTCCATCCCAGGGTAACCGTAGCTTGTGCCGCAGCTAGTATATACTATATCATCTCAGCCCAATCTTTATTCCCCTTCCAGTTTCAAGATTTAAAAACTGTTTTTTTTAATTCAGCACTAATTTTTGCCTTAATATTGCCTCTATTTCCCGGTAGACTTCTTGTATCGTGGCATAGTCCCAACACACATGGATACATGTTCCAGATACAAACTGTGTAGTGAGGTCCTAAAATGCAGTCTGTTCACCCAGGAAGTGTGAGATCTTTACTTCCTTGTTGCTCATGTAGTGGCAGAATGCAAATGGAGAGTGATGCACATTTACGAGCCATTCCTGCATAGCACCTACCAATGAAGGACATTCTTAAACAGAGACAATATTCCCAAAAATGTGGCCTCCAAGAATGGTCCTTTTGTCTCTACCCATCCAGGGCCCATCTTTCTCTTGTGCCAAAGGGAACAGAAAACCAAGATCTGCCATAGTTACAGAAAGAGAAGCTCTTCTGCCATCATGACACTGAGCTGAATAATCAGTAGGAAGCAGGCAAGGAGTATCCACACCCAACTCAGCTTGTTTTGATGAGCAGCAGCCACTGAGTCAGCAGAGAACAGGCTGGGTGACTCCTTCTCGCAGCCAAGAGCAAGGCTAGAAGCTCTCCAGTTGGCACTCCGACAAAGAAGAGGCCAACTATCACCTTTCAAGGCTGTTTGGGGAAGCCACAGATCCTAGCATTCATAGAATTTATTATTTATTTATTTCAAATATTTATACCCTGCCCTGCTCTACCCCAGGAGGGGGACTCAGAGTGGCTCACAACTGGCAACGATTTGATTCCCACATATACAATCAATAAGAACAACAATCTTATATATATATAAAGCGAGCTGTCATCCTAAGTAGCCTATAGACAGCAAAACCACACAAGGCAGACACACCAAATCAGCCCACATACACACAAAACCCCACAAGGTATGTTTACCACACCAAAAAAAATTAAAAATTAAACAACACGACCAAAAATACAAAAAAACAATTGGACTACAACTCCCATGATCCCCCACGCCACCCCCCTCTGGCAGTTTAGAGTGTCGGAATGTTGGTGGCGCTGGCCAATCAGAGGCGTTATGCAAAAAACCCCACAGTGGCAACCAATCATACATACAAACATTCACTTTGTTGTTCCAGGCCTGGGAATACAGTGGGACAGGACTACAATACAACAAAAGGAAGATACAAATCCCAACTCATCCTGAGCAAACTGCTAAAGGTCTCTTAATGTTATCAACAAGAGGCAAAATGGCCATCTGTCAAGAGTCCTTTGATTGTGCTTTCCCACCATGTGGGTAGAAGGGGTTAGCCACAGACAATTGCACAGCAACGCGTGCATGGGTCAGCTAGTTACACAATAAAACACATTAATCGGATTAAAACCAGTTTAAAATACTATTAAAAATACAACTATACAAATAGTCCGAGTTCTGCAATCCAAAGCCAGTCCACAGTCCGTTTTCGTAACACTGCCATCGTTCTATTGTCTGCCTGCTACCCAATTATCTAACCAAATGCCTGGTCCCATAGTCATGTCTTTAACTTTTCCCTAAAGGAAAGGAGGGAAGAAGTTGACCTAATATTGCTGGGGAACATGTTCCACAGGCGAGGGGCCACCACCGAGAAGGCCCTGTCTCTCGTCCCCACCAAACGTATTTGCAATGAAGGTGGGATCGAGAGCAGGGCCTCCCCGGAAGATTGTAAGTTTCAAGGTGGGACATAAGGGGAGATATGTTCAGACAAGTAACCTGGGCCAGAACCGTATAGTGCTTTATAGGTCAAAACCAGCACTTTGAATTGTGCTCGGAATTGGGCAGGCAGCCAGTGGAGCTGACACAACAGGGGGGTGGTATGCTCCCTGTATGTCGCTCCAGTGAGTAACCTGGCTGCCGCCCATTGGACTAGTTGAAGTTTTCGAACAGTCTTCAAGGGCAGCCCCATGTAGAGTGCGTGGCAGTAATCTATTCGGGATGTAATAAGAGCATAGACCACTGTGGCCAGATCAGACTTCCCAAGGTACGGGCGCAGGAGGCACACAAGTTTTAATTGTGCAAAAGCTCTCCCGGCCACCGCCGAGACCTGGAGTTCCAGGCTCAGCGATGAGTCCAGGATCACTCCCAAGCTGCGAACCTGTGTCTTCATAGGGAGTGTAACCCCATCCAACACAGGCTGTAACATAGAGTCATAAAATTAGAAGAGACCTTGTAGGCAATCCAGTCCAAACCCAGGCAAAGAAGCAGGAAAATTGCATCAAATCACCTCCACTGTGACCTCTTGGGTTCCTAGAAGCCACTTCAGAAAGGAAGAGAGGCCCATAGTGCATAGTCTATGGAGAGATGAGACCTGCTCCTTACTTCAGCCTTCTGGTGTCTTGGCCATGTTTGTATAATGCAGTGGTTTGCAACCTAAGGTTTATGGACCACCAGTGGTCTGCAAAAACAAAAATATGGTCCACAGCTTCACAATTACTATACTGTTGCCTTGAAACCATGTGGCAACAAGAGCGACTGGTCTTGCGAAACCCTCTTATAGTGCCAAGACAACGGGGATATCGGGATGGGAGAGGCTGACTACACTCGAAAGAAAACCATTAAATATGGTTTTCTGTGGTTGAGCAGATGGTGACTACTGGATGGCATATGTTCTGTATCAGAAACTAGAGCTGATGTGGTCTATCCAATGCAGTTTTCTGAATCAGCACCCCAAATAACCAAATTTGACCAAAAACTCATTTGTAACCCTTTTGATACTAATGTTGGAGAATGGTCCCTGGTCAAAAAAAGTTTGGGAACCACTGGTATAATGGGAGTCAGGCTGTTCTGTACGGGAACTATGAACCCACATCACCCACTACGGTTTCATTTTTATTTTTTCTTGGAAGACGCCTGTGCGTGAGTTTTTTTTAATGTGTGGAGGTCAGTGCACAGCTGATCGACACACAGTCTTCACAGAGTGAGGTTCCATAAAGTGGCATGGTTAAAACGACAATCGTGGCAACGGCATTGGACACAATGGCTCCCAAAGTGACCCATTTAAGGTGGAATCAGGTGTCAAACTGGGATGTGTTATTGCCCCAATCTTATTTTCCATCTTCATCGCTATGATACTTCATCTTGTTGATGGGAAGCTTCCCACAGGAGTGGAAATCATTTATTTATTTATTATTTATTTATATCATTTATATTCCGCCCTTCTCACCCCGCAGGTGACTCAGGGCGGATCACAATGCACATATACAGGCAAACATTCAATGCCATAGACAAACAACATATATAGACAGACAACGAGCTACACAATTGGTCGAGAGCTCACCCCGACCCGGGCAGGCCTCGAACTCATGACCTTTCTGGTCAGTGGAGATCTTATGCAGCTGACTCCCAGCCAGCTGCGCCACATTCCCGGTGGAATGATGGACAGATGGCAAGCTATTTAACCTCAGCAGACTGAAAGCCAAAACCATCTGTTATAGAACTCCAATATGCTGGTGACATCATCGTCTGTGCGCATTCAGAAGAAGACCTACAAGGCACTCGAAACACCTTTGCAGAAGCATACGAGAAGCTCAGCCTCTCATTAAACATCGAGTAAACCAAAGTGCTTTTCCAGCAGTCACCAGCCAATCCCTCTCCAATGCCAGAAATACAGCTTAATGGTGTAACATTAGAAAATGTTGACCATTTCTGCTACCTTGGCAGCCACCTCTCCACAAAAGTCAACATTGGCATTGAAGTACGTTGTCCGAATGCCTGACCACCGTCTCCCAAAGCAGTTGCTCTACTCTGAACTCAAGAATGGAAAATGGAATGTTGGTGGGCAGGAAGAGAGACTTAAACATGGGCTCAAAGCCAACCTTAAAAACTGTGGCATAGACAAAGAGAATTGGGATGCCCTAGCCCTCGAGCGCTCTAGCTGGAGGTCAGCTGTGACCAGCAGTGCTATAGAATTTGAAGAGGCACATATGTAGGACAAAAGACAGAGACATGCCAAGAGGAAGGCACATCAAGCCAACCCAGACCGGGACCGCCTTCCACCTGGAAACCAATGCCTTCACTGTGTGTAGCACAGCAGTTCTCGTTCGTGCCTGGAGGGCAGGGAATAGGTCCTGGGGTTCCATTAGCTTTAGGGCCTGCAGCAGCAGTTTTGGATTTTGATGTTGTTCTATATTACTGGGGGAAGCACAGGGCCCTTCGGATGGGCCTCATTCGCCTGCAGAGAGCTTGGCATGGGATGAGATGATGTTTGGGCCTAGCATAGATTCCGATCACCAGGTGGAGATGGGAAGCAGCGAAGGGAGTTATGAACACCCCGGGGGGAGGAATTCCCAAGAGCTTGAAAGTGAAAACATGGACGAAGCCGAGTGGGAAAGTGCTAGGGAGGAAAGTTCTCAGGAAGATAGCGACACAGCTGCTGAGAGGCAAGGTCGATCCTTCGATAGGAGACGGGACATTGAGTCTACTAGGAGGGCTTGGTCTAGGGTCCTAGACCGACCGAGGTCCGTGAGCAGAGATTGGAGACGAAGAAGCCTAGAGCGGCGGGGGGCTCGGCCGAAGGATTAAGTATAGGATCCGTGGGAACGCATCCTCAGTTCTCCGGCCACGTCTTTCCTGAATAGGCGTGAAGCGGAGTGGGACCACAAGTTAAGCCGTGGTCATCAAGCCTTGCCTTGCATTTGCCCTGCCTCGTTTCTTGAACCGCATTGGATTGCGGAGCCTTGCCAAGCTTCAAGTCTATTTGCTACGTTACTTTGGACAATCTTGCTTTTTACCTTTTGGACAATTGCTTATTATTGGACTATATATTCTTTGGAACTGTTTCTATACTCAATAAAGTAGTTAGCCTTCAGTACGTCTCTGTGTGTGTGATTAAGGGGCCCGCTAAGTCCGTGATCGTGACACTGTGGGAGAACGTGCAGATCAAGAATACAGACCTACAGACCCACCAAACTTGGAAGACAATCTTACCTGGTCAACAAGGGATCGCCGAAGTAAGTAAGTACTACGGTTTCTTCTGGCCATCCAAGATTTCTATATTATTTATCTATTTATGTATACCCCACTTTATCTCTCTTGCAGGAAACTCAAAGTGGCTTAACATAAAAGCATTAGAATACAATTTAAAATATACAAATATGCGTGCATTGAATCAGGATTAAAAATAAATAGTATTTAAAAATTCCCAGTTCCTTGGGTTTTGGAGTTGTAGTTCACCTATATCCAGAGAGCACTGTGGACTCAAACAATGTTGGATCAGGACTAAACTTGGCATGAATACTCAATATGCCCAAATGTGAACACAGATGGAGTTTGGGGAAAATAGATTTTGATATTTGGGAGTTACAGTTTCTGGGATTTATAGTTAACACACAATCAAAGAGCATCCTGAACTCTTGCAACAATGGAATTGGACCAATCTTGGCCTATTGAACTCTCATTACCAACAGAAAGTACTGAAAGGATTTGCTTGGGAATTGACCTTGAGTTTGGAAGTTGTAGTTCACCTACACCCAGAGAGCACTGTGGACTCAAACAATGTTATGTTATGCTGTTGTTTGTTTTCTATCCAGAATCACAATGTTGGAAGGAGGCTCACCACTTTAAGGTCCCTAAAACAGGCATGGGAAAACAGCCTGAGGCCCTTTCCTGCCACCATTCCTAACAGCCTGGCCCTTCCTGGGGCTGGGGGGAGGAAGGAAAAGCCTGAGGCTGCTAGGAATGGTGGGAGTTGGAGCCCAAAGCAACTGGAAGGTCCAAGTTAGCCCATGCCAGCTTTTGACAGAGACCGCTTCCTCCTCCTTCCCCTTCGCGCCCTTTCTTCCCCCTCCTGCCGAACACTTACTTTTTTACCTACACTGCCGCTTCTGCCGCCATTTTGATCCCAGGGGGCAGCGTGAGCGTGTTCAGGGGGGAGGGGGGAGGGAGGAAGACGTGACCTGTGCGGACTCGCCCCAGACCAAAGCGAGGCAAAGCGAGCAGAGCGAGGCTGGGAAGAAGGGAGCCCGAGTGGAGAAGAAAAAGTGTTCGGCAAGAGGGGGAAGAAAAGGTATTGGAGGATCCAATTTCCCACGGCACACCTGATGATTGCTCACGGCACACTAGTGTGCCACGCCACACTGGTTGGGAAAGATTGCAGTATAGTATAAGAAACTAATGAGGAAATGAAATTCCTCCCTTAAACCTTTTGAACCTCCTTTGGGAATATAGAAACTAATCCCTTTGCCTCCTTGGGTGCATCTAATGAAATTCCTCCCTTAAACCTTTTGTTTGAAGACAAAGAACCTCCTTTGGGAATATAGAGATCACCCAGAGTCCCTTTGCCTCTCCTTGGGTGCATCTACACTGCAGAAGTAACCCAGTTTGATCCCACTTGAAGTGCCATGGCTTAATTCAATGGAATCTTAGAATCTGTACCTTGGTGAGCCAGACAAAAAACCTCCTTTGGGAATATAGAGATCACCCAGAGTCCCTTTGCCTCTCCTTGGGTGCATCTACACTGCAGAATTAACCCAGTTTGATCCCACTTGAAATGCCATGGCTCAATTCAATGGAATCTTAGAATCTGTACCAATTCAATGGTGAGCCAAACAAAGAACCTCCTTTGGGAATATAGAGATCACCCAGAGTCCCTTTGCCTCTCCTTGGGTGCATCTACACTGCAGAATTAACCCAGTTTGATCCCACTTGAAGTGCCATGGCTCAATTCAATGGAATCTTAGAATCTGTACCTTGGTGAGCCAGACAAAAAACCTCCTTTGGGAATATAGAGATCACCCAGAGTCCCTTTGCCTCTCCTTGGGTGCATCTACGCTGCAGAATTAGCCCAGTTTGATCCCACTTGAAGTGCCATAGCTCAATTCAATGGAATCTTAGAATCTGTACCTTGGTGAGCCACCAGTATTCACCAGACCTTGCAAAACTACCCCTCCCCTGGTTCCACTGCAGTACAAGTGGTACCAAACTGCATTAATTCGACAGTGTAGACGCACCTTCTCACTTCCGCAACAAAAGGAGGGTGAGGAGGGGTTTAAAGGGCAGGTATAGGGAATGTTGGGGGGGGGGGGGGTACCCCGTTTCTAAAAGCAACGAGCCTTACTTGAGAGCTCCACAGACCACCAGCTTCCTTCCTTCTCTGTTTCTCCTGATCTGCAGGTTCAGGGGTTTGCAGCCACTCCAACAACTAGGTTGAACTGGGGAGGTGAGCCACGCCCCCTCGGCCTTGGCCACGCCCCCTAGCAGGAGCCACAAAGTGCTGTCTGGGACTGTACCATTCCTTTCCTGAGAAAGGGGGGGGGGGGGAAGAATCAGCTCTGATTCACCTCTTTGTGCTGAAAAATAGCTCTGGTTTTATGAATCCCAAAATGACCTTGAACAACCTTTTTCTTTCCCTCCCCTGAATTGACATTTTGTTTATTTCTTTGGGGAGGGAAATGTAGGAAAGTCTTTCAATAGACTTTCAACATGAGACCTGGGTTCGAACCATTTTCTCATAGAGAAAGGGGTGTGTGTAAAAGAATCAGCTTTCTCCTTTTGGCTGGAATTATTGCAGTTTGGAACTTCATTACATAGTCAATGTAGACCAATATAATGCAATATAGCTGCACTGGACTGTTTAAACTGTTCAGTGCAGTTTAATGGAAGTATACATAGCTCCCCCTCTCCCCCCCCCCCTCTCTCTGGGTGTGTATCTACACTACAGAGTTAATGCAGTTTGAAATCACTTTAGTTGCCATGGCTCAGTGCTATAAAATCATGGGATTTGCAGTTTGGTGAGGTACCAGCACTCTTTGGCAGGGAAGGCCAAAAACCTTCCAAAAAACCCTAAAGCTCCCATGACTCCATAGCATTGAACCATGGAAATTAAATTTTATTTATTTTATTTATTTCGTGTATTTATCCCCCTGCCCTTCTCAACCCCCTGGGAGGGTCTCAGGGCGGCTTCCAGCTGGCACATATTTGATGCCTACAAAGTACATATCAAAACCAATAATAATTATAAATAGTTAAAAGTTAATATATTGACAAAGGCTTTCATGGTTGGAATCACTGGGTTGTTGTAGGTTTTTTCAGGCTGTATGGCCATGTTCTAGAGCTGGGGCGGGAAACCTACGGCCCGCGGGCCAGATCCGGCCCGGCAGCCGATTCTGTCCGGCCCAGGGAGAAGGGCGTCAGGGGCTGCGCCAAGAGGAAGGGGTGCCGCTGCCACCATCCCATTGCGGGCTCTGTGGGGCCTGTGTCGGCAGACAGGCCGGAGGAGCGGCAGCTTTGGAGTGCCTGACATCCCTGGATGATCCCTGGATGGAGTGCCTGACATCACCGGGTCCCGGGGACTTATTGCCCTGGCGACTCAGAAGAATAAACCACCTCAGATCGCCGACTGCTCCCCCTGCAGGCCCGGGGATGGCAGGCACTCCATAGCAGGGCGATCAGCTGGGGAACGGCTGGGGGCGAGAGCGGGTGGAGGCCTGGAACCTCCGATCGCCTGCTGCTCTGCTCTCCTTTGCTGCGGCGGCGGCTGGGTCCGCTTTGCCATCCTCTGGGCTGGGGCCATTGGGCCACTCCATCTTGGTTCGCACCTTGTCTTCTTGAATTTAATTTAATTTTAGTGGTTTTTATTATTATTTTATAATAATTTTATAATGATATAATAATATAATAAATAATATAATATAATGTTATATTATATTATATTATAATTTCAATATATTATAATGTCTCTATATATACTATAATATAATAATTATGATATTAATACTAATAATATGAATATTTCTTGATATGGCCCGTGGGCCGGATCTGGCCCGGCAGCCGATTCTGTCCAGCCTGGGAGAAAGGCGTCAGGGGCGGGGCCAAGAGGAAGGGGTGCTGCTGCTGCCATCCCATCGCGGGCTCTGTGGGGCAGACAGGCTGGAGGAGCGGCGGCTTTGGAGTGCCTCCTATTCCTGGGGTGATCGTGGCCTGCAGCGGGTGCACTCGATCACTGTGGCAACCCGGAAGACGATGAGGCGATGAGCTGGGGAACGGCTGGGGGGCGAGAGCGGGCGGAGGCCTGCAGCCTCCGATCGCCTGCTGCTTTGCTCTCCTCTGCTGTGGCGGCGGCTGGATCTGCTTTGCCATCCTCTGGGCTGGGGCCATTGGGCCATTCCATCCTGGGATCCTTCCTCTCTTGAGGATGTCAGCCTTCATCTTGGTTCGCACCTTATCTTCTTGAATTTAATTTTATTTTATTTTAGTGGTTTTATTATTATTTTATAATAATAATATAATAAATAATGTAATATGTTATATTATATTATAATTTCAATATATTATAATATATATATATATACTATAATATAATAATTATGCTATTAATACTACGGTAATAATATGAATATTTCTTGATATATTAATATGTTAATATTAATGATGCATAATATATAGTAAATAAATAAATAAATAATGTAGATTAGAATGTAGTTAAGCCTTTAGGTGCGGCCCTCCATAATATTATTTGGCTCTCGTGTGGCCCCTTGGGAAAAATAATTGCCCACCCCTGTTCTCCTGACGCTTCGCCTGCATCTATGGCAAGCATCCCCAGAGGTTGTGAGGTCTGCTGGAAACTAGGAAAACTTGGGTTTATATATCTGTGGAATGTCCAGGGTGGGAGAAAGGATTCCAAAAGACAAGAGTCCTTTCTCCCACCTTGGACTTTTCACAGAAATATACAGTGTTCCCTCACTTATTGCTGGGGTTAGGTTCCAGGACCTCCCGCAATAAGCGAAAAACCGCGATGTAGGGATGCTCTATTTATTTTGATATTTATACATTACTAGCTTGGGGACCCGGCAGTGCCCGGGTAATTTGTGTGGCTCGCAGTGCTCTCAGGATGTGAGTGTAGGTACTTCAAGTCCCCGCATCCAAGGTCCATCCTCCTCCAAACTGCACCAGGATGTGGTGTGGGTCATGGGGGCTCTGTGTGCCAGGTTTGGTCTTGATCATTCATTGGATGAGTGTCGCAGCGGGCTTGGGAAGTGAGTGAAGGTACTTCAAGTCCCATCATACGTGGTCCATCCTCCTCCAAACTGCACCAGAATGTGATGTGGGTCATGGGGGCTCTGTGTGCCAAGTTTGTTCTTGATCATTCATTGGATGAGTGTTGCAGCGGGCTTGGGAAGTGAGTGAAGGTACCTCAAGTCCCATCATCCGTGGTCCATCCTCCTCCAAACTGCACCAGAATGTGATGTGGGTCATGGGGGCTCTGTGTGCCAAGTTTGTTCTTGATCATTCATTGGATGAGTGTCGCAGCGGGCTTGGGAAGTGAGTGAAGGTACCTCAAGTCCCATCATCCGTGGTCCGTCCTCCTCCGAACAGCACCAGGATGTAGTGTGGGTCATGGGGGCTCTGTGTGCCAAGTTTGGTCGTGATCCATCATTACTGGGAGTTGCAGTGGAATCATGAAATTACTGAAGGTACTGCAAGTCCCATCATCCATGATCCATCCTCCATCAATCTTCAGGAGGATGTAGAGTGGGTCATGGAGTGTGGTCGAGGCTCCTTCTTTGGAGGCTTTTCAATAGAGGCTGGATGGCTGTCTGTCAGGGGTGCTCTGATTGCTATTTTCCTGCTTCTTGGCAGAATGGGGTTGGACTGGATGGCCCACGAGGTCTCTTCCAACTCTTGATTCTATGATACAGACAGAATCTGGTGCTTTTGAGGAATTTAGGTATTTCTCCGTGAAATTAACATATTGACCCTATTTAGCACAGAAGGCAAGAAGTATTCCAACCTACATTAATGGGACCTTAGTTTCTAACACAAGGGAAGCAATAATCTGGAACACTGTGTTCAATTCTGAGAGCCCCTTGCAAAGGAGGATATATATAGGCAAGTTGGAATGAGTTGAGAGAATGACAAAATATGAAGAAAGGTTGATGGATAGATGACATGTTTGAACTCTTTAAATGCTTCAGGCGTTTCCACAAGAGGAGAGGGACAGACCTCTTCTCTGCTGCCCTGAGAGTAAAACCAGATCTAATGGGTGGATTACAATCAAACATTAGAAGGAACATCTTGGGCCCCTTCTATACTGCCATACAATCCATATTATCAAATCAGATAATCAACATTACCTGCTTTGAACTGGATTCTATGCCTCTACGCTGCCGTATAATCCATTTTAACGCAGATAATTTGGATTTGATATGACAGTGTAGAAGGGGCCTTGGTGGTGAGAGCAGTTCACCAATGGAACCGATTGCCCAAATAATAGATCACTTTCTCCAAATGTCCTTAAAAAACAGAATGGAGATTGCTTTGCTGAAGCCCCTTTCTACACTACCATATAATCCAGATTATGAAAGCAGATAATCCACATTATCTGCTTTGAACTGGATTATATGAGTCTACACTGCCACATAATCTGGTTCAAAGCCTATCTGGATTTTGTACAGATGTGTAGAAGGGGCCTCATATAATCCAGTTCAAAGCAGATGTGGATTATCTGCTTTGATAATCTGGATTATACGGCACTGTAGGCATCACTTGATGGATTTCCTGAATTGAGCAGGAGACTCTCTCAGGATCTACACTGACATATAATCCAGATTATCAAAGCAGATAATCCACATGATCTGCTTTGAACTGGATTATATGAGTCTATACTGCCATATAATCTGGTTCAAAACATATAATCTGGATTTTATACAGATGTGTACAAGGGGCCTCATATAATGCAGTCCAAAGCAGATAATGTGGATGATCTACTTTGATAATCTGGATTATACCAGAGTGTAGAAGGGGCCTGAGGCATCACTTGATAGATTACCTGCATTGAGCAGGAGACTCTGGCAGGATCTACACTGCCATATAATCCCGATTACCAAAGCAGATCATCTATATTATCTGCTTTGAATTGCGTTATATGCGTCTACACTGGCATATAATCCAGTTCATAGCAGCACCGGGAATGTGGTGCAGCCGGCTAAGTGTCAGCTGCATAAATCTCTCTGACCAGTAAGTCATGAGTTCGAGGCCTGCCCGGGTTGAGGTGTGTACTCGACCTTAAGTGTAGCCTGCTGTCGACCTTTGCAGCCCGAAAGACCGTTCATTTGTCAAGTAGGAGATAAAGGTACCACATTAAGTGGGGAGGCAAATTTTATGATAAATGTCACATGTTTATATGTCATATGTTGAACTGCAGGGATTGTCTGCAAGTATGTGTACTGTAATCCGCTCTGAGTCCCCTTCGGGGTGAGAAGAGCGGAATATAAATAAAGTAAATAAATAATCTGGATTGTATATGACAGTGTAGAAGAGACCACAAAATAGTGTTTGGGACCCTTCCCCATTTTTCCAGATGCTGAGTGCCATAGGGCAGCTGATGGGAATGGAAGGGTTCATGGACTCACCAAAACCTTGGGGGCACAGTATGTGACCCTAGCCAAAGATTTGCCATGAAAAGCTTTCTGCAATTGATAAAGAGTTTATTACGGATGCAGCAGCAATTGAGAGGGTTGCAAGTGGGCCGGGGAAAATTCACTTGTTAGCCCTCAGTTGGGGGAAATGCCTCCATGTAATCCCATTGACCCTCTCCCTTTGTTTGTACCCCACATGGACCCCTCACCCCTTCCAGCCTGGGTCTCTCTGCACAGCTCACGCATCATTCTAGCAAGGAGTTTTTTCTTTATTAGGAAGGAAGCAGCTGGGGGCAGCCAGGAACAGTCTATATATTTCAGGGCTACAAAGGGTCTCTGTTTGAGGAGAAGGGCCCCGCCAGGGTGCCCCCTCTCTCTTGTCTCTTTTTTGCTGCGCCTCTGTCCTTGTCCTGCCTGGGCAAAGATGCCCCGCTGCGGGTAGGTCAGTGGTGGCTGGCGATGTGTTGGAGGTAAGGGGGCTGCAGCTGGTGGTGCCGGTTTCGCGGGGCGTGCAGCACGGCCTTGAGTGGGGCGGCCCCCCGGTCTGACAACCAGTCGTCCTCCGGCAGCCAAGTGGTGGCACCAGAGACCTGCATAGCAGAGGCAGTGGGCTCGAACGCTTCAACAGGGCCTCTCTGCCGGAGAGAAAGAGGAAAAGTACATATTGGAAATTCCATAATCTATTAGAAATAAGTGCACCATGACCTTATTGAAAAGGTTAAAATGATGTTCCATCCGTTTGGCAGAGGTGAATCTCCATGAGCATAGAGACCACCTTTTGAAAACCACAAGATCACTACTGACCGAAAGGTCATGAGTTCGAAGCCAGCCCACGTTGGAGTGAGCTTCCAACCAATTTGTGTAGCTTGCTGTCGACCTTTGCAACCCAAAAGACAGTTGCATCTGTCAAGTAGGAAATTTTGGTACCGCTTATGCAGGGAGCCTAATGTAACTAATTTAAAATGCCATAAAAAATCTCCAGCAAGCGTGCAAAGTATGAGGAAGTTCTTCATCAGTGTCACAAATGGACAGTGAAGCGACAGCTCCCCTGGTGGCCAGAATACCCTCATGAAAGCTAGAATGTTAAATAGTCTCTGTGTGTCTGTCTATTAGGCCTGGGCAATCATGGTTCTAAATGGTTCTAAAGTACTTACAAAACTAAAGTTCTGGTGGTGAACACTAGGAGGCGCTGATGCTTTGCTTCTACAGTGTTGCTAAAGTTCTGGTGGTGAACATTTCAGAACTCTAACAAAACTTTCAAAACTTCATTATTATTTCATTATTGGTGATTTTTAAGACAGAACCCATTAGGAACGGCCATTTATAACGAAATTTTGAAAGTTTTGTTAGAGTTCTGAAATGTTCACCACCAGAACTTTAGCAACACTGTAGAAGCAAAGCACCAGCGCCACCTAGTGTTCAACACCGAACTTTAGTTTTGTAAGTACTTTAGAACCATTTAGAACCATGATTGCCCAGGCCTACTGACTATATATGTTGTGTGCCTATTACATTGAATATTTGCCATGTATATGTACATTGTAATCAGCTCTGAGTCCCCTGCAAGGTGAGAAGGGTGGAATATAAGTACTGTGAATGAATGAATAAATAAATAAATAAGCATCCATGCAATGGCACACAGGTAACTCGGCTGTTAAACTGAAGAACCATGTCTTTAAACTGCCACGGATAAAGACATGCCACCACAAAAATATGTTTGGTTAGCAGAGAATAGTTGTGCCTTTGAAGTTGAATTTGCAGTTGCAACTGCCCAGAAGATATACATCCCCTTAAAACTTCTTAAAGTATATACTCAGAGATTAAAAAACAAAGTTTACTTTGAAAAATAACATCTCAGGTTTACTAACAAACTTACTGTATATATTCAGCATACTAGTCCATAATCTTTAAGCATATATAGTCCAAACTGTATAATGATGAGTGTCTTCCAACTCTATTATGGTATACAAACTTTTATGTTTGGGTTGACTAACACATAGGATAACACAAGGCAATATAGATCAGGACTTCTTCAACCTTTTCTACTCGTGACCTCTTTCCACCTGAGACATTTTCACGTGACCCTGAGTATATATAGATATAGGTAAAGGTAAAAGTTTCCTCTGACATTAAGTCTAGTCGTTTCCGACTATGGGGTTTGGTGCTCATCTCAATTTCTAAGCCGTAGAGCCAGCATTGTCCGTAGATGCCTCCAAGGTCATGTGGCCGGTATGACTGGATTTAGTGCTGTTACCTTCCCGCCAAGGCGGTACCTATTGATCTATTCATATTTGCATATTTTCAGACTGCTAGGTTGGCAGAAGCTGGGCCTAACTGGAAACTCATCCCGCTCCCCGGATTTGAACCACCGACCTTTCGGTCAGCAAGTTCAGCAGCTCATGGAGCCCATATAAGTATTTTTAAAAATCAAACATTTACTGGTAACCAATTGGCATTTGCGAGGCTTACGAAGCCTGATTTCCTTTTTTGTGAAGGCCAGTTGAAGCATCTTGTGCAGAGTAAACATTGCACAACTGATATGCGTAAATGTCTAAAATAGTCACGAGGTAATGTTCAGAAAACTTTTATGGTTGCCAATTTTTTTTCAGAATCCCAACATTGACTGTATTTGTTTAAGAAGCAGTGGATTAGAGGTCCCTTCCAATGCTTTGACATCTAACTCTGACATTTGGGTTGGCTCAGCTATTGGGCAACATGAGGCATTTGCTATAGATCAGGTGTCAGACTAAGGAGCCCCCGTGGCGCAATGAGTTAAATCCTTGTGCTGGCAGGACTGAAGACTGACAGGTCAAAGGTTCGAATCCAGGAAGAGCGCAGATGAGCTCCCGTTTATCAGCTCCAGCTCCCCATGCAGGGACATGAGAGACGCCTCCCACAAGGATGGTAAAACATCAAAACATCCGGATGTCCCCTGTGCAACTTCCAGGCAGCCAATTCTCTTAAACCAGAAGCGACTTGCAGTTTCTCAAGTCTCTTCAGACACACACAAAAAGGTGTCAAGACTCAAAAACCTTTGCTACAGTCTCCTTATGAGTACAAAAAATGAAGCAAGTGAGGGAAGTAGAGGTAAGAGAAAGTGAGAGGGGTCTTTAATCCCACCCTCCCAAATGTTTATATTTTAAAGTGTTTTTACACTAAAATTGGTCCTCCAACTTTGTGGTTTTGACCAAATCCTCCATATTCGTGGATTTGGTTATAATGTCCTCCTTGGGAATCTTTAGGTCCTCCAGTACAGTGGATACTGACTGTAAAATAGTTCTTGAGGACTTCCAGACTCAAGGAGAGGTATTTTTTTATTTTATTTGCTTTTAATTGTTTTTACATTCTAATTTTGATTGTTTTAGAAGCTGTCCTGGGTCCTAAAGCAGCACAGAAAGGCAATACGTAGAGTCTCGCTCATCCAACCTTCACTCATCCAACGTTCTGTATTATCCAATGCAGTCCGCCTCCCGTCTGGATCCACAGCTGTTTCAATACATTGCAATGTTTTGGTACTAAATTTGTAAATATAGTAATTACTACATAACATTATTGTGTATATTGCTGCTTAATGCAGATTATAAAATATTCGTATCCATAATTTCAGAACGGCTAAAAATGCTTTTGAAGCACAGAATCCATAAAGATCAAAATGGTTTCTTACCAAATAGACAACTAAAAACAAATATAAGAACGATAATAGATGTCATCGAATATTATAATAAAAACATTAATCAAAAAGCAGCATTGATCTTTCTAGACGCCGAAAAGGCTTTTGATAGGACTAATTGGGAATATTTGGAACATTTAATAAAAGAAATGGATTTGGGTTTTCAATTCGTGAATACAATAAAAGCAATATACACTGAACAAAAGGCTAGAATTTTAGTCAACGGCACTAAAACTAATCAAATCAGGATCCAAAAAGGGGTAAGACAAGGTTGTCCACTATCCCCGCTCCTGTTCACCCTCATCCTAGAAACGCTATTAGATGAGATAAGAAAAGACGATAATCTGAAAGGGCTAAGAATAAAGGGCGAGGCAATTAAACTACAGGCTTTTGCAGATGACCTGGTACTGATCGTGGAAGAACCAAATGTATTAGCGATAAGATGGTTGGAGACAATTGAGAAATTTGGACGATTGGCTGGCTTCAAAATAAATAAAGCAAAAACACAAATGTTGACATTGAACCTAACAGGAGCTAGAAAAACTCGATCTCGAGGCAAAAACTGGGTTGGTAATTGCAAAGAAGGTGAAGTATCTGGGAATCAACATCACATCCAAAAACTCCCTTCTTTATAAAAATAATTACGAAGGGATGTGGGGGGCGGTTAAAGGAGAATTTAAGAACTGGTCTAAGCTAAATTTATCCTTCCTTGGCAGAATCGCGGCAGTCAAAATGATGGCCTTGCCTAAAATAAACTTTCTCTTTGCAACGCTCCCGATTATTAAAAAGGACTCTCAGTTCAACATCTGGACGCGGGACATCTCCAGATTCATCTGGAGCGGGAAAAAGCCGAGGGTCAGAATGAAAATACTTCAAGGAAATAAAGTAAATGGTGGCCTTGGCGTCCCCGATTTGAGAAGTTACTTTGAGGCAAATTGCCTTGCGTGGGTCGGAGCTTGGATAAAACTAGAGGACAATAGATTAATGAATTTAGAAGGGCATGACCTTAAATTTGGGTTCCACGGCTACTTGGGATATAATAAATTAGCAATTGACAAAAATTTCAAAAATCATTATATTCGAGACCCACTAATTAGAATCTGGTATAAATACAGTCCAAAAATCCACTCCAAAACCCCCACCTGGCTCTCACCGGTGGAGGCATTCCGAATCAGACAACTGAAAGATACCAAATGGTATACCTATAAGGAATTACTATACTGGAACGGACTTAACTACACACTTAAGAGTAAAGAACAACTAACAATGGAAGGAAGGGAGATGGGTTGGCTGCCATACTGTCAACTAGTCGAAAAATTCAAACTAGATTCAAAAAGAGGGTTCGCATACGATCAGGAAGAGATGGAGAAGGTCCTCCTTGGACCAGACAAAAATTTAGTTAGAAAAATCTACAGCCAGATAACCCAGACAGCCCCCAAAGTAGAAGACCACATGAAAAAATGGTCACGAAACATTGGCTACAAGATAAAATGGAATACATGGCAAGGAATTTGGAATAAAAATGTAAATCATTCTGTGTGCCACAAGTACAGAGAAAATTGGCTTAAAGTACTTTACAGGTGGTACTTGACCCCCAATAAACTAGCAAAAATATATAAAAATGTAAAATCAGAGTGCTGGAACTGTGGGGCCCGGAGCGGAACCTTCTTCCATCTCTGGTGGCTGTGCCCAAAAGCCCAAAAATACTGGAAAATTATAAGTATAGAACTAAATAAAATCTTCTCCAAACATATAGAGAGAAAACCGGATATGTTCCTGCTAGGAATTACGGATCCAAGCTTCGACACCAACGAAAAGCGCATATTCCTGGCCATAACCACCGCAGCCAAACTGGTGTACGCCAGACATTGGAAATCTGTCAGCGAGCCAGGGAAGGATGAATGGCTGTATAAGGTGATTGAATCCGTTCAAATGGAATGGATGACTGAGGAACTTAAAACTATCCAGCAAACCCCGATAAAGAAAACCGATTGGTCAATAGTACAAAACTACTTCAAGAGAGAGCATAAGGTAGAGCTAGAGTTGAATTGGAAATAATGGTCCAAAGCCTTGACAAACCGCGACGGGCTCCACTGATCTATAGGATAACAATTGTAGTGTAAGGGTAGAAGAGACCGGATGACATGCATAAGATGTATATGTGCTAGCAATGCAGATTACTTAAGGGTACCAAATATCATATTCAATTTATATCTCTCTATAGGCATAAGTAGCATTGACACAGGGGCTGATGAAGATTAAGAACATAACCGCAAGCTGCCAAAGCCATAAGAACTGAAATACCTCCCAGACCCCAAGTATTGTGTTCTTCACTTATCCCCTTCCCTCTACTATCCCCCTTTTTCTTCCCCTTCCCTTTCCTCTGTTAACCCCCTACTATCCCTCCCCCCTCTTCCCCTATCCTGGATGTATTGTGATATATGTTTCTTTTAATGCTTGAAACTACAATAAAACTTTTAAACCGATAACATTATTGTGTATTGAACTGCTTTTTCTGTCGATTTGTGGTAAAACATGATGTTTTGGTGCTTAATTTGTAAAATCATAACTAATTTGACGTTTAATAAGTTTTCCTTAATCCCTCCTTATTATCCAACATTTTTGCTTATCCAACGTTCTGCCGGCCCATTTATGTTGGATATGCGAGGTTCTACTGTACACCAGAAATTTGGTCAGTCAGCCAATCAAGTTGCCAAGCAATGAATAAGGTATCTGAATAAACATACTACTTCCTATATCAAATTGGGTTTTGTTTTGTTTTTAAAAACTCTCCAGGAGGTAGTGAGAAATTGAATTGAATTGAATAGTAGATACACACACAACTCAGGTGAAGACACCCTATTGAAACTTTCCCAAGTTCTAAACCCATTCTGTAAAACAGTGTTTCCCAACCAGTGTGCCGTGAGCGATCATCAGGTGTGCCGTGGGAAATTGGAACCTCCAATACCCTTTCTTCCCTTTCCTGCCGAACACTTTTTCTTCTCCACTCGGGCTCCCTTCTTCCCAGCCCCGCTCTGCTCACGTGTTCAGGAGGGGAGGGGGGAGGGAGGAAGACGTGGGGCAAGTGTGCGCAGCAGCGTCCGCACGGGTTACGTCAAAGCGAGGCAAAGCGAGCAGAGCGAGGCTGGGAAGAAGGGAGCCTGAGTGGAGAAGAAAAAGTAAGTGTTCGGCAGGAGGGGGAAGAAAGGGCGTGAAAGGGAAGGGGGAGGAAGAGGTCTCTGTCAAAAGCTGGCATGGGCAAGCTTGGACCTTCCAGGTGTTTTGGACTCCAATTCCCACCATGCCTAGCAGCCTCAGGCTCCAACCCCCCCTCAGCCACTTAAGCAGGAAAGGGCCTCAGGCTGTTAGGAATGGTGGGAGTTGAAGTCCAAAGCACCCAGAGGGCCGAAGTTTTCCCATGCCTGTTTTAGGGTCCTTAAAGTGGTGAGCCTCCTTTCAACAATGTGATTCTGGATAGAAAACAAACAACAACATAACATAACATTGTTTGAGTCCACAGTGCTCTCTGGGTGTAGGTGAACTACAACTTCCAAACTCAAGGTCAGTTCCCAGGCAAACCCTTTCAGTACTTTCTGTTGGTAATGAGAGTTCAATATGCCAAGTTTGGTTCAATTCCATTGTTGCAAGAGTTCAGGATGTTCTTAGATTGTGTGTTAACTATAAATCCCAGAAACTGTAACTCCCAAATGTCAAGGTCTATTTTCCCCCAAACTCCATCTGTGTTCACATTCGGGCATATTGAGTATTCATGCCAAGTTTGGTCCTGATCCAACATTGTTTGAGTCCACAGTACTCTCTGGATATAGGTGAACTACAACTCCAAAACTCAAGGTCAATTATATATATTACTGTATTAGAGTGTCATTTTGTGTCATTTTGGTTGGTGGTGTGCCCCAGGATTTTGTAAATGTAAAAAATGTGCCGCGGCTCAAAAAAGGTTGAAAAACACTGCACTGGGGCCTACACAAACCCATGGATTTAATACTAAGTATTGGGAAAGGCTCAAGCTACCCATCTAAAACAGGCATGGGCAAACTTTGGCCCTCCAGGTGTTTTGGACTTCAACTGCCACAATTCCTAAAAGCCGTTGTGGGAGTTGACGTCCAAAACATCTGGAGGGCCAAGGTTTGCCCATGCCTAGTCTAAAGTGTTGCTGCTTCTGTATTGGAAGACTTCTCTCAGAATTTCCCCTTATTAAGGGAACGATTTCATGCCCCCTTCGACTGAAGGAATTCAACGACCGCTACCTGAGTTTTGGGTGACAACATCAGACCTTTAGGGTAGTTGGGATCTTCCTTTCCATTGGACTCGGGCAGGGAATTAGTGCTGGTGTTGCTCTCCTTCTCCCAGCTGAGGGTATCTTCCGGTGAATATTGTCCCAGGAGGATGAGATTTTCAAAGGTGGGGTCCAACTTGGCATGGTGGGATGCCTTGCGATGCTTGGGACTCACATGCCGGTTCCTGTAGTAGGGCAAGATGGGCTCTTGCTGGGCTTGCTGCTCATGGCACAAACGAAAGTTTTGGTGGAGGGTCTTGCGCCGGCCAGAGGCAGCCTCTGTGGGGCCAGAGAGAGGCTCATAGAGCCCTCCACTGGGTCCTTCACCCCACACTTTCAGGGGCACCTCCCGGCTGGCTTCAGCAATGCTCAGTTCATCCAATTGGCTGGTGGTCCTTTGTATGCCATGAGCATTGTCCTCCTTGAAAGACTGCTGGGAAGCGTAGAAGTGCTCCTCTTCCATAGGGCTATAGACCTGGGTTTCCTCCTCCACCGCTTTTCCATGGTTGGGGAGTGACTCATGGAGGCTCCTCATGCAGAACTGATAATACTGAGTGAGATCGTAATTCTGCTTGAGTGGCTGCGTGGAAATGTAGGGGTGCTTCAGGGCGGCACTGGGGGTGATACGCTCATGGGAGTCCCAGGTCAGCATTCTCTTAATGAGCTCCACCATGCTCCGGAGGTCAAAGTACTCGGCCAAGGCCTCGCTGTCTGGGTAGATCATCTTGTGGACATTCACCGTTTCCATCTGGTCCAGGGATTTCAGCACATACTTCCTCCGTTCCACAGACTTGACCTTGGTGTCCGCCAGGTATTCTGCTGGGGTCTTCAGCTGCCAGGAATTCACCACCTCGGGGTGCTGGCTTCTTTTGAAAAAGAGGTGGGCTTTCCTGGCAGCGTTGAGAAGGGTGGTCCTGGGCATCCCTTGAGTCTCACAGATGTACCGTATCTGGTCGTATTCATTGTTCCCGGGGTAGAGAGGCCAGCCAAGGTGCAGCTCTGCCATCACACACCCCAAGGACCACATGTCCACTTTCTCACAGAACGGTAGCCCTAACAGTATCTCTGGCGCCCGGTAGAATCGGGATTGGATGTACGGCTCTTTGACATAACGCACCTCGTTGAAGATGCTGGCAGACCCAAAGTCAATCACCTTGATTCGGAAAGGATACCTCACCTGGTCGACCAACATGATGTTCTCAGGCTTTAGGTCTGCATGGATGATGGAGAGCTCTTTTAGCTTGGCTAAGGCTCTCAGCACCTGTGTGGTCACCGTCCGAATGTGTCGGACTGGCAAAGGGGAAAAAATGTGCTCTTTTTGGAAGTCAAAGAGGTTTTGCTCCAACAGCTCAAAGACCAGGTAGAACTTGAGCTCGTCGTGGAAGAATTCGTGGAACTGGACAATGTGGGACTGCTCTGAGTCCACCTCCGCCATCGTCTGTAGTAGCTTCAGCTCGTTCTTGATGATTCTGCTCCGGTAGGAGTCATTTCTCAGGATCTTGATGGCAACCATCTCCCCCGTGCTCCGTTTCCAGCTTTTCACCACTTCCCCAAACGTCCCCTTCCCCAGGATCTCAAACACGTCATAGAAGTCTGATTCCGACTCGATTGTGACCATCGTTCTGGGCTTGCCCAAGCTCAGAAACACGGGTGCAAAACTGGCTTTCTTGCAAAGAGAGGTTCAGCCGCCTTTGACTCAAGAGAACCCCAGCCCTTCTCTGGAACAATGGGTGATGCAACAGTCAGCTCAGTTCCAAAGTTGCCAAGTCAAAAAGGTTCTGTTATGGAGGCCTGTTGCCCACTCAGATTATCAGCCTCCTACCTTAAGCTGGGCTAAAGACCGAACTGAGCACCCTTGTTTCCACCGTGCCATGACTCTTGACTATATTTCCCTAATCTGGTGACTTCTGAACATCAGCCCTTTCTCTCAGGAGCTTTGCAGCAATAATGAATGGGCCATGAGAAGACTATTTGGTTTTCAAATGAAGGTGGGCCTATACTACATGGATTTTCTCCTTCCCTTCCCCATGTTTAGAATATACCTTCAGTAGATGGATCTGTAGCCTTGACTTGAGGGTCCTCGGGGGAAAGAGCTGGTGTGGGGTAGTGCAGTGTTTCCCAACCAGTGTGCCGGGGCACACTAGTGTGCCGTGAGCGATCATCAGGTGTATCGTGGGAAATTGGAACCTCCAGGAAGGGGGGGGGGGGGGAGAGTCTAGTGTGCTGAAGTATAAAAACCCTAAGAAACCTACCTCAATAAAGGCACAAAATTACAAACACCCCTCCTCCCCACCCGTTGTCTACTTGGTCTCTCCCTGTCCATGCATTGGGAAGGCCTGCCTCCCTTTTCCCAAGTAGAGACCTCCTCTTGCCTCCTGGGGGTTCTGTGTGGGAAGTTTGGCCCAGTTCTATCATTGGTGGGGTTCAGAATGCTCTTTGATTGTAGGGGAACTATAAATCCCAGCAACTACAACTCCCAAATATCAAGGTCTATTTCCCCTGAACTCCATCTGCGTTCATATTTGGACATATTGAGTATTCATGCCAAGTTTGGTCCTGATCCAACATTGAGTCCACAGTGCTCTCTGGATATAGGTGAACTACAACTCCAAAACTCAAGGTCAATGCCCACCAAACTCTTATAGCATTTTCTCTTGGTTATGGGAGTTCTGTGTGGGAAGTTTGTGTCTTTCTGCCATTCCTGCCAGGATATCTATGTTGTGTTCATCGAAACAGGTCCAGGTTTCACAGAGTGTATAAATACATTTAAAAACATATTAACTATATGTATTACTGTGTTAGAGTGTCATTTTGTGTCATTTTGGTTGGTGGTGTGCCCCAGGATTTTGCAAATGTAAAAAGTGCCGCGTCTCAAAAAAGGTTGGGAAACACTGGGGTAGTGGATTGAATATTGAAATAGAAATATGGGAGTGCAGGATTCAAACCTAGCATGGGAAATTCATAGAGTGATCTTAAGTGATCACACTGTCTCAGCCTTACTGGAATGCAAGAGCAAACATGAACACATCTTGCCAAGGAAATTCTAGTTCCATGCACCGTATTAAAGCAGAGCAGTGTTTCCCAACCACTTCTCCACTTCGGTTCCCTTCTTCCCAGCCTCGCTGGGGTTACCCAGGACCTACATAAAGCATGGTGAACTGGCTTCATACTCTGGATATTTTCACTTTCCACATCTTGCACTAAGAGTGGGACCAACACAGTCTTCCAGATGTTGTTGGACTGCAATTCCTAGCATTCCAAATTATTGGCTAGAGCAGATGGGATTTGCACCTGACAGGTCATGTGTTGCTCCCTCGAACATTTTCTTAGGATATAATGGGTTGGTGGGAGTTATCTAAAGGCAATTGGAGGCACTGGAAATATGCAACATTTTGGATATGAACGCTATAGCTACCAAAGGGCTCCAAGAGAGGAGGCACTGAACCTAAGTGAAAGTATGAGCCTAGTTGTCTCACCCTCCATCACAAGGTTGTCTTCTCCACATCCCTCTTTTCACCCATCCTGCAATCCTCCCTCTTCTGAATACAGCCTTTAGCTTCCTTACCTCTATGCAGAAGAGCTGGGACAAATGTCTCTCAGCTTCTCAGACGTGCCCCCCGCCCCCACCAGCTTGTGTGTCTTTTTCTTCTGCAGGAAAGATTTGGGATGGGGGACTTTGCCAGCAAGAGCGTATGTTGGCTTAGGCTGGTAGTTCCAATCGAACATTACAAAATAGGCATAGTTCTCACTCCTGCCTTAAATTTGGCACTTGGGAATTGGATGAGTTTTAAGTTGTCAAGGACCAACCTGTGTGACCGCATTTCTGTCTACAAACCCACGCGATCTCTTCGATCATCTGGAGAGGCCCTGCTCTCGCTCATGCCCCTTTCGGAGGTGTGATTGGTGGGGTCGAGGGAGAGGGCCTTCTCTGTGGCGACCCCCAGCTCTGGAACTCACTCCCCAAGGATATCAGACAAGCCCCCACTTTGGCAGTCTTTAGGAGCCTGAAAATGTGGCTGTTCCGGTGTGCCTTCCCAGAATAAAGTAAATAATGCCCTGTTCTGACCAATTCCTTGCAAAATGTCCTCAGAAGCACTTTAACTACCCGTTGGGTTGATCTCCCTACATTATCCTTTAAAACCCTCCTGCTTAGATATATCCTACCTCTGTTAGCGCCCAGTGTTTATTTTTTAAATTTTAATATTACATCTGGCCAGGCCACAAGGTTTTAAAATGTTTATATGTTATTGTTTATATGTGATTTATATTAACTGTGCTGCTTTGTTTTTTTTAAATTCATGTCATTGTTGGGCTTGGCCTCATGTAAGCCACCCCGAGTCCCCTTGGGGCGATAGTGGCGGGGTATAAAATTATTATTATTATTATTATTATTATTATTATTATTTGCAAGCCATCACATCTTGCAGTTATCTGTCTGGTTCATAAATACCATGCTCCTAGTCTGTACTATATCAAAAGAATTCTAGTTCCATGCACCATATTAAAGCAGAGGAGTGTTTCCCAACCAGTGTGCCGTGGCACACTAGTATGCCGTGAGTGATCATCAGGTGTGCCGTGGGAAATTGGAACCCCCAATACCCTTTCTTCCCCCTCCTGCCGAACACTTTTTCTTCTCCACTTCGGCTCCCTTCTTCCCAGCCTCGCTCCGCTCGCTTTGCCTCGCTTTGCTCTGGGGCGAGCCTGCGCAGTAGCGCCCGCACAGGTCACGTCTTCCTCCCTCCCCCTCCCCTCCTGAACACTCTCACGCTGCCCCCTCGGATCAAAATGGCGGCAGAAGCGGCAGTGTAGAAGAAAAAGTAAGTGTTCGGCAGGAGGGGGAAGAAAGGGCGCGAAGGGGGAGGAAGAGGTCTCTGTCGAAAGCTGGCATGGGCAAACTTGGACCTTTCAGGTGTTTTGAACCCCAACTTCCACCATTCCTTTTCCTCCCCCCCCCCCCCAGCCACTTAAGCAGGAAAGGGCCTCAGGCTGTTAGGAATGGTGGGAGTTGAAGTCCAAAGCACCCAGAGGGCCCAAGTTTTCCCATGCCTGTTTTAGGGACCTTAAAGTGGTGAGCCTCCTTCCACACATTGTGATTCTGGATAGAAAACAAACAACATAACATAGCATAACACAGTGCTCTTTGGGTGTAGGTGAACTACAACTTCCAAACTCAAGGTCAATTCCCAAGCAAACCCTTTCAGTACTTTATGTTGGTAATGAGAGTTCAATAGGCCAAGTTTGGTTTAATTCCATTGTTGCAAGAGTACAGGATGCTCTTTAATTGTGTGTTAACAGAGAAGATAAACTTGCCAACATCAAATAGACTGCAAGTCAGGATCTTACGCCGAGTAATAACATTGACCTTTGAATATCTGAAAGAATGTTCTGTGGAGGACAAAACAAGCTTGTGTTTTGCTGCTAGAACACAAACCAATGGATTAAAATTGAAATATTCCACTTAAATATTAGGAAGAACTTCTTGAGTGTAGGAGCTGTTTGATAGCGAAAGAGGTTGTCGTGCAGAGTGGTAGATTGTCTTTCTTTGAAGGTTTATAAACAGAGGTTGGATAGGCATTTCTCAAGAGTGCTCTCACTACATGCCAGAGGGTTGAACTAGAATGACCCTTGTGATCCCTTCAAACACGATCACTGTGATCTATGACTTAGTTTATGAATGAGAGCTCTTAAGGACTTCTTGCTTAGGTCTGGCAAACTCTAGGCTGTGGGACCATCTGTGGCATTATCCTCCTCTTTTCCAACTGTTTCCCATTATATGGGGCATCATAATACCGTCTAATAAATCATGTCATATCATGATGTGAGCAAATTTCCTCAGTTTGTCATTGCAGCTTCCAATGTAGTGGTTCCCAACCTGCGGTCCGTGGTCTGCAAGAATGAAAATATGGTCCGTGGCCTCACCATTACTACACTGTTGCCTTAAAACCACGTGACGAGAGCAACTGGTCTCGCGAAACTTTCCTATAGTGCCAAAGTAATGGGGATGTCGGGAGGGGAGAGGCTGACTAACCACAAAAGATTACTACTATCACATCAGCTCTAGATTATTAAATATGGCTTTCAGTGGACTAGCAGATGGAGACTAGTGGATAGCATATGTTCTGTATCGGAAACTAGAGCTAATGTGGCCTATCTGATGCAATTTTCTGAATCAGCACCCTAGATAACCAAACCAAATTTAAAGTTCGCCAAAAACTGATTTGTAATCCTTTTGGAAGTAATGTTGGAGTGTGGTCCCTGGTCAAAGTGGTCCCTAGTCAAGTGATCCCTGGTCAAAGTGGTCTCTGATCAAGTGGTCCCTGGTCAAAGTGGTCTCTGATCAAGTGGTCCCTGGTCAAAGTGGTCTCTGATTAAGTGGTCCTTGGTCAAAGTGATCACTGATCAAGTGGTCCCTGGTCAAAGTGGTCTCTGATCAAGTGGTTCCTGGTCAAAGTGGTCTCTGATTAAGTGGTCTCTTATCAAGTGGTCCCTGGTCAAAGTGGTCTCTGATCAAGGGGTCCCTGGTCAAAGTGGTCTCTGATCAAGTGGTCCCTGGTCAAAGTGGTCTCTGATCAAGTGGTCCCTGGTCTCTGATCAAGTGGTCTCTGATCAAAGTGGTCCCTGGTCAAAGTGGTCCCTGATCAAGTGGTCCCTGGTCAAAGTGGTCTCTGATCAAGTGGTCCCTGGTCAAAGTGGTCTCTGATCAAGTGGTCCCTGGTCAAAGTGGTCTCTGATCAAGTGGTCCCTGGTCAAAGTGGTCTCTGATCAAGTGGTCCCTGGTCAAAGTGGTCCCTGGTCAAGTGGACACTGGTCAAAGTGGTCCCTGATCAAGTGGTCCCTGGTCAAAGTGGTCCCTGATCAAGTGGACACTGGTCAAAGTGGTCCCTGGTCGAAGTGGCCCCTGGTCAAGTGGTCCCTGGTCAAAGTGGTCTCTGATCAAGTGGTCCCTGGTCAAAGTGATCACTAGTCAAGTAGTCCCTGGTCAAAGTGATCCCTGGTCAAAGTAGTCTCTGGTCACATGGTGCCTGGTCAAAGTGGTCTCTGGTCACGTGGTGCCTGGTCAAAGTGGTCCCTGGTCAAGTGGCCTCTGTTCTAGTGAGAGTTCAGGCTTGGCTTGCTCTCGCTTGCATTGCTGGCACAACGGGCAAGAATGACACACGCAGCAGCAGCGTCAGTCCACATATTAATTTTTTATTCAAACCCAGAATAGAAAACAAAACAAAAGCAGCAGTAGTACAGTGTATCCGAGATACAGTGTAACATCTTTCTTTACTTAAAAGATAATTAATTCAAAAGACAATCTGGCAAAGAGGCAGTTACTGGGATTTTTCTTTTAGCGGCAAATTATAGGAAAGCCCATCACGGCAGGCCGAAGTAGTTAACAATTAGAACAAAAGATTTCTGTACATCTCAGAGTGACAAGACAATATTTCTGTCCCTCGCTCCCCCCCTTACTCACTTGAAGGAATGGAGATTCTACGTCACTCCCGAATCCCTCTACGCTGCTTTCTGCCCTAAATGTAAACACCTTAACGTGACCACTGCATTTCACACGCCTCTCTTGAAAAGCAAATGCAATGGGTCTCCCGTTCTCTCCAAACCAGTAAAATATTTTAGTCTAAATCAAGTACACTTGGGGCTGCTGATGAAAAACACCACCTTGAAGGCCTGGCACGGCAAAGGTGTTGCTTCTTTTTGGTGGGAGCACATGAAGGATCTTGAAAATCTCTCATCGCCACCCTCAGCCCTCTCTCTCATCCCAAAGAAATATCTCTGCCTTTCCCCCAAACTTCCATAAAAAAGAAAACGGGGGCCAAAAAAAGAGAGGAATGTTGCAGCACCTTTAAGACTGGCTGGCTTTTGTTTTAGCGTGAGCTGTCGTGGATATAAACCCACTTCTTTGAATGCAGTACAGAGGGATAGGAAAGCCTCAGGAATAAAGCATATTTTTAAAAGTTGCATTAAACTAACAGGGTGACTTCTTTGAAAACTACCCAAAAGTTTGTTTATTCCTGAATCAGAAGATTAAAAACTCAATCGACGATAACGGTTATGTGAGCTATGCCAATCTCGTCTTTTTAGCCAGGGTGACGCATTGGGTTAAACAGCCACTGTGTGCCAGCGGTTCAAATCCGGGGAGAGCCAGGCCCGGATTAACACTTTTTTGCGCCCTAGGCCACACTTTGAAATTACGCCCCCTTTAAGACAACCTCCCACCACCTCCAAGGTCCCCATTCCCACCGGCTGGAAGGCTCTGCTGTGCTCTGAAGGTCTCCTCGGGAGTCGGGAGGCTTGGGGAGAGCGCAGCGGGTGCAAACTCGCTCCAAAGGCACGCACGAGAGAGAGAGAGAGAGAGAGAGAGAGAGAGAAAGAGAGCATGAGACAGAGCGAGAGAGAGAGAGAGCGCATGCGAGAGAGAGCACCCGAGAGATTGCGACCAAGAGAGAGCGAGACAGAGAGCGTGTGAGTGAGAGAGAGAGAGAGGGAGGGAGGGAGGGAGGGAGGGAGAGATGAGACAGAGGGGATCCTCCGGGAGACTTTGCCGGGAGAAGGAGCAAGGAGGGGCATGAGAAAGGGGGAAAGAGGGGGCACAGACCAGTTGTTCTTTTTGATCCATGATCTGCGCCCCCGGCTTGCGCCCCTCAGCCATGGCCTCGTTGGCCTTATGGGTAATCTGGGCATGGGGGAGAGCGGGTTCAGCTTGCTCTGTCAACTCCAGCTTCCCATGCAGAGAGAAGCCTCCCGCAAGGATGGTAAAACATCAAACATCCAGGCATCCCCTAGGCAACATCCTTGAAGACGGCTAATTCTCTCACACCAGAAGTGACTTGCGGTTTCTCAAGTCACTCCTGACACACACACACCAAAAAAAAGCCAGGGTTGCTTTGGCATAACCTTGAAAGAGAGAGAAGCTAAAAAGGGCTTCAGTCTCTTTCAAAGTTTTGCCAAAGAGAGAATTTTGGCAGATGTCACTTGTGATCTCATTGTTGTGATAAGCAACACCTGAAATTTCCAGTTTTCACTAAGGTAACCCTAAATGGGAAGAAGATATGGGCACAAACTGCATGACGCTCATAGTCTGTGGGGTTTCATTGTGACATTAAGGAAATAGGAAGAATGATGAGAGGGTTGGGGCAGCAAAGGGACTTTGTTTGGGAAGGGAGAGAACGATCTATGGAAGGGAAGATGGAGATGACAGATATTCCTGGTGCAGAAAAACAGCTATGATTTTGCACCCAAGCAACTTTTGGCACTGCCAGCTCAACCTCTGAATCACCCTAAAAACAAGGCATAGCAATAACCCCGCAGGAAAACCCAAGTGTCCTAGCTATTCTGAGTCACCTGAGGATAGGACTTAGCAGGATACAGTATTTCCCAGTCAGCTAGGAGCCTTGTCCTTGCTCAAAACTCTCTTGAATTGGCTTCTGTCTTCCAACTAAGCCTGGGTCTTACCTCCACCCCAACAACTTATCTATTTTAGATCCTGTACTCACAAGGGGTTAGACTAGATCAGTGTTTCCCAACCGCTGTTCCACGGCACAGTAGTGTGCCGTGAGCGATCACATGGTGTGCCGCAAGAAAACCTCTCTTCCCCCCTTTCTTCCCCCTCCTGCCGAACTCCTGCTGCTGCTTCTTGGGGGAGGAGGGGGAGGAAGGGCCGGGCGGTGGTGGCGGCGAAGAAGGGGCCGGGGCGCCGCCACCTTCAGCCGTTTCCCCAGCCAGCTAGCCTCCAATCGAGGGAGGGCGGGGAACGGAAGTGCACTAGGTCCTGGGGGTGGCAGACACATTCACCTTCCTCCTGTGGCAGTCAAGGAAGCAAGGGAGCCAGCTGCTTCCAGAGGCGCCCCGGCTAGGCCCTGCTGCATCTCAGGTGAGGCCCTGGGGCACCCTTCCCCTCAACCTGCCCCCCCAAGCCCCTCGGGGAGGAAGGGCCCCAAAGGGGAGAAGGGGCCTTCCTTCGCGGGGGGAAAGGGTCAGGGCCTGGCAGGAGGGCCCTCGGAGGAAGGAAAGGCAGGCAGGCAAGATTCCGTGAGGGACTCCCTTGCCAGCCTTCCTCAGCCTTCCTCCCAAATGTCAAGGCCTATTTTCCCCAAACCCCATCTGTGTTCCCATTTGGGCATATTGAGTATTCATGCCAAGTTTGGTCCTGATCCAACATGGTTTGAGTCCACAGTGCTCTCTGGGTATAGGTGAACTGCAACTCCCAAACTCAAGGCCCACCAAACTCTTATAGCATTTTCTCTTGGTTATGGGAGTTCTGTGTGGGAAGTTTGTGTCTTTCTACCATTCCTGCCAGGATATCTATGTTGTGTTCATCAAAACAGGCCCAGGTTTCACACTGAGTGTATAAATACATTTAAAAACATATTAACTGTATGTATTACTGTGCTAGAGTGTCATTTTGTGTCATTTTGGTTGGTGGTGTGCCCCAGGATTTTGTAAATGTAAAAAATGTGTCGCAGCTCAAAAAAGGTTGGGAAACACTGGACTAGATGACCCCTGGGATACTCATTAACTCCATGACTCTATAATTTTCTAAGGAAGGGCATGTTGTTATTGACCACACCGTCCTCATCTCTAAACACCTCATTCACTCTGCTCACAAAACCACACCTCCCCCGCCCCCCCAGTTCTTAAGTTAGTTCTGTAACATATAACCAAGTCTTCCCAAAGTGACCTGTTTCCGAAGGCAAAGGTATGGAAATGGACGTTTTCCAAAACTTGGTCCCAAAACTCACAAGGAGGACAACAGAAACACAGTTCAGGGAGGAAACAAGTTTGCTTGGAGGTTGGTGTGAAGCAAGCCCATGACAATAGGACAGTAAAGAATGGGACTTGAATGTATTCACATTGATTTTCCATAGAGAGAGAAAGAGAAAACCAATGTCTAAGCTTGGAGCTTCAGTGGCCTCCAGAGAGGGGATGTTAAAGGGAACACGCTGAGAGAGTCACACGCAACAGAAGCATGCCCAGATGTTTTTCTCTCGTCTTTCTTCATCTGCTCCTGGCTGGTGCCAAGCCTGCCTCACTTATGTTAGTGCTAAACATTATACAGAGGACAGAGAGGTGGGCATGGCTCTGCCAGGCTAACTCCGACACTTGCTCCTCACACTGAAGAAGCTGCTCCTCCCTCTGATTTGGTCACAACCTTTGCTGGTCCCAACCTGGCCTCCAAGCCCGGCTCCTCAGAGCTAAGCTCCCCAGAGAAACCCACATCGGGCAGCCTGATTTTCAACCCCCCTTCGTCCTCTGGGTGCTCAGGGGTGATCTCCAGAACCCCATGAGATCTGGGGCTCAGCGCCACTTTAGGGAATCGGAACTTGGGAGACCTTTCCCCCTTGGACCTTGCCTCGCCCGTTTCCAGCGAAGCCATCTCCGTTCGGGCAGCGGAAGACACCACGACTCCTGGCGCCGTCTCCCCATTCCGTTTCTTGAAGCCCGAGAAGGTGATCTTGGGCGACTTGAACTTCAAGGCTGAAAAGGTGCCTCCACCACTGCCATGGGTATCTTCTTTGGCCTCTTCTGTCCTCACCAGCTTGAGGTTCAACTCGTGGTCGGTCTCAGCCCCCTTGGAAGGGGATGACAGTTCCACTTGAGGCAGCCGGATTTTGCCCATCTTCCCCTTGCTCTCTTGAGACCCATCCTGCAGCGAGGCTTCGGCTTGTTCCCCATTGAGCTGGGCACTCTCCTCTGTTGTGGAGAAGCCCAGCTTGGGCACCTTGAGCTTGGAGGAAGCCTCCTCCAGGTCTCCATTGACCTCCACCCCCAGTTTGGGCTTGGAGAGAGATAATCCAAAAGCAGGCTTAAGCTTGAGTTTGGCCATCATGCCCTTGCCATCCCCTTCCTCCTCTCTCTCAAGGAGGCTGGGGGAACCCTCGGAGCCTTTCGCCTTGGACCTTCCCAGGGCAAACATGTGTTTCTTGGCCTTGGTCTCCGATTCATGCCCTAGGGTGCTTTCCTCACTTTCCAATCCTGCTTTGGGCAAGGAAATTCCAAATTTGGGGAGCTTCACTTTATACTTCTTCCCTGCATCCACACTGGCTGCCCCTCCTTTGCCTACTGGGCTCTTCCGACCATCGCTGCCAATGCGGCCTCTCTTACTGGTCCCTTCCAGTTCCTGAGAGCCACCATACCTGAGCTGGGTCTCCTCAACATCATACTCAGCATGGGTTTTGAGGCTTGGGGCTGAAATCTCCAAGCCAGGCACCTTAAAGGCGGCTTTCTTCTCATCCAAATCTCCCTCTCCTGAGCCCCTTCGATGTCTTGGAGGAGAAGCCGTTGCCACGTCTGTGTCTCCCTTAGCACCAAATGCTGGCATTTTGATCTTGGGCATTTTCAGCCTGCCTTCAAACCCTCCCACATCCACTTCCAGATCAGTCATACTGGTTAGTTTCCCTGATTCGCTCTTTGCTTCCTTCCTCCCTTCCGTGTCCACAGAGAACCCCACATGTGGCAGAGCAATCTGGGGCATTTTAAAGGAGAAGTCTGTCCCTTCAGTGGGAGGGCAGAGGGGCTGGGTATCCGTGCCCGATTCGGGGCCTGCCTTGGAGATGCTCAAGGATGGGAATTTCAACTTGAACTTGCCATCGTCAACTCCCAGCCCAGTCTCGGCTTCTGCCTTGCCTAGACCAAAGCCAATGGGGAGCGAGGGCATCTTGATCTTGGCTTCTTTCGTCCCAGTTTCCAGGCTCAGCATCTCGGCACTGCCTCGGAGTTTGGGAGCTTTCAACTCCAGCTGTGGAACCCTGGGCAAATCCACCTCAGGCTCCCCTTCCCCATCAGAGCTAGAACCCCCAAATTTGGGCAATTTAATGACAGGACCACTGACTTTGACCCTGGGCATCTTCCCTGCTGCTTCCAAACTCATGTCAAGCTCTACCTCAGGAGTCTTCATTTTAGGGGTGGAGAACTTTGGCAGCCCAACAGAAGGCATCTTGAATTTACCCTCAGCTCCTTCAACCATTCCCTCTCCCTCAGTTAGTGGTAGCTCTGCATCAGAAAGCCGGGCTTTGGGCAAAGAGATGTCTACTTTGGGCATCCGTACCTTGGAGCCCAGAATATAACCTTCTGCTGTTCCTTCCGCCTCTTTCTCTCCTTCCCGCCCAAGGCTGAATTTGTGTCCCAGCAGCTGTACTCCTGCTTCCAGCACCCCAATATCCTCAGCCTGACCAAATTTGGGCAGTTCCACCTTTGGCAACTTGATCTTGGCATCTGCACTTGTAGCGCCATGAGGGATGGACTCACCTGGGCCAGCGGTGGGCAGACTAATGTCCAGCTCAACTTTGGGGGCCGAAATGCCGATGGAAGGCACACTGGGGATCTTGAGTTCTCCCTCATATCCTCTGATGTCGGCCTCTGAGACGTCCACCACGGGCTTTCCCAGCTCCCCTTCCACTCTGGGGCTGGGCACAGCAATCTCCAGGGATGGCATCTTAACCTTGAAGGTGGGACTCTCAGACCCCACAAGCGGCCCTCCTTCTGCTTTGCCATCTTTGGTGCTAATCCTGGGAAGCTCAACCTGGGGGACTTTCACTCCGAGTTCTGGAGCCTGGATCTGAAGCTTCCCTTTCTCGGTTTCCAGCTTAGGAGAGGACAGCTGCAGTGTTGGCATTTTCATAGAGGGCATCTTCATTGATGGACCTTTCAACTTGGGACTTTTGGAATCTTTCTTGGTTTTTGCTTCTGCTTCGAGGCCTGAGATTTCCACATCTCTGCGCATCATGCCAAAAGATGGCATCTTGAACTTGGGCATTTTGGCTTTGGCCTCTTTCTCTGGCAGCTTGGCCTCCCGGCTCTTGAGCTCCCCCTCCCCCTCCTTGCCTTTGCCTCCAAATTTGGGCAAGAGTAATTTGGGCATTTTCAGTTTGACATCTGGAAGGTCTATGCCAACTTCAGGGGAGGGGCCTGCAGCGTCATCACCAGGCCGCTCTTCTGCCTTTCCCGAGGGAAGGCTGATGCCCACAGCCACGCTGGGCACCTCAACTTCCATCGTGGGCAATTTCATCCTGCTTTCCGAGAAATCCAGACCCACCTGAGGCTCGGAGATGGCACCAGACTTCTCTTTGGGGGCCTTTCCTTCCACGCTGAAAGCTAATTTGGGGCTTTCCACCTCTGCTCCCCATTTGGACTTGGGGAACGAGATTCCAAATTTTGGCATTTTCAACTTTGCCTCTGGGCTCACTTTCTGGACCTTGGGGCCAGAAATGCTGAACTTTGGGAGGGCAAATCGGGGCGGCTTCTGTTTTGCTTCAGCCTCCAGGCCTTTGCTGGTCTCAATGGTCACATCTGGGATGGTGACAGTCGGGATCTCGACAGACGGCAGCTTCGTTTTGGTCCCCACAGCCAAGCCTGCTTGTCCTAAGCTGATTTTTGACAATATTTTTTCCTTCATGTCCAAGCCAATCTCAAGCCCTCGTTCTCCTTCAGCTGTTGGCAACTCCTTCCCCAAAGCAAGATCCACTTTAGGAATTCTGGCGACCATTCCGCTGACATCTGGCCCTTCAAAGGTCCTCACGCTTGGCTCCAGCTGGTCAGGCCGGCATGTGGGGACACTGAGCTCCACCCCAAGGTCTTTGCTCACAGCCCCAAAGCTGGGGAACTGAAGCTTCGTCTCGTGGTCCCTGGGTGGCTCAGAGACTCCAAACTCTCTTTCCACGTTTGGCAAATCCAGGCCGACTTCAACTTTGGGCAGGCCAATTTCCAGGGCCGGAACTGCGCCAGAAGGGAAGCTCAGCCTGGCTGAGGGGACAGCCATTTCTACTTTGGGCTTCTGCGCCGAGATGTCCAATTCCGATTTTTGACATGGTGATTTGGGGAGCTGAACGTCAGGTAAGACAAGATCCACCTTTGGGACACCGATCTTCACGCTCGCATCGCCTCCTGGCTTTGGGAATTTGGCGTGAGTTAGGAGGGGTGGGGAAGGTGGCGCCCTGGCAGGCAGGTCAAATTTAGGGAGTGACACTTGGGGCACCTGGAACCTGAATCCAGGCTCTTCAGCAGCCTCTTGAGACTTTGCCCGATCGAAGGAGGCAGCCAGCTCTCCCGTGGCCTTCGGAAGTTGCACATCGCTGACTTTGGGGACCGAGATGTCAAGGGAGGGCATCTTCAGTGCTGGAAATGTCACCTTACTCTCTGCTGCCCCTTTGGAAACAGCCTCTTTGCTATCTGACTTGCGTTCTGCCAAGGAAATACCAAACCCAGGAATTTGGATCTTGGGGCCTTTGGCTTTTATTTTGGGGCTCTCTGGTTTCCCAAGACTGACTTCCACTTGAGGCAATCTGCTTTCCCCTTCTTCTTGGGCTTTGGAGACCAGCTTGCCGAGGCTGATGGAAGGGACCTTGACGGAGATATCTGGGGCTTCAACTCTGGGCTTGCGAGCTTCCCCTTCAGCTTTTCCTCTGGGAAGGGGGAGCTCTAGCTCCACGGATGGGGCCTCCACATCTAAAGATGGCATTGTCACTCCTCCTGACAGCTTTTCCTCCAAATCTCTGGATCTTGCCAGGGAGACTTCCACGGCAGGGGCTTTGGCTGAAGGCACTTTCAGCTTGACATCTTCCGCAGAGATGCCAAACTTGGGGACTTTGATTCGGAAGCCTTCTCCTTTGGGGTGAACCTCCGGGGGAGGCGTGCCTTCCAGTTTGGGGAAGCTGAGGTCTACATCTATCTTAGGAGCTGCCACTTCTGCCGTGGGGAGCTTCAGCCCTGCTTGGAGACCACCTTCTGGCACTTCCATCCCTACAGTAGTTACTTTGGGCAACACCACCTCCATTTTGGGCAGCCCAATCTGAGGTGCTTGGATCTTGAAACCTTCTGCTTTGGCACCAGTTTTGGGTGACTCTCCACCAGGCCCAGCTTTAGGCAAAGGGAGATCAAGTTCTACTTGAGGGGCCTGGAACCCAGTTTCGACTTTGCCCCTTGCCTCTTCTTTGGCCTTCTTGGTCTTAGTGAATGGGACCGTGAACCTGGACACCTTCCCTTCACCTTCTTTTTTGGTGGCGGCTTTCACCCCTATGGCAACCTTAGGCAGGCCCACTTCCAGATGACTCTCGGGCACTTCAACTCTTGTTCTACCTGCTGCAGCGGCGGCCGCTGCGTCCTTAACCTTCAGCCTGGGGAATTTCAGTTTTCGGCGTTTAGTCTCCAGAGATGAAAGCCAGGGGGAAACATCTGGGCTTGGTTCAGCAGCTGCCACCTCACCCGCACTCTTGGCCTTGCGCAGCTTGGAAAACTTGGGCAGGGAGAACTCCACGTCAACTGGTGCGATCTCTAGTTTCCCTCCAGCCAGGTCCCTGCTGCCGCGAAGGTCTGCTGTCTCTTGCAGGTCTTTTGCCAGACCTTTTGCCACCTTCTTTTTCTTCTTCTTCTTCAGAGATGACAGGCTCTGGATGTTCTGTGGAAAGAACCAAAGTGCTCTGTGAGTCATTCTGACAGGGAGACTCACCAAAGAAACAGGGATGTTCTTACTCCAGAAATATGTTTCTCTCCTTCTGGAGAATGCACATCCAGAGGGAAAATGGATTCTTTTGCTGGACCAACTTTCAGGCCCGAATTAAGCTGTTTTGGCGGCCTAGGCCACTTTGGAAGCCCCGCCCCTGGGAGTGGGGCTGCTGCCGTGCATGCCCGGAAGCGGCCACAGGGGCGGGGCTTCCCTTCCTCTTCCTCAGAGGAGGAAGAGGCAGAGGGAAGCCCCGCCCCCATGGCCGCTGCCACTCATGCGGAGGAGAAAGAAGAGGCAGAGGGAAGCCCCGTCCCGTGGCCGCTTCCCCGTGGCCGGCACCCAGGAACGTGGCGGAGGAGGCCACGGTGCTCGCGACCTCCCTCCTGCCACGCATGGAAGGGGGAGGCTTCCCTGAGGGCTTCCCTCTGCCTCCGGAAGACTCGCGCCCTCCTTCCTTGACAAGGGGGCGGGGGTGAGGGGGCACCATTCCCTCCTCCCCCGCCCCCTCGCAGCGCTCTCCCCCCGCCCTCCCCCGAGATATTGAGAGAGAGAAAGAGAGTCATCATGCTGCACGTTGCGGTTTTGTCTAAATATATATATTGTTTTGGTCCTTGATCTGGCACCCCCCTAGGCCTGCGCCCATAGGCCATGGCCTAGTGTGGCCTTATGGGTAATCCAGGCCTGCCAACTTTGGTTCATAGGGAAGTATGTAAATCTTTCCACTTCATAGGAATGTTCACCAAGAAGGATAAACTCTCCATGATAAAGGACTTCACTTTCTTCAGTTGGTTCAGCAAAAAAGGAACATGACTTCGTTTTTGGTTTTTTGGGGTTTTTTTGCTATATACCAAATATACTTGAGTCTACGCTGAGTTTTTCATCCTTTTTTTAGGCTGAAAAAGACCCCCTCGGCTTATACTCAAATCAACGTTATTTATTATTTTACTCTGTTTTTAAATTTTTTTATTACATTTATTATTTTACTCTATTATTATTACATTTATATTATTTTACTTTATTATTAATATTATTATTACATTCATTGTTTTACTCTATTATTATGTAAAACCCAGATGTCCAATTATTTTTGAAGCAGGCCTTCGGCTGAACGTCAGGTAAGACAAGATCCACCTTTGGGACACCGACACAGTGCTATTGCCCTAATCTTGTATTGTTCTATTGTGTTGCTCTGCTTTTAACTGCTTTTACTGTTTTATTGTTTCTGTATTTTACTGTGCCTTCGGCTTCTGTAAGCCGCCGCGAGCCTCCGGGAGTCGGCGGCATAGAAACCCGAAAATAAATAAATAAATAATATTAGAAGTAGGTAAAGGATTTCCCCTGACATTAAGTCTAGGTGTGTCCGACTCTGGGGGGTGGTGCTCATCTTCATTTCTAAGCCGAAGAACTGACTTTTTCCATAGACATCTCCAAGGTCATGTGGCCAGCATGACTGCATGGAGCGCC
Source organism: Anolis apletophallus (assembly GCA_030556195.1). Taxonomy (NCBI): domain Eukaryota; kingdom Metazoa; phylum Chordata; class Lepidosauria; order Squamata; family Anolidae; genus Anolis; species Anolis apletophallus. The sequence goes on from JARBWK010000011.1 coordinate 17,793,867, forward strand.
GTTACCTTCTCACAGAAACAGTACCTATTGATCCACTCCCATTTGCATGTTTTCGAACTACTAGGCTGGCTAAAAGCAGGAGCTCACCCTACTCCCCAGATTCAAACCAGCAACCTTTCGGTCAGCAAGTTCAGCAGCTCAGTGGCTTAACCCGCCATGCCACCAGGTGCTCAAATTATTATTATTATTACATTTATTATTTTACTCTATTATTATATTTATTATTATACTCTATTATTGTTATTATTATATTTACATTATTTTACTCTATTATTACATTTATTTTATTTGATTATTGCTGTTATTATTATATTTTCATTATTTTACTCTATTATTTTTATTTTTATTACATTTATTATTATTTTCTATTATTATTTTAAGGATGCGTAAGCACATTTACATTGAAGAAGGTTAGGAAAATGGTTTAACCAGAGTTGGACAGTCTTACAGTTTTATGTCAGTATTCAAAAAACATTTAACCTACTGATGCCTCAATCAATGTAATTTTATTGGTATCTATTTTTATTTTGAAATTTACCAATAGCTGCTGCATTTCCCACCCTTGGCTTATACTTAAGTCAATACGTTTTCCCAGTTTTTTGTGGTAAAATTAGGTGCCTCGGCTTATACTGTATTCGTGTTGGCTTAAACTCGAGTATATACAGTATATTTATTCATTTTTGTTCGGCGTGTTTCAAACATTCAGAACTGAAACCCACACTTAATCTGAGAAACCAATAATGATGCCACGGGAAAAGAGAGAGTGAGCATCTAGGGCTGGGGCGGGCAACCTATGGCCCGCGGCCCAGATTCGGCCCGGCAGCCGGTTCTGTGCGGCCCGGGAGAAGGGCGTTGGCGGCGGGGCCAAGAGGAAGGGGTGCCGGTGCCGCCATCCAATTGCGGGCTCTGTGGGGCCTTTGTTGGCAGACAGGTGAAGGAGCGGCGGCTTTGGAGTGCCTGCCATCCCTGCAGGCGATCCGCAACTGCAGCGGGAGAACTTCGCGACCTGCGGGGGCTGATTGCCCTGGCGATCGTCTTCTGGGTCGCCACGGCGATGAGCCGCCTCAGATTGCCAAGTGCTCCCCCTGCAGGCCAGGATTGCCTCCACGGATGGTAGGCACTCCAAAGCCGCCACTCCTCTGGCCTGTCTGCCAACACAAGCCCCACATAGCCTGCAATCGGATGGCGGCAGCAGCACACCTTCCTCTTGGCCCCGCAGGGCGATCAGCTGGGGAACGGCTGGGGGTGAGAGCGGGCGGAGTCCTGCAGCCTCTGATGGCCTGCTGCTCTGCTCTCCTCTGCTGCGGCGGTGGCTGGGTCCGTTTTGCCATCCTCTGGGCTGGGGTCATTGGGCCATTCCATCTTGAGATCCTTCCTCTCTTCAGGATGTCAGCCTTCATCTTGGTTCGCACCTTGTCTTCTTGAATTTAATTTTAGTGGTTTTTATTATTATTGTATAATAATTTTATTATAATAATATAATAAATAATATAATATAATGTTATATTATATTATATTATAATTTCAATATATTATGTCTATATATATACTACAATATAATAATTATGATATTAATACTAATAATATATGAATATTTCTTGATATATTAATATGTTAATATTAATGATGTGTAATATATAGTAAATATAGTAAGCAAGTAAATAAATAAATAATGTAGATTAGAATGTAGTTCCGCCTTTAGGTGCGGCCCTCCATAATATTTTTTGGCTCTCGTGTGTCCCCTTGAAAAAAATAATTGCCCACCCCTGATCTAGGGGAAGTCCAAGATAATTAGATTCTCCTCCAAGGCCTGAGATTCTCAAGAGTATTTTCCTGCCTTTTCAGAGCACATCGGACCAAATGGCCTTTGGAATCTCCTATCCAGTTCTTAGGATTGCATGATGTTGTGATCCTTAATTCACGTCCAATGCCACCCAGTGTTATCGGCTGCTACCACCCTATAATGGATGATGGAAACCTCAAACTAATTCTGAGCCCCACCTCTTCTCACCCAAATTCCCTGGAAAGTATGGAACTATGACCGGCTGCCAAGGCCTGGAGGGGAATTTCGGTACCTACCAGCTTGGCTATCTTGGCTTTGGGGCCTCTGACTTCAAAGGTGGAGGTGCCGGGCTTGCGGGAGACATCTGCACTGGGCACTGTCCGTTTCAAGCAGAAGGAGATCTTGTACGGTTCGGCGCACTTGAGGATCTGCAAGGCGTCTTCGTACTTTATGTTGTCAAAATATACTCTGGCACTGAGGAGCTGGTCACCTGCAGAAGAGAAGGGGTTAAGGCAGGGCAGATCCTACCATTCGGGCAGAGGGGGCATTGCCCACCTATTTCCCAACCCGTATTGCTCTAGGTAGAAAACCTTGCAAGGAAGGAGGATTGGGTAGCCTGGTGTTAACTTGATGTAGTTGGCTAAAATCCCTACAAATCCCTTGTCTTCTTTTGTAAGCTGCCCCGAGTACTTTCGGGGAGAGTGGGTCGGATATAAATAAAGATTAGTACACAGCAAACAAGATCACTATGCTGGCTTTTGTATTCGATCCCACATCGTGCACTTCCCAAGTGTGTGATGTATTGGTGAATAATGCGTGCAGATCCGAGTAGGGTGGCGCAGCTGGCTAAGTGTCAGGTGCATAAGATCTCTCTGACCAGTAGGTCATGAGTTCGAGGCCTGCCTGGGTCGAGGTGAGTGCTCGACTTTTCAGTGTAGCCTGCTGTCGACCTTTGCAGCCTGAAAGACAGTTGCATCTGTCAAGTAGGAGATAAAGATACCACATTAAGTGGGGAGGCAAATTTTGACTGAATTATGAGGCCATTAAAGAACTCCAGGAACGCTGAGGAATGCGGAAGGAACAACGAGGGACGCTGGGAATGCTGAGAAATGAGGAGTGTGTGAGCTCCCCCTGCTGGCCAGAGTTTGCCTCTGTTCGTCTATATGTTGTGTATGTGGAAACGGCAGGGATTGTCTGCAAAGTATGTGTACCTGTAATCTGCTCTGAGTCCCCTTCGGGGTGAGAAGAGCGGAATATAAATAAAGTGTATTATTATTTATTTATTTATTGTTCAATCTTATATTCCGCTCCTCCCTGCAAGCTCGGGGCGGATGACAGCAATGCAAATGGGCGACATGTCGCAGACATGTAGCCCTACAATAAAAGCTTAAAAACACAGGGTGTAAGAAGAATTATGATTATGCAGCTGACAGATGTCATCGCTGATAGTGTTTAAGAGCAGGCCAAGCTCTTTAGGCACTGCACCCAGTGTGCCAATCACCACTGGGACCACCTTGACTGGCTAGTGCCAGAGTCTTTGCAGTTATTTCTTTAAAATAATAATAATAAAATATTATTATTATTATCTTCTTATAGTGACTCCTCCAGCCCCAGTAGGCATTGTGGTGGCACAATGGATTAAACTCTTTGGTTACTGAACTGCTAACCTGAAGGCTGGCAGTTTGAATCCGTGAGACAGGGAGAGCTCCCGTCTGTCAGCTCCAGCTCCTGCCAACCTACCCGTTCAAAAAAGCACCGCCCCAGAGCCAGAGATGAGCACCATCTCCAGAAGCCACAAATGAAAGGAGAAGCCTCTGCCTTTGTTTGTGTGTCTCAATGTATATGATTGTAAAAGCATTGAATGTTAGCCTATGTATGTAAATGCTGTAATCCACTCAGAAGTCCTCTAGGGCAGTGTTTCCCAACCGCTATGCCAAGAGAAAAGCTCTCTGCCCCCCTTCCTTCCCCCCTCCTCCTGCCAAACTCCTGCTGCTTGGGGGAGGAGGAGGAAGGGCCGGGCGGCGGCGCAGAAAAAGAAGGGGCCGGGGCGCCGCCTCCTTCGGCCATTTCCCCAGCCAGCCTATAATCCACCATGACTCCCGCCATGACTCTTGCCCCTCGCTCGCTGAAGCCGTGCGGAGGAGCCCCGCCCACTGAAGCCTGTCCACCGCTCATGCTCCTCCTCTGTGGGAGAGCTGAAGCCAGGGGGGAGGGGCGGGACATGGCGCGGCCTGGCTCCGCCCCCTCCCCCAGCTTTGGCACTCCCAGCAGCTTCTCCAGCCTTGAGGGGACAGTGCCAAGCCAGCATTGTGCTGGCTCTGCCACCGCTGGCTTGGCACTGCCCCCTCAAGGCTGGAGCAGCTGCTGGGAGAGCTGAAGCCAGGGGAGGGGCAGGGCATGGCATGGCCTGGCTCCCAGCCCCTCTCCTGCTTGTGCTGGCTCTGCCACACTCCCTGCCCCTCAGCAGCTGCTTCAGCCTTGAGGGGGACAGTGCCAAGCCAGCATTGTGCTGGCTCTGCCACCGCTGGCTTGGCACTGCCCCTCAAGGCTGGAGCAGCTGCTGGGAGAGCTGAAGCCGGGGGAGGGGAGGGGCATGGTGCAGCATGGCTCCGCCCCTTCCCCCAGCTTTGGCACTCCCAGCAGCTGCTCCCAGCAGGCCACCATCCCCCAGCCGTTCTTTACTGTGTTAGAGTGTCATTTTGTGTCATTTTGGTTGGTGGTGTGCCCCCAGATTTTTTTAATGTTAAAAGTGTGCCGCAGCTCAAAAAAGGTTGGGAAACACTGCTATAGGGGAGAAGGGCGGAATATAAATAAAGTGTTGTTGTTGTTGTTATTGTTGTTGTTCTAAGCAGGCAGCAACTGCAATGGCCATATTACAAAGAATGCACTTTTTCCCATTGTGCATTACATTAGTCAACAATTTTTTTCTCAGGGTTTTGAAAACTGAGGTGCGCATTAGATTCAATGGTGTATTAGACTTGAGTAAATACGGGTATTCTGTAGAATTAATTCGGTTTGACACCACTTTAACTGTTTTGCTCAATGCTGAGAGTTGTCATTTGATAAGGCCTTTAGCCAAAGAGTGTTGGTGCCTCACTGAATTACAACGGCCACAGTTCCATGGCCAGTCCGGCTTTCGTATTGGGCACGGGACAGAGACCGTGCTGGTGGCCATCGCAGATCAGTTCCAATGCTAGCTTGACTGAGATGGATCGGCGCTACTTGTGTTATTAGATCTAACGGCAGCTTTTGATATGGTCGATTACGATCTATTGACCCACCACCTCGCCGTAGCTGGAGTTCGAGGGACAGTCCTGAAATGGCTGTCCTCCTTCCTCCGCGATCGGGGACAGCGAGTGGAGAGGGGAGACCTGGTTTCCGAGAGGTCACCACTTGTTTGTGGAGTTCCCCAAGGGGCCATTCTCTCCCCCCTGCTCTTTAACATCTGTATATGACCTCTTGCTCAGCTGGTTCGGAGCTATGGGCTGGAGTATTACCAGTATGCTGAATGGACAGCCAGACGTCCATTATCTATGCCTGATAATTTCCAACAATGCCTTGAAGCCGTGACTGGCTGGCTAAGTACTAGCACATGGGTCGGGAACCTTTTTGACTCAGAGAGCCATGAAAGCAAAATATTTGGAAATGTATTTCAGTGAGAGCCATGTATGTATGTATGTATGTATATATTATTTTAAGACTGATTTCAACTAAATGTGAGTATATACATACATACTATGAAAAAAGGATTCCCCCGGCAGACTGATGGGACACTTCAGATCTGGCTCTGCAAAAGGCATGCTCAGGACTCTGAGAAGGAAGAGAAGACGGAAGGAAGGGGAAAAGAAAGAAAGAAAGAAAGACAGAGGAAATAAAGGAGGGAGGGGGAGAGGAAGAAAGAAAACAATGAACTATGGAAAAGGAAGAAAAGAAAAGCAGGAGAGAGACAAGGAGGGGAAAAGAAAGAAGGAAATGGGAAGGGAGGAAAGGAAAGGATGGGAAAAAGAAAGGGAAGGGAGTGAGGAAAAAAGTAAAATAAAGAAAGGAAAAGAAGAAAAGAAAGAAGGGGAGAGAGGGGGAAGTGAAAAAAAAGAAGGAGAAAAAAAGGAAGACTTGGGGGAAAAGAATAGAAGAGGGAGGAAGAGGGAGGAAGAATGGAGGAAAGAAGTGTCCCCCGGGGGCAGCGAGGCCGGGTCCACAGTGCCAGGGCCAGGCCCACCTCTGCCTCCTCCCCCAAAACCCATGGCGGAGGACGAAGAAGACAAGGACGAGGCGCCGCCGCCGGGCCCTGCCATCCCCGGTGAAGAGGGCACAGGGCCCCGGGAGCAGCGGGGGATGAGGAAGAGGCAGCAATGCCAGCACGGAAGCAGCAGTCGTGGCGCATTTGTGTCACTCCTCCCCACTGCATCTTGGGAAACCGAGGCCCGGGCTGCTCTGGAGAGCCAGATACAATCATGAAAAGAGCCACACCTGACTCCCGAGCCATAGGTTCCCTACCCCTGTGCTAGCAGGTTAAGGGTGAACCCAGCAAAGACGGAAATCTTGTGGCTGGGTCACCCTGGTGGAGGGGCTGTTCAGTTGCCTACGCTAAACGGCGTACCTCTGTATCTGTCGTCCTCTGTGAAGAGCTTGAGAGTCCTGCTGGACCCTCTGCTATCAATGGAGGCTCAAATCTCCAATGCCAGCAGAGCAGCCTTTTTCCATCTAGGCGACTAGGCTCCCTATCTGACCAGGGAAGATCTAGCCACAGTGATCCAGGCCATGGTCACCTCGAGAATAGACTACTGCAACGCCCTCTACATTGGCCTACCTATGTCGGCGATCCAGAGGCTCAAGCTGGTGCAAAATGCAGCTGCTAGGCTTCTCACTGGTACACTGGTGAGAGCTCACATAACACCAATATTGCAGCAGCTGCATTGGCTACCAGTGGAGCACTGGATCTCCTTCAAAGTGTTGATTATCACCTTCAAGGCCTTATATGGTCAGGGGCCGACGTACTTGAGGGATCGTCTCACCCCATATCAGCCCAGAGGTTACTGCGTTCTCTTGACCAAAAATGTTTTGATGATTCCTAGCTGCCGCTCATATCGACTGACATCGACAAGTCGGCAAGCCTTTACGATCATAGCTCCAACTCTTTGGAACGCTCTGCCGGAAGATGTGCGAGCTTTGAGAGATCTAACAAAGTTCCGCAGAGCGTGCAAGACGTTTTTATTCCAGCAGGCTTTCGGGGTCTGATCTGGTTAATCCAGTGTTTCCCAACAGCTGTAACGCGGCACAGTTGTGTGCCATGACGGATCTCCTGCTGTGCCGCGGGAAATGGTCTCTGCCCCCCTTCCTCCCCCCCTCCTCCTGCCGAACTCCTGCTGCTTGGGGGAGGAGGAGGAAGGGCTGGGTGGCGGCGAAGAAAAAGAAGAAGGGGCCGGGGCGCCGCCTCCTTCGGCCGTTTCCCCAGCCAGCCTCCAATCCACCATGACTCCTGCCATGACTCTCGCCCCTCGCTCGCTGAAGCCGTGCGGAGGAGGAAGCCGGGGAGAGGGGGTGTGGCATGGTGCTGCCTGGTGTTGCCCTCTCAAAGCTGGAGAAGCTGTGGGAGAGATGAAGCTGAGGGGAGGGGGTGGGGCATGGTGCAGCCTGGCTCCGCCCCCTCCCCCTCCCCCCCGGCTTCCACTCTCCCACAGCTTCTCCAACCTTGAGGGGACAGTGCCAAGCCAACATTGTGCTGGCTCTTCCACTGCTGGCTTGGCATTGCCCGCTCAAGGCTGGAGAAGCTGTGGGAGAGCTGAAGCCGGGGAAAGGGGGTGGGGCATGGTGCGGCCTGGCTCCTCCCCCTCCCCCGGCTTAGGCACTCCCAGCAGCTGCTCCCAGCAGGCCACCACCCCCCAGCCGTTCTTTACTGTGTTGGAGTGTCATTTTGTGTCATTTTGGTTGGTGGTGTGCCCCCGGATAATTTTAATGTTAAAAGTGTGCCACAGCTCAAAAAAGGTTGGGAAACACTTGGTTAATCAGCTGTAAATAGTTTTATAGCTTTTAGTTAAGAGTTTAATTCTCTCTGTTGTTTTAAAGTATGTTTTTATATTTTCAGTAAGCCGTCCTGAGCCCTCGGGGAAGGATGGCATACAAAACTAAATAAATAAATAGAGCCATGGCAGTCAAAGTGGTGTCCAGCTGCATGAATTCTACAACATAGATGTCAGGCCTGACAAGGCGAGCTGATACACCTTTCAACCTCCTCCGTTGGCCATCATCTATCTGGGATTCTGGGTATCGACCCCTATGATTACTTTGATGTATTTTGCTATATTTATGATTTGTGTATATTGTGTGATTGCGAGATTTACCCTTTAAGCTATTGCTGGGGTCCTGTGTTTGGATACTATTGCTGTTGCATCTATTCTAGCACATGTATATTTTGATGTTATATTCTATGACTGCTATCTTTGCATTGTAAGTTTCCCACCTGGAATACACTGTTCTGGATTTTGTATTGTATGTACTGAGCATTATATTTCTCCTGTTGATATGTATGATATATGCTGACAGATATACTGTCCTCTGTTACTCATTGGGATGCTCTTTTAATGTTTTGATATATTGCATTACATTGATATATTACTACTTTATATATGTGGTATCTGTATTGACTGACTGACTGATGTGATTTGATGGGAGTTGGTCATAGTACAGATCCCCGTTCTTCAGGCCTAGGTCTGCCCACCTTGCCTCATGCTTGATCTTTCATTCCTGGTTGGCCTTTCTGTGGCTGCTCACCTTCCTTGAGGCTCAGTGCCCGTGCCGCTGGAGAGTCTTTCAGCACATCCTTGACAAAGAGGCCATCCCGCCCTCCTCCGGCCACACTCATCCCACTGACCCCGGCTTCTGCTTCCGTCTCCACAATGATCTCCAGCAATTCAGATGTCTCAATGGTCTTCTACAGGGAAAGAGGTGAAAGGAAGCTTGTAAAGGAAGCTCTAAACCAGGGGTGGGCAATTATTTTTTCCAAGGGGCCACACATGAGCCAAAAAATATTATGGAGTGCCGCACCTAAAGGCTGAACTACATTCTAATCTACATAATTTATTTATTTATTTACTATATTTACTATATATTACACATCATTAATATTAACATATTAATATATCAAGAAATATTCATATATTATTAGTATTAATAGCATAATTATTATATTATAGTATATATATATAGATATTATAATATATTGAAATTATAATATAATATAACATATTATATTATTTATTATATTATTATATTATTATAAAATAATAATAAAACCACTAAAATTAAATTAAATTCAAGAAGATAAGGTGCGAATCAAGATGAAGGCTGACATCTTCAAGAGAGGAAGGATCCCAGGATGGAATGGCCCAATGGCCCCAGCCCAGAGGATGGCAAAGCGGATCCAGCCGCCGCCACAGCAGAGGAGAGCAGAGCAGCAGGCGATCAGAGGCTGCAGGCCTCCGCCCGCTCTCGCCCCCCAGCCGTTCCCCAGCTCATCGCCTCATCGTCTTCCGGGTCGCCACAGCAATCGCCCCCGCAGGTCGCCGAGTGCACCCGCTGCAGGCCAGGATCACCCCCAGGAATAGGAGGCACTCCAAAGCCGCCGCTCCTCCAGCCTGTCTGCCGACACAAGCCCCACAGAGCCCGCGATGGGATGGCAGCAGCAGCACCCCTTCCTCTTGGCCCCGCCCCCAACGCCCTTCTCCCAGGCCGGACAGAATCGACTGCCGGGCCGAATCCGGCCCGCGAGCCGTAGATTGCCCACCCCTGCTCTAAACTATGCATAGTCCTAGTACTGTTGGTCCTGCCTGGAGCAACACTTGACCAGAAGGACAACTAGTTCGGCCAGTGCCCTTTGAACACTTAATTCTGTGGCTCTTGCCTGCTGGCTACTCTTAAGGATAGAATATTAATTCCAGTGCAGATGCGATCATAGGGATGTGGAAAAAAAAGTTCTCCAATTTAGGACAGGAAAATCATCTTAGATTATTGAGACTGCCACAAAAAGGTTGACTTTCCTATAATATTTCATACTTGGCAATTTTTTATACTAAGGGAGGTGAAACAACCCTCCGCCCAACACAAATAATAATAATTTACTTACTTTTTTACATTATTTATATTCCGCCTGTCTCACCCCCAAAGGGCAGATCACAGAACATATATACGGGAAAAATCAATGCCGATTATACAATGACAAGACAGACAACAGATAGAGGTAGATTTAAGCTTTTTCTCAGCATTCGGCATCTTTTGGAGGCTGTGCTCGGTTCAGGCCACAGGAGGGCATTGTTGCTCCACCTCCTTGCCGAAGAGCTTTCTTTGTTCGTAAACTTTCCTCTGAAACGCTATGCCTAAAATACCAACACCTACGACTCCTTGAATGCTTTAATCAGCACTGTCTTTGCACAATCCTAAATATACACTGGACCGACTATGTGATGAATGTTGCTGTCCTTGAGCAAGCAGGGATCACCAGCATTGAAGCAATGCTATTGAGAACACAGCTGCACTTTTCTAGGATGGAGGACCACCGCCTCCCAAAGATACTACTCTACGGTGAACTCACCACGGGTCAGCACAAGAGAGGCGCCCCCAAAAAGAGATATAAGGACTCCCTGAAACAGCATCTCAGGCTCGGCCAGATTGATCACCAACAATGGTCCACCCTGGCCTCACATCGGGAGGCATGGAGACGCACTATCCACAATGCTGAGGCCTCTTTCGAGAAGACACACCGAATGGGTCTCGAAGAGAAACGACAACGCAGAAAGAACTGCAACTTGGAAACAGCATCACCCAAGGAGACTTTCTGCTGTGCTTTCTGCAAGCAAACTTGCCTATCTCAGATTGGCCTTTTTAGTCATCAACACGCTTGTAAAAAGCGTGGAATGAGTCCTTCCTAAGAAACTTTGTTCGCGAAGTAATGCCGAGAGAATCCCACAAACTAACATTACATTTTTATTTATATAAGCTATATATATAGGTAGGAGTGGTGGTGTTTGATTGACATGCCATGAGCAGCAGTGGCTGGTATTCAATGCCTAAGGCTTATGATATCACCAGAAGCCATGCCTAGATTTTAGGCTTTTGACTAGAGATATGAGGTCCTGGGATGACTGTGGCAACCTACTCACCTCCATGGCACTGACTTTGGCCTCCATCTCGCTTGGAGGACTCAAGGACAGTAATGGCGGCTCTTCCTTTTCCTCCTCGCCAGCCACAGTCTCTTCGGTGTTTCGTTGGCTTTCGCCCTTCCTCTGAAGAACTCGCTTCAGCTCCTCATGGAGCTTTTCTTTTTGGGCCTGAAAGAGGGTCCAAAGTGGTTAAGGCCTCCTCCATCCCAGGTAGACAACATAGCAAAGACATTATATTAAATAATACATTATATTAAATAATGCATTATTTATAATACAATATAATATATATATATTCATAATAGTAATGTAATATAATAGTAATATATTAAATATAATACTACCGATAATATATAATGAAATACTGTTTTACTGTTGTATATTTTAAATTGTCATGTTTTTGATTGTGAGCCGCTTTGAGTCTACATATGGAGAGATAGCGGGATATCTATACACATAACAAAAGTGAAAATATGTCTCTGTGTGTGTATGTGGCTGGGATGTCCACTTACAGAGATAAGCTTCTGACTTCACAAACAGCTATGAGTCCCACTAAAGAGGAACCACCAAGGCCCTCTCTCCAATGTCACTCGGAGTTGGTTGAGGTAGGCAGGATTTCCCTGGGTACTGGTTGTGGGGGGTCGGGAGCAGGTCAGGGTTTTGCCCTCCCTTCTGCTCGAGATCCCCGTGTACAACTGGTGGGCCACTGTGTGATACAGAATGCTGGACTAGATGGGCTGAGGTCCGATTCAGCATGGCTCTTCTTATGTTCTTATGACCAGTCTGAGTATATGTGTTGCTGTGGCCCAGTCTGTGTATATGTGTTTTGTGTGTGTATATTTATGTATTTGTGTATATATGTGTGTTTGTGTATATATATGTGGTTTTGCACATACATTGTAATGCATTTTTTGTTTTTTGGCTTTTGAAGCCTCTTCTGCTGTTGTTTTCAGTGTTTTTATGAGTGATGGTCACTCGTTGGCCTGAGAGGTGTATTGTGTCCAAATTTGGTGTCAATTTGTCCAGTGGTTTTTGATTTATGTTAATCCCACAAGCGAACATTATATTTTTATTTATATAGATTGTTGTTGTTATTACATGCTATTTCACTCCCACAACTGTATAAATATGCAAATCCCAACCCATTAAAGTTCATGGCATATTACCAATATTAATGCAAGGCTCCTTGCTACTGCACAGATGGCAACAATGACGTTTTCCGAGAATGCTTTGAACCCTGGAGAACTGACTTTTGGGACATCAGCAGTAACTGACCTTGTAAAAATCTAAAAGATCTGCATCACCTCCTCTTTGATGCTTGAGAGCAAGGGTTATGAATTGCATCTGATTTGTGTCCATTGATCCAGGCCAATTCCCCTCAAAACCCACCAGTATTCAAATTTGGGTATGCATGCTAAGTTTGGTCCGGATCCATCATTGATTTGCATCTTTCTGATGGTATTACATACTATCTCACTCCCACAATTGTATGCATATGTATAATGCCTGAGGCCTTAATATCATCCAGTACTGCATTTGAAGAAGTGAGTTTATCAGGGCAACTGCATCCTCTGGTTCATGCTTCCCAGCCATCGTAACCCAGAGACTCTTCTTGTTTTGGGTCCTAGAGGTAATAGAGAGCCCTTCTGGCTCATACCCATGGATAGCCTTGCCCTCAACCCACAAATCATGCAGAAAAACACTCCCTTCTGTTGCCCCAGTCCTCTTCCAAACCTACAGCTCTTTCCGGGTCTGCTGCTTCCTCTGGGGGCTGGAGTGTATGCGGACTTGTGGGCGTCTCGACCTGGGCAGGTTGCTCATTCCCTTTTGGCTCTACTACCTGGAAAGGATAGAAAACAAGGAAACGGTGAGAAGAGAACTTGGAAAGCTTCTCAAGAGCCTCCTTCCTGAAAATTCCTATCTGAGGGCCCAGGAACATATAATAATAATAATAATAATCATCATCATCATCTTTATTTATACCCCACCACCATCTCCCCGATGGGGATTCGGGGCAGCTAGTTCCTTTGCTAACTCATATTCATATTAGTCTTGTCTTTCTTTATGGTGTTGTTTTCTTGACTGCTATATACACCAGTAGATATAACATAATGTAGGCTTTTGTTCATTTTCTATTATATTCGATATATGTTTTTAAAACCACCAAAATTCAACACATATAAAGAAACAGCAGACCCAGTGCATACCCTTATATCAAAAACATTGAAAGGTTGAAGGCCCGTTTGAATAAGAACGCCTTTGCCTTTCGGTTAAGAGTGGAGCTCAGTGTTAAGTCCATGGGTTTGCTCAGGCCTCACAACAGTCCACTGGGGCCTACACAAACCCATGGATTTAATACTAAGTGTTGGGAAAGGCTCGAGCAATGGGTAGAAAGGCCAGTCAAGAGGGATGAATGTAAACAGAGTTACATTCATTTCATTTTCCAGCCTCCACCCCACCTTTATTATAGGCTGGGCTTTTGCATCCTCCAAAAGGGAAGCACAACCCAGTGCAGCAAACCGGGAGAAAAGTACGGTACTTACTGTTGACTGCTGTCTAGTCCTGAACACATTGCTTTCTGGCGGGAGGCCCTCTGCAGCTGTAGGAAGGAGAGCACATCATTAGATTTTTGCATTCTTCTGCCACCTTCTCTTCTGACATGATTATCCTTTTGCTGCCTTCCATTTCCAGGTAGCATTTCAGTAGCAGGCGAACCAAACTGGACTGGGGAATAGTCAAATTGGGACAACTTATAATGGCATACATCACACAAGGATGGACAGAGAAATGCCTTGGTGGGCGTGTTGTAGGGTGGGCATGATTCCATTTTACGATGATGCTAACTTACGTTGTAAGAGATGATGCAAAACAACAGCAGAAGTACAAATATGTTGCACACCAGATCAGGAACACCTCTGTCCTTAAACACCACACCAGCTTGGTATAAACAGCAAGCAGTTTATTGAGAAAAACATATGTAAGCGAAGCAGTAAAAAATAAAAGGTTTTCCCCTGACATTAAGTCCAGTCATGTCCAACTCTGGAGGTTGGTGCTCATCTCCATTTCTAAGCCGAAGAGCCGGCGTTGTCCGTAGACACCTCCAAGGTCATGTGGCCGACACGACTGCATGGAGCGCCGTTACCTTCCAGCTGGAGCGGTACCTATTGGTCTACTCCAGACCTGGGCAATTGCCGGCCCTCCAGGTGTTTTGGACTTCAACTCCCAGAAATCCTAGCCAGTTTAGCAGCCGTTAGGATTTTTGGGATTTGAAGTCCAAAACACCTGGAGGGCCGGCAATTGCCCAGGTCTGATCTACTCCCATTTGGATGATTTTGAACTGCTAGGTTGGTAGAAGCTGGGGCTAACAGTGGGAGCTCCCCAGATTAGAACCTTTGACCTTTCGGTCAACAAGTTCAGCAGCTCGGTCATTGTGCCACGGGATGCTCCACAAAGCAAAACTGTAAAAATGGTAAAAACAGTATAGTCCAAAGACATCAGAAAGACCATGAGCTTCAAGGCACAAAGGTCAAAACAAAAGATCCAAAGGTATAAAATCCATAGAATAAGGCAGCATGAAAATCCAATACGGAGATCAGGAGCCTGACAAAACTTGGAAAATGAAACTAGGAACACGTGGAAACAAGACCATCATAAAATTCCAAAACTGACGAGCCTGAGCTAACTCTTTCCCTTATATCAATATAAAGCATTTCCTGATCCCAGAACCGAAAGGAAAGCATTTCTCTTGCCCTTAAAACCAGATATGGATTTCTTATCTCTCTTTTCCTAAGGACGAATTGGCCTTCGTTGCGCCTGAGAACTTTGTCTCTGTTTACAAACGTCTTGCTTTCTATCTTCACTCTCATTCAATTCAGCACCTGACAAAACATCCTCAGAAGGCAGTTGTTTCTCAGAGAAAGACTTTTGAGGGCCTCTCCCAGGAATGTGACCTTGTGAATCTGCAGGAGAAACACTGTTCATGAGACACCTCAGGCCTCTCGTCGGGGCTTCACCCGGGCCTAGGAAAACCCACATCTACAATGCCAACAGGCCCAGAAAAGCCTTCACAAGAAAATCATTCAGCCCCTTTGCCATCATGAACATCAGACACAGTCACAAGCTGAACCACAACAAATTGAAAGCTAGATGGAAACATTGCATTCAACTCAAAAAGACCTTTGAGGTGTCATTAATGGAGACGAGAGTCCAGAGAGGCTGGAGATTGGTTAATATGAGAGAGATATGGAATTATGGGGTGGGATGTCCATCCCCACAATCCCTTATCGCTGCCACACGAACAAATTTCCAGCCTCCCCATATCCATTAACGACTCCTAGCTCACTCTATCCTCTTCAAGCCTCTTGCATGGCAGGGAAAGTCTTGGCGATACTAGGAAAATAGGACTTCAACGAGACTCTGAAAGGCAGTGTTATTTCCCCCCCTCTCACCAGTATTCTTGCCCGCAGACTCTTTAAGAAGAGCCCTTTCTCATCTCTCTGTATCCCACAATGTAATAACTGTCCATTGGTTCCTTCCTTCGTTCTCTCTTTCTCTCCTTCTTTGCTCAAGTTCCATCAAGGTCTCCCTCTCTGCGTTCCTCCCTTCCCGGTGGAATCCCATGGCTGCGGCTGATGGGTGGCATTTCATTCCCACGCCCGGACTCCGGGGACCCACGCCACGCCATTCCCCAAAAGGTCACAGCTCAATGCCGCACATTCCCAGGACCCGGGAGACAAAGGGGTGCTGCGTCTTGGCGGAGTCCGCAGAGGCATTGCCGGCATTCTGGGAACCGTTCCGAAAACACCTCCTCAGGCAACTCTGAAGGAGCCGGGTGGCTGTTGGCACAGCTCCTTCCAGGGCAGTCTTGGAGAAATGCTAATGCCTCCTCCTTGGGACCTAGCCTGCAACAGAGGGGTTTGCCACCACATCTCTTAAGATGCACCTATGGCAGCGATTCTCAACCTTATTAATGCCACAACCCCTTAATACAGTTCCTCATGTTATGGTGACCCCCAACCATAAAATTATGTTCGTTGCTACTTCATAACTGTCATTTTACTAACTGTTATGAATCCTAATATAAATATCTGATATGCAGGATGTATTTTCATTCACTGGACCAAATTTGGCACAAAGACTCCATACGCCCAAATTTGAATACTCGTAAGGTTGGTGGGGGGATTGATTTTTGTCATTTGGGAGTTGTAGTTCCTGGGATTTATAGTTCACCTACAATCAAAGAGCATTCTGAACCCCACCAACGATACAATTGGGCCAAATTTGGCACACAGAACTCCCACGACGAACAGAAAATACTGGACAGGTTTTGGAGGGCATTGACCTTGAGTTTTGAAGTTGTAGTTCACCTACACCCAGAGAGCACTGAGGACTCACACAATGATGTGCATGAATACGCAATATACCCAAATGTGAACAATGGTAGAGTTTGGGGAAAATAGACCTTGACATTTGGGAGTTGTCGTTGCTGGGATTTATAGTTCACTTACAATTAAAGAGAATTCTGAATTCCACCAGCAATGGAATTGAACCAAATTTGGCATGCAGAACTCCCATGGCCAACAGAAAATACTGGAAGGGTTTTGGTGGGCATTAACCTTGCATTATAAAGTTGTAGTTCACCTACATCCAGAGAGCACTGAGGACTCACACAATGATGGATCTGGACCAAACTTGGCACAAATACTCAATATTCCCTAATTTGAACCCTGGTGAAGTTTAGGGAATATAGACCTTGACATTTGGGAGTTGTAATTGCTGGGATTTATAGTTCACCTACAATCAAAGAGCATTCTGAACCCCACTAATGCTAGAATTGGGCCAAACTTCCCACACAGAACCTTCATGGCCAACAAAAAATACTGTGTTTTCTTATGGTCTTTGATGACCTCTGACACCCCCTCACAATCCCTCCAGGGGTCCCGACCTCCATGTTGAGAAACACTGGTCTACACTGTACAACTAGTGCATGTTGACGCTACTTGAACTACTATGGCTCAATGCAATGTCATCTTGTTAGTTTCACTTATCCTTCTCTGTCAAAGAGATCTAGTGCCTCATCAGGGTCTCACAGCATTGGGCCACAGCACTGCAAGTGGAATCAAACTGCACTACTTCTAGAGTGTAGCTGCTCTCTTAGTATCAGAAGAGGTCAGACTGAATGCAACTAAGACTGGAATCCTGCTCAGGGACAGGAATGACAATGGGTGGACTAAAAAGGCTGCAAACACAATGGATGGAACAAACACAGGGTCAGGGTTTGGGGACAGCGTGCATTCCCTGATCTGGCAGGCAGTAGGCTTTGATCCTTATCACACTACACTGCTTTAGTGCTGTACACTCAGTCCTGTTTAGCATTATAGCAGCGTTTCTCAACCTGGGGGTCGTGAAGGGGGTATCAGAGGGGTCGTCAAAGATCATCAGAAAGCATAGTATTTTCTGTTGGTCATGGGAGTTCTATGTGGGAAGTTTGGCCCAATTCTCTCGTTGGTGAAGTTCAGAATGTTCTTTAATTGTAGGTGAACTTTAAATCCCAGCAACTGCAATTCCCAAATGTCAAGGACTATTTTCCCCAAACTCCACCAGTGTTCACATTTGGGCATATTAGGTATTTGTGCCAGATCCATCATTGAGTCCATTGTGCACTCTGGATGTAGGTGAACTACAACACCAAAATTCAAGGTCAATGTCCACCAAACCCTTCCAGCGTTTTGGTCATGGGAGTTATGTGTGACAAGTTTGGTTTGATTCCATCATTGGTGGAGTTCAGAATGCTCTTTGATTTTAGGTGAACTATAAATCCCAGCAACTATAACTCCCAAAAGACAATATCCATCCCCACCCGTATTCAAATTTGGGTGTATCGGGTATTTGTGCCAAATTTGGTCCAGTGAATGAAAATACATCCTGCATATCAGATATTTATATTCCGATTCATGACAGTAGCAAAATTACAGTTATAAAGTAGCAATGATAACCACGTCATGGTTGGGGGTCACCACAACATGAGGTACTATATTAAGGGGTTGCGGCATTAGGAAGGTTGAGAAGCACTGCATTATAGCATTCTGAGATCTGTAGGTGCCAGCAGGTGAAATTTCTGCAAGGGAGGCCTTTTCTGTTCTTTTTCTCCCCACCCCATCCAAGCAAACTTCGATTATGAAAGACAGCCGAGAGAGATCCGCTCCCACTCGGAAAGCAAGACAATAAACGTCTTGTTCAGGTCTCCCTTCCTCCCTTTGCCTGCTCAGCGTCACCAGCAAGATGTCCCTTGCGGCAAGAAAGGGGGAGAATGCCAGGCATTCTGTAGGCTCAGCAAATGGGTGGCGGTGGCAGAGGTGTGGGGCGGAAGACAACCAAGACATGGATTCGCAAGTCTGGGGATGGAGGACTCAAGCAAAGGGATCAGCCCTACCACAGATACTGTTGGGAGTCAAGCCAGTCCACCAAGAACATCATGTCCACTCTGAGTACACTTTAATTTTGGAAGCTAAGCAGGGTCAGGTCTGGTTAATACTCGGAGGGAAAACTATTGGGCAAGAGAGAAAACTATGGAAGTCTAGGGGGGTACATAAACCTCCCAAGAGATGCTGAAGGGTCAAACTCTGTTACCACACACAAAAAACACTTGTTTTGCCATCAAATGCCCTCTATGACAAAGCGTCTTAAACTTTTCCAATCACAACCCCTTTCATCCTATAGGTATATAAAATACATTTAAATATAAAACATTTATGAGGAGAGGCGGGTAAGAAATAAAATAATGCTTATTATTTACTGGGTTTTTTTCATGTCAGGAGCAACTTGAGAAACTGCAAGTCATTTCTGGTGTGAGAAAATTGGCCGTCTGTAAGGATGTTGCCCAGGAGACACCCAGATGCTTTACCATCCTGTGGGAGGCTTCTCCATGCATGGGGAGCTGGGAGTGACAGAGGGAGCTCCCACTCTCCCCTGATTCGAACCACTGACCTGTTTGGCAGGCATTGACCTTGAGTTTGGGAGTTGTAGTTCACACAGAACCCCCATGACCAACAGAAAATACTGTGTTTTTTTATGGTTTTTGGCGACCCCTCTGACACCCCCTTGTAACCAACCTTAGGGGTCCTGACCCCGAGGCTGGACCCCTAAGGTCTGACTTCTAAAAAAAAACCTGACTTCTAAAAAAAACCTGGAATCTCAGTCTGAATAGTCCAAGATCTGATCACATGTCCTGCAGTCCCTCCCACAACCTCAGACAACACGTAGTTTAGGGAAAATTCGATACCAATGTATAAACACACAATACAGTAAGCGCTCTGAATTAAATACATAACAAATTACTAGTATAGTAGGCTTGTGTTGTTGTTTATTCGTTCAGTCGCATCCGACTCTTCGTGACCTCATGGACCAGCCCTTGCCAGAGCTCTCTGTCGGCCATCACCACCCCCAGTTCGTTCAAGGGCAAGCCAGTCCATCCATCTTGCCCTTGGTCTACCCCACTTCCTTTTTCCTTCCATTTTCCCCAGCATCATTGTCTTCTCTAAGCTTTCCTGTCCTCTTATTATGTGGCCAAAGTACTTCATCTTTGCCTCTAATAAGATGAAATAAAGCCCTCCAATGAGCAGTCGGGCTTTATTTCCTGAAGTATGGACTGGCTGGATCTTCTCGCGGTCCGAGGCAATCTCAGAACTTTCCTTCAAAACCACAATTCAAAAGCATCTCTCTTCCTTTGCTCAGCCTTCCTTATGGTCCAGCTCTCACATCCATAGATTACTACGGGGAATACCACTGCTTTGACTATGCGGATCTTCGTTGCCAGTGTGATGTCTCTACTCTTCACTATTTTATCGAGATTGGTCATTGCTCTCCTCCCAAGAAGGAAGCGTCTTCTGATTTCCTGGCTGCAGTCTGCGTCTGCAGTAATCTTTGCACCTAGAAATACAAAGTCTGTCACGGCCTCCACGTTTTCTCCCTCTATTTGCCAGTTATCAATAAACCTGGTTGCCATAATCTTGGGGGTTTTTTTTAATGTTTAGCTGCAACCCAGCTTTTGCACTTTCTTCTTTCACCTTGGTTAGAAGGCTCCTCAGCTCGCTTTCGGCCATCATAGTGGTATCATCTGCATATCTAAAATTGTTAATGTTTCTTCCAGCAATTTTAACACCAGCCTTTTATTCGTCAAGCCCTGCAGATCACATGATGTGTTCTGCATACAAGTTGAATAGGTTGGGTGAGAGTATACAACCCTGCCGTACGCCTTTTCCAATCTTGAACCAGTCTGTTGTTCCATGGTCAGTTCTTACTGTTGCTACTTGGTCAGCATATAGATTCCTCTGGAGACAGACAAGGTGATTTGGTATCCCCATACCACCACAATTTATTATGATCCACACAGTCAAAGGCTTTAGAATAGTCAATAAAACAGAAATAGATGTTTTTCTGAAACTCCCTGCCTTTCTCCATTGTAGGAAGGTTTGCAGAAGGTTGCTATTTCCAACACACATAGCAGTAAGCCATGTGTGAGGACTCACCCATTTTATGCTGGGCCAAGACCAGCATGGCAGTTTGGCATCCATGGTAAAGCAGGATGGCCAGGAAAGGGGGAGTGGCTTGGATCCTTCTCAGGGAGGGAGGGAGAGAGAGAGCTGCCTGGGAGTGGCTGAGAGCTGTGGGGAGGAGCCGAAGTGCTTGAGAGGGAAAAGTGTAGTTTATTCAGCAGTCTCTTGACAGAGCTGAGAGTGAGCAGTCAGAGCAGGCAGTTGTCTTGTAAACTGACAGGAAAAGTTCTGTGTGGAGCTGACAGGTAGTCAGTCACAGGCTTTTGGAATCTCTAGGGCTTAGAGATTAGCTCACGTCTCTGGGGAAGCCAGCTACAGGAAAACTCTAGGAAAGAGTTAGTAGCTAGGGTGCTTCTGGAAGACTGAGTGTTAGCTCAGGGAACTAACTAGGTTAGTTAGTTGAAGACTACTCACAACTAGTTTTAATATTACAGTGAAGAGGGTAGAAAGACAAGTTTTGAACTGTCTAGTTTTGTAACCAATCTTGAGAAACCAACACGCTCTGTTCTGCATAACCGTTACGCATCTGTACTTTTAAGATCAGCCTGTTAAGTTAATAAACATTCTATTTGTTAACTTTACAAGAAAGCTTTCAGTGTGCCTCATTACATCAGAGTATGCCATTTCCAGCCTTCCCATATTCCCAGTCTGGGAGAAGATACCTTGTCTCAGAAATCCTCTTAGTTTACCTTCAGTTTAGGAGCCTAGCTTAGCTATTATTTTAAAAGAAATCCTAAAAGTATTTTTTTTAGGTTGGTGGCAACGTTCTAAGTGGTTAAAGCCTCCACTTAGTGACTTTTGGCGTTTAGGGTGGGATCTAAAATAACAAGGTCCACCCTGCCCCAAGGTACCAAGGGCCAGGTCGTCACACCATGGCAGTTAAAGTGTGGTCAAACTGGGTTAATTCTGCAGTGTGGATTCACCCTGGTTTCCAGTGTTTCATCTTATGCATATCCTGGCAATCCCAATGAACCATACTTTTTCCCCTTCCCCTGCTTTACTTATTGCAGCCTCTCGGCCTCTTTTTCTCTCCTCCCCGCTTTGCTTACACCCATTGCTACTGTTTTTTCCTCCCCAAACTCCACCCTGACTCTCCTCCCTTTTGTTCTTAAAATGCGTAGAAAAACACTTGGAGGAAATGCATTCCGAGAAGGCGCTTCCTTCCATTACAGGGGAAAAAAAGAGTAATAGGCAAACCCATAGGTGGAGGAGAACTGATCTTTCAGCAAGAGGCATGGGATTTGGGAATTGCTACTTCTGAAGGGGGGGGGGGGCTCTAGAATGGCATAGCTCTTTTTGTCTGGTCAGAGCTTTCCTCCTGAGTCTGCACATATTTTTTTTTGGCCTATATGACTTTGAGAAAGGGAAACTGACCGCTTTCTTCCATCCCTCCTGCTTTGACCACCTCACCACTGAATTATTACGATGCCTTTAACTCTTTACTCAGCCAAACCCATCATTTCGTTTACTTGCTCTTTTCCCCGGAGTTGCATCCTGCCTGTATTGAATTAAACTAATCCCACCCAGAGTGTGTCAGCAAATGTGGTGGTGTTGGTACTAAATCCAGGCATAACGATGGCTGGGGAAGCAAATGGGATTTGGACAGAGATTGGGAAAGTTTCTTTTTGCACTGCAACTGCCAGATTCTGTCACTGAAAGCTGCCCATATCCCGAGTCCAGGTCTTGGTGTCTTTCTTGCTCAGTGTTGCCAACTTTGACTGGCAGCCAAGAGTATCAAGGGTATATCTCTCAGATGTCATTCTTCTTTTTGTTGTCCTACTTCAAGGGTGGGCAAAGTCTGGTCAGGGGGCTGTTATTTTGTGGTCCACGGGGCCTTCTAGGACTCTGAAATCCTCAAATAATACACATAGGTCTGTGTTTCTCAACCAAGGGGTGAGGGCCCCTGGGGGGGGGGGGGGTCACAAGAGGGTTTAAAGAGGCTGCCAAAGACCAGCAGAAAACACATATTTCTGATGGTATTCGGAACCCCTTTGGCAGAGATGGCTGAAGATCTCTCCGCCTGTCTGTCTCTTCCTTTTTGGAAACTGATGGCAAATTATAGTTGAACTATAAATCACAGCAACTACAGCTCCCAAATGTCAAGGTCTATTCCCCCAAACTCCACCAGCGTTCACATTTGAACATATTGAGTATTCGTGCAAGTTTGGTCCTGATCCATCGTTGTTTGAATCCACAGTGCTCTCTGGATGTAGGTGAACTACAACTCCAAATCTCAAGGTCAATGTCCACCAAACCCTTCTAGTATTTTCTGTTGATCATGGGAGTTCTGTGTGCCAAGTTTGGATCAATTCCATTGTTGGTGGACTTCAGAATGCTCTTTCATTGTAGGTTAACCATAAACCCCAGCAACTACAACTCCCAAATCACAGCAACTACAGCTCCTAAATATCAATGTCTATTTCCCCCCAACTTCACCAGTATTCACATTTGGACATATTGAAGATTCATGCCAAGTTTGGTTCAGATCTATCATTATTTCAGTCCACAGTGCTCTCTCGATGTAGGTAAACTATAACTCCAAAACTCAAGGTCAATGCCCACTAAACCCTTCCAGTATTTTTTTCTTGGTCATGGGAGTTCTGTATACCAAGTTTAGTTAAATTCAATCGTTAATGGAGTTCAGAATGCTCTTTCATTGTAGGTGAACTATAAATCCCAAAAACTACAACTCCCAAATGACAAAATCAATCCCCTCCCCCCACCTCCAAACCCCAGCAGTATTCAAATTTGGGCATATAAGGTATTTGTCCCAAATTTGGTCCAGTGAATGAAAATACATCCTGCATATCAGAGATTTACATTATGATTCATAACAGGAGCAAAATTACAGTTGTGAAGTAGCAAAGGAAATAATTTATGGTTGGGGGGTCACCACAACATGAGACATTATGAAATCACTCATACCATCCTCATTTTCTAAATCCTAGGAAGAGCTGTTGGAGCGAGAAACAGGTCAAAGCTACACCCCCCCCCCACACACACACACACCTTTGCCCCACTTTAAGGCTTTGCCTGACCCCACCCTCTGCTCTCCAGCATCCTGTTTCTAATTCTGGGTCCGGATGGGCCCCTGGTGCTCCTGGCCGGACATCCCTCTGTTGCCAGCTCAGAGCACATCCTTCCTTCATTCCTTGCACTGTGCGGGGAATATCACTCTTTGCTATTCCCAAGTCAGAAGTGGAGTCCTGGCCCTCCATACAAAGACAAGGCAGGATTGTTTGAGTGTCAATTTAGATGAGATATTAAGGTTTCATATTCTGGGTGCGCAAAAAATGGTAAGAACCATGTCTGTGTCCCTAGATAAGCAAGATGCTCATTTTAAACTCAGTCCTAAAATGCTATTATTATTCTCTCTGCATTACTTCGCGAACGAAGACTCCTAGGCAGGACTCATCCCACACTTTTTACAAGCGCGTTGATGACTAAAAAGGCCAATCTGAGATAGGCAAGTTCGCTTGCAGAAAGCACAGCAGAAAGTCTCCTTGGGTGATGTTGTTTCCAAGTTACGGTTCTTTTTGCGTTGTCGTTTCTCTTCGAGACCCATTTGGCGTGTCTTCCCAAAAGAGGCCGCAGCATTGTGGATAGTGCGTCTCCATGCCTCCCGATGTGAGGCCAGGGTGGACCATTATTGGTGATCAATCTGGCCGAGTCTGAGATGTTGTTTCAGGGAGTCCTTGTATCTCTTTTTGGGGGCGCCTCTCTTGCGCTGACCTGTGGCGAGTTCACCGTAGAGTAGTATCTTTGGGAGGCGGTGGTCCTCCATCCTAGAGACATGCCCTGGCCAGTGCAGCTGTCTTCTCAATAGCATGGTCTCAATGCTGGTGATCCCTGCTTGCTCAAGAACAGCAACATTAGTCACATAGTCGGTCCAGTGTATATTTAGGATTGTGCGAAGACAGCGCTGATCGAAGCGTTCGAGGAGTTGTAAGTGTTGACGATAAGTGACCCATGTTTCAGACACATATAGGAGAATAGACAGTACAATAGCTCTGTACACACTGATTTGGGTGATTTGTCTCAGGTGCTTGTTGCTCCAGACTCTTTTGTGAAGCCTTCCAAATGCACTACATGCCTTTGCTAATCTGTGATCTATCTCTTTATCAATCTTGGCGTCTGAAGAGATGATGCTTCCCAGGGAGGTGAACTGCTGAACGGACTTAAGCACAGGCTTGCCTATGCTGACGTGAGGATGATGGTATTCTTCCTGTGGTGTGGGCTGGTAGAGGATTTCTGTTTTCTTCAGGCTGACTTCCAGCCCAAAAAGCTCTGCAGCTGCTGCAAAGCAAGATGTTAGGCGCTGCAGGGCTGCTTCTGAATGGGCGACAAGGGCAGTATCGTCAGCAAAAAGCAGCTCACGGACTAGATATATCGTAATAATAGATATTATTATTATCTGCATTTCTATACCGCTTTTCTCACCCGGGGGGGAGGGGGACTCAAAGCGGTTTACAACATAATAAATGGCAAATTCAATGCCTCACATATATACAAAAAAAATTACATATCCAAAATATCACATGCTATCCCTATAAAAGCTAAGTGGAACAAATTGATCTTCCAATGTTATGGATTACCTTTCATGATCAGTCATTTTTCCATTCAAAGACAGCTATTGTAAGGTAGCAGTTTCAGTGTTGGACTATGATTCTAGAGTCCACGGTTCAAATCCACACTTGGCAAAGGAAACCCAGTAAGTGGGCCTGCTCAAGGAGGGAGCAAGCTTGTTTTTTGCTGCCCTGGAGACTAGGACATGGAAAAATGGCTTCAAACTACAGGAAAGGAGATTCCACCTGAACATTATGAAGAACTTTATAACAATGAGAGCTGTTCAGCTGTGGAACTCGCTGCCCCAGACTGTGGTGGAGGCTCATGCTTTGGAGGCTTTTAAAAAGAAGCTGGATGGCCATCTGTTGGGGGTGCTTTGAATGCGATTTTCATGCTTCTTGGCAGGAGGTTGGACTGGATGGCCCACATGGTCTCTTCCAACTCTATGATTCTATTTTTCTATGAAGTTTTGTCCTCTCAGTCTCAAAGGGAGGCAAAGGCAAATCTCTTTGAACAAACTTGCCAAGAAAACCCCATTATACGGTCATCGTAAATAAGAAACAACTTGGAGGAACACCACAAAATACCGTATTTCATCACATAATAGTCGCACCCCCATTTTGGGCTGATTCTCCCTCCTTCCCTCCCTTCTTTCTTTCTCCAAAGGGAAGACAGTTTAAAAAACAGGAATGTGGCGCAGCTGGCTGGGTGTCAGCTGCATAAGATCTCTACTGACCAGGAGGTCATGAGTTCGAGGCCTGCCCGGGTCAGGGTGAGCTCTCGACCAATTGTGTAGCTCATTGTCGACCTATGCAACCGGAAAGACAGTTGCATCTGTCAAGTAGGAAATTTAGGTACCACTTGTTTGGGGAGGCTAAATTTAACTGATTTACAAGGCCATAAAATCTCCAGGAAATACACACAAAAAAGAATGAAGGAATGCGACAGCTTCCCCTGGTGGCCAGAAACTGGAATGTTAAATTGCCTCTACGTCTGTCTTATATGTTGTATGTCAAATGGCATTGAATGTTTGCCTGTATATGTGCATTGTGATCCGGGCTGAGTCCCCTGCGGGGGGAGAAGGGAGGAATATAAATGATGTAAATAAATAAATAATAAAACTATTAAATTGAGTTATGTGAAGTTTCACTCTTCTTTCCTTTCTCCTTCCTCTGAGGCAAGAAAATTGAAGTCTCTGGAACTCAGATCTTTCCTCCTTTCTCCAAAGAACTATATTCAGGTTTTGTAAACTGCCTTGCCTTGAAAGAAAAAAGGTGGAGGGAAGAATGCAGCTCCACCTCCATTTTATAGTTTTTGAACTGTCTTGAATATGGAGAAAGGAAGGGAAAATCAACCACAAATAGCTCTACAGTTTTTTAAAAAACCAAACAGAAACTGAGCTTTTTGTTTGAGGCTGGATCATCCCTCCTCCTCCTCCCCTTTCAGAAGTAAATCTACGTACTAGGCCTGGGCAATCATGGTTTTAATGGTTCTAAAGTACTTACAAAACCAAAGTTCTGGTGGTGAACACTAGGTGGCGCTGGTGCTTTGCTGCTACAGTATTGCTAAAGTTCTGGTGGTGAACATTTCAGAACTCTAACAAAACTTTCAAAACTTCATTATTATTTCATTATTGGCGATTTTTAAGACAGAACCAATTAGGAACTGCCATTTATAACGAAATTTTGAAAGTTTTGTTAGAGTTCTGAAATGTTCACCACCAGAACTTTAGCGACACTGTAGAAACAAAGCACCAGCGCCACCTAGTTTTCACCACCAGAACTTTAGTTTTGTGAGCACTTTAGAACCATTTAGAACCATGATTGCTCAGGCCTACTACCTACCTACCTACCTATCTATTAATCTACATATTTTAAAAAACATATTTTTTAATATATGTGAGACTATTATGCAATAAAAACGGTATGTCTTTGAGCCACATAAAGACATCCTTATCCACCCCAAACAGAAAGAATTGCAAATGGCTGATGTTTTGGGGTGAACCTTTCCAACAATCTGTTCTCAGTTGGATGGATCAGCCTACTGTCCCTGGCTAGGGAGTAATGCATTATTAAAATAAGAGTAAAGAGTCTTGGCTTTTGGACACCTAGTGGAGACAATGGGTCATATACAATTTAATCAGAGAACTGCCTGATTCCCAAACATGTTTCATTGCCTTCTTCAAATTATTGCAGATTGGATATAATCTAGTCCGTGAGCTATTTATTGCTGATGATGCCGCCCATTCAGAAGCAGCTCTGCAGCGCCTAACATCCTGCTTTGCAACAGCTGCAGAGCTGTTTGGGCTGGAAGTCAGCCTGAAGAAAACGGAAGTCCTCTACCAGCCCGCACCACAGGAAGAACACCACCATCCACACTTCAGCATAGGCACATCTGTGCTTAAGTCCGTTCACCAGTTCACCTACTTGGGAAGCATCATCTCTTCAGGCGCCAAGATTGACAAAGAGATAGATCACAGATTAGCAAAGGCATATAGTGCATTCGGAAGGCTTCACAGAAGGGTCTGGAGCACCAAACACCTGAGGCAAATCACCAAAATCAGTGTGTACAGAGCTATCATACTGTCTATTCTCCTCTATGGGTCTGAAACATGAGTCACCTATCGCCAACACCTACGACTCCTCGAACGCTTTAATCAGCACTGTCTTCGCACAATCCCAAATATAAACTGAACTGACTATGTGACAAATGTTAGTGTCCTTGAGCAAGCAGGGATCACCAGGCCATGCTATTGAGAACTCAGCTGCGCTGGGCAGGGCACGTCTCTAGGATGGAGGACCACTGCCTCCCAAAGATACTACTCTATGGTGAACTAGCCACGGGTCAGCGCAAGAGAGGTGCCCCCAAAAAGAGGTATAAGGACTCCCTGAAACAACATCTCAGACTCAGCCAGATTGATCGCCAACAATGGTCCGCCCTGGCCTCACATCGGGAGACATGGAGACGCACTATCCACAATGCTGCGACCTCTTTTGAGAAGACACGCCGACCGGGTCTCAAAGACAAACGACAACGCAGAAAGAACCGCAACATGGAAACAAGATCACCCAAGGAGACTTTCATCTGTGCTTTCTGCAACTGGACTTGCCTATCTCAGATTGGCCTTTTTAGTCATCAACATGCTTGTAAAAAGCATGGGATAAGTCCTTCCTAAGAATCGTTATTCGTGAAGTAATGCCATATATATATATACAGTATGTATATGTATATATATATATATATATAGAGAGAGAGAGAGAGAGAGAGAGAGAGAGAGAGAGAGAGAGGATATAATAAAAAGTTCCTACACATCCTGCAAATATATTTCAAAGTGCAAAAATAGTTTGTCTTCAATTAATGCAGAAGGTAGGAAGAGAAAAGAGGGTGGAAGTGCTCCATTCTTAGTAGACTCGGGCAAAAGCAAAGTGCTGCAGCCTCTCCCAGTTTGTGTGTCCTTCCTTGATAATATGCAACTTTTGTCATCTTGACTACTTTCTGAGCCCAATATCCCACAACCACCAGGCTCTTTGACTTTTCCTCTGCATATTCCAGGCAGACATTCCTGGTTTAGATTCCAGGCAGTCCTCGAGTTACAAACATATGACTTACATACGATTCATAGTTAAGAACAGGGATGAGACAACAGGAAGTGAGAGAAGTCTACACCTCGGAAGGGAAATTCACTCCTGAATAGTTATTATCATGGGGAAAAGGTGTCTCCACTGAAGCTTTATTAGAAATCCTTGTTTCCACAACAAGCCAAGTTTTTCAAAAATCCAATAATCACAGGGACAAGTGAGTAAAATCTTCTGAACAAGGGCACAGACAGCAAAACAAACACCATAAGGGTGTTAACCCTTCCCCATGCTAGTCAAAGCTCTATCTATCTATCTATCTATCTATCTATCTATCTATCTAACACACACACACTAGCTTGGGTGCCTGGCATTGCCCAGGTTATTTGAAAAAGTCAATTTTTAATGGTACAAAATGCATAAGGTTGTGGGTGAACTCCGAAATGTCCAGGCCAATTCCCCTCAAAACCCAACAGCATTCAAATTTGGGAATATCAGGTATGCATGCCAAGTTTGGTCTGGATCCATTATTGTTTGGTTTCCATTAGTGGAGACGAGAGACAGGGCCTTCTCGGCTGTGGCCCCCCGCCTATAGAACACACTCCCAAATGAGGTAAGATCTGCTCCCTCCATCCTGGCTTTGGGGGGGGGGGGGATTAAAATAATGGTTCTGGGACCAGGACAGTAGCATTTTAGAGGGATATTGACTGGAACGGCGATTTGACTGACGAGACTGTTTTATTGTTTTAATGCTTGTTGATGTATTGTTTAAATTATGATATATGATTTATTGTGGTTTTACTATTGTAATTGTTTGTATTGGCATCGTATCGGTGCCCAATGTAAGGTATTGAATTTTGCCATTTTATGTGTAAACAGCTTTGAGTCCCCCCAGGGGTGAGAAAGGCAGTATATAAATACTGTAAATAAATAAATAAATAAATAAATAAATAAATAAATAAATAAAAGTGCGTTCTGGATGTAGGTGAACTACAACTCCTATAAATCCCTCCAAAGACCTCCAGTATTTTTTGTTGGTCATGGGGGCAGTCCCCAATTTATAAACAATATAAGTTCTGTAGGTTCGTTCTTAATAATAATAATAATAATAATACACTTTATTTATATTCTGCTCTTCTCACCCCGAAGGGGACTCAGAGCGGATTACAGGTACACATACTTAGCAGACAATCCCTGTTGTTTCCACCTACACACATATAGACGAACAGAGGCAAACTCTGGCCACCAGGGGGAGCTGACGCACTCCTCATCTCTCAGCGTTCCCTTAAGCTGAATTTGTTTGTAAGCCAGAACACGTACACTTTAGTGTGATTCTATCTATCTATCTATCTATCTATCTATCTATCTATCTACCTTCTATACACACAATATCTATCTAAGGTAAAAGTAAAGCTTTCCCCCTGACATATCTGATTGGGGGTTGGTGCTCATCTCCATTTTTAAGCCATAGAGCCGGCGTTGTCCGTAGACATCTCCAAGGTCACGTGGCTGGCATGAATGCAGGGAGTGCCATTATCTATCTATATATCGATCTATAAAGCGAAAATATATGTGTGTATGTGGCTCGTGTATCCACTTACACAGACAAGCTCCTGCCTTCACAAAGAGCTATAGTTCCCACTACTCAGGAGATACCAAAGGCCCTCCCTCCAATGATAATGTACAAGAGTCCTGCCCATGTCCTCCACAAAAATCACACTGCCCACCACCTAATTGGATTTTGTTTGGCCCCTTCCACACAGCTGTATAAAATCCACACTGAAGTGGATTATATGGCATTATATGGATTATACGGCAGTGTGGACTCAGATCACACAGTTCAAAGCAGATATTGTGGATTATCTGCCTTGATATTCTGGATTATACAGCTGTGTGGAAGGGCCCTAGCTCAGCCAATCTGGATCAAGAGGTTTCCCCAACAGGAAGGCACAGATGCCAAACTCCTGCAGACAAGAGGATCATAATTTATGACCAATATACGTGACAAAGCACCAGGCCCGGATTAACCTCTTTTGGTGCCCTAGGCCACACTTTGGAATTACGCCCCCAAACCAACCTCTACCGCACCCCTCCCCCACCTGCTCCTCCTCCTCGCGGCACCGCGCGCCCTCCTTCCTTGACTCAAGGAAGGAGAGCGCAAGGAGGCGGAGGGAAGCCCCGCTCCTGTGGCCGGCAGCGGCTGCGGGGGTGGAGCTTCCCTCCTCCTCGCGTCGCCGCGTGCCCTCCTTCCTTTAGTCAAGGAAGGAGGGTGCGAGGAGGCGCAGAGAAGCCCTGCCCCTGGGGCCACTTCTGGGCATGTCCAGCAGGAGTGCGCAAGCGCCTCTGCCTCCTCTGCCATGTTCTTGGGTGCCGTGCATGCCCAGCAGCGGCCCCGGGGGCTTACCTCCGCCTCCTCGCACCCTCCTTCCTTGACAAGGGGGTGGGCCGTGGGGGCGATGGTGAGGGGGGGACGCCATTCCCTCCTCCCCCCCCCCCTCACTTTCCCCCAGCCCTCCCCTGAGAGAGAGAGAGAGTTGCTGGTTTGTTTCAACTTTTTTTTTGGTTCGTGTGAACTGCGCCCCCCCCTTGGCTTGCGCCCCTAGGCCATGGCCTAGGGTGGCCTTATGTGTAATCCGGGCCTGCAAAGCACTCTATTGCCAATGCTGGATTGATCCACATTTTGAAGTAATGGTTCGAATAATATTTCAAGAACCCAGGACTGGCTGCTTTTGCTTTAAACCAGGAAAGGACAAATGCAGAAGGAGCTGGGATAATTCCTTCCCACATCTGAGGGCTGTATTATTCCGTTTTTGCATGCCACTTTTGGCCAACATATTTGGTCAACGGTCAACCAGCTGAAAGGATCTGCATTTGTGATCAGTTTGGAATAGTTTTGGAAGCCTTTGGAAAAGAACTATCTAAAGTTAGCATTATTATTTTAATTGGGAGGGGGGAGTCTTGTGAGGTTTCAGGGTCAAGACTTAAGGGTGTCAAAGGTTACATGGAGCCTGCGTTTTGCCTCTGGCAAGCATACCAGCACTTGAAAAGGAATGGGGTTTTCTCCTTTGGTTCCAGAAGTCCTGGTCCAATTAAGAGACAGGAAAGAGCCCTTTGCTCCATGAGCAGCATGTAATTGGGAGCCTGGCGCCCAGCGATTGTGACTTTTGGAACAGAATGGAAGGCAACGAGCCAATATTGACCACACACACTCTACATCCTTCTAGGATCGAGAACTGGCCCAGGAAGGCAAGAGAAGAGAGATCCAGGAAACCAGCCCAGTCATCTCTGCAGGACATATAGACAGACTGCCCGAGCCCCTCCCTGTTATGTGCCAAATGCAACTGAATAGAGTTGGCATAGGCTTTGGCCCAAAAGCCAAAGAAGGAAAATAATTGTTGGTTCTCTTCTGCATCGGATGTGAATGGGAGGAAGAGACAAAACTCAGCAGTCCTTCTCAGTACTGAGAGAGAGAGAGAGAGAGAGAGAGAGAGAGAGAGAGAGAGAGAGAGAGAATTCTAGTCGAGAGTTCTAGATTTCTTCTCTTAGGGATGAATTCCTGACCCATTCTTTTGAGAAGCAAAGCATCCTAGAACAACGGCAAATACTGCAGGCCGCCTCCAACTTCACCCTGGAAAGAGCATGTGGGATGGTTGCCAAAGCCCACTGGGAGCTAGGCTGTTCCCAAAGCAGTCGGACAAGCCGAAGGGAAATGGAAAGGAAACCACAGGCGTTGGACATTAGGAAGCACCAGGAAAGCTCAGAACCTTGAGGCTGAAAGCTTCTGCTCTTAAGAAGAGGTCAAGAAGCACAAATGACCAGAAGAAACAGCCCTGGGGGATTACTCATAAACATTGAGGTTCTATAAGCCATCAACCAGTTGCCCTAAATACTCATCCTTGCTCCTTCTCCCTCTCCCTCTCCCTCTCTCTCTCTCTCTCTCTCTCCTTCTCCCTCTCCTCCCTTTCCTTCTGCCTCTCCCTCTCCTTTTCCGTTTCCCCCTCTCTTCCTTTCCCTCTCCTTTTCCCTCTACTTCTTTTTCTCCCTCCTCTTCTCCCTCTCCTTCTGCCTTTCCCTTTCCCTCTCTCCTTCCCTCTCTGCCTCTCCCTTTCCCTCTCTCCCTCTCCTTCCCCATTCCCTTCTCCCTCTCCTTCTGCCTCTCCCTCCCCTTCTCCCTCTCCTTCTGCCTCTCCCTCTCCTTCCTTTCCCTCTCTCCCTCTCCTTCCCCCTCTCCTTTTCCTTTTCCCTCTCCTTCTCAACTTTCCCTCTCCTTCTGCCTCTCCCTCTCCTTCTCCCTTTCACTCTCTCCCTCTCCTTCTCCTTCTGCCTCTCCCTCTCTTTCTCCCTTTCCCTCAATCTCTCTCCTTCTCCCTCTCCTCTCTCCTTCTGCCTTCCCCTCTCCTTCTCCCTTTCCCTCTCCTTCTCCCTCTCCTTCTCTCTCCTTCTGCCTCTCCCTCTCCTTCTCCCTTTCCCTCTCCTTCTCCCTCTCCTTCTCTCTCCTCCTTCTGCCTCTCCCTCTTTCTCCCTTTCCTTCACTCCTTCTCCTTCCTGTTCTCCCTTTCCCTCTCTCCCTCTCCTTCTCATTCTCCCTCCCCTTCTCCTTCTCCCTCTCCTTCTCTCTCCTTCTCCTTCTGCCTCTCCCTCTTTCTCCCTTTCCCTCTCTCCCTCTCCTTCTCATTCTCCCTCCCCTTCTCCTTCCCATTCCCCCTCTCTTTCTCCTTCTCCCACTCTTTCTCCTTCTCCCTTTCCCTCTCTCCTTCTCCCTCTCTTTCTCCTTCTCCCTCTCCTTATCCCTCTCCCCCTCTCTTTCTACTTCTCCCTCTCCACCTCCTCTGATATGTCAAAACTATGTTTGCACTTTGAGATTGCATAGGCATGTCAATGTAGACCCGTAAAAGGACCTTTAACTGCACTGAAGTGCATTATGAATCTACACTGACCACATAACACAGTTTCAAACTGCATGAAATGGTAGTGTAGATGGGGCCAGAGATGGAAACAATTGGGGAGAATACAAATGTACTGGCTCCGGCTTCAAAACAAAAAAACTTACAACAATGCATTGTAAATATATCATTTTATATTTCTATTTTACACATTACCAAAAAAAACATATGATGTTTTATTGATTCAAAATAACTCAGTGATTCATGTGGAGGAAATGAAATGCCTTGTGCTACCATTTTACCAAACCACATTTGTTATGACTGATTAATATACATTTGCCGTTGACGGAGGAGTTGGAGCCGTAAAGCAGAAGTCGGAGTCAAAGATCGGGTGCAATGACTCCATGGCCAAGGCACAAAATGTAAAATACTGATCCTAACAGACAAGAGTTTTTTCTCCCACCCTGGACATTCCACAGATATGTAAACCCCATTTTCCTAGTTTCCAACAGACCTCACAACCTCTGAGGATGCCTGCCACAGATGTGGGTGAAACTTCAGGAGAGAATGCTTCTAGAACATGGACAGGCAGCCCGGAAAACTCACCGCAACCCACTGATTCTAAAGTGTCTCAAAACTCCCAAAGTTTCTCAAAATCCCAGTGAAACTAACAAACTCTTAGCAACACTGACTTAAAAGTTTAGAAGGGAGTTAAAACGTAACAAAAAGATGCCCAAAGGTCTGGAAACCAAGCTTGATGAAAAATATCCTGATGTATATAAGATATAGTTAGCAATGGAAAGAGAAGTCTGAGGCCCCATCTACACTGCCATATAATGCAGTCTGAACTGCATTTCATAGTCCGTGTAGACCAGGGGTGGGCAACCTCCGGCCCGCGGCCCGAATCTGGCCCGGAAGCCGCTTCTCTCTGGCACGGGGAGAAGGGTGTCGGGGGCGGGGCCAAGAGAAAGGGGTACCGCCGTTGCCACCATCCCATCACGAGCTCTGTGGGGCCTGTGTCGGCAGACAGGCCGGAGGAGTGGCGGCTTTGGGGTGCCTGCCATCCCTGGAGGGGATCCGGGCCTGCAGTGGGAGCACACCGCGACCTGCGGGAGCTTATCGCCCTGGCGACCCGCCACCTCAGCTCGCTGAGGGCTCCCTCTGCAGGCCTGGATCCCCTCCAGGGATGGCAGGCACTCCACAGCCGCCGCTCCTCCGGCCTGTCTGCCGACACAGGTCCCACAGAGCCCGTGATGGGATGGCGGCAGCAGCACTCCATAGCAGGCCGGTCAGCTGGGGAATGGCTGGGGACGAGAGCGGGCGGAGGCTTGCAGCTCTCTTCTGCTGCGGCCGCGGCTGGGTCCGCTTTGCCATCCTCTGGGCTGGAGTCATTGGGCCATTCCATCTTGGGATCCTTCCTCTCTTCAGGATGTCGGCCTTCATCTTGGTTCGCACCTTGTCTTCTTGAATTTTATTTTATTTTATTTTAGTAGTTTTTTATTATTATTGTATAATAATTTTACAATAATAATATAATTAATAATATAATATAATAATGTTATATTATAATTTCTATATATTATAATTTCTATATATATTCTATAATATAATAATTATGATATTAATACTAATAATGCATGAATATTTCTTGATATATTAATATGTTAATATTAATGATGTGTAATATATAGTAAATACAGTAAATAAATAAATAAATAAAATTATGTAGATTAGAATGTAGTTCAGCCTTTAGGTGCGGTCCTCCATAATATTTTTTGGCTCTCGAGTGGCCCCTTGGAAAAAATAATTGCTCAGACCTGATCTAGGGTAATGTTGATTTTCATTCCTCGTTCAATTTAGATTTTGAATACATCCAGGAAAAATACATCCTGGGGGGAAAAGGTCATAATAAATATGCTCCACCACTCTGTAGGGAGAAGGAAACAAATAAGACACTTCCGGTCTTAAGGAACAAATAAAACATAGGCCGGGCTGTTGTGAGTTTTCCGGGCTGTATGGTCATGTTCCAGAAGCACTTTCTCCTGATATTTTGTCTACGTCTATGGTATCCTTTCACGGCTGGAATCACTGGGTTGTTGTGAGTTTTCCAGGCTGTATGGCCAAGTTCCAGAAGCATTGTCTCCTGACACTTTGCCTGCATTTATAGATGATGCCTGCCATAGATGCAGGTGAAAGGTCAGGAGAGACTGCTTCTGGAACATGGCCATACAGCCCAGAAAACTCACAGCAACCCAGCGATTCCGGCCATGAAAGCTTTCGATAATACATAAAACATAGGCCCCTTCCACACAGCTGTATAAAATCCACACTGAACTGGATTATATGGTAGTGTGGACTCAGATCACCCAGTTCAAAGCAGATGAGATCAGAGTGAAGAAAGGGGCCAGGAAGGCAGTTCCATCTTGCCTCCTGCAGTGTGAATATAATATATACATATAATATCGATAATATTATAAGGTAATACAATATAATAATAATAATATGATATTATAATTATATATTTTATATTCAGCCTGAAGAAAATGGAAGTCCTCTACCAGCCCACACCACAGGAAGAACACCATCACCCCCACGTCAGCATAGGCAAATCTGTGCTTAAGTCCGTTCAGCAGTTCACCTACCTGGGAAGCATCATCTCTTCAGATGCCAAGATTGATAAAGAGATAGATCACAGATTAGCAAAGGCATAGAGGGCGTTCGGAAGGCTTCACAAAAGAGTCTGGAGCAACAAGCACCTGAGGCAAAGCATAAAAATCAGTGTGTACAGAGCTATCGACCTATCTGTTCTCCTTTATGGGTCTGAAACATGGGTCACCTATCGCCAACACCTACGACTCCTCAAACGCTTTCATCAGCGCTGTCTTCACACAATCCTAAATGTACACTGGACTGACTCTGTGTACTGACTGAATGTTGCTGTCCTTGAGCAAGCAGGAGTCACCATCATTGAGGCCATGCTATTGAGAACACAGCTGTGCTGGGCAGGGCACGTCTCTAGGTTGGAGGACCACCGTCTCCCAAAGATACTACTCTACGGTGAACTCGCCATGGGTCAGCGCAAGAGAGGCGTCCCCAAAAAGAGATATAAGGACTCCCTGAAACAACATCTCAGACTCGGCCAGATTGATCACCAAGAATGGTCCACCCTGGCCTCACATCGGGAGGCATAGAGCTGCACTATCCACAATGCTGCGGCCTCTTTCAAGAAGACACGCCAAACGGGTCTCGACAACGCAGAAAGAACCGCAACTTGGAAACAACATCACCCAAGGAGACTTTCTGCTGTGCTTTCTGCAACCGGACTTGCCTATCTCGGATTGGCCTTTTTAGTCATCAACGCGTTTGTAAACAGCGTGGGATGAGTCCTTCCTAAGAATATTCGTTCGCAAAGTAATGCCGAGATGATATTACTAATAATATTACAGTATAATGTTATAGTACAATGTAATATATAATATTGTGCTATGGCAATAATATAATATATTGTATTTACATTTTACTTGTAAGCCACTCGGAGAAGGGCGGCATATAAATGTCGTAAATAAATAAATAAATAAATATTGTGGATCGTCTGCTTTGATATTCTGGGTTTTATGACTGTGTGGAAGGGCCCATAGAGAGCAACTTCTTGGAAGTCTCCAGGTGCAAATACACTGCAGAGTGAATACAGTTTGATACCGCTTTAATTGCCATTGCCCCAGGCTGTGGAGTCCTGGGAGATGTAGTTTGTTGAAGCAGAGTAAGCTGGAGACCTTGCCCTTCCACACAGACCTATATCCCAGAATATCAAGGCAGGAAATCCCACAATATCTGCTTCGAACTGGATTACCTAGCAGTGTGGACTCAGATAACCCAGTTCAAAGCAGATAATGTGGGATTTTCTGCCTTGATATTCTGGGATATAGGTCTGTGTGGAAGGAAGGGCCCTTATAGGATTCTATAGCATTGCCCCAGGGCTATTAAAACTGATGCCAAAGTGCATTAATTCAGCATAGATGCCTCTTTAAATAGTTTCCCTTCCACAGTCCTTCAACGTCAGA
This sequence comes from Anolis apletophallus, assembly GCA_030556195.1. NCBI lineage: Eukaryota > Metazoa > Chordata > Lepidosauria > Squamata > Anolidae > Anolis > Anolis apletophallus. The sequence continues at coordinate 17,831,444 of JARBWK010000011.1, forward strand.
GCTTGAAAAGTCTCCCAGGCCAGTCCCAGGCAGTCCAAACTTCTCCAAACTCTGTCTGGCAAGGCAGCTGATGTTTCTCCATCCTACCTCGCAAGGAGCGTCTACGCTGTAGAATAGATGCACTTCGACACCACTTGGGCTGCCAGGGCAAGATAGTTCCTATGGCATCTGAGAGTCGGGCTTTACAGTGTCTTTAGCGTGATCTCCATAGCACAGTGGTTAAAGAGACCGAGGATGGAGTAAACATCCCCCCCTCCCCAGGGCCCGGTAACCGCGCACTGACTTACCCAGCCGCGGCTCCGCTCGGCCAAAGCTCCGCCGCGGGTCTGGGCGGCCCTGGCTTGGGACTCGGGGCCGGGGAGCGGCGGGCAGGAAGGGGGAGGCTCCGGCCGGCCCTCCAGCCCCCCTCCCTCCCTGCCTCCTAGGCCCCCGCCACCGCCATCTCCAGCAAGAGGAGGGGCTGCAGGGAGGAAGACACCGCCCCTCCCCTCCCCTTTCCAAGGCCTGGCCCCTTGCCCCCTCCCTTCCACGCAGGAAGCCCCGAGAGCCCCCTCTGCACATGCTCTGAGGCCCGGCTAGGCTTCAGCCACGCATCAGTGGGGTGCCCTGGCCTCCAGAAGTGGAGAAGGGCCCCAAGCAAGCTGGACCCCCTCTACATATGCTTTGAGGCTTTCCTGAACGTGACCCATGGCATCAGTGGGATGTCCTGGCCTCCAGAGGTGGTGAAGGGCCCCAAGCATGCTGGGCTCCCTCTGCACATGCTTTGGGACCCTCCTGAACATCAGCTATGGCTTAAATGGGATGTCCTGGAGTTCAGAGATGGAGAAGATCCCCAGGCAAGCTGGACTCCCTCTGCACATGCTTTGGGGCTCTCCTGAACATCAGCCATCACATCAATGAGATGTCATGGATTCCAGAGGCCGATGGAGAAGATCCCCAGGCAAGCTGGACTCCCTCTGCACATGCTTTGGGGCTCTCCTGAACATCAGCCATCACATCAATGAGATGTCATGGATTCCAGAGGCCGAGAACATTCTTAGAGCTGTTTAGCATATGCTAGAGGGCATCTGCATATGCTCCAAGGCCCTCTGCATATGCCCTGAAGCTTTATTGGGCTTCAGCCATAAAATCAATGGGATGTCCTGGACTCCAGAGGTGGAGGAGATCCTCAGGCCAGCTGGGCTCCCTCTGCACATGCTTTGTGATCCTCCTGAACATCAGCCATGGCATCAACGGGATATCCTGGACTCCAGAGGCCAAAAACGTTCTTAGAGCTTCCTAGGGTATGCTAGAGGCCCTCTGCATATGCCCTGAAGCTTTATTGGACTTCAGTCATAAAATCAATGGGATGTCCTGGACTCAGAGCTGAAGGAGATCCTCGGGCAATTTGAGCTCCCTGTGCACATGCTTTAGGGCTCTCCTGAACATCAACCATGGCATCAATGGGATGTCCTGGACTCAAGAGCTGGAAAAGATCCTCGGGCCAGCTGGGCTCCCTCTGCACATGCTTTGGGGCTCTCCTGAACATCAGCTATGGCATCAATGGGATGTCCTGGACTCCAGAGGCCGAAAACGTTCTTAGAGCTGCATAGGGTATGCTAGAGGCCCTTTGCATATGCTCCAGGCTTCAGCCATAAAATCAATGGGATGTCCTGGACTCCAGAAGTCAGGTTGGCTCTTAGATTATACTAGAGGCCTTCTGCATATGCTCCAAGGCCCTCTGCATGTGCTCTGAAGCTTTATTGGGCTTCAGGCATGGAATCAATGGGATTTCCTGGACTCCAGAGGTGGAGGAGATCCTCAGGCAACCTGTGCTCCCTCTGCACATGCTTTGGGACCCTCCTGAACATCAGCTATGGCATAAATGGGATGTCCTGGAGTTCAGAGATGGAGAAGATCCCCAGGCAAGCTGGACTCCCTCTGCACATACTTTGGGGCTCTCCTGAGCATCAGCCATCACATCAATGGGATGTCCTGGACTCCAGAGGTCGAGGAGGTTCTTAGGTTATGCTAGAGGCCTTCTGCATATGCTCCAAGGCCCTCTGCATGTGCTCTGAGGCTTTATTTGGCTTCAACTAGGAATCAATGAGATGTCCTGGACTCCAGAGGTGGAGGAGATCCTCAGGCCAGCTGGGTTCCCTCTGCACATGCTTTGGGACTCCCCTGAGCATCAGCCATAGCATCAATTGGATGTCCTGGACTTCAGAAGCCGATGACATTCTTAGAATTGTATAGGCTATGCTAGAGGCCTCAGCATATGCTCTGAAGCTTTATTGGGCTTCAGCTGTGGAATCAATGGGCAAGCCAGATGTCCTCTGCATATGCTGTAACAATTGACTAGGTTTCAGCCACGGCATCAATGGGATGCCCTGGCCTCTATAGATGGAGGAGGTTCTTAGAACTGGTATTTGGAGGCCCTCTGCACATGTTCTGAGGCTTCATCAGGTTTCAGCTGTGAAATCAATGGAATGCCCTGACCGCCAGAGGCGGAGGAGCTCCTAGGGCAAACGGAATGCCCTGTGCACATGCTCTGAAGCTCTACTAGGCTTCAGTCATGGCATCAATAGGATGTCTTGCACTCCAGATGAGGAGGAGGTCCTAGAGTAGTCATTGGACCTCTGCACATGCTCAAGAGTTGCTACTGGGTTTCAGCCATGATATCAATGGGATGTCCTGGCCTCCAAAGGTGGAGGAGATCCTCAGGCAAGTTGGACTCCCTCTGCACATACTTTGGGGCTTTCCTGGGCTTCAGCTGTGGCCTCAATGGGGCGTACTGGAGACAAGCCAGAGGTCCTCTGCATATTCCCTGAGGCTGTACTAGGCTTCAGCCATGACATGAATGGAATGTCCTGGACTCTAAAGGTGGAAGAGACCCTAGGACCAACCAGATGCCCTCTGCATATGCTCTGACACTTGACTAGGCTTCAGTTGTGGAATCAATGCAAGCTGCATATGCTCTGAAATTCAGCTGAGCTTCAGCCATGGCATCAACAAGATGTCTTGCACTCCAGATGTGGAGGAGGTTCTAGGGCAAGCCAGATGCCCTCTGCGTATGCTCTGAAACTTGACTAAGCTTCAGCCATGACATCAATGGGATGTCTTAGCCTCTATAGGTGGAGGACACTCTTAAAGCTGCCTAGGGTATGCCAGAGGCCCTCTGCACATGCTCTGAGACTCGACCGAGCTTCAGTGGTGGGCTGTCAATGGGATGTACTGGCCTCCAGAAGTGAGGAGAGGTCCTTAGAGTCATGTAGGATAAGCCAGAGGCCCTCTGCACATACTCTTAGATAACAGTGGGGGCTGTTTCATGGATTGGATGTATTGGCAGCCCAGGAAAGGACCAGCTCTGGCTGAGAAAGATTGAGGAAGGTGTCAGCCAAAGTCTCCCCAGAGGTGAAAAGCTGGGGGTTCTCATCCAAGAGTGGGAAAACCAGGTGGGCAAGTTGTGCCTTCACTGAGCTGATAAAAGAGTGATAAATGGCTCACACTCTGGAATTTGGACTATTTTGGCTATCAGGGGAGAAAAGCTCTCACCAGGCCGTTGGGTTGCTTGTACTAGAAGGAGAGAGATCTGGCACCCATCACTCTCTTAACCTTCTTTCCCTTTTACTGGCAACTCTATAGTTACAACACCTGGTTTAGCGTTCTCTGCCCCACATTCTGCCACCCTTAATGGTGCCCACCTTGGAGACAGCCATTTTCCCTGGCTCTCCAGAACTGCCTTGAAGGAAAACACAGACAGAGAAGGCTTCCAAGAATCTTTTTAGATCCCTTCCAAAACCCCAAGGGCATTTTGGAAGATGGGGCGGACAGCAGACAGACCACTTGCTTCCAGTACCTGGCAGCTCAAATACTTGACCAATTTAGTGGGAGCTAGATAACAAAATCCCATTTTATGTCTGCTCCCAGCAGCATTTTCCTCCCGGGGGGGAGGCTAAGTGAACATCTCCCCAGTACACACACAGAGGCCCTTATCCATTGGATTAGGGAGGCAATATACAAGGCATACTGTTGTTATAAGTACCTGATGTCACACCTTTTCCTCTTTTGAGCTGTCCAATAGACTAAGGCAGTGTTTCTCAACTTTCCTAATGCAGTTCCTCATGTTGTGGAGACCCCCAACCATAACATTATTGTCTTTGCTACTTCATAACTGTAATTTGGCTACTGTTATGAATCGTAATGTAAATATCTGATAAGCAGGATTTATTTTCATTCCCTGGACCAAATTTGGCACAAATACCCAATACTCCCAAATTTGAATACTGGTGAGGTGGGAGGGGGATTGATTTTGTAATGGCTGGGATTTATAGTTCACCTACAAGCAAAGATTATTCTGAACTTCACCAGCGATGGCATTGAACTAAACTTGGCACACAGAATTCCCATGACCAACAGAAAATACTGGAAGGGTTGGGTGGGCATTGACCTTGAATTTTTGAGTTGTAGTTCACCTACATCCAGAGAGCCCATTGGCCTCAAACAATGATAGATCTGGACCAAACTTGGCAGGAATTACCAATATGCCCAAATGTAAACACTGGTGGAGTTTGGGGGAAATAGTCGTGACATGTGGGAGTTGTAGTTGCTGTGATTTATATTTCACCTGCAATCAAAGAGCATTCTGAACCACAGTAATGAAAGAATTGGCCCAGACTTCCCACACAGAACCCCCATGACCAACAGAAAATATGTGTTTTCTGGTGGTCTTTGGTGACCCCTCTGACATCCCCACGCAACTCCCCCACCCAGGGGTCCCGACCCCCAGGTTGAGAACCACTAGGCTAAGGCTTAGGAGTCCCCGGTGGTGCAATGGGTTAAACCATTATGCCGGCAGGACTGAAGACCAACAGGTTGTAGGTTCGAATCCAGGGAAAGCATGGATGAGCTCCTTTTGTCAGCTCCAGCTCCCTATGTGTGGACATGAGAGAAGCCTCCCACAAAGATGGTAAAACATCAATACATTTGGGCATCCTCTGGGCAATGTCCTTGCAGATGGCTAGGTCACACCAGAAGTGACTTGCAGTTTCTCAAGTTGCTCCTGACACGAAAAAAAGGCTCATGTTTCCAGTAAATGGGACGAAAGAGCATAACATCCCTACCCATCTCTCCATACTTTACATACCAAGTCCTCCCCCCTCCCCATTGGTACACCTGGCACCACTAGCTCTGCCTTCAGGACTAGCTGGGCATCATGCAGCACTTGGTATGCTTGTGCCAATAGGCAAGAATTCCTTAGCAATAGTCACTGGTTGCAATTAAACAAGGGGAAGAAAAGAGCTGGAAGATTCCTCTTTTCTGCCACCTGTGTCTCTCCCCCTCTTCATCTCCCCCCACCCAACTCCCAAACATCTCCTTACCATAACTGGCTCCTGGGGACCAGGAGACCCCAAACACCCTGGTAAAACACTCACACATCCTTCTTCTGTTCTGGTGTGCCCCACACTTCGTCCCCCAGGGAGCGGCCAAATCAGTGGGATGCCAGAGCCCTGCAAGGCTGCCAATCCCAGGGACAGACCCCCACTGAACTTACACATACCGATGCACACACAGCCTGAAAAGGAAGCCCGCCGGCAGGATTAGTGCAAACCCACCATCAGCACTTTGGGCGGCCTGTGCAAAGCAGCCTTTCCATTGTTGGGCTGGAGTGGCGGACATACAAGGCACGGGGCAGACAAAAGCCCAGGGCGGCATTGGCCCGCATGGGTGGCTTTCCTCGGGGGAGGGCAGGCAGCCAGCTTGGCAGAGACATGGGGTGCTGGGCTGTTTGTGCATCTCCCCAAAAATGGAGACAGTAGTGGTTGCCTTTTGGAGACCTTGCCCAAATAATCAGACTTGGGTGTAATGCAAGAGAAGGCAGGTGGGTCACTTGTTTAGAACTTGGGGAAAAACATACATGCGTGTTTCTCAACCTTCCTACTGCCGGGACCCCTTAATGCAGTCCCTCATGTTGTGTTGATCCCCAACCATAAAATTATTTTAGTTGCGACTTCACAACTGTTTTTCTGCTCCTGTTATGAATCGTAATGTAAATATCTGATATGCAGGATGTATTTTCATGCACTGGACCAAACTGGGCACAAATACCCGATACGCCCAAATTTGAATACCGGTGGGGTTGGGGGAAGATTGATTTTGTCATTTGGGAGTTGTAGTTGCTGGGATTTATAGTTCTCCTACAGTCAAACTCCACCAACAATGGAATAGAACCAAACTTGGCACACCGAACTCCCATGACCAACAAAAAAAATACTAGAATGGTTTGGTGGGCATTGGAGTTGTAGTTCTCCTCCATCCAGAGAGATCTTTGGACTCAAACGATGATGGGTCTGAACCAAACTTGGCACAAATATTAAACATGCGAACATTGGTGGAGTTCGGTGAAAATAAACTTTGAATACTGGTGGGGTTGGGTAAGGATTGATTTTATCATTTGGGAATTGTAGTTGCTGGGATTTGTGGTTTACCTACAATCAAAGAGCATTCTGAACTCCACCAACAATAGAATTGGGCCAAATTTGGCCCACAGAACTCCCATGACTAACAGAAAACCCAGGAAGGGTTTGGTGGGCATTGACCTTGAGTTTTGGAGTTGTAGTTCACCTACATTCAAGGAGCACTGTGGATGCAAAACTTGGTACGAATACTCAATATGCCCGAATGTGAACACTGGTAGAGTTTGGGGGAAATAGACTTTGAATACTGGTGGGGTTGGGTAAGGATTGATTTTGTCATTTGGGAATTGTAGTTGCTGGGATTTGTGGTTTACCTACAATCAAAGAGCATTCTGAACTCCACCAACGATGGAATTTGGCCAAACTTGGCACACAGAACTCCCATGACCAACAGAAAACCCTGGAAGGGTTTAGTGGGCATTGACCTTGAGTTTTGGAGTTGTAGTTCACCTACATTCAGGGAGCACTGTGGATGCAAACTTAGCACGAATACTCAATATGCCCAAATGTGAACACTGGTGGAGTTTGGGGAATATAGTCTTGACATTTGGGAGTTGTAGTTGCTGGGATTTATAGTTCACCTACAATCAAAGAGAATTCTGAACCCCACCAACAATAGAATTTGGCCAAACATGGCACACAGAACTTCCATGACCAACAGAAAACCCTGGAAGAGTTTGGTGGCATTGACCTTGAGTTTTGGAGTTGTAATTCACCTACATTCAAGGAGCACTGTGGATGCAAAACTTGGCACGAATACTCAATATGTCAAAATGTGAACACTGGTAGAGTTTGGGGGAAATAGACTTTGAATACTGGTGGGGTTGGGTAAGGACTGATTTTGTCAGTTGGGAATTGTAGTTGCTGGGATTTGTGGTTTACCTACAATCAAAGAGCATTCTGAACTCCACCAACAATAGAATTGGGCCAAACTTGGCACACAGAACTCCCATGACCAAGAGAAAACTCTGGAGGGATTTGGTGGGCGTTGACCTTGAGTTTTGGAGTTGTAGTTCACCTACATTCAGGGAGCACTGTGGATGCAAACTTGGCACGAATACTCAATATGCCCAAATGTGAACACTGGTGGAGTTAGTGGAAAATAGACTTGAAATTTGGGAGTTGTAGCTGCTGGGATTTATAGTTCACCTACATTCAAAGAGAGTTCTGAACCCCACCAACGATAGAATTGGGCCAGACTTCCCACACAGAAACCCCATGACCAACAGAAAATACTGTGTTTTCTGATGGTCTTTGGTGAACCCTGACACCACCTCCCAACCCCCCTCACGGTTCCTGACCTCCAGGTTGAGAAACACTGGCATAGATGAAACAGAGAGCCAGCACAGCATATTATCCTGTGACTTAGCCTGTGATAGATTTGCCTGAACATTGCCTTAAGTTGTAAACATCTTGATGACATACAACAAGAACATTCTGAAGATGCGCTACCCTTTTAACCCGATGAGCTCTTTGAACACACAAAGTTGTTATCTTCCAAGTCATATTAAAACAAGAATATGGAATATGGCTTTTCCCAAAGGATCTGTATATGTAGGGAGGAACACAGCATTAAACCCTTTGATGTGTCTATTTTTTCCACAATGGGGCATTTCCTTGACCACAGGCACGCCTAAATCAGAAACCTCAGAACAGGGGAGAGGGTAGACAAAACTACACAACCCACAAGCGTCTCCATTGGGCATAGAGTATTCTCGAGATAGAAAAAGTTACTAATGCAGAAAAATATACCATCTGCAAGTGGCTGTGGGAGTTGGCTTTTGTCGGAGCCTCCTGGGAAAGGGGAGACTACACACCAATCCCACTTCGAAATCCATTTGCAGCCATTGAAACCTCACAAGTACAAAGGGGAAAAGAAACTGGAATATTTTTCAAGCTGCTGAAAAAGTGGAATGAAAGAGGATTAATGGAGTCTGTTCCTGCCAAACTTGGACAGTTGGGAGGTAGGAAATTATCTCAGTTTAGTTCACTGCATAACTATGCAATTAATTTGTTAATCAGAAAGACCGTCAGGAGGAAGTTTGCCAAATGGACACATCTGGCAGGCCAATGAGGATGGAGTCTTATGTCATTGGGGTCTCTTTATGATCTGCGGAACTGTAATAGCCAAACTGCCTTGTTTCTGTCCCCGCTTTGCATCCATTTAGCCTGCATGACGGATACAGATGATAGGAACTGACTCCAATTAAAACCAATTACGTTCTGAAATAAGTAGGAAATGTGTTAAACAAAAGGAGCAGCAATAAAATACATGGTTTTCTATAAAGTTATATTTTTCTGTGTCAGGAGCGATTTGACAAACTGCAAGTTGAGTATGGTGTGAGATTGATGACCGTCTGCAAGGATGTTGCCCAGGGGATGCCTGGATATTTTACCATCCTGTGAAAGACTTCTCTCATGTCTCCACTTGAGAAGCTGGAGCCCACAGATGAGAGCTCACCCCACTCCCTGGATCTGAATCGTCGACCTTTCGGTCAGTAGTCCTGCTGGCACAAGGGTTTAACCCGCTGTGCCTTCGGAGAGTAGTCACTTAATTTATTACCATTGCTCTCCTCAATGCCCCCATTTTTTGGAGTACATTCTCCCCCCCCCCCCAATGTTTATATGTGCCTTCCTTCACAAAGAAGCTACTCCTCTTATCTCACCCTGAGTTTTTAACATTTTTTATTTGTGCATGCGGCCCGCCTTGTCACTTGTCATTTGTGATTTTAGACATCTATTTGTATGGTCCCTGTATGTCGCTCCAGTGAGTAATCTGGCTGCCACCCGTTGGACTGGTTGTAATTTCCGAACTGTCTTCAAAGGCAGCCCCACGTAGAGTGCATTGCAGTAATCTATTCGGGATGTGACCAGAGCGTGGACGACGGTAGCCAGATCAGACTTCCCAAGGTACGGGCGCAGCTGGCGCACGAGTCTTAACTGTGCAAAAGCTCTCCTGGCCACTGCCGAGACCTGGGGTTCCCGGCTCAGCGATGAGTCCAGGATCACTCCCAAGCTGCGAGCCTGCGTCTTCAGGGGGAGTGTGACCCCATCCAACACAGGCTGTAACCCTATGCCCTGTTCGGCCTTTCGACTGACCAGGAGGACCTCTGTCTTGTCTGGATTACGTTTCAATTTGCTTACCAAGACAGTTCGTATTTTCTGCTTCTGGGCTGCTAGAAGAACATCCTTCACATGGACACCTAATGACCATTTGAATCTCTCTCCAAGGACATTGTGTGAGTCAATGCAACTGTTTTCATGGCTGTATATATGTTGCTCTGCACAGCAAAGAGTAAACACCTTATTCTTTATTGATCATTGCATGGCATATCTTTTACCTAGCAAGACAGTGTGTGGATTGGTAAAGACGTGAGCTACACGTGATTTTCATTCCGCCAGAATTCCACTATAAATGTTTCTCCAGAATTATGTTGCTAGTTAAATAATTATTACGTGTACCCCATGGCTAAAGAGTTAGCAAATTTTACAGTGCTCAGCTAATTCTTTGCTCAAAGTCTAATTTGTTTGGATATTTGCAAAATGTATTTTTATGTGAGTTCCTCAGCACTGGGGAATTACAAGATTGAGGTCACAAGACTGAGACCGCATAACTGAAATGTAATTCTAGGCAGATGCATTGGATTAAGGTGCTTTAATAAAAAATATTTGGTCTCCTGAACGGATCTTCCCTACCCGCAATCTCGAAAAACAACAACAATACAGCTGGGACTCCATATCCACTGATTGTGCATGGATGGATTCAACTATCCACAGTATGAAAGTATTCAAAACAAAAATCACAAAGAGCAAATCTTGATTCTGCTGTTTTATATACCGTACGTTATTTGACTATGTATATAATATGAGGCAAAGCACCAAAATCAGTGTGTACAGAGCTATCGTACTGTCTATTCTCCTCTATGGGTCTGAAACATGGGTCACCTATCGCCAACACCTACGACTCCTCGAACGCTTTCATCGGCGCTGTCTTCGCACAATCCTAAATATACACTGGACTGACTATGTGATGAATGTTGTTGTCCTTGAGCAAGCAGGGATCACCAGCGTTGAGGCCATGCTATGGAGAACACAGCTGCGCTGGGCAGGGCACGTCTTTAGGATGGAGGACCACCGCCTCGCAAAGATACTACTCTATGGTGAACTCGCCACGGGTTAGCGCAAGAGAGGTGCCCCCAAAAAGAGATATAAGGACTCTCTGAAACAACATCTCAGGCTCGGCCAGATTGATCACCAACAATGGTCCACCCTGGCCTCACATCAGGAGGCATGGAGACACACTATCCACAATGCTGCGGCCTCTTTTGAGAAGACATACCGAATGGGTCTCGAAGAGACATGACAATGCAGAAAGAACCGCAACTTGGAAACAACATCACCCAAGGAGACTTTCTGCTGTGCTTTCTGCAACCGAACTTGCCTATCTCAGATTGGCCTTTTTAGTCATCAACACGCTTGTAAAAAGCGTGGGATGAATCCTTCCTAAGAATCTTCGTTTGTGAAGTAATGCCGAGAGAGATAATATGTATCTAACTCCTTGTGCGGACGATTTGAGCTTTTGGACCAATTCAGCTCAGCGGTTTAACCTGTTGAGCCACCAAGGGGGCACACACTGCCATATAATCCAGTTCAAAACAGATAATCTGGATTCTATATGGCAGTGTAGAAGGGACCACTGAGTGTATCTACACAGGCATGGGCAAACTTCGGCCCTCCAGTAGGCTGTTAGGAATTGTGGGAGTTGAAGTCTGAAACACCTGGAGGGCTGAAGTTTGCCCTCGCCTGATCTACACTGTTGGAATTAATGCAGGTTCACACCACTTTATGGCTCAATGCTGTAGAATCCTGAGATTTGCAGTTTGAGGAAACACCAGCACTTCTTGGAAGAGAAAGCTAAAAAGTGTGCAAAACGACGAATCCCAAGATTCCATCGCCATGGCAGCTAAAGAGGTATCAAACTGCGTTAATTCTCCAGTGTAGATGTACCTTCAGTTGAACATTCTGTACCAGGTCTCTCACTGAAACTCAGCCTTTTGATTCAAGCTCGTAAGCAAAGAAGGGACACTGAGCCACCAGCTTTTTTTCTGGCCAAGGGTGAAAAGGGAGCCAATTCCAAAGATAGAACTGGGAGACGCCAAAGCTATATTTGAGTCCTGCTTGGAAGAGAAAGCTCCTGCTCCCCTCCCTGTGGCAGCAGGTCAAACGCCAGGAGGATCTTATGAGAAACACCGGATATCCTCATCAAACTGGGGGTTTCCTAAGAATGACAACAAAAAAACAAGATCAGCATTGGGGTGTAGCTATAAAGGTGGGGGAAACGAACGCCTTTCTCCCCACCAAGAAGAGACAGCTCTGTGAAATTTCCTTTACTCCCCAATTTTCTAATTTTCCAAGAACTTGTAACTTTACTTGATGCTTTTGGGTATCCAAAGGGACAGATCAATGAGTCCAAGGGGAAACAAACACAGCAAAGCGTAGAGTTTGGGAGTGAATACTTTTCAATGTCTTTCTCTCTGCAGTTTATCTGCACCAGCTTATCTCTCTGCAGTTTATCTCTCTGCAGTTTATCTGCGCTCCTCTAAACAGCGGATACGGAAACCCATCGGGCCCCCGTATCCATGAGTCAATGGATTATGTAGCAACTCAGCCCTCAGTGGACCCGGGGGGGGCAGGAAGCTAATCTGCCCCCACCCCCGCCTGGGGGGCCGGCTGCGGCTCCAGGGGTTCCTTTGGCTTTAGACCCCGATGAAGAGGATGGCGGGGACGAAGGGCCCTCATCACCAACAGACAGTTTGCTATGGGATGACACCTGGCCGGAGGCCTATTCTGATGACGAGGCTGCTTATGATTCCGGATCAGATACGGAATATGAGAGATCGGGAGGATTCGGGTCTCAGGAAAGGGTGTTTACGCCAGATGTTGAGGAGGCTATGGAAGCCGAGGTCGAATCAGCTTCCCAGGAAGATAATGGCGCAGATGGGGCCATTCCTGGGCGGAGATTCGACCGACAGGGGAGTATCGAGGCTAACCGGAGAGATTGGAGACGAGGCTTGGAAAAGCGCTGGTCTCACAAAGGAGGGAATTAAATATGCATTTCTTGAGAAACTTCCTCAGATTGCTGGCCATGTCTGAACTGGATGGACGTAGCCGTTTTCTGTCTCCCTGGAAGCCTTAGCCTGGCTTGCCTTGCCAAGTGCTGCCTTGAAACCTTGTTGATTTCATGAACTTTGGATTTACTTTGCTAACCACGGATTCCATTGCCTTTCTTGATTCGCTTTGTTTTTATGGACCTTACTGACCATTGCTTTTGAACATTATTGCTTTTTACCTTGGACTATTTGATCTCTAAATTTTTGGACAGTTTATCTTCTTCACCTGCTTTTAATTGCTGCTTAATAAATAGTTAATTGACATCGTCTGTGTGTGTGTGGTTACGGGGTGAAGTCAGGGCCTGCGTTGTGACAGATTACCTCCATTTCGGTGTCATAATTTTCCTAGACTAATTCTAAGACTAACTTCTATCCCACTTTCTGCATTCTGGGCCCTCCAGGTATTTTGGACTCCAACTCCCATAATTCCTAACAGCCTCCGGCCGCTTCCTTTCCCCCCTCAGCTGCTTAAGCAAATGGCAGGATCAGCGCGAGAACAGGGAGCCATGGATGACAGTCAGCTGTTTCCTTATGAAGTTACGTTTTGGGGTCAAAAGCTTATTCCCAGAACGTAGGGGCCCAGAATGCAGAAAGTGAGATAGAAGTTAGTCTTAGAATTAGCCTAGGAAAATTATGACACCGAAATGGAGGCAATCAGTTGACTCATGGGTATGGGGGCCCGATTGGTTTCCGTATCCGTGGTTTAGAGGAGCGCAGTTTCGGCCTCCCCGGGACGCCGGAAAAGCATCCTGGGCAAACCCGCAGCTGGCCACGGCTCAGGAAAGGAAAAGTTCATGCTTTGAGAAAGTTAGAGTCAGTAAACAGATACAATGTATCACTAGGGAGAGGTAAAAGTTACAATTAGGGGATTGGTTACAATGTTAGGGAAGGGGAAGAAAGCAAAGGAAGAAAACGGTCCCTGGTTGAAGCTGCTGTTGGGGCACATTCCATGTGTGGCTGGCCCAACGGGGCATTCAGAAACTCCCTGCTGCAGGTTAGATCAGTTTAAATGCAGGGGGTTCTCGGAGGTTTGACCTCAAACTACAGTTTTCATAATCCTCTCATAACGCCCCAGGAAAATTCAAGGGGCACACAATGGGTTTGCACAAGAATCTTTGAGTCTTTTCCTGTTTCCTGCTGATACAATCTGATTTATTCCTGGGAACACTTCCTTGTTGCCCAAACAAGACCAATTCCTGGGGCTCCCATTGAAATGGCCAACATCCTAAAACACCCTTTTTATCTCTCTGCAGGGCCTGCCAATGGATTTGATGTGGGGAGGACTGAGTTTGATTCTGGAGGGGTTGAAACTGAGAGAGGGTCTACCCTACCAAACCTTTTGTATTGTTATCCCGATACCCCCATGAATGTGGGATACATTGAGCATGGTGATCAGATCATGATATGAATAAACATAACAGTTTAAATAATGTACTAGTAAGGCCTTCTCGCGGACCACCCTGAAAATTTCAGACAGGGGGGTTAAGTCCCCCAAGGAACACCCCCCCCTCCCCATCTACATGCCTGCCCTTTTGTTTATCTGGACTGGCACCATTGTATTAACTGGAGCTGAGATATCAAGACCCATTTCAGCCCGTTATCGCTTGCTCCACTGTATTTATTTCCAATTGCTTCAAGGCCCTTCAAGGCATGGGGGTTCTCTGTGGGAAGCTTGACCCAATTCTAACGTTGGTGGGGTTCCAAATGCTCTTTGATTGAAGGTGAACTATAAATCCCAGCAACGACAACTCCCACATGTCAAGGTCTATTTTCCCCAAACTCCACCAGTGTTCACATTTGGGCATATTGAGTATTCATGCCAAGTTTGAGTCCACAGTGCTCTCTGGATGTAGGTGAACTATAACTTCAAATTTCAAAGGTCAATGCCTACCTAACCCCTACAGTATCTTCTGTTGGTCGTGGGAGTTCTGTGTACCAAGTTTGGTTCAATTCCATCATTGGTAGAGTTCAGAATGCTCTTTGATTGTAGGTGAACTATACAACCCAGCAACTGCAACTCTCTAGTGTCAAGATCTGTTTTCCCCAAACTCCACCAGTGTTCACATTTGGGCATATTGATTATTCGTGCCAAATTTGGTCCAGATCCATCATTGTTTGAGTCCACAGTGCTCTCTGGATGGAAGTGAACTACAACTCCCAAACTCAAGTCAATGCACACCGAAACCTTCCAGTATTTTCTGTTGGTCATGGGAGTTGTGTGTGCCAAGTTTGGTTCAATTCCATCGTTGGTGATGTTCAAAATGCTCTTTGATTGTAGGTTAACTATAAACCCCAGAAACTACAACTCCCAAATGACAACTCCAACCCCAACCCCACCTGTATTCAAATTTGGGCATATTGGGTACGTGTGCCAAATTTGGTCCAGTGAATGAAAATACATCCTGCATATCAGATATTTACATGATGATGAATAACTGGTAGAGCTCAATGGAAGAAGGTGGCCACTGCTGGCCTAGGAGTGCCCTCTGCTGGTCATCTAAAACCCAGGCTCAGAAGCACTGAATTTAGTGCTTACTACATTCCTTGATTACTACTAGCCTGTGATTTTCATCATCTGTCAGACATGCATCTCTTATGAGGCATGCAGTGTTTGTGCTGGGCCTCTGGCATGATGTGCTGTCAAAGGATTTTATAGACTACAGTGCAGTGTAGTGATTTGTTTGTCGGATATGGTGAGAGCAGGGTTCGGATCCCTGCTTGGGCTGGAGATTCACTAGGTTACCTTGGGCAAGTTACATTTTCTCAGCCTCAGAGGAAGGCAAAGCAAACCCTCTCCAAGCAAACCTGCCCAAGGAAACCCTATGGTAGCTTCACTAGGTTTGCCATAAGTCAGAAATATCTTGAAAGCACACAACAACAAATTGTTATCGCCTTCCTCCTTTGCTCGCCCTTCCTTCCATGGAAAGGGGCAGGACACCAAAGAAAGTAGCAGCCAGAGAGAGAAAAGGCACTAGGGAAATGTTCTCATCGAATTAGCCTTGAGGGCAGGCCTGGATTAACCCCTTTTGGCGCCCTAGGCCACACTTTGGAATTACGCCCCCAAACCAATCTTTACTGCACCCCCCCTCCCCCACATTCCTTCTTTCCACTGCCCGCACTTTGCCCCTAAAAAGGAAAAAGGAGCAAGGAGAATCCTGGCCTAATTCCAACCCTGCTTCTCCTTCTTCTTCCCTGCAGGCGGCGAGCACTTCTTCCCACGCTCACGTGACCTTTCAGCATGAAGGCTGCTGCGAGGAGGCAAATGCGGCGGGATTCAAGCCGTCTCTGCCTCCTCCGCCATGGTCCTGGGTGCGGCACATGCCCGGCAGCGGCCCCGGGGGTGGGGCGTCCCTCCGCCGCCTCCTCCGGCGCGCCCTCCTTCCTTGAGTCAAAGAAGGAGGGCGCGAGGAGGAGGCGGAAGCCCCGTCCCTGCAGCGGCCTCGGGGCGAGGCTTCCCTCCGCCTCCTCTCCTTGTGCCCTTCTTCCTTGAGTCAAGGAGGAGGAGGAGGCGGCGGAGGAAGTCCGTCCCGGGCTGCTGCTGGTCATGTGCAGCACCCAGGAACATGGCGGAGGAGGCAGAGGTGGTCATGCGCAGCAACCCTTGTCAAGGAAGGGGGCGCGGGCGCCTCTGCCAGTCCTCCGCCATGTTCCTGGGTGTCGCGCATGCCCAGCAGCAGCCCTGGGGGCTTCCCTTCCTTCCTCCTCCTCGCGCCCTCCTTCCTTGACAAGGGGGCGAGGGCGACAGCGAGGGGGGCGCCATTCCCTCCTCCCCGGCCCCCTTGCAGCGCTCTCCCCCTGTCATCCCGAGAGAGAGAGAGTCATCTCCATGCCACGTGTTGCGGTTTTGTTTCAACTTTTTTTTTTGTTCCGTGAACTGCGTCCCCCTTGGCTTGCGCCCCTAGGTCATGGCCTAGGATGGCCTTATGGGTAATCCGGGCCTGCTTGAAGGACTCAATTAGTTCCTTTCATTGTGTCTTCTCTTTCATAGCTGGAATCACTAGGTTGCTGTGAGTTTCCCAGGTTGTATGGACATATTCCAGAAGCGTTCTCTCCTGTTGTTTCGCGCACATCTATAGCAGGCATCCACAGAGTTTGTGAGATCTGTTAGAAACTAGGCAAGTGAGGTTTATATATCTGTGGAATGTCCAGGGTGAATAGTGCAATTGGCCACCTTGATTACCACTAAATGGCCTTGCAGCTCCAAAGCCTGGCTGCTTCCTGGCTGGGGGAATCCTTTATTGGGAGGTGTTAGCTAGTTCTGGTTGTTTCATGTCAGGAATTCCCTTGTTGTTTGAGTGTTGCTCTTTTTTACTGTCCTGATTTTAGAATTTTTTTAATACTGGTACTATCCAGATTTTGTTCATTTTCATGATTTGCGCCTTTCTGTTGAAATTGTCCACATTCTTATGGATTTCAATGGCTTTTCTGTGTAGTCTGACATGGTGATTGTTAGAGTGGTCCAGAATTTCAATGTTCTCCAATAATATGTTGTGTCCATGTTGGTTCATCAGGTGCTCTGCTATGGCTGACTTCTCTGGTTGAATGAGTCTGCAGTGCCTGTCATGTTCCATGTTTTGTGTTTGGGCAAAGCTGCATTTAGTGGTACCTATGAAGACTTGTCCACAGCTGCATGGTCTTTGAAGTTGCAAGGCCATTCAGTGCAAATCAAGTTAACCCAGGCCCGGATCAGGCCCTTTTGGCGCCCTAGGCGAAAGGCTCTGCCCCCGCCCCTGGCTCCGCCCCACCCCGCCCCGGCTCCGCCTCACCTCACCAGCGCGAGGAGGAGGAGGAGGAAAGCTCCACCCGGAGCCAAGGCCTCCCCAGCCCTCTCCCCCTCCTAAAGACCATTCCTCCTGAGAAGCCCTCCTAAAGGCAGGCATGAGTCAGGACGGCTTTAGGAGGGAGGGAGGTGCCGTGGGGAAGATCCACATCGGCTCCCGGGGTGGGGCTTTCCTTCCTCTTCCTCGCGCCGGTGAGGAGGCGGGGGCGGAGCCGGGGGCGGGGCGGAGCCGAGGGCGGGGGCAGAGCCGAGGGGAGTAGAGCAAAGGGGGGGGGGTGGCCCTGGATGGCGCATGTGCCCTTTTTTTAATTTTTAAAAAACTTTTTTGGGGGGTCCGGACCTGCTGCCCCCCCAAAGGTGCCGCCCTAGGCCATGGCCTAGGGTGGCCTTATGGGTAATCTGGGCCTGAGATGACCAAGTGCAACATTCGCATGCACCTCAATCAGACAAGAGTTCTTTCTCCCACCCTGGATATTCCACAGATATATAAACCTCACTTGCCTGTGGTTTTCAACAGACCCCACAACTTCTGAGGATGCCTGCCATAGATGTGGGCGAAATGTCAGGAGGGAATGCTTCTGGAACATGGCCATACAGCCCTGGAAAACTCGCAGCAACCCAGTGATTCCAGCTATGAAAGCCTTTGACAACACACAGAAGTCTAAACTGTCCTTAAGATGTGGAAAGTTTCTTTGTTTGGACTGCATCTCCTGGAATCCTCATGCTGGCCGGGGGATTCTGAAAGTATCTCCACATCCAGACACAGGTTTTGAAAAAGACCAATTCCTGATCAGATTATTTATTTCCACATGAGTCTAAAAATCCACTTAGGAAGTTAATGGCACAAGGATTCTAACCCAATGGTTCCCAACCTGTGGTCCTTGGACCACCAGTGGTCCGCAAGAAATAAAATATGGTCCGCAGCCTCACTATTACTACACTGTTGCCTCAAAACCACGTGACAACAAGAGTGACTGCTCTTGCGAAACCCTCTTTTAGTGCTGAAGCAATGGGGATGTCGGGTGGGGAGAAGCTGACAACCCATGAAAGATTACTACTCTACCACATCAACTCTAGATTATTACATATGGTTTTAACAAGAACTGATGAGGTCTATCCAATGCAATTTTCTGAATCAGCACCCCTAATAACCAAACCAAATCTAAAATTGACCAAAAACAGATTCATAAACCTTTTGGAAGTTATGTTGGAGAGTGGTCCCTGGTCAACATGGTCCCAGGACTAGGTGGTCCCTGATTAAAGTGGTCCCTTGTCAAAGTGGTCCCAGGACTAGATAGTCCCTCATAAAAGTGGTCCCTTGTCAAAGTGGTTCCTGGTTAAAAAAAATTGGGAACACTGTTCTAGCCCAATGGCTTGTGAGCCTCCAGTGGCAACTCTACGAGATGCAATTTCAGCTTTTATTTGTTGTAGGTCAGGGCTGTCCAACTGGCAGCCCAGGGGCCGTATACGGCCCCCCAGCCCCTTCTCTCCGGCCCCCTAAGCTTTTTAACAAAAAATAAAAATTGAAAAATAAAATAATAATTTTTTTAAAAAAATACCTACTTCCGGGTTCGGAGGAAGTATCGCGAGAATACGCAATCCACACGGGATTTCGCTGTCAACGCGAGATCACGGCGGCGTTGTCAGCGAAATCCCGTGTGGATTGCGTATTCTAGCGATACTCTTCGGCTACTCTACTTCTGGATTGCTGAGGCCCACAGACGCGATTAGGACCTTCTTCGACTCAGTCGGTCGTCGGCTCTCTCGTCGTCCGGGTACTCCTGGATCCTGCACGTTTGGAAAAGGTAGGCCGAAGCAGGGGGCTCCTCAGGGGGGCTCCTCATTCTCTCCCCCATCTCCCCTCATGTATTAAATATAAAATTAAATATATTTAAAGATGAAATAAGGGGAGATGGGATACATTAAAATAAGGGGGAGGGAGGATGGAATTAAATATATTTAATATTAAATTAAAATAAGGGGAGGGGAAGATGGAATTAAATATATTTAATATTGAATTAAAATAAAATAATTAAATATATTTAATATTAAATTAAAATAATTTCTTATCCCTGCATTTTATCTCAGTAAAAGATTATATTTGACTGTATGCATGCAGGGGCGGGAGTGGGGCAGGGTTGGAGCCGGGGGAGAGGGCGAAGCTGGGGGTGGGGAGGGGGCAGGGGCGGAGCCGGGGCGGGGGCAGACCCTACGGCCCCCCAGGTCATCAGTGACCGGAATTCAGGCCCCTGGGCCGGTAGAAGTTGGACAGCCCTGTTGTAGGTGGTTCGGGATGTACAGCAACCCCTCTTTTAGATGTCCGGGATAGGCTGATTTGGAGTTACTTTGAGAGAACAAAATATAGCCCTGGGAGTAGAGAATCCGTGATCTAACCTAGTGACGTTTTGGAGAACTAAAAAAACACACAACATTGAGCGACATTGTTTTGGCACGATCCGAGTCGATGATCATGTTATTTTTTTTATTAGCAAAGCTCTTTGGATTGAAAAACAACTCCTTTGCCATATAGATCCACCCAAGGGCCCCTAGTTTACAGATCCGCTTGCCCACACCAATGAAGACCTAGGAAAGAATAAGAGAAGCTCCAACAAGAATGCCTTCTGGGCTCCGGCTGGTAATGGGAATGCACCATGACAGCCTTCTTCTCCTTAGGAATCTGGGGCAATGGCTATGATCCGCCAGGTGCATGCCACTCAGTATGAGTCATTCCACTTGATCGGTACTCACTTCCTCCTTGAGCTTTCTTCCCAGCCCCAAACTCCAAAACAACTGCCTCAAAGAAGGGTGTGTGCATCTCCTTGTAGTTTTCTCCTAAAGCTTCTGCATTTTGGGGGGTGGATGTCTTGCTCCCAAACTTTGGAAATCTTTTCGTAGAGATACATGGGTTTGGGGTGTTGATTTTGTCATTTAGGAGTTGTAGTTGCTGGGATTTATAGTTCACCTACAATCAAAGAGCATTCTGAATTTCATCAACAATGGAATTGAACCAAATATGGCACACAGAACTCCCCTGACCAACAGAAAATACTGGAAGGGTTTGGTGGACATTGAGTTTTGGAGTTGTAGTTCACCTACTTCCAGAGAGCACTTGTGAGTCTGGATCTGGACCATGTTGGCATTAATACTAATATGCCCAAATGAGAACACTGGTGGAGTTTGGGGGAAAGAGAGTTGCCGGCAAGTTTGGCCACAAGACACCTACTCACCCAAGGATTGACCATCACTAAAAAAAATTGATTTTGACATTTGAGAGTTGCAGTTGCTGGGATTTATAGCTCACCTACAACCAAAAAGCATTCTGAACTTCACAAATGATGGAATTGAACCAAATATGGCACACAAACTCCCCTGACCAACAGAAAATACGGGGAGGGTTTGGTGGGCATTGACGTTGAGTTTTAGAGGTGTCGTTCACCTACTTCCAGAGATTACTGTGAGTCTGGATCTGGACCAGACTTGGCATGAATACTCAATATGCCCAAATGTGAACACTGGTGGAGTTTGGGGGAAAGAGAATTGCCACCAAATTGGCCACTAACCCAAGTAGTGACCATCACTCAAAAATTGATTTTGACTTTTGGGAGTTGCAGTTGCTGGGGTTTATAGCTCACCTACAATCAAAGAGCATTCTGAACTCCACCAATGATGGAATTGAACCAAGCTTGGCATACAGAACTCCCATGACCAATAGAAAATACTGGGGTTGGTGGGCGTTGACCTTGAGTTTTGGAGTTGTAGTTCACTTACATCCAGAGAGCACTGTGGACTCAAACAATGATGGAGCTGGGCCAAATTTGGTACGAATACTCAATATATCCCAAATGTGAACATTGGAAGAGTTTGAGGGGAAAAGACCTTGACATTTGGGAGTTGCGGTTGCTGGGATTTGTAGTTCACCTACAATGAAAAAGCATTCTGAGCCCTACCAACGATAGAATTGGGTCAAACTTCCCACACAGAACCCCCATGCCTTAAAAGGACTCGCTGGGAAAAACCTCCCTCCAACCTCACATGCTCTCCCTCACTTGCACATGCGCACTATGCTGCAATGTGCCGAGCATGCCTACTCTCCCCTCACTGCTTGCAGATTTTTAAAAATGCATTTAAATATTTTTTTATTATTTAGTGTTCAATTGCTTTGAGAATCTTGCAATTATACTTTTATTGTCTTTTTTGCATTGTTTTCAGTTGGTATTGTTTTTTTACTACGTTGTTAATTAGCCACCCTGAGTCCCATTACTGGAAGTAAATATAATAAAATATATAAATTAATCATAATAGACGAAGAAAGAGGAGAGATACATAATTATTCATCGTTTTTCAAGGTTTTTAAAAATCATCATTGGCACTCAAACAATAAATTACATGATCAGTTACACAATCATTTGCTGCCTCCCCCCCCCCCTTCACGCCAGCAGCATTGGCAAACATGCCTTCAAAAATGCCTGGTCCATTCAGTTCAGAAGGTTAAGATGAGGCTGCTTTGGGAGGAGAAATCAGGTTTGCTACATTCCAGGACGGCAAGAAGGCGGGTGGAATGCTCCCCTAAGACAGGCACTTTTAGATGTCCAAGATACTTAAGTGGCACTGTTTTGGAAATCCTCCTCCTTCTCTCCATCAGTCCAAATGGGGGAGAAAAGGCTCAGCCAGGAAAGCATTGTGGGTCCCATTGAAGTCTCGTATATGTAAATTTCCCCTTAAAAGCCATGGCTTGATCTTGTCACCCATTTATATGTACTTTCCATAGACAGACATAGAGTTGGAACAGACCATCTAGTTCAATGGTTCTCAACCTTCCTAATGCCGTGACCCCTTAATACAGTTCCTCATGCTCTATGGTGACCCCCAACCATATTATTATTTTCATTGCTACTTCGTAACTGTTATTTTGCTACCGTTATTAATCGTAATGTAAATATCTGATATGCAGGGTGTATTTTCATTCACGGGACCAAATTTGGCAAATACCCAATACGCCCAAATTTTAATACTATTGGGGTTGGAGTGTGTGTGTTGATTTTGTCATTTGGGAGTTGTAGTTGCTGGGATTTATAGTTCACCTGCAATCAAAGAACATTCCGAACCCCACCAATGCTAGAATTGGGCCAAACTTGGCTCACAGAACTCCCCTGACCAACAGAAAATACTGGGAGGGTTTGGTGGGCATTGGCCTTGAGTTTGGGAGTTGTAGTTCACCTACGTCCAGAGAGCACTGTGGACTCAAACAATGATGAAAGTGGATCAAACTTGGCACAGATACTTGATATGCCTAAATGTGAACATTGGTGGAGTTTGGTGAAAATTGATCTTGGCATTTGGGAGTTGTAGTTGCTGGGATTTATAGTTCACCTGCAATCAAAGAACATTCCGAACTCCACCAATGCTAGAATTGGGCCAAACGTCCCATGCAGAACCCCCATGACCAACAAAAAATATTTTGGTGATCCCTCTGGAATCCCCTTGTGACCCCCCAGGTTGAGAAACACTGATCTAGTTCAACCCACTGCCAAGCAGGAAAACACAATCAAAGCACCTACTGATATGATGGGTTTCAAACCAGGCACATTTCAGGCTGCCTATAGCTTTTGTGTGTGTGTGTGTTTTGTCACTTTCACACAACCAGGTTAGCCAATGGCTCCAGGGAAGAAGGTATTAAAGACTTTTGCACTACCTAGAATGGCAGCTTCACTTGGGACTTTCGCCGTTGCTTCACTTTACACCCAGCCACCCTTCCACCTTCTGTCCATGCACTTGTCCCATCCCACGAACCCCTCAACGTCCCTTTCCCTCTATTACAGCTCCTGAGCCTCCACCAGCATGTCCATGAGATAGTCGAGGTCGGCTAAGTCTGGCTTCTCCTGCGGCGTAGTTGAGAACCCTTCCTTGAGGTGTGGAAGTTCGGTGGGCGACCAGAGGTCAGAGTCATACATGGAAGTGTCAATGTCTTCAAAGAGGCCCTCCAGGCCATCTTCCAGGAGGTACCCACTAGGGCCCAAGATCTCCAGAGAGCTGGGGGGCCCAGGATGGGAAGTCCGTTCTGGCTCTGGACTTAGCAAGTCTCCAGGTGCCCCAAGTGAGGGCTGGAACGAGTCCCCCAGACCCTCTATGCCACTCAAGTCCTCCAAAATGCTGGAGAAGACCGAGATGTCCATGTTGGAGAGCAGGAGCTCGTCCGCATGGGGGGCAAGAGATGCCGGGGGCTTCTTGCAAGGCTCCAAGGGGACGGGAGCAGAGGCAAGCGGGTCTCCTCCGCCAAGGGCTGCAGGGATAACGGGGGTTACGGTTGGCTGCATCTCTCCCTGGATGCGCCGGAGGGTGTTTGCCACCAGCACCAGGTGGCGGAGGTTGGGCTCCACATGTTGGAGGCTCTGGTGCAGTTTGGAGACGGAGAGGCTGAAGAGGGAGCTGGACGGCGGGGTGGCCGCAAGGAAGTCCGGCGCCTCGTCTTCGCTCCGCTTCCGTTTCATGCCCTTGGCCAACATCTTTCTGGAGAGGAAGGAAGCAACAGAGTCAGGTCATCTCTATATTGCATGAGGCTCACATGACAAGGCAGTAAGAATAGCCATTCGCTGGAGTGTGGTTGGCTCAAGATATTACACTGTTTAAGGGACGCTACTCAACTTAATCATAGAATTGTAGAGTTGGAAGAGACCTCGTGGGCCATCCAGTCCAACCCCCTGCCACGAAGCAGGAAAATCGCATTATATATCCACAGTACATCTACTTTATATACACTTAATGCAGTTTGGCACCACTTGGACTGCCATGATTCAATGCTGTGGAATCCAGGCAATATGTTGAACGAGGCACCAGCAACTCAGGTGTCTATTATTCCCACCTTTGTTATCTTTCGTCTAGCTCTGTAGGTAGATCTACACTGTGGAATGAATACAGTTTATTTTTTTTCTAATTACTTTTATTATTTAATATACTATACCATATATTAATTATAACATTATTATAATATAATATATATTATATACTATACATTAATTATAATATTAATATACTATATATTAATTATATTGTTATAATATATTATAATACAATATAATATATTAATTATGTTACTATATTATATTATACTATTATTACCCCACTTAATCTCCCCAAAGGGGATTCAATGTGGCTTAACAAAAAAGCATTGGTATACAATTCAAAATATACCAATATACCATCTGGCTCATTTGGCTCTGCGGGTAAATTTACACTGTGGAACGAATGCAGTTTATTATTTTTCTTATTACTTTTATTCTTTAATATATTTAATATAATATTATTATAACATAAGAAAATATATAATCGAATATGTATTAATTATATTAATACAATATAATATATTATTCAAAGCACCGCCGATAGATGGCCATCCAGCCTGTTTAAAAGCCTCCAAAGAAGGAGCCTCCACCACACTCCAGAGCAGAGAGTTCCACTGCTGAACAGCTCTCAGAGTCATGGGGTTATTCCTAATGTTCAGGTGGAATCTCCTTTCTTGTAGTTTGAAGCCATTGTTCCGCGTCCTGGTCTCCAGGGCAGCAGAAAACAAGCTTGCTCCCTCCTGGCTGTCATGTCTCCTCTCAGCCTTCTCTTCTGCAGGCTAAACATGCCCAGCTCTTTAAGCCACTCCTCATAGGGCTTGTTCTCCAGACCCTTGATCATTTGAGTCGCCCTCCTCTGGACACATTCCAGCTTGTCAGCATCTCCCTTCAATTGCAGTGCCCAGAATTGGACACAATGTGATTCCAGGTGTGGTCTGACCAAGGCAGAATAGAGGGGTAGCACGACTTCCCTGGATCTAGAGTCTAGACTCCTATTTGTCTCCTGTGCTTTACTAATAAATAGAAAATAATATTTATAATATTATAATGTAATACAATATAATAATACAATATTATAATTATATATTTTATGTTACATGTAATATTACTAATAATATTACAATATAATGGTGTAGTGCAATATAGTAATATAGAATACGGATATTGTACTATGCTACTAAATTTATATATATAAATACAATATTACAAGTATATATTTTATGTTGAATGTATAAAATCATGGGGATAAAAGGTGAATAAAGTTATTTTCTTTGTCACAAAAAACACT
Source organism: Anolis apletophallus (assembly GCA_030556195.1). NCBI lineage: Eukaryota > Metazoa > Chordata > Lepidosauria > Squamata > Anolidae > Anolis > Anolis apletophallus. The sequence continues at coordinate 17,856,976 of JARBWK010000011.1, forward strand.
AGGACTAGAGGGCACTCCTGACTTAGGACTAATAAAGGGAAATATTTCTTCACCCAGAGGGTCATTGGGTTATGGAACTACTTCCAGAAGAGGTTGTGACAGCTGTCAGCCTAACAACTTCAAGGCAGGATTAGACAGATTCATGGATACCAAGTGTATATTACTGAAAAGGACATTCATGCCACCTCGAGTTGGTTGATTTCCCTGGGTACTGGTTGTGGGGGTAAATACAATATTAGATGGGCAAGTTCAGCATGGCTCTTCTTATGTTCTTATGTTCTTATGTTACATGTAATATTACTAATAAAATTACAATATAATGATGTAGTACAATATAGTAATATATAATACTGATATTGTACTATGCTAATATATATATATATATGTATATATATACACACACACACACACACACACACACTAGCTGTACCCGGCCACGCGCTGCTGTGGCTTTTTCTCTTTCCTGTGTCCCAGTCTATATATATATATGTGTTTTGTGTGTGTATGTATGTATATATATGGATTTGTGTCTATGTGTACATGTGTGTGTGTACTTATGTATATGTGTATTTGTATATGTGTGTACTTATGTATATGTGTGTTTTGTATATGTATATGTGTAGATGTAAGTACAGATGTGTGTATGTGTATATTTCAGTGCATGTATATATGTGTGTATATGTGCATGTCTATATGTACATATGTGTGTGCATGTGGCGAAGACCAACAGTAACATCCCTTCCTGCCTTTTATACTTCCTTTCTTCCCTCTCCCCCTCATCCCTCAGCTTTCCTCTTCGCTCTGTTCTCCTGCCTCTTCTCCTTCCCTTTCTTCTACCCTTTCCCTCCTTCCTGCCATCCCCCCCCTTTCTGTTTCAGTTCTTGCTCCCCTTGTCTTCCTCCCTCCATTCCCTCCCTACCTTTCCCCCCCCCCTTCCTTTTGCTAGCCCCTTCACCAGCTTCTACCTTTTGGATTTCCTTTTATTACCCATCTGTTTTGCATAACGGCTCTGAGTGGCCAGCACCACCAACGTTCCGACACTCTAAACTGCCGGGGGGGGGTGGGGGGTGGCTCCCACTTCTACATTCTGAGGGAGTATTTGCATAATGCCTCTAATTGGCCAGCTCCACCAACATTCCGACACTCTAAACTGCCAGAGGTAGGTGGCGTGGGGGATCATGGGAGTTGTAGTCCATAATGTTTTTTTGGATTTGTGGCCGTTGGTTCTTTTTTGGGGGGGGACTTGTGGTATGCATACCTCGTAGGGTTTTATGGGTATGTGGGCTGTTTTTGTGTGTCTGCCTTGTGTGGTTTCTTTGTCTATAAGATTGTCACCACCACCTGAAGGATTTTTATATCTATCTATCTATCTATCTATCTATCTTGTAAGCCGCTATGAGTCCCCTTCAGAGTGAGAAGGGCGGCATATAAATGTCGCAAATAAATAAATAAATGTTTACACAGGCCAAAATCCCATAGCTGCTGCTATGGAGGGGAGAAGGGCCTCATTTTGATTCCTTAATCTAGTCACTCCTTTGCAAGTAGAGAAGGATTCAGAGTTGGCCTAGTTATTTCAGCATCAGAAGCAGAACATTTGAGATCTTCCCCCAAAAGAAGAACAGTTATATAAAAACAATTCACTTCCCTTTCACCATATAGATTCGGGTGTTTTCAGGCAGCTTTGGCTAATGGTAAGGGATTATATTAGCATAATGGAAGTGGTTTGTCTAGCGCTATGTCCCATCTGGAATGGAAGTACAGTGTTCCCTCACTACTTTGCTGTTCACTTTTCACAGACTCGCCGTTCCGTGGGTTTTTGCCTCCCAGTTTATTAACGGTTGCCGTTGCGCAGAGCAGCGTTCTAATCCCGCCTCCTGGCAATGATGGAGTGTGGAAGGGGGTTTCACCCTCCCCCTCGGAAGAAGAGAGGCAGCCAATCAAGAGAGATTGCAAAGCAAAGCAGAGATAGCTAGCCTCACTCTCGGTATGCTATATACATATATAGAGTCCCTATTTCGCGGATTTTCACTTTTGGTGGGTGGTCCTGGAAAGTAATACCCCAATAAGTGAGGGAACACTGTAATGAGCATACAGTATTCCCACGCTATTTCGCGGTTCGCTTTTAGTGGAGTCACTGCTTTGTGGTTTTCAACATTTTTATATATATACATATATATATATATATACATATATATAAATCTTTATTACGTTATACAATTTTAAAAATAGCTTATAGCATTACAGATAAAAAGAAGACTTAAATTAAATTAATACTTTATTTAAAAAATATTAATTTAAAATATATATTGCTGTATTTTTGCCGTTTCGCGGGTTTTTGCTGCCGCCGCTCTCCAACACACTTTCCCTCCCTCCAGCCTTTCCTTCCTTTCCTTTATTTTAAGTTTATAAAGACTTAAAATAGTGTGTAACTACTAAAATAATGTATACATATTAAAATAAATAGAGCATCCATCCCTACATCATGAGTTCGAGGCCTGGCCGGGTTGAGGTGGGCTCTCGACCTATTGTGTAGCCTGTTGTCAACCTTTGCAACCCGAAAGACAGTTGCATCTGTTAAGTAGGAAATTAAGGTACCACTTAGCGGGGAGGCTAAGTTTAACCGGCTGTTAGGAATTGTGGGAGTTGAAGTCCAAAACACCCAGAGGGAGGGCCAAAGTTGGCCCATGCCTGGTGTAAAGGCACCCCTAGACCAGTGTTTCCCAACCAGTGTGCCATGGCACACTAGTGTGCCATGAGCAATCATCAGGTGTGCTGTGGGAAATTGGAATCTCCAATACCCTTTCTTCACCCTCCTGCCGAACACTTTTTCTTCTCCACTCGGGCTCCCTTCTTCCCAGCCTTGCTCTGCTCGCTTTGCCTCGCTTTGCTCTGGGGCGAGTCTGCGCAGTAGCGCCTGTGCGGGTCACGTCTTCCTCCCTCCCCCCTCCCCTCCTGAACACGCTCACGCTGCCCCCTCGGATCAAAATGGCGGCAGAAGTGGCAGTGTAGAAGAAAATGTAAGTGTTCGGCAGGAGGGGGAAGAAAGGGCGCGAAGGAGAAGGGGGAGGAAGAGGTCTCTGTCGAAAGCTGGCATGGGCAAACTTGGACCTTCCAGGTGCTTTGGACTCCAACTCCCACCATTCCTAGCAGCCTTGGGCTCTTTTCCTTTCCCCCCCTCAGCCACTTAAGCAGGAAAGGGTCTCAGGCTGTTAGGAATGATGGGAGTTGAAGTCCAAACCACCCAGAGGGCCGAAGTTTTCCCATGCCTGTTTTAGGGACCTTAAAATGGTGAGCCTCTTTCCAACATTGTGATTCTGGATAGAAAACAACAAACAACATAACAACATTGTGAGTCCACAGTGCTCTTTGGAAGTTGTAGGTGAACTACAACTTCCAAACTCAAGGTCAATTCCCAAGCAAACCCTTTCAGTACTTTCTGTTGATAATGAGAGTTCAATATGCCAAGTTTGGTTTAATTCCATTGTTGCAAGAGTACAGGATGCTCTTTGATTGTGTCTATAAATCCCAGAAACTGTCTAAATGTCAAGGTCTATTTCCCCCAAACTCCATCTGTGTTAACATTTGGGCATATTGAGTACTCATGCCAAGTTTGGTCCTGATCCAACATTGTTTGATTCCACAGTGCTCTCTGGATATAGGTGAACTACAACTCCAAAACCCAAGGTCAATGCCCACCAAACTCTTCTAGTATTTTCCTTGGTTATGGGAGTTCTGTGTGGGAAGTTTGTGTCTTTCTGCCATTCCTGCCAGGATATCTATGTTGTGTTCATTGAAACAGGTCCAGGTTTCAGACTGAGTGTATAAATACATTTAAAAACATATTAACTATATGTATTACTGTGTTAGAGTGTCATTTTGTGTCATTTTGGTTGGTGGTGTGCCCCAGGATTTTGTAAATGTAAAAAGTGTGCAGCGGCTCAAAAAAGGTCGAAAAACACTGCCCAAGACCATCTTCCAGGAAAGGGAAACTACTGTGAGTTGTATCCCAAATGAAACTCTCTCTTCCATATAAGGTGAATGACTCCTCTGTCCGAGAAGGCGGGGCAGATTCGAGCCCCAAAGGAAGTCAAAGGAGAGACTCACTTCCCGGCACCAAGGCCCTCCTCCTCCTCCTCCTTGTCCGCTGCCACTTGTTCGTGTCCCCTCCCCGCAGCTCCGGTTTGGAACCGGTTTGGGAAGGAGCAGCAAAGCTGTCCCCAAGATCGAGAGCTCAGAGATCGAGATTGTGACTCTCCAATGACAAAAAAAATGTGTATAAGAAGGGAATCTTGGGAAGCTTGTGACCCTGATCTCTCCTTTCTCTATGGGGCAAACCACATTGTGTATGTACAGTCCATCTACATTATAGACTTAATGCATTTTGGCACCACTTGGACTGCCATGACTCAATGCTGTGGAATCCAGGCAATATGTCGAACGAGGCACCAGCAACTCAGGTGTCTATTATTCCCACCTTTGTTATGTTTCGTCTAGGTCTGTAGGTAGATCTACACTGTGGAAATTAATGCAGTTTATTATTTTTATTATTTTTTTCTAATTAATTTTATTATTTAATATACTATACCATATAATATTGGGAGCAGACAGACAAAAAATAATGACAGTGTTGGAAACGGACTGTGACTGGCTTTGGACAAATTTGAGACTACGGAACTCGGACTTTGTGGATTTGTGTAGTTTAACTATGTGTATTTGTAATTGATTGTTAATCTATTTAATGTATTTTATGGCTGTTTTAATGATCACTGCTTGTTGTTAGCCGCCCTGAATGGAGAAGGGCAGGTTATAAATAATATAATAAAATAATAAATAAATATATTAATTATAATATTAATATAATATACGATATATCGGAACTGGGCAATTGCCGGCCCTCCAGGTGTTTTGGACTTCAACTCCCAGAAATCCTAGCCAGTTTACCAGCTGTTAGGATTTCTGGGAGTTGAAGTCCAAAACACCTGAGGACCGCAATTGCCTACGCCTGCTATATATTAATAATATTGTAATAACATATTATAATATAATACAATATAATACATTAAATATAATGGTACTATAATAATATATTATATTATACTATTACTATTACCCCACTTAATCTCCCCAAAGGGGACTCAATGTGGCTTAACAAAAAATCATTGGTTTATATTTCAAAATATACCAATATACCATCTGGCTCATTTGGCTCTGTGGGTGAATCTACACTGTGGAACAAATGCAGTTTATTATTTTTCTTATTTATTTTATTATTTAATATAATATATTAATTATAATATTAATATATCATAAGAAAATATATAATATACTATATATTAATTATAATATCAATATAATGTGTAATTATAATATTAATACTATAATATAATATAATATAATACTTTCATAATACATTAGTAGTAGTAGTAGTAGTAGTAGTAGTAGTATTACCCCGCTTTATCTCCCCAAAGGGGACTCAATGTAGCTTGACAAAAAAGCATTGGTATACAATTCAAAATATACCAATATACCTCTTGGCTCATTTGGGACAAATTTACTCATTTTATTATTTTTATTATAAGGTATATTATATATTTATTATAATATTATTATATAATATATGCTATATTTTAATTATAATATAATAATACATATAATAATAATAATAATACCCTGCTTTATCTCCCCAAAGGGGACTCAGTGTGGCTTGATTTAAAAAAGCATTGGTATACAATTCAAAATATACCAATATACTACCTAGCTCATTTGGCTCTGTGGGTAAATCCACACTGTGGAACGAATGCAGTTTATTATTTTTCTTATTTTTTGTTATTACTTTTATTATTTAATATAATACATACTGTATTAATTATAATATTATAATATAATACTATATAATCTACTACTTATATTAATAATATAATACTTTTTAAAATATTATACATTTATATATATATATATACACACATACATACATACGCACACATTATATTTATTATTAATTTATATCCCACTTTATCTCCCCAAAGGGCTTAACATAAAATCATTGGTATACAATTCAAAATATACCAATATACAACCACTTTTAACTGATGCTAAGAAATGCTGAGTTTTGTAGTTCTACCAGGGTCTTGAATAGGCATGGGCAAACTTTGGCCCTACAGGTGTTTTGGACTGCAACTCCCACAACTCCCAGTAGGGTGTTAGGAATTGTTGGAGTTGGGAGTCCAAAACACCTGGAAGGCCAAAGTTTGCCCATGCCCGGTCTTGAGCCTTCTCTGTCAAAGAAGGCTGGTACCTTGACAAACTATATATCCCAGGGTTCCATAACCTTGAGCCATGGTAGTCAAAAAGGATATTAAACTATGTTAATGCTACAGTGTGGATGCACCCAATAATTGGACTTTGATTTCAGTTGCTCCGACTCCTGAGATTCACAATTCAATGAGGTTCTCGAAATTCCCTTTCTGTGACTAAATAATTATAATTTAGGAAAGCTGGCAATGAAGATTCCAATTCTTCCCTCAAACTACACATCCCAAGATCCTAAAGGGCCGAAAGGGGGCCACAAGAACAGCATCTTCAAGCTGCTGGAACTGGTCACAGAGTAATTCCAGATTATCTCCTTTGAACCGGATTATACGGCAGTGTGGACTCATATAATCCAGTTCAAAGCAGATAATGTGGATTATGTACTACATGACAGTGCAGAAGGGGCCTGAATCACAGAGTGAATCAATCTACCGCAGCCTTGGGCAAACTTCAGACCTCCAGGTGTTTTGGACTCCCAACTTTGAACTGGATTATATGGCAATGTGGACTCATATAATCCAGTTCAAAGCAGATAATGTGGATTATGTGCTTTGCTAATCTGTACTACATGACAGTGTAGAAGGGGCCTGAATCACCTGAGTGAATCAGTCTACACCAAGTTGGAGTCCAAAACACCTGGGGGCCCGAGTTTGCCCATGTCTTATCTACACTATAGAGTTAACGCAGTTTGAAACCGCTTTAACTGCTATGGCTCAAGGCTATGGACTCATGGGAGTTGTAGTCTAACAAGGCCTTGAGTCATTCTCTGCCTCATCAGACTATAAACCCCAGGATTCCAGAGCATTGAGTCATAGCAGGTAAAGCGGTATCAAACTGCATCAAATCACGGTGCAGATGCAGCCTTCTTTCCCTTTCCGGCCCCTCCTTGGAGGCCAGGCACGGAGGGTGACTCACGTTGCCGCTTCCCTTTTCAGCCCCGCCTGAGCCACACTGAGCGCCAATCCCGAATCAGTCCCGGAATCGATGCGATTCAAAAGACCCCCGACGGAATAGAATGTTCCCCATCTTTCAGACCCCCCTTCATTTACATACCCGGCTCCTCAGAGGCCAATCAGCGGGGTCTTTTGGTCCAGCGGCAACCAATCGGGAGCCTACATCCTTCTCCCTCGCCAGCCAACTCTGGAATGAAGCCCAGCTGCTTCTGCTGGCGGACTTAGGCTACATTCTATCTGCGTGGGCGGAGGAAGGAGAGCGCTGACCAATGGAAACGCTCCGACGGGCGCCTCATCTGCATACGAATGGCTGTAGGCGGCCCGCGGAGACGACTCATCCGGAGGGGAGAGGGAGACAAACAAGGCAGAGGAGGCCACGCCCCTTCGCGCCGATTGGCTAAGACGCACCGGAGTCACTCCGCTGCGTGCGGAGCGGTGGAGACGTGGGAGAAGTGGAGCAAGCGGGGGCGGGGAAAGCAAGCTCTGGAGCTGTGTCAAACTCAACTCAAAGAATGCTGTGATACTGCCACAACTGCCCTAAACCCAACCAGCTAGAATAGATCTGTTAAAGGTGCGTCTACACTGTAAAGTTAACGCAGTTTGATACCACTTTAACTGCCAGGGACTCCTGGAAGCTATAGTTTGGTGAGGCAAGGCTAATGATCTTGCGAAGTTTTCCATAGCATAGGACAGCTAAAGTGGTATTGAACTGCGTTAATTCTACAGTGTTGGCGCACCTTCAATCAGGACTCAGTGGGTGATTGACAGCCATGAAAAATCCCATTTTACTAGGTTATTTATTTTTATTACATTTATTTTTACTCTATTATTATTATTATTATTATTACACTAGCCGTCCCCTGCCACGCGTTGCTGTGGCCCAGTCTGTGTATGTGTGTTTTGTGTGTGTATATATATGTATATATGCGTGTTTGTGTATATATGTGGTTTTCTGCATGCATTGTAATGTAATTTTATTTTTTGTCTTTTTAAATACCTTCTATTTCAGTGTTTTTATGAGTGTTGGTCACTCATTGGCCTGAGAGGTGTATTGTGTCCAAATTTGGTGTCAATTCGCCCAGTGGTTTTTGAGTTATGTTAATCCCACAAATGCACATTACATTTTTATTTATATAGATTTACATTACATAATTATTATTACATTTTTTTATTTTTACTCTATTTATTATTGTTATTATTACATTTCTTAGGAGCCCCCGGTGGTGCAGTGAGTTAAACCCTTGTGGCAGCAGAACTTGCTAAGTGACAAGTCAGCGGTTTGAATCCAGGGAGAGCGGGTTGAGCTCCCTCTGTCAGCTCCAGCTCCCCATGCGAGGACATGAGAGAAACCTCCTACAAGGATGGTAAAACATCAAAACATCCAGGCATACACCGGGCATCGTCCTTGCAGACAGCTAATTATCTCACACCAAAAGCGACTTGTAGTTTCTCAAGTTGCTCCTGACACACACAAAAAATACATGTATTATTTTCCTCTATTATTATTACAATTATTGCATTTACATAAATTTATTCCATTATTACATTTATTATTTTACTCTTATTATTATTACATTTATTATTTTAATTTATTACTGAATACTATTACATTTATTATTTTATTCTATGTATTATTACATTTATTATTCAATATTATTACATTATTCTATTCATTATTATTCTATTCATTATTGAATATTATTACATTTATTATTTTATTCTATTTATTATTACATTTATTATTGAATATTATTACATTATTCTATTCATTATTATTCTATTCATTATTGAATATTATTACATTTATTATTTTATTCTATTTATTATTACATTTATTATTGAATATTATTACATTATTCTATTCATTATTATTCTATTCATTATTGAATATTATTACATTTATTATTTTATTCTATTTATTATTACATTTATTATTGAATATTATTACATTATTTTATTCTATTGAGGATACTTGAGGAACAAATAGATGGGTATCTAGGCTAGGAATTTTGACCAAAATGAAGCATAAAGGCAAAGGTGACAGGAGAGTATTTGTTATTTCATTACAGAATGGATCCCTTTAATGTACTGTTGCACAGGTACGGAACCACTGTTTAACGCTTGATACATATATTTCTTTTGCATGGTTTGTTCTGCTTGATATGGCCTTGTGGCTAATGCAATAAACTAAACTAACTATTCATTATTATTACATTTATTATTTTATTTTGTTATTGAATATTATTACATTTATTATTTTATTCTATTATTATTACATCTATTATTTTTCTCTTTATTAGTAGTACATTCATTGTTTTACTTTATTATTATCACATTATTTTACTCTATTATTCTTCCACTTATTATTTTACTCTATTATTATTTCATTTATTATTTTACTCTATTCTTATTCCATTTATTATTTTACTCTATTATTATTCCATATATTATTTTGCTCTATTATTATTCCATGTATTATTTCACTCTATTATTATTAGGAGGATACGTAAGCACATTTACATTGAAGAAGGTTAGAATAATGGTTTAATCAGAGTTGGACAGTCTTATCTTAAATTACAGTTTTCTGTAAATATTCCAAAACATTTAACCTCCTTATTATTTATTTATTTATTTCCACAATTTCTACCCCGCATCTTCTCAACCCCCGAGGGGGGACTCAGAGCGGCCTCACAACGGCAACAATTTGATGCCAAAAACACAGTATACATATAATAGAAAACCAAAAACAGTCAAAATTAAATACATTAAAATACAGTTAGCATTAAAATACATCATATACATTCACATAAGTTAAAAACAGTATTCCGTCCATAATAGAAGCATTGGGTCATGTCCACCAGTTTATCATTTCAGTCCAATATAAAGTGCTGTATTGTGCTAATGTGCAAACGCCTGGTCCCATAACCAGGATTTCACTTTTTTCCTGAATGCCAGGAGGGATGAGGTAGATCGTATATCAGTAGGGAGCGCATTCCACAGACGGGGAGCCACCACCGAGAAGGCCCTCTCTCTTGTCCCCACCAACCGCATTTGAGAAGTAGGCGGGAGCAAGAGCATGGCCTCCCCGGATGATCTTAAATTACGAGGTGGGACGTAGCGGCAGATGCGTTCGGACAAGTAAGCTGGGCCAGAACCATATAGAGCTTTAAAGGTCAAAACCAGCACTTTGAATTGAGCTCGGAATTGGACAGGCAGCCAGTGGAGCTGACATAACAGGGGGGTTGTATGCTCCCTGTATGTAGCTCCCATTAATAGTCTGGCTGCCGCCCGCTGGACTAATTGCAGTTTCCAAACTGTCTTCAAAGGCAGCCCCACATAGAGTGCATTGCAGTAATCTATTCGGGATGTGACCAGAGCATGGACCACCGTAGCCAGATCAGACTTCCCAAGGTATGGGCGCAGCTGGCGCATGAGTCTTAACTGTGCAAAAGCTCCCCTGGCCACCGCCAAGACCTGGAGTTCCAGGCTCAGCGATGAGTCCAGGATCACTCCCAAGCTGCGAACCTGCGTCTTCAGGGGGAGTGTGACCCCATCCAACACAGGCTGTAACCCTATGCCCTGTTCGGCCTTACGACTGACCAGGAGGACCTCTGTCTTGTCTGGATTCAGTTTCAATTTGCTAGCCCTCATCCAGTCCGACACAACGGCCAAGCACCGGTTCAAAGTCTGGACAGCCTCCTTAGTGACAGGTAGGAAGGAGTGACAGATCTGGACGTCATCTGTGAACAGATAACACCTTACTCCGAAACTCCGAATGATCTCTCCCAGCGGTTTCATGTAGATCTTAAATAACATCGGGGACAGTACTGAACCTTGAGAGACTCCACTGGACAACGGTTGTGGAGCCGAACAGGTGTCACCCAATGACACCTTCTGGGTACGACCCTCCAGGAAGGATTGGAGCCACTGCAAAGCTTATGCCTCAATTAATATAATTTTATTGGTATTTATTTTTGTTTTGAAATGTACCAATAGCTGCTGCATTTTCCCACCCTCGGATTATACTCGAGTGAATACATTTTCCCAGTTTTTTGTGGTAATATTAGGTGCCTCGGCTTATATTCGGGTCAGTTTATACTCCAGTATATACTGGTATGGATATATGTTGTGTATGTGTGTGTATTTGGCTGGAGTTACACTCCAGAAATGTACATGTTCCTACTTACATACAAATTCAACTTAAGAACAAACCTCATAACTTGGGGACCGCCTGAAGAGAGCACTGATGCGCAATAATAATTATTATGATGATGATTATTATTTATACCCCACCACCATCTCCCCAAAGGGGACTCGGGGCGGCTAACATGAGGCCAAGCCCGAAATACAACACATCAAAATAAAATACAAAACAACGAAAAATTACATCACAATAAAATACATAAAGCAACAAGATAAAATAAACAGTTCAAAATAACATAATGAAAAATTGAACACAAAGGGCGGGCCAAATGCACAAGATAGAATGGTAAGGGCTTGCCTTAGTGGGCACTTGTTTGATTGCCGCAGTTTGAAGTCACCTTCGAAATGCATCAAACGGTCAGTGTAGATGGGCCCCGTGCCAAGGAAAACTCCCCAGGAACAGCCTGGAGCAGGAATTCCTTGGTTTGCCATCAATATGGACAGTCAGGGACCCAACTGGGTGCTTTTGCAGAGTTCATATGAGGAAAGCTCTGCACAGAAAACACTTCCATTTCCTAAAAATCTGAAAATAACTAATGCACACACACAGTCTCTCCATATCCTGGGCCCCGAGCAACGTCTGTAGCTATTTTCAGTTGTTACCGGCTGCCTAAGCAGAAGACAAGCAGCCTTTATTTAGCTCCTGCCTCAACGTCACTAGTAAATATAGTTTTTTTTAAAACTATGAGGAAGCAAATGGGATGGTTTTGTGACAATTAAGCATCGATCCTTCCTGCTTTAGGGGACAATACTTTTACTTACTCACTTATTTACTTATGCGATTCCTTATAGCAGGGGTCAGGAACCTATGGCTCGGGAGTCGGGTGTGGCTCTTTTCATGATTGCATTTGGCTCTCCAGAGTAGCCTGGCCCTTCTTTCCTCCTTCCTTCCTTCCTTCCTTCCTTCCTTCCTTCCTTCCTTCCTTCCTTCCTTCCTTCCTTCCTTCCTTCCTTCCTTCCCTTCACCCTTTCCTTCTCTCCTTCCTTTTCCCTCCCTCTCTCCCCTTCCTTCTTTCCTCCATTCTCCCTCTTCCTTCCTTCCTTTCTCCCCCTTCACCCTTTCCTTCTCTCCTATCTTTTCCCTCCTCTCTCCCCTTCCTTCTTTCCTCCATTCTCCCTCTTCATTCCTTCCTTCCTTTCCCCCCTTCCTTCCTTCCCTCCTATCTTTTCCCTCTCCTCTTCCTTCTTTCCTCCATTCTCCCTCTCCTTCCTTCCTTCCCTCCTTCACCCTCTTCTCCCTCCATTCTCCCCCTCCATCCCCCCATCCCTCCCTCTTCCTTCCTCTCTTCTATTCTTTTCCCCAAAGTCTTCCTTTCCTTCTCCTTCCTTTCTTTTCACTCTCGTCTCTCCCCCTTTTCTTATTTTCCCTTCACTATTTTACTTTTCCTCACTCCCTTTCCTTTCTTTTTCCCACCCTTTCTTTTCCTCCCTTCCAATTTCTTTCCTGTCCCTCTCCTGCTTTTCTTTTCTTCCTTTTCCATAGTTCGTTCTTCTTTTCTCTCTCTCCTTTATTTCCTCTGTCTTTCTTTCTTTCTATTCCCCTTCCTTCCATCTTCTTTTCCTTCCCAGAGTCCTGAGCATGCCTTTTGCAGAGCCAGGTCTGAAGTGTCCCGTCATTCTGCCGGGGGAATCCTTTTCTCATTGTATGTACGTATATACTCACATTTAGTGGAATTCAGTCTTAAAATATATTATATATATTATATGGCTCTCACTGAAATAAATTTCCAAATATTTAGTTTTTATGGCTCTCCAAGTCAAAAAGGTTCCCGACCCCTGTCTTATAGTCTGAAGATGATGGTCCTCCAAGTGATGTGTCTTGGCGGTAGATACATAGGTGGCTGTGGAGCCCTATTTTCCGCATGTTCTCCTGCAGTGAGGGCATTGGTTTCTGGGTTGAAGGCGGTCTTGGTCGGGATTAGCTTGACGTGCCTTCCTCTTGGCACGTTTTTCTCTTTCACCCTCCATTTGTGCCTCTTTAAATTCTAAAGCACTGCTGGTCACAGCTGACCTCCAGCTACAGCGCTCAAGCGCCAGGGCTTCCCCATTTTTGGTGTTTATGCCACAGTTTTTAAGGTTAGCTTTGAGCCCATCTTTGAATCTCTTTTCCTGTCTTCCAGCATTTTGTTTCCGAAAAATCTTGCAAATCTCTTGGGAAGACAGGCGGACAAACATCAACGTGCTAGAAGAAGCAAAGACCTTTATCCTTCTATTTCAATCTGTACATGCGGCCTGCTCATTGTTTTGTGTCACAAAAGGGTTTCATTTTATTGTGATTTTATATTGATTGTAGTATGTTACAGTTTATGTTTTTTGTAATTGATTATGTTATGTTTTTTATTGATTTACACATTGTATTGTTGTGCTGTTGTGCTAGGCCTCATGTAAGCTGACCCGAGTCCCCTTTGGGGAGATGGTGCGGGGTACAAATAAAGTTTATTATATTATTATTATTAAAGACCACCAGTATTGAAGTGATGGTCCTCTGCCATCAACTCCGCTGGACTGGCCACATTGTCCGAATGGCCGATCACCATCTCCCAAAGCAGCTATTCTACTCCGAACTCGATACATTTAAACTTGAAATAACTGGGACTTTTCCACAGTTCCACCCACAACACTTACATACAAGCATCTCTTGGTTTACTTCTTACCTCTGGGAAAGAAGCTTCTCTTTACAAAGGTAAAGTTAAAGGTTTTCCCCTGACATTAAGTCCAGTCGTGTCCAACTCTGAGAGGTGGTGCTCATCTCCATTTCTAAGCTGAAGAGCCAGCGTTGTCCATAGACACCTCCAAGATCATGTGGCCAGCATTGACTGCATGGAGCGCCGTTATCTTCCCGCTATAGCAGTACCTATTGAGCTATTCACATTTGCATGTTTTCAAACTGCTAGGTTAGCAGAAGCTGGGGCTAACAGCGGGAGCTCACGCCGCTCCCTGGATTCAAACCTGCATCCTTTCGATCAGCAAGTTCAGCAGCTCAGCGGTTTAACCCAGTATGTCACCGGGGACTCCCTCTCTTTACAAAGGGTTCATCTAAACCAAGCATGGGCCAACTTTGGCCCTCTGATTGTTTTGGACTTCAACTCCCACAATTCCTAACAGGAGTTGAAGTCCAAAACACTTGGAGGGCCAAAGTTGGCCCATGCCTGATCTAAACTGTTGAATGAACGCTGTTTTACACCACTTAATGTCGATGGTTTATTGCTATTGAATATTGGGAGTGATAGTTTTACAAGGTCTTTCGCATTCTTTGCTGAAGAGCATTGGGGCCTCGCCAAACATCAGCTCCATTGAGTCTATAGCATTAAGCCATATCTGTCCAAGTGGCATCAAACTGCATTCATTCTACAAGGCGTTTTCGAAATCTTGTCTAATCTTTGTATATTTTAATAGCCATACCACCCTCTCCATTGGCACCCCCTTGCTGTGGGGGAGAGGCTTGTGTATCCTAATTAAGTTGTGAGCTATGCTGACGGTGTCATAGCCACCGGTAGGGCCTCCCATACCAGACAGGCCACAACCGAAGGGTCTGACAAAGAGCATCAAAGGGCTCTAGGGCTCTAAATGTGGTCATGGGCCTCGATCACATGTAGTTGCATTTCAATCTGTTATTGTATAGCTGTGTTTTTTACTATGTTTTATTGTGTTTTATCGTATTTTAATGATGCCTTGTGTTTTTCGACTGTAAGTCGCCCCGAGCCAGTCGGAGTGGGCGACTGAGAAATCGAAATAATAAATAAATAAATAAAGGGCAGGATGGGCTCTCGAGCCTTTTGGCAACTATCCTAGGAGAAGGAAAACTTTAATTTCAAACCCGGGCAGATGGTGCTTGTCTAACCCTATAAGGTCAACCATCTAGAGCAGTGTTTTTCAACCTTTTTTCAGCCGCAGCACATTTTTTACATTTACAAAATCCTGGGGCACACCACCAACCAAAATGACACAAAATGACACTCTAACACAGTAATACATATAGTTAATATGTTCTTAAATGTATTTATACACTCAGTGTGAAACCTGGGCCTGATTCGATGAACACAACATAGATATCCTGGCAGGATTGGCAGAAAGACACAAACTTCCCACACAGAACTCCCATAACCAAGAGAAAATACTATAAGAGTTTGGTGGGCATTGACCTTGGGTTTTGTAGTTGTAGTTCACCTATAACCAGAGAGCACTGTGGACTCAAAACAATGTTGGATCAGGACCAAACTTGGCATGAATACGCAATATGCCCAAATGTGAACACAGATGGAGTTTGGGGAAAATAGACCTGGACACATCCAACCTCCAAATCATCAACACGCTTGTAGAAAACGTGGGATGAGTCCTTCCTGAATCTTTGTTCGCGAATAAAAGCCAAGAGACCACCTTCCCCTAGACAAGAAATAATCATGACCACAAGATGTCTAAATATATAGTTAAAAGCAGCACAACTTTTTATAAAAGGTTGCATTTTCATTCAAAGTTCTTCATCTGCTTTAAAAAGCCATTAATCTATATATTTCCCCCCTCCAAGTTGGTCGGAAAGTGGATATCATAGTATACTTTTGCTCCAGATCTGACGTCTGATGCATCACCAAGACATAGCTGAGCTCAAACAAATGAAAGGAAAGCAGAATGGCTTGAACCCAGAAATGAAACTGAAAGAATGGGCAAGTCACCAAGCAAAGAAAAAGCTAAGGCTATAAGCTACAGATATCAAGGGGAACTTCCAGACAGAGTCTATATCCTAGATTCTGATCCCAGATTTTCAGTTTATCCCAGATTATCTGGCAGTGCAGACTCATATAATCCAGTTTAAAGAAGAAAACCTGGGATCAAATCCTGGGATATAGGACTCAGAAAGGGCCTTCTTCACCAGGAATACACGTGACTTGAGTGATGTATCCCATCTATAGGTCTTTATTTGGTAGTGAATGTCACAATTAATCCACTGTCATCCCATTCTTGTTGCTACTTTTTAAATGTCCGGGTTTCTCTGTCTCCTTTGTCTCATTTCTGTTGCTGCAAATTGAGGTCCCAAGTTATTTAGTGTCATCACCAAGAATTGAATTCAAAACACAAGCTTATTGGCAACCAGTGCAATTCTTTTGATACTGGCATTGCAAGGGTTTGTATTTATATATCCCAATCACCAGTGAAGATCTGAGTAGGTTGGCCTTTTGCAGCTGACAGATGGTAATTTTGTCAGTGCCGATTGTGTTTAAGTGCAGGCCAAGGTCTTTATTTTTATTTATTATTTCAATTTATATACCACCCTTCCCAAAACTGGTTTACAACAATGAACAACACAATCACAGCATAATTAAAAACATAAAAAAGATTAAGACCAGAGTGGTATATACAGCCTTAGAGATTAAATGCCTGTCGAAAAAGATTGGTCTTACAGTCCCTCCGAAAGGCCTGCAGATCAGTTATTGATCGGGCCTCCTCTGGGAGGGCATTTCAGAGAGTAGGCGCTACTACAGAAAAAGTGCGCTGCCGCGTCGATGACAAGCGGCAGACCTTAAGTGATGGAACCTCCAATAGGTTTTGATCCATGGACTGTAGTGGCCTCTGGGGAATGTGCGGGGAAAGGCAGTCCTTCAGGTACACCGACCCCAGACCATGCAAGGCCTTAAAGGTTAGCACCAAAACTTTGAAGGCAATCCGGTACTCGATAGGGAGCCAGTGCAACCACTGTAAGACTGGTGTGATGTGGCACGATAGTGTCACTCCAGCCAGTAGTCGAGCCACAGCGTTTTGCACCAACTTAAGTTTCCGGATTACCGACAAAGGAAGGCCAATGTAAAGGGCGTTACAGTAGTCCAGACTTGAGATGACCGTGGCCTGGATTACTGTGGCCAGGTCGCCACCGGAAAGGTAGGGCACCAGCAGTGGGTTGGACTGGATGGCCACGAGGTCTCTTCCAACTCTATGGGTCTAGCATGTAAACTTTCCCTGGAGACATGTATGAATGTTTAAACATTCCCTCTCAATGACCAGGAACATATTGCACTTGCAGCAGATAGATAGATAGATAGATGATAGATAGATAGACAGATCACCGAGAGGTGGGAAGGTCAGTTGGCCAGCAAACCTTCAAGTCCAAGAGATGTCAAGTTTTTACTCAGAATTAAATAGGAGCTCCACGGGATGGGCTCCACTGCTCAAATTCTGGTTGGCAAAGTGCACTGCTTCTTTTCGAAGACCATTAGCCTCCTCCTGCTTGGTGCAAACTGGATGTGGCTGCCCACTGCTTGGCACTGGGATGCTGTCAAATGCCGAAGTATCAATGTCGGTGAAGACATCATCCAAAGGAAAGTCCTGGAGGTAGCTGTCAGCCAGGATCTCAAAGTTCCCATACAAGGACTCACAGAGCAACTCATCCTGGGAGAGGGCATCCCAAACACGCATCTCCTCCATAGGATTGGCTTCCTGGGCTTCAGAGTCAGAGCTGGGAAGATCTCCTCGAAGATGAAGCATGAGGTCAGCCACATCCAAACCATGATCTTGTAAGAGATCTTCTCCAATGGAAGGGAATAGATCCACCAATGGATTGTCCCACAAGGGATTTCTTATGGCCATTTGCCCTTGACAGGAGCTAGAGAACTCTGATCCGGTGTCCGTGCTGATTTTCATCCAAGTCCTTGAGTTGTGCATCACGCTAGAAGACATTTCCATCTCCTCCTCTGGCAATTCTTTTTCTTCTTGGTTCCAACTGCCTGGCGGCGGAGTCCAGTTTGTTCCCTCAGAAGGGATCTTGTTTAGGACCGATTCTGGGAGCCAGGCAGCACTTTGCCTAATGTAGCGGTCAGCATTGTTCAACAGGACAAGCATGCGCAGGTCTTCCAAACGCTTCATACGGAAGACAAAAAGCTTCCAATTAGATACATTCAGCAAAAAGGTGTAGTGCTTGTACTCTTGGACCGGGTTACTTTCACCATCGCCATCCTGCTCAGAGGTCCTGCCCTTGGCGCCATGATCAGCCATGGTTTCCCTAGAAGAGGTTAAAAAAAAAAAGGAAAAAGTTCAAGAAACTTGGTCTTCAGAAGTTAGTTTTTGAAATGACCAAATTTAACAAATTTGGCTCTAATATTTGAAACACTCAGATATGGCTTTTATGAACCACCACAGAGATTAAGATCTTCTGGGGAGGCCCTGCTATCGGTCCTGCCTCCTTTGCAAACACAGATAATAATAATAATAATAATAATTTATTTATATTCTGCTCTCTCTCCTCAAGGGGACTCAGGGCGTATTCAAAACATAAAAGGCAAACATGCAATGCCCGAATACAACAGATGATGGGGACGAAAGAAAGAGCCTTCTCAGTGGTGGCCTCTCGGCTGTGGAACTCCCTCCCCAGTGATATTAGATCACCCCCTCCCTCCTTGCCTTCAGGAAGAAAGCGAAAACATGGCTTTGGGACCAAGCCTTTGGAGAATCATTATAGTGCAATAGATGGATATGGAAAATGTGCAATGACTACTGGAATGGCCCCGGATTATGATTGTGGATGGCATGGTTTCAATAGCTGATGTAATCTTTTTAAATGTTTTAATGTGGTTTTAATTTAAATGTTTATTTTAATTGTATTTTGTCTTTGGTGGCATTGAATAGTTAAAGATAAAGGTTTCCTCTGACATTAAGACTAGTTGTCCCATCGTGTCCAACTCTGAGGTTTGGTGCTCATCTTCATTTCTAAGCCGAAGAGCCAGCGTTGTCCGTAGACGCCTCCAAGGTCATGTGGCTAGCATGACTGCATGGAGAATCGTTACCTTCCTGCGGGAGCGGTACCTATTGATTTACTCACATTTACATGTTTTCAAACTGCTAGGTTGGCAGAAGCTGGGGCTAACAGCAGGAGCTCACCCCACTCCCTGGATCCTAATTGCAAACCTTTCGGTCAGAAGAACAGTAATCCATTGCGCCACCAGGGGGCCCTATTGTGTAAAGCCACCTTGAGTCCACTTCAGGGTTGAGAAGGGTGCGGTATAAATAAGGTGTATGTAGGTAACGGTTTTCCCCTGATGTTAAGTCTAGTTGTGTCCAACTCTACGGTTGGTGCTCATTTCCATTTCTAAGCTTTAATGTATTTAATGTATTTTATCTATATGTATTTTATTTATATGTATTTTACCATTTTATGGTCATATGATGTTTTAATTTGTATCAACTCGACAATACTTTAAATTAAATTTGTAGACAATGGATCTGGGCCAAACTTGGCACACAGACCCAACATGGCCAACTGTGAATACAGGTAGGGGACTTTGGGTGATTGTCCTTCAATTCTGGGAGTTGTAGTTCACCCGCATCCTTATACAATTTCTAATGGGAGCATTCAAACAATACAAAACAAAAGCAAAGCCTGGTGTTTTTCTAATAAATAATAGAATCATAGAGTTGGAAGAGACCTCATGGGCCATCTAGTCCAACCCCTTCAAGAAGCAGGAAAATCGCATTCAAAGCACCCCCGACAGATGGCCATCCAGCCTCTGTTTAAAAGCCTCCAAAGAAGAAGCCTCCACCACACTCTGGGGTAGAGAGTTCCACTGCTGAACAGCTCTTAGTCAAGAAGTTCTTCCTAATGTTCAGATGGAATCTCCTGTAGTTTGAAGCCATTGCTCCACATCCTAGTCTCCAGGGCCTGCTCCTTCCTCCCTATGACTTCCTCTCACATATTTATACATGGCTATCATGTCTCCTCTGAGCCTTCTCTTCTTCAGGCTAAACATACCCAGTTCTTTAAGCCGCTCCTCATAGGGCTTGTTCTCCAGACCCTTGATCATTTGAGTTGCCCTCCTCTGGACACTTTCCAGCTTGTCAACATCTCTCTTACATAGTGGTACAGATTACCTAAATTATATTAACATCCCAAAACAAACAATGCTTTCTTCTAATAACCCAGGTCCCCAAGCTAGTATTAGATATTTGTAAAGGTGTCACTAAGCTGCTATGGCTCAATGCAATGGAATCCTGGGAGTTGTAGCATGGCCAAGCACTAGCACTCTGGCAGAGAAGGCTAAAGATCTTATTTATTTATTTATTTATTTACGTCATTTATGTTCCACCCTTCTCACCCCGCAGGGGACTCAGGGCGGATCACAATGCACATATACAGGCAAACATTCAATGCCATTTAACATACAACATACTGTATATAGACAGACATAGCAGCAATTTAACATTCCAGAAATCAGTTAAATTAAGCCTCCCCATTCAAGTGGTACCTAAATTTCCTACTTGACAGATGCAACTGTCTTTCGGGTTGCAAAGGTCGACAATGAGCTACACAAATTGGTCGAGAGCTCACCCCGACCCGGGTTGCCCTCAAACTCATGACCGCTCCCCTCATTCCATAGCACAGAGCCAGGGCTTTCTGACAGGCTTTGATATTATGGCACTGCAGGAAACCTGGTTACCAGAGCCAGGGAAGTTAAAGTGGGTGTCAAACTGCATTACATCTGCAGTGTAGATGCACCCAAAGCAAAGAGGAGGTCAGAGCTTTATAGGTGTAGTCATTCTAGACAAGAAAAAGCAGAATATAAAGAACAACAAATCTAACGAAACAAAACGAACCCACTCTTTGCTACTTCTGAGTATCTCTTCACTTTTTGAGCAGGGTTGCAAAAGAAAGGAGAATAGCTGCTACTTACCAAGCCCAGGGTCCCTCAGGCTTTCTCTCCTTCTCACCAAATTTAGTGAGTTTCATCAGCGTCCACACACTGTTGCGATTTGGTCCCGCTTTTATTCAGAATTATATTGGGAGGTGGTGTTGGGGGAACGGGGTTAGAGTTCATTGGTGGGCTTCCAAAACGGGCGCGGTCTGATTGGCTGTTTCTTTACCTGGTCGCGGCTGCTGCTTCACCCGGCCTCTAGGGGGCACTGCAGGACTCACCTGGGATGAATGCAGGGTAGAAATACAGTGCAACACAAGACAACAGAGAGAGAGAGAGAGAGAGAGAGAGAGAGAGAGAGAGAGAGAGAGATAGATAGATAGATGATAGATAGATAGATAGATACATAGATACATAGATGTATAGATACATAGACAGATAGATATATAGATACATAGATAGATACATAGATATATAGATAGATAGATAGATAGATAGATAGATACATAGATAGATAGATAGATACATACATAGATAGATAAATAGATAGAATAGATAGACAAATAGATAGATAGACTGATAGATAGATATCACTGAGTATATATCACTGGATTGCTGTGACTTAATTCTGGCTTGTATGGCCATATTCCAGAAGCATTCCCTCCTGATATTTTGCCCACATCTATGGCAGGTATCCTCAGAGGTTGTGAGGTCTGTTGGAAACTGGGCAAGTGGAGTTTATATATCTGTGGAATAATGTCCAGGGTGGGAGAAAGAACTCTTGTTTGCTTGAGGCAAACGTGAATGTTGTAACTGGCAGCATTGATTAGCATTGAATGGCCTTGCAGCTTCAAAGCCTGGCTGGTTGCTGCCTGGGGGAATTCTTTCTATGGAGGTGTTAGCTGGCCCTGATTGTTTCTTGTCTGGAACTCTTGTCTGGGTTACAATGTACACATTGCATTTAGACACACAAATACACAAGACAGACAGAAGCAATTTAACATCTGGCCACCAGGGGGAGCTGTCGCACTCCTTCATTCCTCAGCGTGTTTCCTGGAGATCTCTTTTTAAGGCCTCGTAAATCAGTTAAATTAAGCCTCCCCACTATGTGGTACCTTTATTTCCTACTTGACAGATGCAACTGTCTTTCGGGTTGCAAAGGTCGACAACAGGCTACACAATAGGTCGAGAGCCCACCTCAACCCGGGCAGGCCTCGAACTCATGACTCAGTAGAGATCTTATGCAGCTGACACCCAGCCAGCTGCACCACGTTCCCGGTGTGAATTAATGCGCAGTAGAATTAATGCAATTTGTCCTCACTTTAACTGCCATGGCTCAATGCTATGAAATGATGGAAACTGTAGTTTTACAATTTCTTTGGTGCTCCTGCCTCAATAATGTACACCTCCAAATGATTCCATAGCATTAAGCCGTGGCACCCCAAGTCTGTGAAGAGTTCACATTTGCGACTGTTAAAAACCCCTTGAGGGCATGTGAACCACAAACTATTTACATGTAAATACGGTATTGTATGGTTATTTATTTATTGCCATAAGGTAACCCCACCCAGATGGCTGCCTTGCTTTTTGTATGTTAAGTGAGGGCCACTCAATGGATTCTGCCATCCCTGGATTTATCTCCAGGGCTCTACCTTCCCAAATAGCACAGCACACAATGGAAGATTTCTCAACAGGAGGTTTCCTCCCTGGGTGCATCTATCTACACTGAAGAGTTAGTGCAGTTTGGCACCATTTTAATTGCTAAGGCTCAATGCTATGGAACCCTGGCTGTTGTAGTTTGATGAGGCACCAGCACTGTTGGGCAAAGAAGGCTAAAGGCCTAGGAAGACTACAACTCTCAAGGCTTCATAGCATCGAGCCATGGCAATAAAAGTGGGGTCAAACTGCACTAATTCTACACTAATAATAATAATACACTTTATTTATATTCCACTCTTCTCAGATACACATACTTAGCAGACAATCCCTGCCGTTTTCCACATACAACATATAGACGAACAGAGGCAAACTCTGGCCACCAGGGGGAGCTGACGCACTCCTCATCTCTCAGCGTTACCAGCGTCCCTTGTTGTTCCTTCCGCATTCCTCAGCATTCCTGGAGTTCTTTAATGGCCTCATAATTCAGTCAAAATTTGCCTCCCCACTTAATTTGGTATCTTTTTCTCCTACTTGACAGATGCAACTGTCTTTCGGGCTGCAAAGGTCGACAGCAAGCTACACTTAAAGGTCGAGCACTCACCTCAACCCGGGCAGGCCTTGAACTCATGACCTATTGGTCAGAGAGATCTTATGCAGCTGACACTTAGCCAGCTGCGCCACATTCCCGGTAGATATACAGTAGTTATACATCCTGCAAGAGAAAGGGAAAGATGCTTCTACTTTGCTTTCCAAAGCATCGCATACACCCAGCAATAAATTATTTATTGTGTTGTCAAAGGCTTTCATGGCCAGAATCATTGGGTTGCTGTGAGTTTTCTGGGTTGTAAGGCCATATTCCAGAAGCATTCTCTTCTAATGTTTTGCCCACATCTATGGCAGGCATCCTCAGAGGTTGTGAGGTCTGTTGGAAACTGGGCAAGTGGAGTTTATATATGTGTGGAATGTCCAGGGTGGGAGAAAGAACTTTTGTCTGCTTGAGGCAACTGTGAATGTTACAATTGGCCACCTTGATTATTTATTTATTTATTGTTTATTTCAATTATTTATAACCTGCCCTTCTCTACCCCCGAAGGGGGACTCAGAGCAGCTAACAAAAAGGCAACAATTTGATGCCGCATATACAGAGAATAAAACATCAAAAACATCATAAATACAATAAAATAGATTAAAAACAATTAAATCTCAGTAATTAAAATACATAATCGTAGCATTGAATGGCCTTGCAGCTTCAAAGCCTGGCTGGTTGCTGCCTGGGGGGAATTCTTTGTATGGAGGTGTTAGCTGGCCCTGATTGTTTCTTGATCTGGAATTCCCCTGCTTGTTGAGTGTTGCTCTTTATTTACTGTCCTGATTTTAGAGGGTTTTTCCCCCTTAAAAAACAAACTGGAAGCTAGAATTTGTTTATTTTCATGATTTCCACCTTTCTGTTGAAATTTTCCACATTCTTGTGGATTTCAATGGCTTCTCTGTGTAAACTGACTATTTATCACTCAATTATCAAAACCCAATGGGTGACCTTGGGCAAGTCACACTCTCTCAGCCTCAGAGGAAAACCAGGGCAATTCTCTCCAAAAAAATCTTGCCCAGAAACCCAATGAGGGGATTTTCATAAATTATAAATTACCTGAAGTGGGTTGTTGTAGGTTTTTCGGGCTGCATGGCCATGTTCTAGAAGCATTCTCTCCTGATGTTTCGCCTGCATCTATGAAGGCACACAATAACAAGGGATGGAAGTTAGGACAGACATATTGTATTGCAATACTGGTAATAGTAGTAATAGTAATATACATTTATTTACAGTCAATGACCAGCACCAAAAAAAGTACAAATGTCGGAATAAGAACATCTACATTTAGGCATTAAGAAACAATTTCAAAAGCAGAGTTAAAACCCAGTATTGAATTTGATAGTTTAAACAGTATTAAACATTTATATGCTAAAATGACAATGGTAAAAACTGAAGTAAACCGGGAATGTGGCGCAGCTGACTGGGAATCAGCTGCATAAGATCTCTACTGATCAGAAGGTTATGAGTTCGAGGCCTGCCTGGGTTGGGGTGAGCTCTCAACCAATTGTGTAGCTCGTTGTCTGTCTATATATGTTGTATGTCTATGGCATTGAATGTTTGCTTGTATATGTGCATTGTTATCCACCCTGAGTCCCCTGAGGGATGAGAAGAGCGGAATATAAATGACGTAAATAAATAAATAATAAATAAATATTAAACCTTCTAAGAGTGTGCCAGCATCTTGAGACGACAAGCTATTGCTGCTGCACAAAAGCTAGCAACTTTAGCAGTAATTTTGGGGTGTTGGTCAGCCAAATCAACCTAAAACCTTACAGATCTCCTTGGTAACCTTTCTAAAATTGGATTTATAAAATGTTTATGAAGGTCTCGGTAAAAAAAAGCAGTACAACAAAACGTGCTCCACAGTCTCCACTGCCTCAGCCTCACAGGGACATAAGCATTTATCGTATGGTACTTTGTTATATCTTCCCTTCCATGGGGGAGAGGCTTGCGTACCCTAATGAAGTTGTGAGCCATGCTGGCGGTGGCATAATAGCCACCGGTAGGGCCTCCCATGCCAGACAGGTCACAACTGAAGGGTCTGACAAAGAGCGTCAAAGGACAGGATGGGCTCTCTAGCCTTTTGGCAACTATCCTAAGAGAAGGAAAACTCTAAATTCAAACCTGGGCAGATGGTGCTCGTCTAACCCTGTAAGGTCAACCATCTAAGAGAAGGTAACTCTAATCAAACCTACAACCTGAGGACCTCGCTGTCACCGCCCAAGCTTGCTAGGCCCCAGCAGACGAACCTTTGGTTTAAAGGGTGAGGCCAGTTCTGTGCATGCTGCGCTCCACCAGAAAAATCCATTGCATAGGCTCGAAGGACACATCCAACCTCCGAAAAAGCCCTGTAGCGATAGGCATGGGATGAAACGGCAGGTGTAAAGATGCATTGGAAGCCACAGACCCAACCCTGTATGCAGGCGGTTCAGGACTTTCGTCGCTCGAGACTGACCCAGGAGATGACAGTCTTGTTCGGCAGCATCCTGAACAACCAAGGAGAGCACTGCTTGCTCTATATGGAGAGGGGCCTAGAAAAGGTGGCCTAACAAAAGCTTATCCCCATCTACCCGGTTAGCTAGCCAGTAGCCACGGTCAACTGGCATCTTCTTTCCTATCTCGGATTGGCCTTTTTAGTCATTAACTTGTAGAAAGCGTGGGATGAGTCCTTCCTGAATCTTCGTTTGTGAAGAAAAGCCTAGAAGAATATCTTCCCTCCAATACAGCAGAAGGGAATACATTGAATTTAGCCAAAGAGAACACCTTCCTATGTTTTGGGATAATTAGGTAGCCTAAGTACTCTGCAGGAAGAAGTGCCCTTCCATTGATTTGGAAGTCTGAGGTTGCGTTTAGATAGTTTTGCAGCTCAGTGTCCCAGATACGCTGTCGTATGTTTTCTTTGGCTTTTGTGTAGCCCATAGTTAGAATGGTTTTTTGTGAAAATCCAAGGTTTAGGGTTTTCTCATCAAATTAATAATAATAATAACAACAACAATGGAATAACACACTAAAATGTGGCTTGGAGGTTTGCATTCTATTTTAATCTGTACATGCGACCCACTCATTGTTTGTGTCATGAATGGTTTTCTTTTATTATAATTTTCTATTGGTTGTAGTATTTTTATAGCTTACGTTCTATGTAATTGATTATATTGTTTTTATGATTGTTTTTAATATGTTGTTGTGTTGTTGGGCTCAGCCTCATGTAAGCCACCTCGAGTCCCCATTGGGGAGATGGTGGCGGCGTACAAATAATAATAATAATAATTATTATTATTGCAGGAGGTACTTTTCCCAGCCCTAGAAAGTTTTATTTTGCATCCAGCTTTGTGGAGTGGAGTCCATCATATGTATCCATTGGGGGAGATCATCCAGTTTCGGGGTGCGGTGTCATCTGTACGCAGATGATGTCCAGCTCTGTCACTCCTTCCCACCTGCTACTAAGGAGGCTGTTCAAGTCCTGAAGCAGTGTTTGGCCGCTGTAACAGACTGGATGAGGGTGAACAAATTGAAACTAAATCCAAACAAGACAGAGGTACTCCTGGTCAGTCGAAAGGCCGAACAGGGCATAGGGTTACAGCCTGTGCTTGACGGGTTACACTGAAGGTGCAGGTTCGCAGTTTGGGAGTGATCCTGGACTCATCGCTGAGCCAGCTGCGCCCGTACCTTGGGAAGTCTGACTTGGCCACGGTAGTCCATGCTCTAGTTACATCTCGAATAGACTACTGCAACGCTCTCTACATGGGGTTGCCTCTGAATACTGTTCGGAAACTGCAATTAGTCCAATGCTCGGCAGCCATGTTACTAACAGGAGTGGGGTACAGGCAGCATACAACTCCCTTGTTGCGCCAGCTCCACTGGCTGCCAATTAGTTTTCGAGCATAATTCAAAGTGCTGGTTTTAACCTACAAAACCCTATACAGCTCCTGCCCAGTTTACTTGTCTGAATGGATTCTCCCCGATGAACCATCAAGGACATTAAGATCCTCCGGAGAGGCCCTGCTCTCGATCCCGCCATCTTTGCAAGCGCGTCTGGTGGGGACGAGAGACAGGGCCTTCTCTGTTGTGGCCCCTCGGCTGTGGAACTCCCTCCCAAGCGATGTTAGATCTGCCCCCTCCCTGCTGTCCTTCAGGAGGCGAGTGAAGACTTGGATGTGGAACGAGGCCTTCCCAGAATAAGCTGAGATTGATTTCAATCTGAAATGGGTGATCACTTTTATAGACCGAGTTGAATGTGGTTTTAATGGCAATGTGGTTTTTATGTATCTCTGTTTTTATGTATTTTAATATGCTGTTTTAAGATGTTTTATATTTGTATGGCATTGAATTTTGCTGTAAGCCGGTCTGAATCCCTCCTTGGAGGTGAGAAGGTCGGGGTACAACAATTTTAAATAAATAAATAAATATCAAAAGCACAAGACTGCAAACATATTTTGGAATTACATGCAATATCAAACAATTACAAAGAAACTAACTGAGCAAGAGACCTTTGACTTTCCCTTTAACATACCACTTGGCTTAACAAGATACAATCAGCATTAACTAAAAGTTACAAAGTATTTGGCTTCAGGTTCTCAACACAGGGCAAACAAAGCTGGGTCACACCTGACACTGATTTAATCAATTGCAGATATCCAGAAGCCCTAAAGGAGCATTTCCCTTTGGGACTATTTATTTGGGGTTCTCAAAAATGAGGTATTAAATGGTTAAGTAATGTGGCTTATGCGGTGCCTGTGAGGCAGGGAGGCAAAGTTCTCCAGATGTTGCTTTCAAGGTTCAACTCCCATCACCAGCCAAGTCAAGAATGCTGGAAACTAGAGTATCAAAATGTCTGGAGGGTTCTATTTAATCCATTTCAGTGTGGTTAACGCTCCTACTACAAACACTGGGGGGATGGCTCTTCTCAAAGGGAATGTGTATTTATCAGGAATATGCCAGCCAGGAGTGGGGCAACCCCCCCCCCCCCAAATTAAGCATCATCGGTGACCTTGGAAGAGGAGAAGGCAGCAAAGTAGGTAGGATTCCCAGTCAAGGTTTGACTAAAGCAGTGTTTCTCAACCTTCCTAATGCCGTGACCCCTTAATACAGTTCCTCATGTTGTGGTGACCCCCAACAATAACATTATTTTTGTTGCTACTTCATAACTGTAATTTTGCTCCTGTTATGAATCGCAATATTAATATCTGATATGCAAGATGTATTTATCATTCACTGGACCAAATTTGGCACAAACACCCAATACACCCAAATTTGAATACTGGTAAGGTGGGGATGATTTTGTCATTTGGGACTTGGAGTTGCTGGGATTTCTGGTTCACCTATAATCAAAAAGCATTATGAACTCCACCAATGATGGAATTGAACCAAACTTGGCACACAGATCTCCCATGACCAACAGAAAATACTGGAAGGGTTTGGTGGGCTTTGATCTTGTGTTTTGGAGTTGTAGTTCACCTACATTCAAAGAGCACTGTGGACTCAAACAATGATGGATCTGGATCAAACTTGGCACAAATACTCAATATGCCCAAATGTGAATACTGGTGGAGCTTGGGGACAATGAACCTTGGCATTTGGAAGTTGTAGTTGCTGGGATTTATAGTTTACCTACAATCAAATCCCACTGATAGAATGAATCCCACTGATAGAATTGGGTCAAACTTCCCACACAGAACCCCCATGACCAACAGAAAATACTGTGTTTTCCAATGTTTTTTGGCAACCCCTCTGACACCCCCTTGCTACCTTCAGGTTGAGAAACACTGGACTAAAGTGCATTGTAGGTAGCGGAATTAGCCACAGATCCTATGTGAGAGAGAAGGATGGATGACTTAGGCCAAAGGGAAATCATGTAGTCAGTTGGGGTTGGGCTTAGTAATACATATGAAAGTAAAGGTAAAGGTTTCCCCTTGACATTAAGTCTAGTCGTAGACTTAATAGAAGCGCTAGGTGTTCCCGAAGTAGCTTCCCCTTTTGCTTTGGCTCAGCACTAAGATTAACATATTACATGACTCTAGCATGCACCCTAATTTTGGGAAGTTAAGGTAAAGGTTACCCCCAACATTAAGTCTAGTTGTGTCTGACTCTGGTGGGGGTGGTACTCATCTCCATTTCTAAGCCGAAGAGCCAGCGTTGTATGTAGACACCTCCAAGGTCATGTGGCCAGCATGACTGCATGGAGCACAGTTCCTATCGAAGCTGTACCTATTGATTTACCCACATTTGCATGTTTTCAAACTGCTAAGTTGGCAGAAGCTGGGGCTAACAGTAGGAGCTCACCCTGCATTTGAACTGCCAACCTTTTTGTCAGCAAGTTCAGCAGCTCAGTGGTTTAATACACTGCACCAACAGGGGCTTCAATACATATGTAGATACTGGTTATATTAGCCTATCAGCTATGCAGATTCTATATGTATATGTGTGTGTGTTCATATATCTGATGAACACAGGGCCAGTCATCCCGTGGCTGCCAAGATAAACTGAAATTTCAGTTCCCAGCATTCCTCACCCTAGGCTTGGCTGGGTAATACAACTCCTGGGAACTATAGTACAACCCAAATTCAATCGATTAATGCATTTAGGAATTGTTGGGAAATAGTAGTTCAAAGTCCACTCTCTTTGTCCTTCAAATTACTAAGAACCATTGGGAAATACACCTTCATGAAGCCCTCTCCACCTCCTTTCCCATTTACTACGATAGCAATGGAGCTCTAGGCAGTATAGGTTTGGGTTGCTGTTAGTTTTCCAGGCTGTATGGTTATGTTCCGGAGCATTCTCTCCCGACATTTTGCCCACATCGATGGCAGGCATCCTCAGAGGTAGTGAGGTCTGTTGGAAACTAGACAAATGAGGTTTATATGTCTGTGGAATGTCCAGGGTGGGAGAAAGAACTCTTGTCTCTTTGAGCCAAGTGTGAACGTTGCAGCTGGCCACTTTGATTAGCATTGAATGGCCTTGTAGCTCCAAAGCTTGGCTGTTTCCTGCCTGGGAGAATCCTTTGTTGGAAGGGATTAGCTGACCCTGATTAATTCTTGTCTGGTATTCCCCTGTTTTTTTGGGGTGTTGCTCTTTATTTACTGTTCTGATTTTAGAGGATTTTAAAAATACTGGTAACCAGATTTTGTTCATCTTCATCTGGCTACTAGTAGTAAAAACTCGAATATCGGGACAGTAAATAAAGTTTCCTCACAACCTCTTGCCACAGATGCAGGTGAAATGTCAGGAGAGAATGCTTCTAGAACATAGTAGCCCGAAAAACCTACTATAACCCAGTGAACCAAGTTTGGCACAAATACCCCAGAAATCCAAATTTAAATACTGGTGGGCAGGGCCGTAGCCAGGATTTTGATTCGGGGGGGCTGAGACTGGGTGGAAGAGGGTCTACCCTAGCAAACCTTTTGTATTGTTATCCCAATAACCCCATTAATGTGGGATATAATGAGCATGGTGATCAGATCATGATATGAATAAACATAACAGTTTAAATAATGTACCAGTAAGGCCTTTTCATGGGACCACCCTGAGAATTTCGGGGCCTGAAGCCCCCTTAGCCCCCCCTGGCTACATGCCTGCTGGTGGGGTAGGGGGGATTGATTTTGTCATTTGGGAGTTGTAGTTGCTGGGATTTATAGTTCATCTACAATCAAAGAGCATTCTCAGCTCCTTAATGATGGAATAGAATCAATCTTGGCACACAGAACTCCCATGACCAACCAGAAAATACTTGAAAATACTTGAAGGGTCTGGTGGGCATTGACCTTGAGTTTGGGAGTTGTAGTTCACCTACATCCAGAGAGCACTGTGGACTCAAACAATGATGGATCTGGACCAAACTAGGCAGGAATACTCAATATGTCCAAGTGTGAACACTGGTGGAGTTTGGGGAAAATAGACCTTGACATTTGGGAGTTGTAGTTGCTGGGATTTATAGTTTGCCTACAATCAAAGAGCATTCTGAACCACACCGAAGATAGAATTGGGCAAAACTTCCCACACAGAACCTGAAACCTTCCCACACAAGGACCCCAAGATCTTTTCCCTTAGTATTTGTATCTCTTACTATTTTAATCTGAATCCTTTTATTGTCATAAGTCTGTTAATGTTTATTTCTCATTTTTTGGTATTGTGTGATTTAATTATGGCATCGAATGTTTGCCTTTTTATATGTATGAAAACCAACCTGAACGGGAATTCCTGACATGAAACTATCAGGGCCAGCTAACGCCTCCCAACAAAGGATTACCCCAAGCAGGAAGCAAGCAGGCTTTGAGGCTGCAGGGCCATTCAATCAAGGTGGTCAATTGCAACATCCACACTTGCTTCAAACAGACAATAGCTCTTTTTGCCACACTGGACATTCCTATGGTATCCCAGCCTCTTAGTGTGACCCCCCCCCTCCTTGTGTGGCCTCCCTGTCTACTTGTGTGACCCCCCCAGCCCAGTGGGCCAAGCCAGGTACCATAAGAACATAAGAACAATGGTGCTAGAAGATCAGGCCCAGGATGAGGAAGATGGATGGCCTGGGGTGGACACTTCTGTAGATGCAGACCCATCTTGGGATAATGATTGGTTGCATGGTTATCTGCCCGAGGAAGGGGTTAATGAAGATTCTATGGAAATCAGCTTTGAAACTGCAGGTGAGAATTCCTTTGACCTTGACTCTCAAAGGAACCCTTCTCCTTTGCCAGCTGGGGCTGAGAGAATTGGGGAGGAAGACTTTTCCCACCAAGATAGTCCACCTGGTGCGACTAACGAGCAAGGGAGTTTTGACCGAAGAGCGAGCACCCGTTCGAGGCGGAGAGATTGGAATGTAAAACATGGGATTCAGTGGAACCCCAGAAGATAGAGTTGCTTTTAAGACGGGCCCTGGGAAAAGTCCAGTAGACTGGAAGCTACGTTTGGACTGAACGGTTCTGGACACCAAGTCTCCAAGATCAAGGCTTTGCTGGGGCTGGTTTTGCCCGGAGCTCCAAGTACCTTGTCGACTGTTGTTTTGGTCTGCCTAGACCAGGGGTGCTCACACTTTTTCAGCATGCGAGCTACTGATTAAAAAACCAAGTCCCAAAGATCACCTACTCAGAAATGTAAAACATATAACTATTTTCTTATTTATTTATTTATTTATATTTATTATTCATTTTTATGTTCCGCTCCTTCCAGCAGGCTCAGGGCAGTTTACATAAAATGAAGTTATAAAACATCAACATTTCAATTTAATAACAACAATATAAAACAGAGCATAAAAATACATCCAACCACCCCATTTGTCCCACACTGCCATATTACCACACATATTATCAGCCAGAAAGTAAGAAGAGAGGCTTTTGAACTGCAAGGCCATTTAATACTCAGCAAGGTAAACAAAGGGGCATGCAAAAATACATCCAACCACCCCATTTGTCCCACACTGCCATATTACCACACATATTATCAGCCAGAAAGTAAGAAGAGAGGCTTTTGAACTGCAAGGCCATTTAATACTCAGCAAGGTAAACAAAGGGACAGGCAAAAATACATCCAACCACCCCATTTGTCCACACTGCCATATTACCACACATATTATCAGCCAGAAAGTAATATGGCAGTGTGGGACATGCAAAAATACATCCAACCACCCCATTTGTCCCACACTGCCATATTACCACACATATTATCAGCCAGAAAGTAAGAAGAGAGGCTTTTGAACTGCAAGGCCATTTAATACTCAGCAAGGTAAACAAAGGGGCATGCATAAATACATCCAACCACCCCATTTCTCCCACACTGCCATATTACCACACATATTATCAGCCAGAAAGTAAGAAGAGAGGCTTTTGAACTGCAAGGCCATTTAATACTCAGCAAGGTAAACAAAGGGGCATGCAAAAATACATCCAACCACCCCATTTCTCCCACACTGCCATATTACCACACATATTATCAGCCAGAAAGTAAGAAGAGAGGCTTTTGAACTGCAAGGCCATTTAATACTCAGCAAGGTAAACAAAGGGGCATGCAAAAATACATCCAACCACCCCATTTCTCCCACACTGCCATATTACCACACATATTATCAGCCAGAAAGTAAGAAGAGAGGCTTTTGAAATGCAAGGCCATTTAATACTCAGCAAGGTAAACAAAGGGGCATGCAAAAATACATCCAACCACCCCATTTCTCCCACACTGCCATATTACCACACATATTATCAGCCAGAAAGTAAGAAGAGAGGCTTTTGAACTGCAAGGCCATTTAATACTCAGCAAGGTAAACAAAGGGGCATGCAAAAATACATCCAACCACCCCATTTCTCCCACACTGCCATATTACCACACATATTATCAGCCAGAAAGTAAGAAGAGAGGCTTTTGAACTGCAAGGCCATTTAATACTCAGCAAGGTAAACAAAGGGGCATGCAAAAATACATCCAACCACCCCATTTCTCCCACACTGCCATATTCCCCAACATATATTTATCAAGGAACAAAGCAAGCAAAGAGGCATTGGAGCTAAAAGGCCATTTTTAAACATTAAAAATAAACAAAGAGACATGCCACAGAACAATCAAGCACCCACTCCAAAGTAAAAAGACCGACTTTTGAGATGCGGTAAGGAAATGACCCCAAAGCGTCCTCCTTCTTCTCCTCCGTTGTTGCTCCTATTTCCACGCCGCCAGCATGCAGCCTCCAAGAGCTCAGGAGAAGTCCGAGAGGCAGAATGGGCGCTTCTGTGCATGCGCGCGGGGCCAGCCATGCATCGCGTCATCCAGGCCCGCCCTCTTTGGTCTCCTACGACTCTGAGTGGCTGGAGAAGGACGGAGGGAGGAGGAGGAATCCAAAAGAGGGGGCCCATTCTGCCTCTTGGACTCTGGAGCTTTTGGAGGTGGCGAGAGCAGGAGCGGGGAGGAGCAATGACGGAGGACTTCTTTGCAGCGTGTAGGGGCGTGTGAAGAGGACCAACAGCAAAAAACCTGGTCAGGGGTTTGAAGATCACCAGGATGAGGCCCAAAGATCGCCCTGGTGATCATGATCACCATTCTGAGCACCCCTGGCCTGGACTCTAAGTTCCTGTTTCGGCCACCAAAGCGGCCTGCCTTTGTTTTGGATTGCTTTCACTGGGACTCACTCCGCTTCGGAGAACTTTTGCAGTTTTACTTTGGGACTTACCTTTGCTTCTTCCCTTTACCTTTTTGGACTATATTATTCTAAATAAAAGTAGTTTCTAGAGCCATGTGTGTGTGTGATCTATGGGGGGGGGGCACGTTCCTGGTCTGAGACACAACAATTCCACAGTGATATACTGTAAACCTCACTTGCCTAGTTTCCAACAAACCTCACAACCTCTGAGGATGCCTGCTATAGATGTGGGCGAAACGTCACGACAGAATGCTTCTTAATTTATACAGACAATGGTTCTTTCTCCCACCCTGGACATTCCACAGGTTTATACTACTTGCTTCACTACCAACAGAATCTCTGAAAATGCCAGGCACAGATGCAGGCAAAACGTCAGGAGAGAATGCTGCTGAAACATTATCTCCTGGAAAGCTCACAGCAACCCAGTGATTCTGGCCACGAAAGCCTTTGACAACACAGTATAGTGTTGCCTGCATATACCTCTCTCATTCGCACACCACCTCTTTAGACCTTTTCCCCATTTGATTCATCGGCACCAGGTGTATTGCATGACTGTTAAGGACAGATGGCCATCCAGCCTCTGTTTAAAAGCTTCCAAAAAGGAGCCTCCACCAGCCACCACCTTCCAGGGCAGAGAGTTCCACTGCTGAACAGTTCTCGGTGTCAGGAAGTTCTTCCTAATGTTCAGGTAGAATCTCCTTGTTGTTTAAATCAGTGTTTCCTGTGGCACACTGGTGTGCTGTAAGCGATCATCAGGTGTGCCGTGGGAAATGGAAACCTCCAATACCCTTTCTTCCCCCTCCTCTCGAACACTTACTTTTTCTTCTCCACTTGGGCTCCCTTCTTCCCAGCCTCGCTCTGATCGCTTTGCCTCACTTTGCTCACGCTGCCGCCATTTTGATCTGAGGGGGCAGCGTGAGCGTGTTCAGGAGGGGAGAAGACGTGGGGCGGGTCTGCGCAGTAGCGCTCGCACGGGACATGTCTTCCTCCCTCCCCCCTCCCCTCCTAAAGAAGGGAGCCCGAGTGGAGATGAAAAAGTAAGTGTTCGGCAGGAGAGGGAAGAAAGGGCGCGAAGGGGAAGGGGGAGGAAGAGGTCTCTGTCGAAAGCTGGCATGGGCAAACTTGGACCTTCCAGATGTTTTGGACTCCAACTCCCACCATTCCTAGCAGCCTCAGGCCCTTTTCCCCCCTCAGCCATTTAAGCAGGAAAGGGCCTCAGGCTGTTCGTAATGGTGGGAGTTGAAGTCCAAAGCGCCCAGAGGGCCGAAGTTTTCCCATGCCTGTTTTAGGGACCTTAAAGTGGTGAGCCTCCTTCCAACATTGTGATTCTGGATAGAAAACAACAACATAACATTGTTTGAGTCCACAGTGCTCTCTGGGTGTAGGTGAACTACAACTTCCAAACTCAGGGTCAATTCCCAAGCAAACCCTTTCAGTACTTTCTGTTGGTAATGAGAGTTCAATAGGCCAAGTTTGGTTCAATTCCATTGTTGCAAGAGTTCAGGATGCTCTTTGATTGTGTGTTAACTATAAATCCCGGAAACTGTAAGTCTCAAATGTCAAGGTCTATTTTCCCCAAACTCCATCTGTGTTCACATTTGGGCATATTGAGTATTCATGCCAAGTTTGGTCCTGATCCACCATTGTTTGAGTCCACAATGCTCTCTGGATATAGATGAACTACAACTCCAAACTTCAAGGTCAATGACCACCAAACTCTTATAGTATTTTCTCTTGGTTATGGGAGTTCTGTGTGGGAAGTTTGTGTCTTTCTGCCATTCCTGCCAGGATATCTATGTTGTGTTCATTGAAACAGGCCCAGGTTTCACACTGAGTGTATAAATACATTTAAAACATATCAACTATCTGTATGACTGTGTTAAGAGTGTCATTTTGGTTGGTGGTGTGCCGCGATTTTGTAAATGTAAAAAATGTGCTGCGGCTCAAAAAAGGTTGTAAAACACTGGTTTAAAGCTATTGCTCCACATCCTAGTCTTCCAGGGCAGCAGAAACAAGCTTGCTCCCTCCTCCCTATGACTTCCTCTCACATATTTATACCTGGCTATCATGTCTACTCTCAGCCTTCTCTTCTTCAGGCTAAACATGCCCAGCTCTTTAAGCCGCTCCTCATAGGGCTTGTTCTCCAGACCCTTTATCATTTGAGTCGCCCTCCTCTGGACACATTCCAGCTTGCCAACATCTCTCTTCAATTGTGGTGCCCAAAATTGGACACAATATTCCAGGTGTGGTCTAACCAAGGCAGAATAGAGGGGTAGCATGACTCCCCTGGATGTAGACCAGGCCTGGGCAAACTTCAGCCCTCCAGGTGTTTTGGACTTCAACTCCCACAATTCCTAATAGGCTGTTAGGAATTGTGGGAGTTGAAGTCCAAAACACCTGGAGGGCTGAAGTTTGCCCAGGCCTGGCCTAGACACTACAGTGTTCCTTCCCTTATTGCTGGGGTTAGGTTCCAGGACCTCCCGCAATAAGTGAAAAACCATGATGTAGGGATGCTCTATTTAAATATTTATACATTATTTTAGTAGTTATACACTATTTTAAGTCCTTAGAAACTTAAAATAAATTGAAGGAAAGGGAGGAAAGGCCCTTCAAGGCTGGAGGAAGGGAGGGAGGACTGAGGAGGGAAAGTGCCTTGGAGAGCGGCGGTGGCAAAACCCACAAAACAGTGAAAATACCAAGCTCAATTAAACTGCCCAAGTTTTGATCAAGAAGCTCCATGTCTGTGATTGGGAATGCATACAGCTTGGCACTAAGGTGGGGATGCTGTCAAACTCTGGTGTATTAATGTTGGCTGGAAAAAAACATTTCAAGGCAGGCTGCAGAGATATTTATTTATTTATTGCACTTATATACCACTTTTCTCACCCTTGGCAAAATTCAATGCCTTACATGTATAAAACAAGACATATCAAAACAAGAATGACAATAGATTAAAACCATTAAAATTATAAAACTATAAAAACAAGTCATACACAATTCATAAAACATTTCGGCCTTGCACAAACCCTACTTCCATATTTCTGTCATTCTCAGAATGCCTTCTTAAATAACCAGGTCTTAAGTTGCTTTCTAAAAGCTAGGAGGAAGGGGGGCGATGTGACCTCATTGTGAAGGGAGTTCCACAGCCGAGGGGCCACCACCGAGAAGGCCCTGTCCCTCATCCCTGCCAATTGCACCTGAGAAGGCAGCAGGACTGAGAGTAGGGCCTCCCTAGTAGATCTTATTCTAGCTGGCTCATAGGGAGAGATGAGTTTGGTCAGGTAAGCTGGACTGGAACCGTTTAGGGATTTATAGGCTTTGAATTCTGTTCAATAGCAGACTCGCAGCCAGTGGAGCTGACGCAACAGGGAAGTTGTATGCTCCCTGTATGTCACTTTGGTGAGCAACCTGGCTACTGCTTGTTGGACTACTTGAAGCTTCTGAACAGTCTTCAAAGGCAACCCCATGTAGAGCATGTTGCAGTAGTCTATCCTACATTTAATGAAAGTCTGGATCACCATAGCCAAGTCTGGCTTCTCAAGGTACAGGTGAAGCTGGTGCACTAGTTTTAATTGTGCGAATGCTCCCCTGGACACCGCCAAAACTTGAGGTTCCAGGTTCAGCAACGAGTCCAGGACAACTCCCATGCTGCAAACTCCCAAATACAGGGTCAGAGTTTTTACATTCAGGAAAGGGCATCTCAATGCTGGTATGTGTTTCAAAGTTTGCAGCCAAGCTTTGTGAAGGCACAGAGCTGGTTACATCAATATCAAGAGTTCATAGGAGGATGCTTCAGGAGAATAGATCTCTGTGGATCATTGTGCAAAAGTGGCAATTTGTCCTCCTCAAAAGCCAGGACACTCCGATGCTGTGTCAGTGCTGATGTTCAGTTTCCTCGAGGAGGAATCCTTCATTTTCTTGGCCCCAAATGATTTCCTCGGCCGGGGACACTGGTTTGGAAACCAGTTCTTGATCTGCTTGATTCAGGAGCTGGTCCACTCTTTTCCTAATGTAGTGGTCTGCGTTATTGAGAAGGACCCCCATGCGGAGGTCAGTCGATTGCTTCTCCTTGAAGACAAAGAGTTTCCAATGGGATACATCCTTCAAGTAGGTGCAGCGCTTGTATTGCTGCACTGGGCTTTCTGCGCCATCGCTGTCCTGCTCACAGGTCTTGTACTTGATGCTCTGAGCCCCCATTGTTTCTACAGGAGACAAAAAATAGAAAAGGCACATCAGAATGGCAGAGGAACAGCCACAGTGTGG
Source organism: Anolis apletophallus (assembly GCA_030556195.1). Taxonomy (NCBI): domain Eukaryota; kingdom Metazoa; phylum Chordata; class Lepidosauria; order Squamata; family Anolidae; genus Anolis; species Anolis apletophallus. The sequence continues at coordinate 17,895,676 of JARBWK010000011.1, forward strand.
GTCACACTTTATATTTATTCATTTAATTATTTCGATTTGTTAGTCGCCCCCTCCGATATGTTTATTATGTTTGTTTACACCCCACTTTTCTCTCCTGAAGAAGACTCAAAGCAGCTTACATTAAAAGTATGACCACACAATTTAAAAATATACGAACATTAAGACAGTGTTAAAAAGTCAGTTTAAAATCAATTTTGTCCAGTTTATCGTTTATTGCAGGGGTGCTCACACTTTTTCAGCATGCGAGCTACTTATAGAACACCCAAGTCAACATGATCTACCTACCCACTACTCCGAGAGCCATGAAAGCAAAATATTTGGAAATGTATTTCAGTGAGAGCCATATAATATTATCATCATTATTATTATGAATAAATTCAGGGGCTTATTATACTCACATTTAGTTGAATTCAGTCTTAAAATATATTATATGGCTCTCACTGAAATACATTTCCAAATATTTTGCCTTTATGGCTCTCTGAGTATTGGGTAGGTAGGTCATTTTGACTTGGTTGTTTGATAAGTAGCTCGCATGCTGAAAAGGTGTGAGCACCCCTGGACTAGACTATACCAAGAAGTTAATCAACACACCACTCTACTACAGGTTTTCTTTTCTTTCTTTATTCCCTCTTTTTTTGTCTTTATTTTCTACCTTAGTATCCTTTTTTTTAAAAAAAATTATCTGTTAGAATTTCTCCTCTAATTTTTTATTTTATTTTATTAGTACCTTCTATTTTTACTAAGTAATAATGGACAGTTACATATTTCAATTCAGAGAGAGGGAAAGAGAGGGGGAACATATTTCAATTCAGAGAGAAAGGGATAGAGAGGGAGAGAGAGAGGGAGAGAGGGGGGGAGAGGGGGAACATATTTCCATTCAGAGAGAGAGGGAGAGAGGGAGAGAGAGGGGGGGAACATATTTCAATTCAGAGAGAGAGGGATAGAGAGAGAGGGAGAGAGAGGAGGAACATATTTCAATTCAGAGAGAAAGGGAGAGAGAGGGGGAGAGAGGGAACATATTTCAATTCAGAGAGAGGGATAGAGAGAGAGGGAACATATTTCAATTCAGAGAGAAAGGGATAGAGAGGGATAGAGAGGGAGAGGGGGGGAGGGATTGAGAGGCAGATTGAGAGAGGGAGAGGGAGATTGAGAGAGGGAGAGATTGAGATTGAGAGGGAGAGAGGGAGAGAGGGAGAGAGGGGAGAGAGGGAGAGAGGGAGGGAGAGGGAGAGAGAGGGAGAGAGGGAGGGAGAGGGAGAGAGGGAGAGAGGGAGAGAGAGGAGAGAGGGAGAGAGGGAGAGAGGGAGAGAGGGAGGGACAGAGAGACAGAGGGAGAGAGAGAGAGGGAGAGATTGAGAGAGAGGGAGAGAGAGATTGAGAGAGAGGGAGAGAGACAGAGAGAGGGAGAGAGATTGAGAGGGAGAGAGATTGAGAGGGAGAGAGATTGAGAGAGGGAGAGAGATTGAGAAAGGGAGAGAGATTGAGAGAGGGAGAGAGATTGAGAGAGGGAGGGACAGAGGGACAGAGGGAGAGAGAGAGAGGAAGAGATTGAGAGAGAGGGAGAGATTGAGAGAGAGGGAGAGATTGAGAGAGAGAGATTGAGAGGGGGAGAGATTGAGAGAGGGAGAGAGATTGAGAGAGGGAGGGACAGAGGGAGAGAGAGAGAGGAAGAGATTGAGAGAGAGGGAGAGATTGAGAGAGAGGAAGGGAGAGATTGAGAGAGAGACTGAGAGAGGGAGAGAGATTGAGAGGGAGAGATTGAGAGGGGGAGAGATTGAGAGAGGGAGAGAGATTGAGAGAGGGAGATTGAGAGATGGAGATTGTGAGATAGACATTATTGCTTTGGACTTATTTTCTCTCTCTATTTTTCTCTTTTCTTAACACCATCAATAGATATACATTTTATTACAGAGAACTCTTTTATAAAATTTCAAATAAAGATTTATTTATTTTTTCTTTAAAAAAGTAATTGTGGGAGTCAGGCATGTAGCCGAAATTCTCAGGGTGGTCCACGAAAAGGCCTTACTGGTACATTATTTAAACTGTTATGTGCATTTATATCATGATCCCACATTCATGGGGTTATTGGGATAACAATACAAAAGGTTTGCTAGGGTAGACCCTCTTCCACCCAGTCTCCCCCGAACCAAAATCTTGGCTACGGCCCTGGTGGGAGTTGAAGTCCAAAGCATGCCCATGCCTGGTCTAGAAGTTTGAGAACCGTGGGGAAAATGTAGTGGAGGAGGAGGAAAGGCAGAAAAGCGGCTCCTGGAAAATGGAACAGTTCAGTGAAACCTTCGGATCTGCCTGCGGATGAAAGAGAAGCAAGGCTACTTACTCAATAAATCGAATTCGGAGTGGAAGTAGAAGAGGGTCGCGTGAAGTCTCTCTCTCTCTCTCCCCAAAGTTGTCTTCTTCTAAGATGCAGCTGCAACACCAAGAGCGACTTCCACAAGCAATGTATGTCCAGGGCAGGCGATGCTCTCGCAGTGAGAGGCTGGGATTCGGCGGCCGCTTTAAATCCGGGGAAGGGGCTAGGCGGCCTTGGCGGTCATTGGTGGGATTCCAAAAGGCGCGCTCTGATTGGCTGCATCCTTACCTGGATCAAAGTCAGGTAAAGGCGCAGCTGCCTCTTTGTACGGCCTTTAGGGGGCGCTATTGCCATGAGTCGGAAAGGCCATTCAAAGTATAATATTTTTTCTTTGCTTGTGTCTGGAGCGACTTGAGAAACTGCAAGTTGCTTCTGGTGGGAGAGAATTGGCCATCTGCAAGGATGTTGCCCATAGGGATGCCTGGATGTTTGATGTTTTACCAACCTTGTGGGAGCCCTCGGTGGCGTAAATTATTTGTTATTCATATTCATATTCATATTAATTAATATAAAATAAACACTATGTATTGTTTTTATTATGTGATGTTTTAATATGTGATTTTATTGTAATTTTTGTAATAGCCTCTAATGGGGCTTAATTGTAATGCCGTCCTGAGTCCCCCTTTGGGGGTTGAGAAATGACGGGATATAAATGCGAGAAATAAATAATAAATATTATATTAATAATATTTGTTTATTTATTTACGGCATTTATATGCCGCCTTTCTCCGAGCGGCTTACAAGTAAAATGTAAATACAATATATTTTATTACTGCCATAGCATAATATTAATATTATATATTACATTGTACTATAACATTATACCGTAATATTATTAGTAATATTACATGTAATATAAAATATATAATTATAATATCATATTATTAGTAGTAGTATTATATTGTATTACATTATAATATTATCAATATTATATGTATATATAATATATATTATATTATATTCTCACCCCAAAGGGGACTCAGAGCGGCTTACAAGTAAAATGTAAATTCAATATATTATGTAATTGCCATAGCACAATATTAATATTATATATTACATTGTACTGTAATATATACCGTAATATTAGTAGTAATATTAAATGTACTATAAAATATTTAACTATCATATATTAGTATTCGTATTATATTGTATTACATTATAATATTATCAATATTATATGTACATACAATATATATTATATTATATTTCCACCCCAAAGGGGACTTAGAGCAGCTTACAAGTAAAATGTTAATACAATATATTATATTATTGCCATAGCACAATATTATCGATTACATTGTACTATAACATTATACCATAATATTATTAGTAATATTACATGTAATATAAAATATATAATTATAATATATTATTAGTATTAGTAGTATTATATTGTATGGAATTATAATATTATCATTATATTATATTATATTATATTATATTATATTATATTATATTATATTATATTATATTATATTATATTATATTATATTATATTATATTATATTATAAGCACAGAGCAGGAGGCAAGACGGAACTGCCTTCCTGGCCTCTCTCTTCACTGATTATTAATATATTATTATTATTATTATTATTGAGCACCCAGTCAGAACTGAAGACCGACAGATTGAAAATCCGAATCCAGGGAGAGCGTGGATGAGCTCCCTCTGTCAGCTCCAGCTCTCCATGCGGGAACGTAAGAAAAGCTGTTTTACAAGGATGGTAAAACATCAAAACATCTGGGCGTCCCCTGGGCAATGTCTGTTAGGAATTGTGGGAGTTGAAGTCCAAAACACCTGGAGGGCCAAAGTTTGCACATGCCTGGTCTAACTCAAGGGCAAACATTGGTATACACTTAGCATCCCTGCTTTGGTTTCCACCACACAAAAAATCTGTAAGGCTACATATTTTGGCCTCTTACAGATAGGTTTCGAGAGGTGTTAAAAACCCTGTGAAGGAATGCAAAGAACACATCAATTCACACTTGATTGAGGTGTTATCTTGTTGTTTCAGCCTCCTGCAACTGCCAGGTGACTCCACTCAGGTGTGTGCCATGCTTTTCATATGTTAATTTGAGTCCATTCCCTGGGTTCTCCTGACCTGGGATTTATCTCCTGGGCTTTGCATAGATAGTGATACCTAAGGTCACATGTACCTCCTTGGCATCTGATTTTGGCAACTAATTTGGGTTATCTTAAAATACATTTCAATAGATTTTAACTGTGATTTTATTTATTTATTTATTTATTTAACGATATTTATATGCCGCCCTTCTCAACCCCGAAGGGGACTCAGAGCGGCTCACAAGCAAAATGCAAATACAATGAACTATAATTATTGCCACCGTACAACATCAATATTACATATCACATTGTACTATAACAATATCACATTGAACTAAACAAATACAATAAACTATATTGCAATATTATTAGTAATATTGCATGCCTCTCTCGGCATTACTTCACGAACGAAGATTCTTAGGAAGGACTCATCCTACGCTTTTTACAAGCACGTTGATGACTAAAAAGGCCAATCTGAGATAGGTAAGTTCGGTTGCAGAAAGCACAGCAGAAAGTCTCCTTGGCTGATGTTGTTTCCAAGTTGCGGTTCTTTCTGCGTTGCATATAATACAAAAAATATAGTTATAGTATCATATCATTATTAGCTATATAGTGCATTACATTACATTATCAATATTATATGTATACACAATATATTATACCATACTATATTATACTATAATATCAAATACAACATACTATGTCATTGTCACAGTACAACAATTACATATCACATTGTATTATAACAAATTGTAAACGCAATACTATTAGTAATATCACATGTAACGTAAATATACAATTATAATATCTTATTAGTAGTAGTGTGATATTGAATTACAACATTATCCATATTATATGCATATACAATATTATACCATACCATTATACTATATTATATTATATTACGGAAGTTCTCTACCAGCCCACACCACAGGAAGAACACCATCATCCCCACATCAGCATAGGCAAATCTGTGCTTAAGTCCGTCCAGCAGTTCACCTTCCTGGGAAGCATCATCTCTTCCGACACCAAGATTGATAAAGAGATAGATCACAGATTAGCAAAGGCATAGAGTGCATTCGGAAGGCTTCACTAAAGAGTCTGGAGTAACAAGCACCTTAGGCAAAGCACAAAAATCAGTGTGTACAGAGCTATTGTACTGTCTATTCTCCTTTATGGGTCTGAAACATGGGTCACCTATCACCAACACCTACGACTCCTCGAACACTTTCATCAGCGCTGTCTTCGCACAATCCTAAATATACATTGGACCGACTATGTGACGAATGTTGCTGTCCTTGAGCAAGCAGGGATCAACAGCATTGAGGCCATGCTATTGAGAACACAGCTGCGCTGGGCAGGGCACATCTCTAGGATGGAGGACCACCGCCTCCCAAAGATACTACTCTACGGTGAACTCGCCACGGGTCAGCGCAAGAGAGGCGCCCAAAAAAAGAGATATAAGGACTCCCTGAAACAACATCTCAGACTCGACCAGATTGATCACTAAAATTGGTCCACCCTGGCCTCACATTGGGAGGCATGGAGACGCACTATCCACAATGCTGCAGCCTTTTTCGAGAAGACACAGTGAACAGGTCTCGAAGAGAAACGACAACACAGAAAGAACCGCAACTTGGAAACAATATCACCCAAGGAGACTTTCTGCTATGCTTTCTGCAACTGAACTTGCCTCTCTCAGATTGGCCTTTTTAGTCATCAACGTGCTTGTAAAAAGCGTGGGATGAGTCCTTCCTAAGAATCTTCGTTCGCGAAGTAATGCCGAGAGAGAGAGAGAGAGAGAGAGAGTTTGAGAGTTTGAGAGAGAGAGAGAGAGAGAGATTATACTACATTATATTATAAATAATAAATAAAATTATTTATTTAAATAAAAATAAGTATTCCATGTTTTAGTGCTGTTTTGTTTGTGTTTAATTCCGTTTTAGTGTTGGTATATTTGTATGCTTCAAATTGTATACTAATGCTTTTATATTAAGCTGTTTTAGTCCCCTTTTGGGAAATAAAGCAGGGTAATAATAATAATAATAATAATAATAATAATAATTGCAAAGGCTCAGTCATAAACCAGTATAGGTGGTCCCAGTGGTAATCGGCACACTTGGTGCCATGCCAAAAGATCTCAGCTAGCATTTGCAAACAATAAACATTGACAAAATCTTGATTTGTCAACTGCAAAAGGCCCCTGACTTGGATCTGTGCGCATCATTTGAAAATACATCACACAGTCCTAGACGTTGGGAAGTGTTCGACTTGTGGTTTTGTGATATGTAATCCAGCATATAGATCTCGTTTGCTGTATCATACTGTGTTTTTGTGTCACAGTATGATACAGCAAATTCAATGCAGATATTCAGCCTATATAAGAGAAATGAAGTCCAAAACACCTGGAGGGCCGAAGTTTGCACATGCCTGGTCTAACTCAAGGGCATTTTTCGGCATAAACTTAGCATCCCTGCTTTTGGTCACAAAAAAGTCTGTAAGGCTACACATTTTGGCCTCTTGCAGATAGATTTCCAGAGGGGTTAAAACCCTCTGAAAAGAACACGTCAATTTACATTTGATTGTGTTATTGTCTTGTTGTTTCAGCCTCCTGCAACTGCCAGGTAACTCCACCCAGGTGAGTGCCCCGCTTTTCATATGTTGGACCACTGAGGTTGTGGCTCAGAAATGTGACACCTGATCATTGATTAATGGTTTAGCTCAGTGTTTTCCAACCAGTGTGCCGTGGCACACTAGTGTGCCGTGAGCGATCATGAGGTGTGCCGTGGGAAATTGGAACCTCCAATACCCTTTCTTCCCCCTCCTGCCGAACACTTTTTCTTCTCCACTCGGGCTCCCTTCTTCCCAGCCTCGCTCTGCTTGCTTTGCCTCGCTCTGCTCACGTTGCCGCTTCTGCGGGAGGGGGGAGGGAGGGAGGAAGATGTGACCCGTGCGGGCGCTACTGCGCAAACTCGCCCCATGTCTTCCTTCCTCCCCTCCACAGTGTTCTCTGGATATAGGTGAACTACAACTCCAAAACTCAAGGTCAATGCCCACCAAACTCTTATAGTATTTTCACCTGGTTATTATAGTTCTGTGTGAGAAGTTTGATTCCATTCCATCATTGGTGGAATTCAGAATGCTCTTTGATTGCGGGTGAACTATAACTCCCAGCTGTTGAGCAAAACCTTCAAGTGTGTCTTTCTGCCATTCCTGCCAGGATATCTATGTTGTGTTCATCGAAACAGGCCCAGGTTTCACACTGAGTGTATAAATACATTAAAAAACATATTAACTATATGTATTACTGTGTTAGAGTGTCATTTTGTGTCATTTTGTTTGGTGGTGTGCCCCAGGATTTTGTAAATGTAAAAAATGTGCCGCGGCTCAAGAAAGGTTGAAAAACACTGGTTTAGCTTATACAAATGACCGAAGTTGTGTTGGGACTACAATTCCCAGCAGCCCCAAGCCAATGATGAGCAACAGTCCACAAAATCCCATGAATTGTTAAGCAGCATCAATGGCCTGCTGGGATACATGATAAAGCATTTCAAGGCATGTAATACAGGGATCCAGGCTAATGTAGTTGCCTGAGCAATGGGTGCCATTAAAAAGATCAGGGTTCTAAGCCATATGAGTAAAGATAAAGGTTTCCTCTTGACCTTAAGTCTAGTCATGTCTGACTCTGGGGGATGGTGCTGATCTCCATTTCTAAGCCAAAGAGCCAGTGTTGTCCATAGACACCTCCAAGGTCATGTGACCGGCATGACTGCATGGAGCGCTGTTACCTTCCTGCATGTTTTCAAACTGCTAGGTTGGCAGAAGCCGGGCTTAACAGTGGAAGCTCATTCCGCTCCACAGTTTCAAACTGCTGACCTTTCGGTCAGCATCTTCAGAAGCTCAGCAGTTTAACCTGCTGCGCCACCAGGGGCTCCTTCGAAGCCATATAAGGTTATGCATATGTTTCTCTCACACACATACCACCTCTCTTTTCCCTGTTTGCTCCATTATCACCCGGTGTAATGTATGGCAGTCGAGGTGTCCAGGCACCTAAGTAACTTGGCCACAGAAACTTCTAGTTGTGTTTGTGGCCTCCCTTCCTATTCTCTTCCACTCTTCTTTTTCCTCCAAGATGATGAGTAACTGTTCTGCTGAGTTCATTACTTCTCACTTTATATTTATTTATTTATTTATTTACGTCATTTATATTCTGCCCTTCTCACCCCGCAGGGGACTCAGGGCGGATCACAATGCACATATACAGACAAACATTCAATGCCATAAACAAACAACATATATAGACAGACAACGAGCTGCACAATTGGTCGAGAGCTCACCCCGACCCGGGCAGGCCTCAAACTCATGACCTTCTGGTCAGTGGAGATCTTATGCAGCTGACTCCCAGCCAGCAGCGCCACATTCCTGGTGCTTTCCTTTAGTAAAAATGTTTTCTTTTGGTATAAGCAAAAAAATAATAATGTTGGTATGTTCTCAATGCATGCATTAATGTAACTAGTCAAGTTGAATACTACCTGTTTGCTAAAGTAAGGGAACTCTAGAGCAGTGTTTCTCAACCTTCCTAATGCCACAACCCCTTAACACAGATCCTCAGGTTGTGTTGACCCCAACTGTAACATTATTTTCGTTGCAACTTCATAACTGTAATTTTGCTCCTGTTATGAATCGTAATGTAAATATCTGATATGCAGGATGTATTTTCATTTGCTGGACCAAATTTGGCACAAATACCCAATACGCCCACATTTGAATACTGGTGGGGTTGGGGATTGATTTTGTCATTTGGGAGTTGTGGTTGATGGAATTAATAGTTCACCAACAATCAAAGAGCATTCCGAACCACACCAATGATAGAATTGTGCCAAAATTTCCACACAGAACCCCCAGGACCAACAAAAAACACTGAAGGGTTTGGTGGGCATTGACCTTGAATTTTGGAGTTGTAATTCATCTACCTCCAGGGAGCACCATGGAGTCAGACAATGATTGATACTAAATATGCCCAAATGTGAACACTGGTGGAAACAGACATTTGGGAGTTGTAGTTGCTGGGATGTATAATTCACTTACAATCAAAGAGCGCCTTGAAACCCACCAACGATAGAATTGGGCCAAACTTCCCACATAGAACCCCCACAACCAACAGAAAATACTGTTGTTTCTGATGGTCTGACACCCTCCAGTGGTCCCGACCCCCAGGTTGAGAAAGGTTGCCCTAGAGCAGTGTTTCTCAACCTTCCTAATGCTGTGACCCCTTAATACAGTTCCTCATGTTGTGGTGACCCCCAACCATAACATTTTTTTTGTTGCTACTTCATAGGGCCGGTGTACCTGAAGGCCCGCCTTACCCCATATATTCCCCAGAGATCACTACAGTCGAAGGAACAAAACCTCCTTCTATCTGAACTTACCACTCATCAGTTACTAGACAAAGAGCCTTCTCAGTGGTGGCTCTGACTCTATGGAACGCTTTACCCGATACACCCAAATTTGAATGCTGGTGAGGTGGGGGGGGGGATTGATATAGTCATTTGGGAGTTGTAATTGATGGGAGTTGTAGTTCACCTACAATCAGAGAGCATTCTGAACTCCACCAATGGGGGAATTGAACCAATGTTGGCACACATGACCAACAGAAAATACTGGAAGGGTTTGGTGGGCACTGACCTTGAGTTTTTGGAGTTGTAGTTCACCTACATACAGAGAGCACTGTGGACTCAAACAATGATGGATCTGGACTAAACTTGGCACGAATATTAAATATGCCCAAATGTGAACACTGGTGCAATTTGGAGAAAATAGATCTTGACATTTGGGAGTTCTAATTGCTGGGATTTATAGTTCACCTACAATCAAAGAGCACTCTGAACCCCACCAATGATAGAATTGGGTCGAACTTCCCACACAGAACCGCCATGACCAACAAAAAATACTATGTTTCTGATAATGATTGGCGACCCCTCTGACACCCCCTCACAACCCCCCCAAGCGTCCCGACCACCAGGTTGAGAAACACTGCCCTAGAGTCAATGCTGTTCCCTTAAAATAGGGTTAACCCCTTGGTAATGTGTTCCTAATCCTACAAGTTTGGATTACAGGTTCCAGTTTGAACTTCCCAGTGTTTTCTCTGAAACCACTGTGTTGCTTTTCATCCATCCAGCCTGTGAATGGTCACTCTGCCTCTGCTTTAACAAGAAGCAATGAAACAACAATGGCACCTGCTCATCCCAACCTGGTTCTCAACATGGGAGGGGATCGATGGGAGTACAAATACGGAAATGTACTTGAGAGGGTGTTTACAAATTCCTGAAACATGGGCCTTGATGAGAAGAACCGCTTTTGCTTTCATGGTCAACACTGAATATTTTAAGGAGCCTTTTGAGAAATGAATGTGATGAGTTGGAAGTTGCCACTCCTGTTGCAAACTGTGACTCGAGGCAGGCCATGAACATTGCTTGATTTTGCAGCCTGGGCCACTGCCAGGGCTTTTGATTCGGGGGGGGGCTGAGTTTGGTTCGGGGGCTGAGACTGGGCAGAAGAGGGTCTACCCTAGCAAACCGTTTGTATTGTTATCCCAATAACCCCATTAATGTGGGATATAATGAGCATGGTGATCAGATCATGATATGAATAAACATAACAGTTTAAATAATGTACCAGTAAGGCCTTTTCGTGGACCACCCTGAGAATTTCGGGGGGGGGGGGGCTGAAGCCCCTTAGCCCCCCCCCCCTGGCTACATGCCTGGCCACTGCAGTGTAGAAAATGCATTAGGAAACCGGCCAATCAAACACTCAAATACCATATTGCCAACTAAATGCAGAAATGAAACTACTTTTAAGATACAGAGAGTTGTGTTGATGGGACACACCTAAAAGACAGCTGGGAAGGAATACAACACATGGATATTGGGAAAAAAATATATTTTATTGTCAAATTTGTAGTAAAACAGTCAATAGAACAGGCAACAACAATACATACATGCATCAGCTGAGATATTGCACAAATCATCTTCATTACATGTTAATTGACAATCAAAGCAGAGATTTGGGGACAGACTGCAAATAATCACAGTGAATGGAAGACCGCCCAAGGTTTGACCCATCAACTGAAGACTGACGGGTCGCAGGTTCAAATCTGGGAAGAGTGCGGATGAGCTCCCTGTCAGCTCCAGCTCCCCATGCGGGGACATGAGAGAAGCCTCCCACAAGGATGGTAAAACATCCAAAACATCAGTGTGTCCCCTGGGCAACGTCCTTGCAGATGGCCAATTCTCTCATACCAGAAGTGACTTGCAGTTTCTCAAGTCATTCCCGTCACACAAAGAACTGCCAAGTGGACTCATTAACCTGAGCAAAAAGGCGTAGTGCTCAGTATGGCTCTGCCTTCTTAGGCCAATCCAAGGAATGCTTTAGCTGTCTGAAGAGCTGTATGACCTACAAGAGGCATTTGAATATTGCACAGAAAAAGCCACAGCTTGGGGGATTTATTTATTATTTATTATCTGAATTTATTTATTATTTATTTACTGCATTTATATACCGCTTTTCTCATTCGGGGGAGGGACTCAAAGCGGGAATGGACGAAAAACATCTTGCCCCACCCATGAATTGACCAGGAGCCCTTTACCCCCTCTTTAACATATTGTGGAATATGTGGGCATAATCATTAGTAAATAGCAACCCACAATTTAATGTAAAACTATGTATGGAGTGCTTTAATATGGGGAAGCCATAGATACCAGTGCAATGGGTTAAACCCTTGTACCGGCAGGACTGAAGACAGACAGGTCAGAGATTCAAATCTGGGGAGAGTGCAGATGAGCTCCCTCTGTCAGCTCCAGCTGACATGAGAGAAGCCTCCCACAGGGATGGCAAAACTTCCGGCGTGCAATGGGTTAAACCCTTGTGCTAGCAGGACTGAAGACTGACAGGTCAGAGATTCAAATCTGGGGAGAGTGCAGATGAGCTCCCTCTGTCAGCTCCAGCTGACATGAGAGAAGCCTCCCACAGGGATGGTAAAACATCAAAACATCTGGGTGTCCCCTGAGTAACATCCTTGCAGACGGCCAATTCTCTCACACCAGAAGTGACTTGCAGTTTCTCAAGTCGCTCCTCACACACAAACACAAACACACACACACAAGCCATAGATACCAAGGCAAGCCTTGGAGTAGCAAAAGGTAGTGAAGCTTAAAGTGCAACATGTAAGGCTAAATGATTTGGAGCCCTCCAAGAAAGCTTGGGCTCTGTGATAAGTGACAAGGAATATATTGCACTCTGAGCAAAGAAGCGCTTGAATCGGGCTTATTCCGCATTGATGAGGAGCTCCACGAAGTGCTCGAGATCAACTATGCTGCTCTCTTTCTGGTCAGAAAAGGGCTTGGCTCCAAGCTGGGGGTCTGCCTGTGCCTCTTCGCTGGGCTTCCCTTCATTTGCCATTGAGACTGGGATGCTCTCAAACTCTGACATTTCAATGTCACTGAAGAGATCATCCTGGTCTTGGAAGGAAGTGGGAGCCTGGGTCTGAAAGTCCCCAAAGAAAGTGTTGTGGTGCAGCTCCAGCTGGGGTTCCCAGATGCTGGTGGTCTCCTCCTTTTCCTCCAAGTCGGAAACCAGACCTTGAGGAGCATTGCTGGGAAGGTCTCCTGCATTCGGAGGCTTGGAGTTGGCCACAGTTGGTTCAGGTGCCATGCCACCATCTTGCAGGTGATGCTCTTCTTCAGCAGGAGAGAGTGGATCCATCCCATTGGAGTGTGTGGGCTGGTGGGCCGATTCTTCTTGGCCCCAGCTTGAGAACTGGGTGGTGATACTGTTCTTGAGGTGGTAGTAGGCGTTTTTCAGGAGGACATGGACCCGCATGTCCTCGCAACGGCTCTCTTGCAAGTCCGACATCTTGGAGAGGGACAGTTGCAGGTAGCGGACACGGCGCCGGATCACCCTCCTTGCCGATTTGCCGGTCTGATGAGAGGCCTTGCGCTTGTCACTCCGACCCATGCTTTTTCTGGAAGGAGAGGACAGAGAACACAGGTAAGGATGGGTGGGAATGCAAAGGCTAGAGTATGTATACAAACCTGGACTTAGGTTGTTGTTGTTGTTTATTTATTTGGTACATTTCTATACCGCCCCTCTCGGCCCGAAGGCGACTCGGGGTGGTTCACAAGGCAACATTTCAATGCCAACAACATCATAAAAAATATTTAAGACAATTAAAAAACATTAACATATAAATTAAAACCATAACAGTAGTAAAAAAAATCATTTTATCTCCTAGATAAAACACAATCCAATCTCGTAGTCTAAATGTTCTATAATCCTATGTTATTTGGGAATTGTATTTGCTGAGATTTATAGTTCACCTACAATCAAAGAACCTTCTGAACTCCACCAATGATGGAATTGAATCGAACATGGCACACAGAACTCCCATGACCAACAGAATATACTGGACAGGTTTGGTGGGCATTGACCTTGAGTTTTGGAGTTGTAGTTCACCTACATCCAGAGAATACTGTGGACTCAAACCATGATGGATCTGGACCAAATTTGGCAATAATACTCAATATGCTCAAATGTGAACACTGGTGGAGTTTGGGGAAAATAGACCTTGACATTTGGGAGTTGTAGTGGGTGGGATTTATAGTTCACCTACAATCAAAGAGCATCCTAAACCCCACCAGTGATAGAATTGGGCCAAACTTCCCACCCAGAACCCCCATAATCAACAGAAAATACTGTCTTTTCTGATGGTCTTTGGCAACCCCTCTGACACACACCCCCGTGACACCCCCAGGGGTCCCCATACCCAGATTTAAAAACACTGATCTAGGACTTGTAGTAGTAGTAGTAATAATAAATCTAAATGGCAGAAAAATCAGGGATGTTGGGCGCTATAATCCAAAGGAAAGAAACACCAGGGATGATGGGATGCAGCATTAAGATCACTACTGACCGAAAGGTCATCAGTTCGAAGCCAGCCTGGGTCAGAGTGAGCTCCCGGCCAAAATTGTGTAGCTTGTTGTCAACCTTTGCAGCTTGAAAGACAGTTGCATCTGTCAAGTAGGAAATTTAGGTACCACTTTGTGGGGAGGCTAATTTAACTGATTTAGGAGGCCATTAAAATCTCCAGGAGGTATGCAATGAATGAAGAAGCGATCGCTCCCCTGGTGGCCAGAAGCTGGAACATTAAATGGCCTCTGAGTGTCTGTCTATATATGTTGTGTGGCTATGGCATTGAATGTTTGCCTGTATATGTACATTGTAATCCACCCTGAGAAAGGTGGAATATAAATACGGTAAATGAATGAATGAATAAATGGGAGGTGTGATTCAAAAAGAAGAAAAATTGGGGATGATGGGAGGTGGGAGGTGTGATGGAAAGCGAAGAAACATCAGGGGTGATGGGAGGGATCCAAAGGAAAGAAATACCACGGATGATGGGAGGTGGGATCCAAAGGGAATAAAAATCAGGGATGATGGGAGCTGTGATCCAAAAGGAAGGAACAATGGGGTATGATGGAAGGTGTGACCCAAAGGGGAGGAAAAATCGGGGGTGATGGGAGCTGTGATCCAAAAGGAAGGAACAATGGGGTGTGTTGGGAGGTGTGACCCAAAGAGGAGGAAAAATGGGAGGGTGATGGGAGGTGTGATCCAAAAGGAAGGAACAATGGGGTAGGATGGGAGGTGTGACCCAAAGGAGAGGAAAATCGGGGGTGATGGGAGCTGTGATCCAAAAGGAAGGAACAATGGGGTGTGTTGGGAGGTGTGACCCAAAGAGGAGGAAAAATGGGAGGGTGATGGGAGGTGTGATCCAAAAGGAAGGAACAATGGGGTAGGATGGGAGGTGTGACCCAAAGGAGAGGAAAATCGGGGGTGGGGAGCTGTGATCCAAAAGGAAGGAACAATGGGGTAGGATGGGAGGTGTGACCCAAAGGGGAGGAAAAATGGGGGGTGATGGGAGGTGTGATCCAAAAGGAAGGGACAATGGGGTATGATGGGAGGTGTGACCCAAAGGGGAGGAAAAATGGGGGGTGATGGGAGGTGTGATCCAAAAGGAAGGAACAATGGGGTATGATGGGAGGTGTGACCCAAAGGGGAGGAAAAATGGGGGGTGATGGGAGGTGTGATCCAAAAGGAAGGAACAATGGGGTATGATGGGAGGTGTGACCCAAAGGGGAGGAAAAATCGGGGGTGATGGGAGGTGTGATCCAAAGGGGAGGACAACCAGGTTGTAGCGGGATGGCGACCTTTGATGCCCCAATTAGGGGAAAGGAGGAGAGGCGAGAAAGGCTCTGACTGGCATAAAGCAAATCCGAAGTCAGTCAATTCCATCCACTCGCCTTCCTCCAAAAGCGATGGCCACAAACTCCCATATCTATCTATATATTAGGAAGAACCCGGGTCGAGATGCCCCTGAATTAAAAGCCCAAATAGATTCAGTTCTTCTACATAGGCATATATATATATATAGTCGGAAACTTCTTGGAGTCACTCCATATATATTATAATAATATAATAAATTATCTATCTAGAGAGTCCAAGAAGTTTCCGTCTCACTGGAAGGAAAAAGCGGAGTATAAATTAAATTAGATCAAGCCCACCCGGAGAATTCTCCTCTCTCCAGGTTTGCAGGAGGAGGAAGAATGCGACTTACCTTTAGGAAGGGCTGTGTGGGCTTTCCCGGTGATTTTCTCCAGCCAAGGATGATTTCTCGGTTTGGGTCTGAGCCTGGGAAGTCCTGCTTTTATTCCCTGGGAAATGGGGAGGGGGCTTTGACGCCCATTGGTGGGTTTTCTGAACGGCGCGCGCTCTGATTGGCTGCCTTCTTTCCAAGCTAAGTTCATTTGGGGAGCCTCTAGGTCAGTGGCTCTCAACCTTCCCAATGCCCCGACCCCTTAATACAGTTCCTCATGTTGTGGTGACCCCCAACCGTAACATTATTTTGGTTGCTACTTCATAATTAATTAATTAATTAACTTATGACATTTATATGCCGCATATACATAACTGTAATTTTACTAATGTTATGAATTGTAATGCCAATATCTTGAGATGCAGGATGTGTTTCCATTCACTGGACCAAATTTGGCACAAATACCCAATACGCCAGTGTTTCTCAACCTGGGGGTCGGGACCCCTGGGGGGGGGGGGCGTGTGGGGATGTCAGAGGGGTCGCCAATGACCATCAGAAAACATAGTATTTTTGTTGGTCATGGTGGTTCTGTGTGGGAAGTTTGACCCAATTCTATAATTGGTGGGGTTCAGAGTGTTCTTTGATTGTAGGTGAACTATAAATCCCAGCAATTAGAGCTCCCAAATGTCAAGGCCTATTTTCCCCAAATTCCACCAGTGTTCACATTTGGGCATATTTAATATTCATGCCAAATTTGGTCCAGATCCATTGTTTGAGTCCACAGTGCTCTCTGTATTTAGATGGACTACAACTCAAAAAATTCAAGGTCAACGCCCACCAAACCCTTCCAGTATTTTCTGTTGGTCATGTGTGCCAAGATTGGTTCAATTCCCCCATTGGTGGAGTTCAGAATATTCTCCGATTGTACGTGAACTATAACTCCCAGCAACTACAACTCCCACATGACAATATCAATCCCCCTGCCCAGGGCCGTAGCCAGGATTTTGTTTCGGAGGGGGCTGAGTTTGGTTCGGGGGGGGGGGGGCTGAGACTGGGTGGAAGAAGGTCTACCCTAGCAAATCTTTTGTATTGTTATCCCAATAACCCCATTAATGTGGGATATAATGAGCATGGTGATCAGATCATGATATGACTAAACATAACAGTTTAAATAATGTACCAGTAAGGCCTTTTCGCGGACCACCCTGAGAATTTCGGGGGGGGGGGGGCTGAAGCCCCCTTAGCCCCCCCCTGGCTACATGTCTGCCCCTGCCCCCACCTCACCAGTATTCAAATTTGGGTATATCGGGTATTTGTGCCAAATTTGGTCCTGTGAATGAAAATACATCCTGCATATTAGATATTTACATGACGATTCATAACAATAGCAAAATTACAGTTATGAAGTAGGAACAAAAAAAAATGGTTGGGGGTCACCACAACATGAGGAACTGTATTAAGGGGTCGCGGCATTAGGAAGGTTGAGAAACACTGCAATACGCTCAAATTTAAATACTGTTCGGGTTGGGGTGGGGATTGATATTGTCATTTGGGAGCTGTCGTTGCTGGGATTTATAGTTCACCGACAATCAAAGAGCATTCTGAACTCAGAACAAAGGGTCCTCCAGGCAGGAAACAGCCAGGCTTTGAAGCTGCAAGGCCATTCAATGCTAATCAAGGCGGCCAATTACAACATTCACACTTGCCTCCAATAGTTAAGAGTTCTTTCTCCCTCACTGGACTTTATTCCACAGATGTATAAATCTAACTTTCCTAGTTTCCAACAGACCTCACAACCTCTGAGGATGCCTGCCATAGATGTGGGAGATACGTCAGGAGAGAATGCTTCTAGAACATTATTATTAATAATTACATGGCCAGATAGCCTGAAAACTCACAGCAGCCCAATGATTCTGGCCATGAAAGCCTTCAACAATATGTTGAACTGGTTGAGACTCTTACCAGATATTCCTTGAAAATCTGTAACAAAATGTGCTGCAGGATAGTTTAAGAAAGTTTTCCCATGTTTAAAATGGTAGAACCTATTAGGAAATGGCATTTATAACCCAAGAACAAAAATTGTGTTACATAGGAAAGGAAATTCCATCTGAACATTAGGAAGAACTTCCTGTGAAAGCTGTTCAGCAGTGGAACTCTCTGCCCCAGAGTGTGGTGGAGGCTCCTTCTTTAGAGGCTTTTAAGCAGAGGCTGGATGGCCATCTGTCAGGGGTGCTTTGAATGCGATTTTCCTGCTCCTTGGCAGGGGGTTGGGCTGGATGGCCCACAACATCTGAAAGACCGCAGTTTGTTTTCAGGAGTGGAGTTTGAATTTAGACCCAAGGCTTGTGGATATGAGGCCTGGCTTAAAAATATGCCCTTTAAGCTAACTATTACAGGAGTGTTGGGATAGGGATGTGTGTTTATTGTGTATTTGTATACTTGCCTTTTAGTGTTGATATGATCAGAGGACTAACCAATAAACAAATCTATCTATATCGTTATTATTTAGCAATATCTACGCTTTTTGCATTGTTTACTCAATAATGCTGATGTGCAGAATAATAGCGCTATGTTGCTTTCAAAGATAATAGGGGATTATGTTTTCATAATGGGGGATTATAAATCCGGGGAGCGGGGTGAGCTCCTGCTGTTAGCCCCAGCTTCTGTCAACCTAATGGAGCAAATATAGAAAAGAGAGGTGGTATGTGTGTGAGAGAAGCATATACACAGCCTTATATGGCTTAGAAGGAGCCTCTGGTGGTGCAGCAGATTAAACTGCTGAGCTGCTGAATTTGCTGACTGATAGGTTGGCGGTTTGAATTCGAGGAGCGGGATGAGCTCCTGCTGTTGCCAACCTATTGGAGCAAATATGGAAAAGAGAGGTGGTATGTGTGTGAGAGAAGCATATACGTAGCCTTATATGGCTTCAAAGGAACCCCTGGTGGTGCAGCACATTAAACTGCTGAGTTGACGAACTTGTTGACCGATAGGTTGGCAGTTTGAATCCGGGGAGCGGGATGAGCTCCTGCTGTTAGCCCCAGCTTCTGCCAACCTAATGGAGCAAATATGGAAAAGAGAGGTGGTGTGTGTGTGAGAGAAGCATATACGCAGCCTCATATGGCTTCAAAGGAACCCCTGGTGGTGCAGCAGATTAAACTGCTGAGCTGCTGAATTTGCTGACTGATAGGTTGGCGGTTTGAATCTGGGGAGCGGGATGAGCTCCTGCTGTTAGCCCCAGCTTCTGCCAACCTATTGGAGCAAATATGGAAAAAGAGAGGTGGTATGTGTGTGAGAGAAGCATATACGTAGCCTTATATGGTTTAGAAGGAGCCCTTGGTGGTGCAGCAGATTAAACTGCTGAGCTGCTGAACTTGCTGACCGATAGCTTGGCGGTTTGAATCCGGGTGGCTGGATGAGCTCCCACTGTTAGCCCCAGCTTCTGCCAACCTAGCAGTTTGAAAACATGCAAGTGTGAGTAGATCAATAGGTGGGAAAGTAATGGCGCTCCATGCAGTCATGCTGGCCACATGACCATGGAGGCGTCTACAGACAATGCTGGCTCTTCAGCTTAGAAATGGAGATGAGCACCATCCCTCAGAGTCGAACACAACTAGATTTAATGTCAGGGGAAACCTTTACCTTTACCTATGTTTTCTACCCGATGAGATCTCAGTGGCAATATCAAACTCTGAAAAGCGAAATAGGTCAAAATATACTTCTTTATTCAATCAACGCCTGTTATCAGGATGTATGCTTTCAAGTTGTACAGACTTTCCCAGCAATGAAGATGGAACGAGGCCTCTTGGCCGCAAAACAGAAATAAAAGTCGCCGGTTAACATGAATGCAAATATATCTTGCCATTTCCAGTCCAAAACAAACTTGAGCCCTTTGCCTTGGTGGGTCACTTTTTAAAAACACATTTGTTGTTCGCCTTCCAGTTGAGGAATGTCTCACAATGTGACTCTTTTGATTGGCACGTCTTGAGGTGCGTCTGCACTGTAGCGTCAGTGCAGTTTGACACCATTTTAACTTCCATGCCAAAATGGGAGTTATAGTTCGGCATGACCGTTGCCAGAGGATGCTGGTTCCTCATCAAACTATACATCCCAGGAATCCATAACATTGAGCGATGGCAGTTAAAGTGGCATCGAACTGCATTCTTTCCATAGTGTAGATGCACCCTTGGGCGTTTTGCAGTTACTGTTCTGCCTTTTTAGGACTGCGTGAGTCTAAAACCTATACATTGATGCACGAAGAACAGGGCTGGTAGTGTAGACAAGCAATACCTTGTTTGGGTTGTTGTGTGTTTTCCGCACTTTATGGCCATGCTTCAGAAGCATGCTTTCCTGACGTTTCGCCTGCATCTATGGCAGGCATCCTCAGAGGTTGTGAGACCTCATAACCTCTGAGAATGCCTGCCATAGATGCAGGTGAAACATCAGGAGAGAATGCTTCTGGAACTAATGCCATATAGACAGGGCCGGACGAAAGTAATTTCAAATGGTACGCGCAGGTCAGCTAGTTCTGCGCATGTGCAGGGCCAGTTTCGCGCATGCGCACCGGTGTGCACATGCGCCAACCCAGTTAGTTTGCCGCATGCGCCATTCGCAGGGGCGCGACACCAAGTGGATGGTGACACAAAACGCCCTCCAGGAGGCCGAAAAGGAGGGCGTTTTGCAGCCGGAGACAGGAGGCTCCGCCCCGGCTGCAAAACGTCCTCCTTTTTGGCCTTGTGGAGTGCGTTTTGCGTCACCATCCACCTGGAGTCGCACCCGCACGCCGGCCCACAGCAATGGCGGCTGCAGCCGGATGCACCCCTAGCCTACGTGGCGCCCTGAGGCGGCCGCTTTATTTGCCTCCATTAAGATCCGCCCCTGCATATAGACTGGAAAACACACACCAACCCAGTGATTCCAGCCATGAAAGCCTTCGACAATACAATGCCTTGTATGTGAATTGTTTTGGGCTGTATGGCCATGTTCCAGCAGCATTCTCTCCTGGCATTTTACTTGTATCTGTGGCTGGCACCTTAAGAAAGGACACCTGCTAAACAGCTGGTGCCTCCAGGCAACAAAGGCCAGGCTACTTCTATGGAGATCCCCCTCACTGATTGACTTTGGTGACTCAAATGCTAATTCAAGCTTGCTAATCACAACATTCACACCTGCTTCAACAGATAAGGAGTCTTTCTCCCACCTTGGACATTCCACAGGTATATGCGTCACTCCCCAAAGGACCTCTGAAGGTGCCAGCCACAGATGCAGGCAAAACATTAGGAACATGGCCATACAGCCCGAAAAACTCACAGCAACTAAATGCCTTGTTTACTCAGACCTCAAACCCAGAACACATAACATATCTATTTTTTCCTTGACGGTAAGCTATAGCTCAAAATCACATGGGGCAGGAGTGTGACATACGCGGTTCAGTTCCCCTTTCTACCCTGAAATCAGAAAGATGTTGGCATGCAATGGTGGCCACGCAATTTCCTGACATTTATAGGGTACATCCCCCCTTCCAGGGTTCACACGGGAGAAAGGCACTCGAGAGCACAAAAGGCAGAGAGACGGCATCAAGGGAGGGGACAGACAGCAAAGCGAGTGAGAGTTCCCTTTGTCAACAAGACCATCGGGGAGCCTTCGGCCTCCATCCTGGAAGAGGGCAGAAGGAGAAAAAGGGCCGGGGAAGGGGCATCACTCCTTGGGGTAATGCCGGGAGAGGTAGACGTTCTTCCCATCGTACTCCGAAGTGGTGAGGCACTTGAGGAAGAAGTGCCCGAGGTCGTGTTTGGAGATGACTCTGGATCCGCTCGAAGTGTCCACCGTCACCGTATAGTCCCCTGTGAGCGGCTGGTCACCTGGAAGGGCAGGAGAGCTCAGATTAGACGCTCAGGAGAGGCATTGAGTGACTCAATAACACAACCCTTTTGCTGGGGTTTTATGGGACTTTCCTCGCCAATACTTCGCTCAACCACACCGTTGACCACATCCCTTTTAATATTTTTATTTAAAAGCAAATGCAAAGGAGCCCCCAGTGGCTTGGTGGGTTATTTATTTATTTATTTATATTTATATTTATTATTTCAACTTATATACCACCCTTCTGAGTAGGCTCAGGGTGGTTCACAGCACAGGCATAAAACATAATCACAAAACAGTATTTAAAACACAATAAAAGCAATTTATACTAAAACAGAGAATATGGATTAAGTGGGGCCTCTAAAGATTGAACGCCTGCCGGAAGAGGTTAGTCTTGCAAGCCCTCCGGAAGGAGGACAAGTCTGTTATTGCTCGGACCTCCTCCGGCAAGGCATTCCATAAGTTAGGCGCTGCTACCGCTGTCTCGTGGATGACAGGTCTCGTGGATGACAGGTCTCGTGGATGACAGGTGGCAAGTTCTGACTGACGGGACTTCCAAAAGATTTTGGTCCTCAGACCGTAGCGATCTCTGGGGGGTATGTGGGGAAAGGCAGGCCTTCAAGTACACTGGCCCCGGACCATGCAAGGCCTTAAAGGTTAACACCAGCACTTTGAAGGCATTCCGGTACTCAATAGGAAGCCAGTGCAAATGCTGTAAGACTGGTGTGATGTGACACCTCAGTGACACTCCAGCCAGCAGTTGAGCAGCAGCGTTTTGCACTAGCTTGAGTTTCCGGATCACCGGCAAAGGAAGGCCGATGTAGAGGGTGTTACAGTAGTCTAATCTCGAGATGACCGTGGCCTGGATCACCATAGCTAGGTCGTTACCGGAGAGATAGGGTGCTAGCCGCCTTGCCTAGTGCAGATGGAAAAATGCCGCTCTGCTTACAGCGGAGACCTGGACCTCCATTGTCAGCAGAGGGTCCAATTGGACCCCCAGGCTTTTTACACGGGACGACGGGCAAACTGCTTTGCCATCCATAACAGTCAGCTGGAGCTCCCCCCCCCCCCGGGCGACCCAACCAAAGGATCTCCATCTTCGACGGGTTCACCTTCAACCTGCTCTCCCGTAGCCACCCAGTCACAGCTTCAAGGCACCGATGGAAATAATCGGGTACAGAGTCCGGCCGGCCTTCCATCCTCAGCACCAGCTGGGTGTCATCAGCATACTGATGGCACTCCAGACCAAAACTACGCACCAGTTGGGCCAGTGGATGCTGAGCTGCCAAACTTGTTGACCAAAAGGTCAATGGTTCAAATAATAATAATAATAATATCATCATCTTTATTTGTACCCCGCCACCATCTCCATGACAGGGACTCGGGCTGGCTTACATGAGGTCGAGAACAACAAAGTAACACCATACATAAAAACATTATAATCAATTACATAGAACATAAGCTACAACATGCTACAACCAATAGACAATTACAATAAAATAAAACCATTCATGGCACAATACAATGAGCGGGCCGCATGTACAGACTAAAATAGAAAGGATCAAAACAGGGGGTGAGATAGCAGTGGTGCGAATTATTTGTAAGGGAGAAAACACTTTCAGACTCCGTGGAGTGGGGTGAGCTCCCGCCTTTAGCCCCAGCTTTTGCCAACTTATTTATTTACTTTATTTATATTCCGCTTTTCTCACCCCGAAAAGGGACTCGGAGCAGATTACAGGTACACATATAGACGAACAGAGGCAAATTCTGGCCACCAGAGGGAGCTGACACACTCCTCATATCTCAGCGTTCCAGTGTCCCTTGTTCTTTCCATGTTCTTAGAGTTCTTTTAATGGCCTCAAAATTCAGTCAAAATTTGCCTCCTTACTTATTGTGCTACCTTTATCTCCTACTTGACAGATGCAATTGTCTTTCGGGCTGCAAAGGTCGACAGCAGGCTACACTTAAAGGTCAAGCACCCACCTCAACCCGGGCAGGCCTCAAACTCATAACCTACTGGTCAGAGAGATCTTATGCAGCTGACACTTAGTCAGCTGCGCCACATTCCTGGTGCAGTTTGAAAACATGCAAATGTGATTAGATCAATAGGTACCGCTCTGGCTGGAAGGTAATGGTGTTCCATGCAGTCATGCTGGCCGCGTGACCTTGGGGGTGTCTACAGACAACACCGGCTCTTCGGCTTAGAAATGGAGATGAGCACCAACCCCAGAGTTGGACACGACTAGACTTAATGTCAGGGGAAAACCTTTACCTTTACCCACATACAACAAAAAACAAATACAACCCTCCCACCACAGTTTTCTTCAGAAAAATGGGGGAGGGGGGGGGTTCCGTGTCAGGAGCGACTTGAGAAACTGCAAATGAGAGAACTGGCTGTCTGTAGGACGGTGCCTAAGGGACGCCCAGTGATTTTATTTAGTTTATATACTTTAGTTTCCATCAGGATGAGGGGAATAATATTAATAGTAATTTTTATTTCTATTATTACATTATATCAATAATATTTACTGATTATTTGTATTATTACTTATTTTATATCAATAATAATATAATTTATTGATTATTATTATTATCATTGAGCCCTGGGCAGGATTGAAGATCAACAGGTCGGAGGTTCGAATCTGGAGAGAGCTTGGATGAGCTCCCTCTGTCAGCTCCAGCTCTCCATGCGACGACATGAGAGAAGCCTCCCACAAGGTTGGATTTTTGTGTGTGTGTGTCAGGAGTGACTTGAGAAGCTGCAAGTCGCTTCCGGTGTGAGAGTACTGGCCATCTGCAAAGACGTTGCCCAGGGGACGCCTGGATGTTTTTGATGTTTTTATCATTCTTGTGGGAGGCTTCTCTCATGTCATCGCATGGGGAGCTGGAGCTGACAGAGGGAGCTCAACCTGCTCTCCTCGGAATCGAACCTCTGACCTGTCAGTCAGCAGTTCTGCCAGCACAAGGGTTTAACCCATTGCGCCACTGGGGCTCCTGAAAAATGGTGAAGGATAGGCATATGTATCCCCTTTATGCTTCAGAGTACCTATACCTTTATTGTTGGAACAGCCAAAGTTCTCGTGGCTTGATAGCTACCAAGGCAGGAAAAGGACACAAAAGGGTGATGTGCCACCTAAATCCCGCACAATCCCTTTTACCAGCTTGGAAATGTTTCTTCCCTGCCATTTTAATGATGAAAGAATGCCGCACATTTTGCAGAGCTCCACTGTGATCAGAATCAGCTCTTAATTTAGCTCCGAACCGCGTGGGTGGGTGGCTTGCATTGCTCAAATACCACGTGAAGCCCTGTGCCAAACGTGAATGGGAATGCAGGCCAAAACATGCAGCGACGGGAATCTATTTGCATAGAGGCTTTCCTGACCCAAATCTATAGGGCCAAAATAAACAGAGCTACCACCAAGCCCCGCCACAAGTCATTGCTGGCATTGGCAGCCCAGTTGTGGCCAATCCCAGATGCCAGGATGGGCACTGGTCGTGAATGCGTACCTGCGATGTGGGGCGGCATGACGTAGACGCAGTCCAGCCCCGATTCTTTCAGGATCTGCTGCATCCGGATGTGGTCTTCCGTCACCGGCCGCAGCTTGGCAGGGACCTTGTCCAAATCCCACATGAGGAAGGCTACATGGGGGCAAAGACAGACACGGAATAGGTCACGGATCCAGTTCACAAGTACTGCTGACATTTAGAAGGGAAGTTTGAGAGGGATATGATAGCCATGCCTAACTATTCTCTGGAGGTTTTGAATCAGAGGCTGGATGGCCATCTGTCGGGAGGGCTTTGATTGCATTACTCCATGGTTCAGTAGTCTAACTAGCCCTTGGGGTTCCTACCAACTCTACGAAAACTAGGTACATGGCTTACAGAAATTATACAGCACACACAATGAGATGTTGCAAGATGCTGAGTTCTCACTAAATTGCCTTGTCCAGGGTCAAACCCTTTGGACTTTCTAGTAAACAAGACTTGGGGAAGGAGGGCTTTTCATGGGTTCAGGCAGACATCTTTCTGGCCAAAGTTTTACAATATTTACACAAACTATACCTGGCCTCTTTCCTAGGATTAGAATGCAAAGTATTCTACTTTTGGATTAAAATAACAGCTCAAGATAGAGGTGGGAGGAAAAATTGGTATGCTGAAAAATATTAAATAATAATAAAAATAAATTATAGTACCATATTTTATTGACTCTAATGCACACAAATGCCTGTACCACCAACAGAATATCTACCTGTCTGTCTCACTATCTTTGCCTCCTGATTTTCTGGGCAGGTAAAGTCTGTTGGCATCACTATGTGGGTGTCAGGAGTAGTAGTAGTAGTAATAACAATAATAATAATTTAATTTAGTATGAGCTCCCAGTGGCACAATGGGTTAAAGCCCTGTGCCGGCAGGACTGAATACCAACAGGTCAGAGGTTCGAATATGGGGAGAGTGCGGATGAGCTCCTTCTATCAGCTCCAGCTCCCCATGCGGGGACATAAGAGAAGCCTCCCACAAGGATGGTAAAACATCAAAACATCAAAGAGTTCCCTGGGCAACGTCCTTGCAGACAGCCAATTCCCTTACACCAGAAGTGATTTGCAGTTTCTCAAGTTGCTACACACACACACACACACACACACAAACCTATCTGACTCCTGGGTTGCTGTGAGTTTTCTGGGCTGTATGGCCATGTTCCGGAAGCATTCTCTCCTGACGTTTCACCCACATCTATGGCAGGCATCCTCAGAGTTTGTGAGGTCTGTTGGAAACTAGGCAAGTGAGGTTTATGTATCTGTGGAATGTCCAGGGTGAGAGAAAGAACTCGTGCCTGCTTGAGGCATGTGTGAATGTTGCAACTGGCAATTGAATGACCTTGCAGCTTCAAAGCCTGGCTGGTTGCTGCCTCGGGGAATCCTTTGTTGGGAGGTGTTAGCTGGCCCTGATTCATTATTGTCTGGAATTCTCCTGTTTTTTTTTAGTGTTGCTCTTTATTTACTGTGACTGATTTTAGAGTGTTTTAAAACACTGGTAGCCAGATTTTGTTCATCTTCATGGTTTCCTCCTTTCTATTGAAATGGTCCACATGCTTGCGGATTTCAATGGCTTCTCTGTGTAGTTTGACATGTAGCCACTTTTGTTTTTAGAGATATTGGAATGGGGAAAAGGTGCATCTTAGACTCAAGGAAACGCAGTACTAAAGCACTATTCAGATTCTGTCCCTAAAATAAAAAAAAAATAAAATAAAAAATAAAAAAAAATAAATAATAAAAAATGAATAAAAATTGAAAATATAAAATAAATAAATATAAATAAATAAATAAAAAATATTCTGTCCCTAACAAAGAGCTGATTCAATCAAGGAAACCGCACTCCGGACTTTGCAAGACTTGAGTTGCACAGACTGATTGATGCACTCTTTGAAGGCTCGCATTATAAAGGTGCATATATCGAAGTGGACTTGATGGCAAATAGCATCAACAGCCCGAGAATGTAGCACTGGGAATGTGGCGCAGCTGGCTAAGTGTCAGCTGCATAAGATCTCTCTGACCAGTAGGTCATGAGTTCGAGGCCTGCCCGGGTCGAGGTGGGTGCTCGACCTTTAAGTGTAGCCTGCTGTCAACCTTTGCATCCTGAAAGACAGTTGCATCTGTCAAGTAGGAGATAAAGGTACCACATTAAGTTGGGAGGCAAATTTTGACTGAATTATGAGGCCATTAAAGAACTCCAGGAACGCTGAGGAATGCGGAAGGAACAACAAGGGACGCTGGGAACGCTGAGAGATGAGGAGTGCGTCGGCTCCCCCTGGTGGCCAGAGGTTGCCTCTGTTCATCTATATGTGTGTAAGTGGAAACGGCAGGGATTGTCTGCTTAGTATGTGTACCTGTAATCTGCTCTGAGTCCCCTTCGGGGTGAGAAGAGTGGAATATAAATAAAGTAAATATATAAATAAATGTAGCAGGGTTAAGTAAAAAGACTTTTCTCGAACTGCAGTAATGAAATGTTTTCCTATATATTTTTTAAAAATCCCATACAGAAAAAGCTAGACATCTTAGTTTTCCATGAGCAGGGATGTGTATTAATATATGTATTAATATATGTGTATTAATATGTGTATTAAGCATTCAATTGGGCAAGCTTGCGCTGTTACATAACGCACCACAAGCTGACGGATGTAGCCAGGCAATCAAACCAAAGACTTTGAAATGCAATGAGACACATTCATTGGGGTGATGATATCAACAACTCCCAGCTGAATGAAGCCTCCATGTCCAGAGGCAATCTACCCCTCAATAGCAGTTGCTAACGATCAAGCAAAGGGGAACTGAATCATATCAGTAACTCCCAGGTGTGGCAGCTTAATGAAGCCTCCATGTCTAGAGGCAATCTACCTCTCAATAGAAGTTGCAAAGGACTGAACAACAATGGACTTTGGGGTCATATAAGTGACCTTCACACTTTTTCAGGCTAAAAGGAAAGACGAAGGTCCAAATCAAAGACAAAATCCTGAATGAATCAAGCAAAGGAAACCCCATGATAGCATTGCAACAAGGTGCAAAGATGTAAGAAGAGTGAGGGACCAAAGAGGTATGGTTTGGGAAACAGAACAGTTTTAATTGAATCGTAGCCTGCACAAACTCATACTCTGCACTGTAAAGGGGTTTTTAATCTCTATTACGTGTATTTCAATATGTATTTTACAGGAATACGTTTTAATATGTATCTTTTATAGAAATACATTTTAATATGTGTATTTCTGGTATTTCTTTTTACAATATTGATGTATTTTAATTATTTTGTAATCTGTCTCCAGGGGTTAAGAAATAAAATTATTATTATTATTATTATTAATGGTCTTTAACTGGGAATTTTTAAATCCTGTTTTAATGTTTGTATATTTGTATAAATAAAATCTAACGCTTTTATTTTGAGCCTCTTTGAGCACCGGGAATGTGGCGCAGCTGGCTGGGTGTCAGCTGCATAAGATCTCTACTGACCAGAAGGTCATGAGTTCGAGGCCTGCCTTGGGTCGAGGTGGACTCTCAACCTATTATGTAGCCTGTTGTCGACCTTTGCAACCCGAAAGACAGTTGCATCTGTCAAGTAGGAAATTAAGGTACCACTTAGTGGGGAGGCTAAATTTAACTGATTTACAAGGCCATAAAGATCTCCAGGAAACACGCTGAGGAATGAAGGAGTGCAACAGCTCCCCCTGGTGGCCAGATGTTAAATTGCCTCTGTCTGTCTTGTGTTTGTGTGTCTAAATGCTTGCCTGTACATGTTCATTGTGATCCGCCCTGAGTCCTCAGCAGGGTGAGAAGGGCAGAATATAAATGAAGTAAATAATAAATAAGAGAGATGAGGAGTGTGGCAGCTCCCCCTGGTGGCTAGAGTTTGCCTCTGTTCGTTTATATGTTGTGTATGTGAAAAACAGCAGGAATTGTCTGCTAGTATGTGTACCTGTAATCTTGTAATCTGCTCTGAGTCCCCTTCGGGGTGAGAAGAGCGGAATATAAATAAATAAATAAATAAATAAGAGTCTCCTTTGGGGGAGATAAAGCAGATATATTGTCAGCAGCGACTTGAGAAACTGCAAGTCATTTCTGGTATGAGAGAATTGGCTGTCTGCAAGGACGTTGCACAAGGGACATCCAGATGTCTTACCATCCTGTGTGAGGCTTCTCTCATGTCCCCGCATGGGAAGCTGAAGCTGACAGATGGGAACTCACCCTGCCCCCAGATTTAAACCGATGACCTTTTGGTCAGCAGGCATTACCCAGGGAACGCCTGGATGTGTTACCATCTTGTGGGAGGCTTCTCTCATGTCTCTGCATGGGAAGCTGGAGCTGACAGATGGGAGCTCATCCTGCTCCTCAGATTTAAACCAATGACCTTTTGGTCAGCAGGCGTTACCCAGGGAATGCCTGGATGTGTTACTATCCTGTGGGAGGCTTATCTCATGTCCCCTCATGGGAAGCTGGAGTTGACAGATAGGAGCTCATCCTGCTCCCTGAATTTGAACTGCCGACCTTTCGGTCAGCAGTCCTGCCGGCAAAAGGTTTTAACCCATTTTGCCACTGGGGGCTCCTAATATAACAACAACAACATACTAATGCCACCAACTGTGTTTCTTCAGCTTGACATCCCCAATGGAGAAAAAAAATATGGCCGAAGGATAGATTTGAGCTACTTGCTCATAGTAAGATGCTAATTTGCATGATTAAAACTCATGGGTTTTACTATGGTTTATGATACAAATCCTGAGATTTGTAGCTTGGTGAGGTCTCAGCATTTTTTGTTTTGTTTTGTCAAATGACAACACCCACAATTTCATAACCTGAAGCCATGGCAAGAGGTATCAAACTGCATTCATTCTATTGTGTAGATCAGGTCTGAGTAAGCATTGGCCTTCCAGGTATTTTGGATTTCAACTCCCACAATTCCTAACAGATGGTAGGCTGTTAGGAATTGTGGGCGTTGAAGTCCAAAACACCCAGAGGGCCGAAGTTTGCCCATGCCTGGTGTAGATGCACCCCAGGGCATGACTGGTTTGACATGCCAAGGGAATGACACAGCTGACGCCCAAACCACGATACCTATCCATAGAGTCGTTCCACACTATCCATCCCTTTACATGCCCATCCCTACCTGAGAGACACACCACCACTTTGCGGATGCCATTGGATTTCATGGCGGTCACGATGTTCCGGGTTCCTTCAGACATCATAGTGGTGGGACCTGTCGGGAGGGAGATGGAAGAAGAGTCAGGAAAATCTTGGTCGGGATGGAGCACTGGTGAGCACAGGGGAAAGGGAAGGAAGGGGTGCAGCATCTCATACTGAGGTCATTCCGGGTGCCGAGGATCACAATCACGCCGTCCTGGCCCTTCACGGTTCGGTTGACATCCGACAGGTTCAGCACATCGCCGACCACCACTTGCGCCGGCTGGAGCTCTGGCGGGAGTCGAATGGGGTCCCGCACCAGCACTGTGACCTGGTACCCTGAAATGAAAGAGAGGAGTACAAATATTTTACATTGTATGCTAATGCTTTGATGTTAAGCCGCTTTTGAGTCCCTTTTGGGAGAGGTAAAGCAGGGTATAAATAAATATTAAAATTATTCATATATAAATAATTCTATTATATAATTTATATTCATATAAATATATGAATATTTGTATGTATGTGGCAGCTTTCTGATTGGCTGCCACTTTCACAGGCCACTGTGACCGACACGAGCAACGGACCTAGACCAAACTTGGCACACATATTCCCCATGACCCCCTTTACGTTCTGGTGAAGTTTGGGAGAGGTGGGCTGCAGATTATGGTATTTGTAGTACTTTCAAACCCTTCGGTTCCAACAAAGACTGATAAAGACCAAACTTGGCACACAGAGCCCTCATGACCCACTATATGTCCCGGTGAGGTTTGAGGGAGGATGGACAATGGATGATGGTATTTGTAGTACTTTCAAACCTTTCGGTTCCAACAGACCACTGTGGCTCCCAATAAAGACCGATAAAGACCAAACTTGGCACACAGAGCCCCCACGACCCACTTTATGTCCCGGTGAGGTTTGAGGGAGGATGGACAATGGATGATGGGATTTGTAGTACTTTCAAACCCTTCGGTTCCAACAGACCACTGTGGCCCCTAACAAAGACCAATAAAGACCAAACTTGGCACACAGAGCCCCCATGACCCACTTTATGTCCCAGTGAGGTTTGAGGGAGGATGGACAATGGATGATGGGATTTGTAGTAGTTTCAAACCCTTCGGTTCCAACAGACCACTGTGGCTCCCAAAAAAGACCGATAAAGACCACACTTGGCACACAGAGCTCCCATGACCCACTTTAT
This sequence comes from Anolis apletophallus, assembly GCA_030556195.1. Taxonomy (NCBI): domain Eukaryota; kingdom Metazoa; phylum Chordata; class Lepidosauria; order Squamata; family Anolidae; genus Anolis; species Anolis apletophallus. The sequence continues at coordinate 17,927,477 of JARBWK010000011.1, forward strand.
GTCCCGGTGAGGTTTGAGGGAGGATGGACAATGGATGATGGTATTTGTAGTACTTTCAAACCCTTCGGTTCCAACAGACCACTGTGGCCCCCAACAAAGACCAATAAAGACCAAACTTGGCACACACAGCCCCCACGACCCACTTTATGTCCCGGTGAGGTTTGAGGGAGGATGGACAATGGATGATGGGATTTGTAGTACTTTCAAACCCTTCGGTTCCAACAGACCACTGTGGCCCCCAACAAAGACCAATAAAGACCAAACTTGGCACACACAGCCCCCACGACCCACTTTATGTCCCGGTGAGGTTTGAGGGAGGATGGACAATGGATGATGGGATTTGTAGTACTTTCAAACCCTTCGGTTCCAACAGACCACTGTGGCCCCTAACAAAGACCAATAAAGACCAAACTTGGCACACAGAGCCCCCATGACCCACTTTATGTCCCAGTGAGGTTTGAGGGAGGATGGACAATGGATGATGGGATTTGTAGTAGTTTCAAACCCTTCGGTTCCAACAGACCACTGTGGCTCCCAAAAAAGACCGATAAAGACCACACTTGGCACACAGAGCTCCCATGACCCACTTTATGTCCCGGTGAGGTTTGAGGGAGGATGGACAATGGATGATGGTATTTGTAATACTTTCAAACCCTTCGGTTCCAACAGACCACTGTGGCCCCCAAGAAAGACTGATAAGGACCACACTTGGCACACAGAGCCCCCATGACCCACTTTATGTCCTGGTGAGATTTAAGGGAGAATGGACAATGGATGATGGGATTTGTAGTACTTTCACACCCTTCGGTTCCCATAGATGACTGTGGCCCCCCAAAAAGACTGATAAAGACCAAATTTGGCACACAGAGCCCTCATGACCCACTTTATGTCCTAGTGAGGTTTGAGGGAGGACAGACAATGGATGGTGGGATTTGTAGTACTTTCACATCCTTTGATTCCCACAGATGACTGCGGCCCCCGATAAAGACCACACTTGGCACACAGAGCCCCCATGACCCACTCAACATCCTACTGCAGTTTGGTGGAGAGCGGACCATGGATGATGGGACTTGAAGTACCTCCACTCACTTCCCGAGACCACTGTGACCCTCATCCAATGACCGATAAAGACCAAACTTGGCACACTGAGCCCCCATGGCCCACTCCACATTCTCCTGCAGTTAGAAGGAGGGCAGATCATGGATGATGGGACTTGCAGTGCTTTTACTCACTTCCTGAGACCACTGCAACCCACACCAATGACTGATCAAGAGCAAACTTAGCATCCTGAGCCCCCATGGCCCATTCTACATTTTGGTGTGCTTTGGAGGAGGATGGACCATGGAGCTATAGTTCACCTGCACGCACTGAACCTAGCCAATTGGATCTAGACTACACTTTTTCAAATAACCCGGGCAGTGCTGAGTCCCCAATTTGGTATATATCTAAATGCTCTTCGTTTGGCCACAAGACACCTACTAACCCAAGGAGTGACCACACTGCCATATATTCCAGTTCAAAGCAGATAAGGTTGGATTTTATTGAGCTGTGTGGAAGAAACCTCTGTGGCAAACCTATCCTGGGCTTTTCTCAACAAGATTTGTTCAGAAGAGGGGTTTCTTTGTTTTCTCCATAGGCTGAGAGAGTGTGACTTGCCCAGGATTAGCAAGTGGTTTTCCACCACTGAGTGTAAGATTCATTTTTCTTCACAGTCCCATGTGTTTTTATGATTTTGAAAAAAACATACATAGTGAAGGTAAAGGTTTTCCCCTGACATTAAGTCCAGTCGTGTACGACTCCAGGGGTTGGTGCTCATCTCCATTTCTAAGCCGAAGAGCCGGCATTGTCTATAGACACCTCCAAGGTCATGTGGCCAGCATGACTGCATAAAGCCCTGTTACTTTCCCAGTGGAGCGGTATCTATCGATGTACTCACATTTGCATGTTTTCGAAATGCTAGTTTGGCAGAAGCTGGGGCTAAAGGCGGGAGCTCACCCCATCCCCGGATTTGAACCGCTGACTTTTCGATCAGTAAGTTCAGCAGCTCAGCGGTTTAACCCACTGCGCCACCATAATGATCTGCCTACCAGTGTTGAGCCTCACCACCTTACACACCTTACACATTATTATTGGATGCTTCCCAGAAGACCTGCCTTGCCATCAAGTTCTGTGGACTGCAGGACAAGGAAGGAAAACAGCTATGGTTCAGGCACGAGGGACATAAAAACTAAATAATGGAACAGACGTTGTCCAGGGAGTCCCTTTGACCAAGAGCAACGCCAAATCCAGAGGTCTGAATGGGTGGAGAAAGCCTGTCATTGGAAAATATCAAGTTTAAGATTAACCCGAAAGCGAAAGAGATTGTTTCCCCGCCGGCACAGAGTTCCTAATTTTATTCTCACTATCACTTCCTCATCCACTGTTCCCCGAATTTTAAAAATAAATGCTTTAAGTCCATTGCACTGTGTTTTTCACTCGTTGGCCTGATAGGTGTATTGTGTCGAAATTTCGTGTCAGTTCGTCCAGTGGTTTTTGAGTTATGTTAATCCCACAAACGAACATTACATTTTTATTTATATAGATTTAGATGAAGGGTTAGAAGGCATGATCCATCAAGTTTGCAGAAGACACCAAATTGGGAGGGATAGTCAATACTCCAGAAGACAGGAGAAGAATTCAAAACGATCTTCACAGGTAGGCTGTTAGGAATTGTGGGAGTTGGAGTCCAAAACACCCTGGAGCCGGTAGGCTGTTAGGAATTGTGGGAGTTGGAGTCCAAAACACCTGGAGGGTCGAAGTTTGCCCAGGCTTGGATTAGAGAGATGATTGGCCAAAACTAACAAAATGAAAGGGACAAATGCAAGATACTCCACTGGGAATGCAAAGATACAGAATGGGGGACGATGCCTGGCTCGACAGCAGGGCGTGTGGAAAAGATCTTGGAGCCCTCGTGGGCAGGAAGGTGAACATGAGCCAATGTGATGTGGCAGCTAAAAAAGCCAATGGGATTTTGGCCTGCATAAATAGGGGTCTAGTGTCTAGATTCAGGTAAATCATGCTCCCCCTCTATTCTGTCTTGGTCAGACCACACCTGGAATCACATTGTGTCCCATTCTGGGCACCGCAATTGAAGGGAGATGTTGACAAACCGGAATGTGTCCAGGGGAGGGCGACTCAAAGGATCAAGAGCAGGGTGCTCATTAGGTAGATCGTGATCTACTGGTAGATCTCGAAGGGCGTCTTGGTAGATCTTGAAGGGCATCCTGGTAGATCGCAGGCAGATCGCAGGCACAGTGTGTATGGCTCCCATTTGTGAGGAATGCTCAGGGGCTTCTTATACTCACATTTAGTTGAATTCAGCCTTAAAATATATTATATGGCTCTCACTGAAATAAATGTCCTAATATTTTGCTTTTATGGCTCTCTGAGTAGTGGGTAGGTAGATCCTTTTGACTTGGTTGTTTTATAAGTAGCTCACATGCTGGAAAAGTGTGAGCACCCCTGATCACGAGTCTGGAGAACAAACTGTATGAGGAGCAGCTTAAAGAGCTGGGCATGTTTATCCTGTAGAAGTGAAGGCTGAGAGGATTCATAATGATGACCATGTATAAATATGTGAGGGGAAGTCATAGGGAGGAGGGAGCAGGCTTGTTTTCTGCTGCCCTGGAGACTAGGATGCAGAACAATGGCTTCATATGACAGGAAAGGGGATTCCACCTGAACATGAGAAAGAACTTCCTGTGTGAGAGAGCTGTTCAGCAGTGGAACTCTCTGCCCTGGACTGTGGTGGAGGCTCCTTGTTTGGAGGCTTTTAAGCAGAGGATGGATGGCCATCTGTCAGGGGTGTTTTGAATGCAATTTTCCTGCTTCTTGGCAGGGGGTTGGATTGGATGGCCCACGAGGTCTCTTCCAATTCTATGATTCTAGGTATTTATTTATTTACTTACTTCGTTTATATTCCGCCCTTCTCACCCCGCAGGGGACTCCGGGCGGATTACAATGTACACATTACATTTTAGACAAACAAACACACAAGACAGACACAGGCAATTTAACATCTGGCCACCAGGGGGAGCTGTCGCACTCCTTCATTCCTCAGCGTGTTTCCTGGAGATCTTGCCTATGGCCTCGTAAATCAGTTAAATTTAGCCTCCCCACTAAGTGGTACCTTAATTTCCTATTTGACAGATGCAACTGTCTTCCGGGTTGCAAAGGTCAACAACAGGTTACACAATAGGTCGAGAGCCCACCTCGACCCTGGCAGGCCTTGATCTCATGACCTTCTAGTCAGTAGAGATCTTATGCCGCTGACACCCAGCCAGCTGCGCCACATTTCCGGTAAGTTGTTTGGATATTTTAAACTAGTTATTTAGCTGTATTAGATAGTATCCAGGCCCCTTTCACACAGATCTATATCCAATAATATCAAGGCAGAAAATCCCACACTATCTGCTTTGAACTGGGTTATCTGAGTCCACACTGTCATATATCCCAGTTCAAAGCAGATATTCTGGGATTTTCCGCCTTGTTATTCTGAGATATACAGTAGGGCTGCGTGGAAGGGCCTAGAGCGTTATAGTTTTGGAAGATTTAAATAGCTCAAATGCTTGCGTGTTTTGTTTTGTTTTTCTTCCTTGAATAAAAGTTATTATTTATATTGTTAATGGGAGACTCATAAATAATCAAATCCCTGACCATTAAGTACACGAAACTGGAGGTTCGACTATCCTTTTGGCAGCAGTGGCGCAACCCATTTTTAACAAACTTTTTCCCCATCTCTTTTTTTCCCTCTATAGGGTTCCTCCCTTAATCCTTTCGCCTTCCAGTTGCCCTGCAGCCTTCCTATTGCAGCTGCAGAGACTCTGAGGCTACTGCAGGTCAAAAGAATGAAGCAACAGACACTAAGAAATTAGGCACTCCTTGGACCGATTCAAAAAGAACATAATTGGCACTGAAAAGGATCACATGAGAGCAACTGAAATCATTTTGAGGGTAAATCTAGAACAGGGATGGGGACGACATGGCCTTTCCAGATGTTGCTGAACTACAATTCCCATTAGCCCCTGCCAACATGAGTTTAGCTGCAGAACGCTAGGACTTGGACTCCGTAGGACCACATAATTTCTGCAGCTGAAATGCTCTTTCCACCTTCTCTATCTATCTATCCAGGCATGTAGCCAGGGAGGGGGGCTAAGGGGGCTTCAGCCCCCCCCCCCAAATTCTCAGGGTGGTCCGCGAGAAGGCCTTACTGGTACATTATTTAAACTGTTATGTGCATTTATATCATGATCTGATCACCATGCTCATTATATCCCACATTCATGGGGTTATTGGGATAACAATACAAAAGGTTTGCTAGGGTAGATCCTCTTCCACCCAGTCTCAGCCCCCCCCCGAACCATACTCAGCCCCCCGAAACAAAATCCTGGCTACGGCCCTGCTATCTGTGGCATTTGTTTTGCTGTCTATCTATCTATCTATCTATCTAGAACAGGGATTTCACCCTCTAACAGTCTAGCCCCTGCCAACCTGAGTCTAGCTGCAGAACGCTAGGACTTGGACTCTGCAGGACCACATAATTTCTGCAGCTGAAATGCTCTTTCCTCCTCTATCTATCCATCTGTCTATCTATCTATCTAGAAGAGGGATGGGGATGACATGGTCCTTCCAGGTATTGTTGAACTACAACTCCCATCAGCCCCTACCAACATGAGTTTAGCTGCAGAACGCTAGGACTTGGACTCCGCAGGACCACATAATTTCTGCAGCTGAACTGCTCTTTCCCCCTTATCTATCTATCTATCTATCTATCTATCTATCTATCTAGAACAGGGATGGGGATGACATGGCCCTTCCAGGTATTGTTGAACTACAACTCTCATCAGCCCTTGCCAACATGAGTTTTGCTACGGAATGCTTGGACCACATAATTTCTGCAGCTGAAATGCTCTTTCCTCCTTATCTATCTATCTATCTATCTATCTATCTATCTATCCATCTACATCTATCTATCTATCAGGCCTGGGTAGGTTCGTTGGAATTCTCATAAAATCGGAATGAATTTGGATTAAATTCACTTCTGAAGTGGTTTTGAAGCGATGTAAGCAACTCGGAACTGAATTTGCCATTTCAAAGCCACTGCCGGCATTTTCGGAAAGGAATTGGCATTAGGTTCCCGTCCCTCCCGAGGTGCTTTCCCCTCATTGGCTGTTTAACCCAATTTGGATGCAGATGTCCTTCCCTCCGCATCAGAACTAGGGCAACATCCCCATCCAAACTGGGTTAAACATGCGTGTCCGCCATTAACTAATTAATTCGGGAAATTCCAATTTTTTATCGGAATATTTCGGAAGTCATTCAGATTCGAAGCGCCAGCCCCCCCCCATCCAGAATAAGTTTTGAACCATTTTTTAATCAAACAGGCCGTCTGTCTGTCTGTCTGTCTGTCTGTCTGTCTATCTATCTTTTTCAGTTTCCTTCGTGGCTTGTTGTGAGAATAATCCACACTTTTTAAAAAAGTATAAAATCAATAATGTGCCAGTGCATTGGGCTTGACAGAACGATAATTTCTCCACGTTTGTGGTTTTGACTTTTTTGAATTTGATTATTCACGGACTTGGTTAAACATTAGGAACCTCTAGACCAGGCCTACACAACCTGTGACCTTACAGGTGTTTTGGACTTCAGATCCCAGAATGCTTGCCCATTGGACAAAATGGCTAGGGGAGTGCCAAATGCCTGGAGGGCCAAAGTTTGCCCATGCCTGGTGTAGATATAGTGGTTGTGCAATGCCTTTATTCATGGTTTTTCCACGTTCATGGGGACCCTGTGTTCCTAACACTAATGAATGTGGAGGTCTAACTATGTTTCCTGTTGGCGAAGCGTCCTTCTCTTCTCTTTGCTGACTTCATTGTTTAACCACTTTGGCAGCCAATTTGGCTTCTTCTGTTCAGTATGGCCATTTACTTATTTAGATTATCATTTGCAGACTCTCCCAGCTAATGTGGAAAATCCTGGCTTCCCCAAATCCCTTTTGGTTTCTGATTTACTTGACATTGGTTATGCAAGCGATCGGATTGAATTTGCTCCATCTTGTTGGGACTCAGCAGCAAGATGCTGGGGATGTTTAGGATTTTGCCCCAAAGGATGAGGGGGATGATGGATTTTTCATGAGTCTGTATTGTATTGTGTCTGAGTGCGAGCAGGCTAAATCACAGACAGAAATGAAGGCCGTAGATCAGAGAAAAGGGCCGACAGCGGCAGAAGAGGTAGAAGATGTTTGGGATTCCTGTTCTCTTGAACAGTGTTTCCCAACCGCTGTGACGCGGCACAGCGGTTGGGAAGTGTGCCGTGATGGACCTCCTGCTGTGCCACGGAAAAAGCTCTCTGCCCACCTTCCTTCCCCCTTCCTCCTGCTGCTTGGGGGAGGAGAAGGAAGGGCCGGGCGGCAGCGAAGAAAAAGAAGAAGGGGCCGGGGTGCTGCCTCCTTCGGCCATTTCCCCAGCCAGCCTCCAATCCGCCATGACTCTTGCCCCTCACTCACTGAAGTCGCGCGGAGGAGGAGCCCCGCCCACTGAAGCCTATCCACCGTTCATGCTCCTCATGCTCCTCCTTCTCCTCCGCGCGACTTCAGCGAGCGAGGAGTGGGAGTCATGGCGGAGAGCGGTGTCTGGGACGGGGGCCATGACTCCCGCCCCTCACTGGCACTGTGGGAGAGCTGAAGCCGGGGGGAAGGGGCGGGGCATGGTGTGGTCTGGCTCCACCCCCCACACCCTGGCTTCGGCTCTTCCACAGCTTCTCCAGCCTTGAGGGGACAGTGCCAAGACAGCATTGTGTTGGCTCTGCCACCGCTGGCTTGGCACTGCCCCCTCAAGGCTGGAGAAGCTGTGGGAGAGCTGAAGCTGGGGGGGAGGGGCGGGGCATGGTGTGGCCTGGCTCCTCCCCCTTCCCCAACTTCAGCACTCCCAGCAGCTGCTCCCAGCAGGCCATCATCCCCCAGCCGTTCTTTACTGTGTTAGAGTGTCATTTTGTGTCATTTTGGTTGGTGGTGTGTCCCCGGAATTATTTAATGTTAAAAGTGTGCCGCAGCTCAAAAAAGGTTGAGAAACACTGCTCTTGAGAATCGGCGTTCTCAGCCTTCAGAGGATGGATGGGGAGTTGTCCCGCGATATGAGATTAGGTCTCAGCTCAGAGAAAGCAAAGGAAGGGTTGATTAGAAGGTCAGAAAGACTTCATGAGAAACAGTCCTTGAAACCCAGGAGAAGAAGGGATGACCTCACGGCCTCTTGGTCAGGTTTGAGCTTAAATTCAGAGCTGATTTCCTGTTCCCTTCGGAGCAGACAATGTTGCTTTAAAATCAAGTTCATGTTTTGCTCTCAAGTTGCCCATGTTCCTCAGATAGTTTTGTCTTGGATAAGTTCCTGTTTTCATGCTTATGGGTTAATGCAGTGGTTCTCAATCTTCCTAACGCTGCAACTCCTTAATACAGTTCCTCATGCTATGGTGACCCCCAACCATAACTTTATTTTCGTTGCTACTTCATAACTGTAATTTTGCTACTGTTTTGAGTCGTAATGTAAGTATCTGATATTTGGCACAAATACCCAATATGCCCAAATCTGAATACTGGTGGGATTGGAGGGAGGTTGTCATTTGGGAGTTGTAGTTGCTGGGATTTATAATTAATCTAGAATCAAAGAGCATTCTGAACTCCACCAATGATGGAATTGAACCAAACTTGTCCAGTTCACCTACATCCAGAGAGTACGACTCCAGCCCAGCTTACTTGTCCGAACGTATCTTCCTCTACGTTCCGCCTTGTAGCTTAAGATCCGACCGAGAGGCCTTGCTCTCAATCCCACTGGCTTCGCAAACGAGACTGGTGGGGATGAGGGACAAGGCCTTCTCGGTGGTGACACCCCGCCTATGGAACTCGCTCCCCAGCGAAGTTAGATCGGCATCTTCCCTACTTTCTTTCAGAAGAAAATTGAAGACATGGTTGTGGAACCAGGCGTTTGGCTAATATATACAACGGCATTGAATGTTGACCTGTGATTGTTGTAATGGGAAAGGCTTTTGTGATTGTTGATTAATGTTGTTTTTAATCTTTATATTTGTATGTTTTTATTGAATTTTTTTGTGGCATCGAATTGTTGCCATTGTTAGCCGCTCCGAGTCCCCCTACGGGGGTGAGAAAAGCAGGGTAAAAATGACATAAATAAATAAATAAAAAAAGAGTACTGTGGACTCAAACAATGATGGACCTGGACCAAACTTGGCACAAATACTCAATATGCCCAATTGTGAATAGTGGTGGAGATTGTGGAAAATAGACCTTGACTTCTGAGAGTTGTAGCTACTGGGATTTATAGTTCACCTACAATCAAAGAGCATTCTGAACCCCACCAACGATAGAATTGGGCCAAACTTCCTACACAGAAATCCCATGATCAACAATAATGGTCTCTGGCAACTCCTCTGACACCCCCTCGCTACCCCCTCCCCCTTCCCGGCTGAGAAACACTGGATTGATGTCTATGTTCCTGTTTCATGCATATGAATTTATGCATTATACTCTTGACTACATGCATTTCATGTGCTTTGCATTCATGGATTGCTTGTACTTTGCTACCGTGTACTATTGATCTTTGTATTTTGGACTACTTCTATTTCATAGCAGCTTTTCTATTGTTTTTGGGGAAGTGCCATTTCCCTTTCTGTAAATACTTTTGTAAGCAAACTATAGTAAACTACATCTGGACTGGTGGGGGAAAAGGTGTTTTACAGCCAGAGTGCAACACATTTCAACATTTGTGTCCTGCTTTTCTTCTTCACCATACACTCCAGAAACGTCTCCTTCAGCAATACAATATATCTGTGTCAGTCTTCCCTAGCACAGTGTTTCCCACCTTTCTTGAGCTGCGGCACGCTTTTAACATTAAAAAAATCCTGGGGCACACCATCAACCAAAATGACACAAAATGACACTCTAACACAGTAATACATATAGTTAATTGACCTTGAGTTTTGGAGTTGTAGTTCCTACATCCAGAGAGCACTGTGGACTCAAACAATGATGGGTCTGGACAAAACTTGGCAAGGGGGCCCCTCAGGCAGTAGAGCAGGCCAAGGGCCACCACCAAGCTCCAGCCCAGGGTCCTGCCGCCAGTCTCAGCCGCTCCCATTGCCACGGGTAGCGGCTCACGGGCGAAGGGGCCAGCAGAGGAGACTGAGAAGGCGGCAATTCCCCATCCCCGGCACCGCTCTCCGCCATGACTCCCGCCACTCGCTTGCTGAGGCCGCACGGAGGAGGAGGAGCATGAGACGGGGGCCACTCTCCGCCATGACTCTCGCCATAACTCAATCAGGCACAAGCAAGCTTCTGCCGCTGGGAAGGGGGTGGGGCCCGAGCGACATCACCCTTCCCTCCCTTGATTGGAGGCTGGCTGCGGAAACGGCCGAAGAAGGTGGCGCCCCGGCCCCTTCTTCTTTTTCTTCGCCACCACCCAGACCTTCCTCCTCCTCCTTCCCCAAGCAGCAGGAGTTTGGCAGAAGGGGGAGAAAGGGGGGGGGGGAGAGACGTTTTTCACGGCACACCAGATGATCCATCACGGAACAATAGTGTGCCGTGGAACAGCGGTTGGGAAACACTGCCCTAGCATTTCCCCTCTCTATGTGTGCTGAAATTTCGCAACACCATGGCCACTGTCTCCAAGCAGCCCCTTTCAATGCTGTGTGGGATCCCTGGTTGGTTAGCCTGAAATCGGGCTTAAACCTCCTCTCCCCGGGCAGCTTCCATGACTAATTGTTCCAAAGGACAAATCTTAATTGTCTTCCACAAGTTTGGAAAGAAGCCCAAACCCAAGTCCTGTGATCTGCTGCTGCTACCAGAAAAGGCATTTAAATAAAGCCGCCAGGCCTTGTTCTCCCAAAAGATTGGCCGCATAACACGGCAAAAGTCGTTCAATCGCAGCAAAGGAAGAAAAGCATGGCCAAAAGGCTGGAGAGTAAGTGGGAGAGCAAGAAGGAGTATTTTCTCGGACGGAAGACATAGCTCACCAATCATTGGTGCCCCAAGGAGACTAGTTGGCATTCACCGGCTGCCATGGATGTAAACAAGGGCACAACTGCAGCAAAAAAAACATGCCACACCCAGGAGGCTCTTGCTGAATAACGTTGTTGTGCCAAAGGTTTTCCCTTAAGAAAGGAGCCTTGGCTTTTAGTTCGACGGAGAGCCAAATGTGGCCATGAATTGCATGTATCTGGCATTGTTTTTAATGCCGCTTCACGCCTCTAGAGCAGGCATGGGCAACTAGGGACAAGGCTGGGTCTAGTCTGCTATATAATGTAGTTTGAACTGCATCATATAGTCAGTGTAGAGCAGGCATGGGCTAACCTGGGCTCTCCATGTGTTTTGGACTACAGCTCCCATAACGTGGGTATGCAGATGATCCGTTGATTGACTGAAGTGTCCATTTCCAAGAGGTCAAAGGCATGGGCAAATCAGCCCTCCGGGTGTTTTGGACTCCCAACTCCCACCATTCCTAACAGCCTCAAGCCCTCTGGACTCCAACTCCCACCATTCCTAATAGCCTCAAGCTCCCTGGACACCAACTCCCACCATTCCTAACAGCCTCAGGCCCCTTGGACTCCAACTCCCACCATTCCTAACAGCCTCAGGCCCCCTGGACTCCAACTCTCACCATTCCCAACAGCCTCAGGCCCCCTGGACTCCAGCTCCCACCATTCCTAACAGCCTCAGGCTCCCTGCACTCCCACCATTCCTAACAGCCTCAGGCCCCTTGGATTCCAACTCCCACCATTCCTAACAGCCTCAGGCCCCTTGGACTCCAACTCCCACCATTCCCAACAGCCTCAGGCCCCCTGGACTCCAACTCCCACCATTCCTAACAGCCTCAGGCCCCCTGCACTCCAACTCCCACCATTCCTAACAGCCTCAGGACCCTTCCTTTTCCCCCTTTGCCTCTTAAGCGGCTGAGGCTGTTAGGAATGGTGGGAGTTGGAGACAAAACCACCTGGAGGGCCCAAGTTGGCCCGTGCCTGTTATACATGAATAGGAAGTCTAACCTCTAACCATTCCTCAACCTCAGGGCCACATATGCTGTTGGGTTGCAGTTCTCATTATCCCCAGTTCCACACGGTGGATCACCAACCTCCCACCATTCCTCAGGCCTTTTCTTTTTTTCCCCTTAGGAAGGGGCCTGAGACTGTTAGGAATTGTGGGAGTTGGAGTCCAAAACATCTAGAGCTTCCAAGTTGGCCCATGCCTGCTCTAGAGCAGGGGTGCTCACACTTTTTCAGCATGGGAGCTACTGATTAAAAAACCAAGTCCCAAAGATCACCTACCCAGAAATGCAAAACGTATAACTATTTTCTTATTTATTTATATGTATTATTCATTTTTATGTACCGCTCCTTCCAGCAGGCTCGGGGCAGTTTACATAAAATGAAGTTATAAAACATCAACATTTCAATTTAATAACAACAATATAAAACAGAGCATAAAAATACATCCAACCACCCCATTTCTCCCACACTGCCATATTACCACACATATTATCAGCCAGAAAGTAAGAAGAGAGGCTTTTGAACTGCAAGGCCATTTAATACTCAGCAAGGTAAACAAAGGGGCATGCATAAATACATCCAACCACCCCATTTCTCCCACATTTCCATATTCCCCAACATATATTTCTCAAGGAACAAAGCAAGCAGAGAGGCTTTGGAGCTAAAAGGCCATTTTTAAACATTAAAAATAAACAAAGAGACATGCCACAGAACAATCAAGCACCCACCCCAAAGTAAAAAGACCGACCTTTGAGATGCGGTAAGGAAATGACCCCAAAGCGTCCTTCTTCTCCATTGTTGCTCCTATTTCCACGCCGCCAGCATGCGTGCCGCCTCCAAGAGCTCACGAGAAGTCCGAGAGGCAGAATGGGCGCTTCTGCGCATGCGCGCGGGGCCAGCCATGCATCTCGTCATCCAGGCCCGCCCCCTTTGGTCTCCTACGACTCTGAGTGGCTGGAGAAGGACGGAGGGAGGAGGAGGAATCCAAAAGAGGGGGCCCATTCTGCCTCTTGGATTCTGGACGGAGCTTTTGGAGGCAGCGCGCGAGCAGGGAGCGGGGAGGAACAATGACGGAGGACTTCTTTGCAGCGTGCAGGGGCACGTGAAGAGGACCAACAGCAAAAAACCTGGTCAGGCCTGAAGATCACCAGGATGAGGCCTGAAGATCACCCTGGTGATCCTGATCACCATTCTGAGCACCCCTGCTCTAGAGTCTCCAGACTGCCCTTTTCTGTCCCTCCAGAAGTCATGAACTGCTACTCCTAGAAGCCTCAGAAATAATACCCATCTAACGTCATTCTTACTGTCTAGGTTTCTAGGCCTGTTTCTGGGGTTTCTTTGGAATGCCGATTCAGAAAATTGCATTGGATAGACTGCATCAAAATCTTAATTTCTTTGATATGGTTACCATGGTTTCTTAGAGGCGAGCAGATGGCAACTGGTAGATGGCATGTGTTCCGTATCTCCAAAACTAGAGCTGATAGGGGAAAACTGACACCATTTTGGGAATAAGAAGGCCAAATATTCCCAGATACAGAGCCCTCGGTGGCACAGCGGGTTAAACTGCTGAGCTGCTGAACTTGCTGATCAAAAGGTCAACAGTTCAAATCTGGGGAGTGGGGTGAGCTCCTGCTGTTAGCCCCAGCTTCTGCCAACCTAGTAGTTCGAAAACATGCAAATGTGAGTAGATCAATAGGTACTGCTTCTGCGGGAAGGTAATGGCGCTCCATGCAGTTATGCTGGCCACATGACCTAGGAGGCGTCTATGGACAACGCAGGGTCTTCGACTTAGAAATGCAGATGACCACCACTCCCAGAGTCGGACACGACTAGATTTAATATCAGGGGAAACCTTTACCTTTAATCTTTTTGGCACTAATATTGGTGTGTGATCCCTGGTCAAAAAAGGTTGGGAACCACTGCATTAAAACCATTGAGCTGCTGAACTTGCTGACTGAAAGGTTGGTGGTTCGAATCTGATGAGCGCGGTGAGCTCCCACTGTTAGCCTCAGCTTTTGCCAACTTAGCAGTTCGAAACGTGCAAATGCGAGTAGATCAATAGGTATAGCTTCTGCGGGAAGGTAATGGCACTCCATGCAGTCATGCCGGCCACATGACCTAGGAGGCGTCTATGGACAACACCGCCTCTTTGGCTTAGAAATTGAGATGAGAACCATCCCCCCCCCCGCCGAGTCGGACACGACTACACTTAATGTCAGAGGAAACCTTTACCTTTTACAGGCTTAAAGTGGACTTTTACTGGGTTTTTATTTCTGCATAGTCCACACGCCATGCCGAGGTCTTGGGAGAAAAGAGGGACACTCTCTTAGACCTGGTTGCTATTCCCCATGGCGGTTTTAGACAGATTCGATCAAGCTATGGCACCCAGAAGGCGTTCATCTCCCTGAGTGTGCTCTTAGCATTGATCTGCCCGGGACTGTCCTTGGCTACACAGTCACTTTGGGGCTTGGCTTGCCAGTTCCCTATCACCCAAACCCATCTGTTGTCTGAAACTCCTGATAGAGGCTCCCTTCGCTTCCTTATCTCTGTCGTTCAACCAACTCAGAGGAGGCGGGTTTGGCAAATGTCCCCGCTAAAGGCTGCTGAAGCATGTGTGCGATTGTGGCCGCACTGCAGACTCATGGCAGTTTGGCACTAATGGAAGTCTATGGAATCCTGAGCTCTGTTGTCATTTGTGGCACCAGCGTTCCCCTACAGAAAAAATAATAATACTGTAGTACACAAACTAGTCTGGTCATGTTTACAGTAGCTTGCTGCCATTGGTTGATGTACGCTGATTTAATTTGAGTCTTATGAATAAAGTTATTATTATTATTATTGCAAGTCCTAGATCAGCCTTTCTCGACCAAAGATCATCTCTTGATAATGGGGGTTCTGTGTGGGTAGTTTGGCCCAATTCTATTGTTGGTGGGGTTCAGAATGCTCTATGATTATAGGCGAACTATAAATCCCAGCAACTATAACTCCCAAATGTCAAGGTCTATTTTCACCAAACTCCACCAGTGTTCACATTGGGGCATATTGAGTATTTGTCCCAAATTTGATCCAGATCCATCATTGTTTGAGTACACAGTGTTGTCTGGATGGAGGTGAACTACAACTCCAAAACTCAAGGTCAATGCCCACCAAACCCAGTTTTTTCTGTTGGTCATGGGAGTTCTGTGAGCCAAGTTTGGTTCAATTTAATCGTTGGTGGAGTTCAGAATGATCTATGAGTGTAGGTGAACTATAAATCCCAGCAACTACAATTCCCAAATGACATAATCAATCCCTCCCCAACCTCACCAGTATTCAAATTTGGGTGTATCATGTATTTGTGCCAAATTTGGTCTAAGGGGACTGAGGCTGATAGGAATGGTGGGAGTTGCAGTCCAAGGGCCTGAGGCTGTTAGGAATGGTGGGAGTTAGAGTAAAAAGGGCCTGAGGCTGTTAGGAATGGTGGGAGTTGGAGTCCAAGGGGCCTGAGGCTGTTAGGAATGGTGGGAGTTGGAGTCCAAGGGGCATGAGGCCTGAGGCTGATAGGAATGGTGGGAGTTGGAGTCCAAGGGGCCTGAGGCTGATAGGAATGGTGGGAGTTGGAGTCCAAGGGGCCTGAGGCTGATAGGAATGGTGGGAGTTGGAGTCCAAGGGCCTGAGGCTGATAGGAATGGTGGGAGTTGGAGTCCAAGGGGCCTGCCTGGGGCTGAGGCTGATAGGTCCAATGGTGATAATTGGAGTCCAAGGGGCCTGAGGCTGATAGGAATGGTGGGAGTTGGAGTCCAAGGGGCCTGAGGCTGATTGGAATGGTGGGAGTTGGTGGGAGTTGGAGTCCAAGGGGCCTGAGGCTGATTGGAATGGTGGGAGTTGGAGTCCAAGGGGCCTGAGGGGCCCTGAGGCTGATAGGAATGGTGGGAGTTGGAGTCCAAGGGGCCTGAGGCTGATAGGAATGGTGGGAGTTGGAGTCCAGGCTGATAGGGGTGGAGTTGGAGTCCTGAGGCTGATAGGAATGGTGGGAGTTGGAGTCCAAGGGCCTGAGGCTGATGAATGGCTGATCCAAGGGGCCTGAATGGTGGGAGTTGGAGTCCAAGGGGCCTGAGGCTGATAGGAATGGTGGGAGTTGGAGTCCAAGGGGCCTGAGGCTGATAGGAATGGTGGGAGTTGGAGTCCAAGGGGCCTGAGGAATGATGGGAGGAATGGTGGCCTGAGTTGGAATCCGGGAGTTGGAGGGGCCTGAGGCTGATAGGAATGGTGGGAGTCCAAGGGGCCTGAGGATGATAGGAATGGTGGGAGTTGGAGTCCAAGGGGCCTGAGGCTCATAGGAATGGTGGGAGTTGGAGTCCAAGGGGCCTGAGGCTGATAGGAATGGTGGGATTTGGAGTCCAAGGGGCCTGAGGCTGATAGGAATGGTGGGAGTTGGAGTCCGAGGGGCCTGAGGCTGATAGGAATGGTGGGAGTCCAAGGGGCCTGAGGATGATAGGAATGGTGGGAGTTGGAGTCCAAGGCTGATGGGAATGGTGGGAGGCTGAGGCTGAAAGGAATGGTGGGAGTTGGAGTCCAACGGGGAGGCCTGAGGCTGGAGTCCAGGGGCCTGAATGGAATGTGGGAGTTGGAGTCCAAATGGGCCTGAGGCTGATAGGAATGGTGGGAGTTGGAGTCCAAGGGGCCTGAGGCTGATAGGAATGGTGGGAGTTGGAGTCCAAGGGGCCTGAGGCTGATAGGAATGGTGGGAGTTGGAGTCCAAGAGGCCTGAGGCTGATTGGAATGGTGGGAGTTGGTGTCCAAGTGGCCTGAGGCTGATAGGAATGGTGGGAGTTGGAGTCCAAGGGGCCTGAGGCTGATAGGAATGGTGGGAGTTGGAGTCCAAGGGGCCTGAGGCTGATTGGAATGGTGGGAGTTGGTGTCCAAGGGGCCTGAGGCTGATAGGAATGGTGGGAGTTGGAGTCCAAATGGCCTGAGGCTGATAGGAATGGTGGGAGTTGGAGTCCAAGGGGCCTGAGGCTGATAGGAATGGTGGGAGTTGGAGTCCAAGGGGCCTGAGGCTGATAGGAATGGTGGGAGTTGGAGTCCAAGGGGCCTGAGGCTGATAGGAATGGTGGGAGTTGGAGTCCAAGGGGCTGAGGCTGATAGGAATGGTGGGAGTTGGAGTCCAAGGGGCCTGAGGCTGATAGGAATGGTGGGAGTTGGAGTCCAAGGGGCCTGAGGCTGATAGGAATGGTGGGAGTTGGAGTCCAAGGGGCCTGAGGCTGATAGGAATGGTGGGAGTTGGAGTCCAAGGGGCTGAGGCTGATAGGAATGGTGGGAGTTGGAGTCCAAGGGGCCTGAGGCTGATAGGAATGGTGGGAGTTGGAGTCCAAGGGGCCTGAGGCTGATAGGAATGGTGGGGGTTGGTGACCCTTTGCTGTATCTCTAATTAAGCATGCAAGTGGCCATTGGGCGACCAGGTTTAGGCAGCAGTGCGAAGGGAGGAAGGGTTTCCCATGGATGTCGCCCCCCTCCACCACCCTGGGTCCTTTGGCAGCCCCTCGCCCACCCGGGGAAGCCTTGCCTGCTCACCGGCCTCGATGGCTTGCGCCAAGGTAGCCAAGCCGGTCATGCCGGTGGCGCCGAAGATGGCGATCTTCTTGCAGGCTGCAGCCATGTCCACTCCAGGCGGTGGCTGCTCGGCTCCTTCCCAGCGCCGGAGCCAAGCCTTCCGGGAGGCAGGGCGGGCGGGGATCGGGGGCGGCACTCGCCTTTCCCAGGAGGAGGAGCAGCACCAAGAAAGGGGCTTGACTTGGCTTCTCCGCCCCGATCGGGTTCCACGGAGGCGGCCACAATCGGGCGCGCCCCCGCTCCGACGGCTCTTCTTCCTTGGAGGCTCCCAAACCTAGGAAACGTCAGCCAAAACCAACCGGACAGCGCCCTCTTGTGATCAAGACGGGAATGGCAGCCTCAGCTAACCTGGGAATTGTGTGTCCAGTACAGATTCCTGCTCAAAGTAACTTCTTTGGAAACCTTCACCTAGTTACTTTGCTGGACAGTTCCCAACCCTGTTATGTCGCTTCTTTTTTTTTTTGGACGACATCTCCCAGAATCCCCAATCCAGTACAAATCTGTTCACAGAACCTTTTCATGAGTCTCCAGCTGGAAAAGATCCAATAATAATAATAATAATAATAATAAGTTTAAAAACTCATTTTGGATGTAAGGGGCGCTGGTGGTTCAATTCTAAAGTCACGATTTTTTTAATTTAAAAAATCCAAAACTATCAAAATATTCCGAAACTTCCGAATCGCTTTGTTAATGCGGACTCGCATGCACAGTAGGAAAAAACAGCACTGGCACTGGAGAAATTTCAGGGGATTCTCCCTCATTTTTAGACCAATCCTGATGAAACTTGCTACAGTGGTAGAACAAATTGGCCACTGTTGGCTCACCAAATTTCACAACCTTTGACTTATCCATGGATTTTTGGCAAATTTTCAATTTTTTTATTTAAAAAACATTTTTTAAATAATAAGGAAAACCTGGTTTGAAAGTATTATTTCCTGTTTCATTGGGTGGTCTTTACTTTGAAAGTAGTTTTTCTATTCCAGAAACATTTTTTGTGTGGCACAAATTGTGTGAAATTGGTGGAGAACAGAAATCATAGTACAGACCCCATCAAGGGACATCTAGACTGACCCCCTTCCTCTGGGCAGAAAGGCACCATCCAAACTCTCTTGACATCCATTTGCTTCCTTTACTGCAGGGGTAGGGAACCTATGGCTAGGGAGCCAGGTGTGACTCTTTCCATGCTTGCATCTGGCTCTCCAGAGCAGCCCAGGCCTTGGTTTCCCAACATGCAGCTCCCTCTCACCCCTTCCTTCTTTCCTCCATTCTCCCTTTCTTCCTTCCTCTTCCTTCCTTTCTTTCTCCCCCCTCACCCTTTCCTTCTCTCCTTCCTTTTCCCTCCCTCTTTCCCCTTCCTTCTTTCCTCCATTCTCCCTCTTCCTCCCTCTTCCCTCCTTCCTTTCTCCCCTTCATCATTTCCTTCTTCTCTCCTTCCTTTTCCCTCCCTCTCTCCACTTCCTTTCCTCCATTCTCCCTTCCTCTTCCTTCCTTCTTTCCTTCCTTCCTTCCCTCCTCTTCTATTCTTTCCCCCAAGTCTTCCTTTCCTCCTCCTTCCTTTCTTTTCACTTCCCTCTCTCCCCCCTTCTTTCCTTTCTTCTTTTCCCTTCACTATTTTACTTTTTCCACACTCCCTTTCCTTTCTTTTCCCCACCCTTTCCTTTCCTCCCTTCCCATTTCCTTCTTTCTTTTCCCCTCCTTGTCTCTCTCCTGCTTTTCTTTTTTTCCTTTTTCATAGTTTGTTCTTCTTTTCTTTCTTCCTCTCCCCCTTCCTCCTTTATTTCCTCTGTCTTTCTTTCTTTCTTTCCCCCTTCCTTCCGTCTTCTCTTCCTTCCCAGAGTCCTGAGCGTGCCTTTTGCAGAGCCAGGTCTGAAGTGTCCCATCATTCTCCCGGGGGAATCCTTTTCTCATAGTAGTATGTACGTATATACTCACATTTAGTTGAATTCAGTCTTAAAATATATAATATATATTATATGGCTCTCACTGAAATAAATTTCCAAATATTTTGCTTTTATGGCTCTCTCAGTCAAAAGGGTTCCCGACCCCTGGTCTACTGAGTTGGAGGGGACCCTCAAGACACATCCATCCATTTATTCCTTTTTGCAGATGCAATCAATTATTTTATGTTATCATTACTTACTGACATAAAGGGCTGTCTGCCTGTCTGTGGCTGGCTACCCCAGTGCCTTGTTCATGGCAATCAGGCCAAAGTGAAATGATTGGGTTTTAAGCAGTTTATGTTCTCTTGGCTTTGCAAAAGTTGCTTATTGCTTTGCTGCCTTCTTTAGACTCATTTGTAGATTCAATCAGTTTATTTTATATTTATTTACTTTATTTATATTCCGCTCTTCTCACCCCAAAGGGGACTCAGAGCGGATTACAGGAACACATACTTAGGAGACAATCCCTGGCCTTTCCACATACACACATATAGACAAACAGAGGCAAACTCTGGCCACCAGGGGGAGCTGACGCACTCCTCATCTCTCAGCGTCCCCAGCGTCCCTGGTTGTTCCTTCCGCATTCCTCAGTGTTCCTGGAGTTCTTTAATGGCCTCATAATTCAGTCAAAATTTGTCTCCCCACTTAATGTGGTACCTTTATCTCCTACTTGACAGATGCAACTGTCTTTCGGGCTGCAAAGGTCGACAGCAGGCTACACTTAAAGGTCGAGCACCCACCTTGACCTGGGCAGGCCTCGAACTCATGACCTACTGGTCAGAGAGATCTTATGCAGCTGACACTTAGCCAGCTGCAAGACTGCTACAGACAGCTATTTTAAGGTCCTTCAGCCATTTTGGCTAATGAGCAGCCGTGCATTGTGGGAAATGTAGTTTAACAGCAGGGCCTTTTGCAATCTCTCCCATTGGGGGTCTGGCCTTCACAAACTACAGTTAAAGATGGCTGTGATTAGCCATGCCCATCTCATCCCTTTTTGCATTGCCGGCAAAACAAATGAGATTTTAAATTCCCTTGCCATTGCCAAAGTTGCTTAATGGTTGTGAAAATTAAAATAACATCGGGAGACACCCGAATATTATAGGATACTTCCGGGGGGGGGGGGGAGGTTGCTGTTCAAATTTGGACCCCCCCTTTCCTGCATGGTTCAAAACTGCATCGGCTGTCCAAATTCAATAGTTTCCCCCAAATTTTAGTCATTTCCTATTACTATGTTGGCTGTTGCATTGGATTACACGTTGGACACTTCCCAAGTGTCTAGGACTGTGTGGTGCATCGGCAAATAATGCCTGCAGATCCTAGTAGGGTGGCCTTTTGCAGCTGATAGATGTTAATTTTGTCAGTGCCAATTGTTTTTAAGTGCAGGCCAAAGTCTTTAGGTACTGCACCCAGTGTGCTGATCACCACTGGGACCACCTTGACTGGCTTGTGCCAGAGTCTTTGCAGTTCGATCTTTAAATTCCTCGTATCGTGTCAGTTTTTCCAGTTGTTTCTCTTCAATCCTGCTGTCACCCAGGATTGCAATATCAACGATCCATACTTTGTTTTTTTAACACAATTGTGAGGTCAGGAGCATTGTGCTCTAAAACTCTGTCCGTCTGAATTCAGAAGTCCCAGAGTAGTTTGGCATGTTCATTTTCCGTAACCTTTTCAGGATTGTGATATTATTATTATTATTATTATTATTATTATGACAGTTCTTAATCCTGCCTAGCCAGCACATGCAATTGCTTTTTGGGATATCAGCTTTCCGGCCCATCTATCATACATGACAAAAGGATCAAGTCCAATATGTTGGCATTATGGAAAAAAATTAAGGATGGGAATACCATACGTGGTGGAAATGCCCAAAGATGGGAATGCTCTTCTGGTCAAAGCTAACGAAGATGATGGAGAAAATATTGAAAGTAACACTACAAGTAGATTTAGATATATTATTAATGGGAGTACAAGGTAATACAAGGTAATCAATACAAAAGAACACAAATTGTTCGAAAGTATGAACAGCGCAGGACAAGCAGTAATAGCATGGGGGTGGAAAGACGAAAAAGGGGATGATGGAAAATTGGAATAGTTATCTATATGATCAATTGCAATAGGGGGTGATATGCAAGGAGATAAAATAGATGAAATAAAGAACAAGTGGTTTGCTGTGAGTTTTTTGGGCTGTTTGGCCATATTCCAGTAGTGACATCAGTGTCACAGATGGACGGTGAAGCAACAGCTCCCCTGGTGGCCAGAAGTTGGAATGTTAAATAGCCTCTGACTATCTGTCTATATGTGTTGTGTGTCTATAGCTGCAGCTAGACCAACTACCTGCTCCCTCGATCTGTGCCCCTCTTGGTTAGTTAGATCTTGCTGGGATGGGTTACTTGGCCCTCTGTTAAAAATAATAAACAGCTCCCTTGAGCAGGGAGTTTTTCCAGAGGGGTTAAAAGAGTCCATTGTGAGCCCACTGCTGAAAAAGCCAGAATCAGATCACTCGGCCCCCTCCAGTTACCAGCCAGTCTCTAATTTATCGTTTCTGAGCAAGGTGATTGAGAGGGTGGCAGCGGGACAGTTGCAGCAGTTCTTGGATGACTCAGCTAGATTAGATCCCTTCTAGTCCGACTTCCATGTTGGGCACGGGATGGAGACGGTACTGCTCTCCATTGCAGACCAGCAGCGCTGCCAGTTGGACCAAGGTGGATCTGTGCTGCTTGTGTTATTGGATCTCACAGCAGCCTTTGACACCGTAGATCTTGCATTGTTTACCCACCGTTTAGCTGTGACAGGAGTGAGGGGGACTGCCCTTAAATGGGTGGCCTCCTTCCTTCATGATCGGGGACAACAGGTGGAGAGGGGTGGAGTTGTCTCCGAGAGGCTCCCCTTACTTGTGGGTTGCCTCAGGGGACAATTATTTTCCCTCTATTATTTAACATCTACATGCGACCACTGGCCTGGCTGGTGCGTAGCTTTGGTCTGGAGTGTCATCAGTACGCTCATGACACCCAGCTTGTGCTGAGGATGGGGGGCAGACCGGACTCCGTACCTGATAATTTCCATCTGTGCCTGGAAGCCGTGACTGGATGGCTACGGACTAGCCGACTGAAGGTGAATCCATCGAAGACGGAGATCCTTTGGTTGGGCTGCCTGGTGGGAGGGGGGTGCCGGCTGCCTACCCTGGACAGCGAAGCACTCTGCCCATCGTCCTTGGTAAAGAGTCTGGGGGTCCAGTTGGACCCACTGCTGACTATGGAGGCCCAGGACTCTATGGTCAGCAGATCCGCATTTTTCCATCTGCGACAGACTAGATGGGCTAGAAGTCCAAAACACCTGGAGGGCCGGCAATTGTCCAGGTCTGTACTAGAGGTTCCCCCCACCCGAACCTATCACCTGTCTTGACTCGACAGAGAGCTTTTTCTGTAGCAGCCCCTACACTTTGGGATGCTCTGCCAGACAATGTCCGGGCTCTTAGGGAGCTTTCGGCCTTCCGAAGAGCCTGTAAAACAACCCTATTTCGGCAGGCCTTCATCACTTGGTGCTCCATGTAATCCACGCCGCAGTGGTATGGCTTGTTAAATTGCAACTGGGGGCGATTGTTTTATTGTTTTTATTGTTTTACTACTGTTTTAATTGTTGTTCTTATTGATTTGATTGTATTTGCTGCCATGTTGTGAACCACCCCGAGCCTCCGGGAAGGAGCGTTATATAAGCATGAATAATAAATAAATAAATTTTAAAAATGTGGCATTGACTGTTTGCCATGTATGTATACATTGTAATCCGCCCTGAGTCCCCTGCGGTGTGAGAAGGGCGGAATATAAATACTGTAAATAAATAAATAAATTCTCTTCTGACGTTTTGCCGGCATCTGTGGCTAATGGCATCTTCAGAGGTTCTGTTAGAAGTAAAACAAGTGGAAAAGAAAATGAACAAAACCTGAATCAAGACAGTAAATAAGGAACACCACTCAGAAACAGGAGAACTCCAGACAGCAAACAATCAAGTGCCAGTTAACACTTCCCAAACAGAGGGTGCCTCCAGGCAACAGAGGCCAGGCTAACTCTATGCAGATACACTCACTGAATAGCTACTCAATGCTATTCAAGCTTGCTAACTGCAACATTCAGACTTCCTTAAAACAGACAAGGGTTCTGGGTTGCTGTGAGTTTTCCAGGCTGTATGGCCATGTTCAAGAAGCGTTTTCTCCTGATGTTTCACCTGCATCCATGGCAGGCATCCTCAGAGGTTTGTTCAGAGGTCTGTGGGAATGAGGCATGTGGTGTGTGTGTGTGTGTGTGTGAAATGTCCAGGGTGGGAGAAAGAACTCTATTTTTTAAAAAGATATTTTTTATTAACAATTTTCATATTTCAAGACATACATGATCACAATGGGGAAAAAAGAGGGGTAAAGGGGAAGGGGGAAATAAAGCTGGGGAGGGGGTATGTTGACTTCCATTCTCGTTCCACACTATTTACATAAGTTATTCAGATTTTCAATATATAACTTGAGGCATCCCCGATGCTCTTAATCTTCCTAATCTGTAACTGACAGTGTTCCTTTCTTGTTATACATTCTTCAAATATTCATCAACCAGGGACCAATCTGTCTTTATAATACCTCTACCATTATTCTGTCGCAACCAGTAAGTTAATTCGCCCATGTCTTTAACATCAATTATCTTACCTATCCACTGCTCTTTTGTGGGTAGGAGGTTTTGTTTCCATACCTTTGCAAATTCTTTCCTTGCTGCTATTGTGAGGAACACAAGACGTTTTTCTATGTTATCATTTGAGAAAATTTCATCATCAATTAACCCTAGCAAATACAATTCTGGTCTCATTCTAAATTCAAGATTCAATATTTTTTTACATTCATCATGTATCATTTGCCAATATTCCTTTGTTCTGGGGCATGACCACCACATGTGGAAAAAGGTACCTTCCTGAGTCTTACATTTCCAGCACTTGTTCCCTACGTTCTTGTACATTAAACTCAGTTTTTTCGGGGTGATGTACCAGCGGTGCATCATCTTCAACCAGTTCTCCTTAAGATCTATCGCATAGGTAATTTTCAGGTTTTTACACCAAATTCTTTCCCATTCTTTAAGGTGGGAGAAAGAACTCTTGTCTGTTTGAGGCAAGTGTGAATGTTGCAGTTGGCCACCTTGATTAGCACTGAATGAGACCTCACAACCTCTGAGGATGCCTGCTATAGATGTAGGCGAAATGTCAGGAGAGAATGCTTCTTGAACATGGCCATACAGCCTGGAAAATTTACAATGACCCACTTTGAGTCTCCTTTGGAAGAGATAAAGTGGGGTATAAAGAAATATAAATATATTAATCGATTTTCCCCAAGGAAATGGGAAATTATTGTTTCCATTCAATGTTTGATGTTTTGTCTTATGTCTGTGTTTTTTTAAAATTTAATTTTAGCTTGTTAAGTTATAATTTGTGTTTATATGTTGGGTTGTTTAAATATTTTTTTTAGTATGGATGTATTGTTGTTGTATTCAGGCCTTTTATGTTTGGAATCCCCCCTGAGTCCTTTCAGGGAGATAGAGTGCAATATAAATAAAGTTTATAAAGAAACTATATCCCGAATAGATTACTGCAACGCTCTCTATGTGGGGCTGCCTTTGAAGACTGTTTGGAAACTTCAACTAGTGAGTCCAACGGGCAGCAGCCAGGTTACTTACTGAAGCAACATACAGGGAGCATAACACCCGCCCCCCCTCCATTGTGTCAGCTCCACTGGCTTCCTGTCCAATTCCGAGCACAATTCAAAGTGCTGGTTTTGACTTATAAAGTCCTATAAGGTTCTGGCCCAGTTTACTTGTCCAAACGTATCTTCCCTTATGTCCCACCTCGGAATTTACGATCTTCCGGGGAGGACTTGCTCTCAATCCCACCTTTGTCACAAATACGTTTGGTGGGGACGAGGGACATTGCCTTCTCGGTGGTGGCCCCCCGCCTGTGGAACTTGCTCCCCAGCGAAACCAGGTCAATTTCTTCCCTCCTTTCCTTTAGGAAAAAGCTGAAGATGTGGCTATAGGACCAGGCATTTGGTTAGACATTCGGATAGCAGGCAGACAATAAAATGATGACAATGATATGGAAAACGGACTGTGGACAGGTTCAGATTAGTTGTGGTTGTAGAACTCAGACTATTTGTACTTTTAAAAATGTTTTTAAATCTGATCAATGTGTTATTTATTTGTAACTGTTGTTTTTATTGATTGTATATGTGGGGCATTGAATCACTGCCGGCTGTAAGCCGCACTGAGTTCCTCTTCGGGGGGGTAGAGAAGGGCGGGGTACAAATACTTGGAATAAATAATAAATAAGTAAATATATTTTGTAATTTGTTGTTGTGGGCTTCCAAGTATGTTTCAACATGGCGACCGTGGTTCGCAACGTATCCCAGGTCTATCCCAGTCCGAGGGGGGTGGGGGGGGGAGGAAAGGGCCTGAGGCTGTGAGGAATACTGGGAGTTGGAGTCCAAGGGGCCTGAGGCTGATAGGAATGGTGGGAGTTGGAGTCCAAGGGGCCTGAGGCTGTTAGGAATGGTGGGAGTTGGAGTCCAAGGGGCCTGAGGCTGTTAGGAATGGTGGGAGTTGGAGTCCAAGGGGCCTGAGGCTGTTAGGAATGGTGGGAGTTGGAGTCCAAGGGGCCTGAGGCTGTTAGGAATGGTGGGAATGGGGCCTGAGGCTGTTAGGAATGGTGGGAGTTGGAGTCCAAGGGGCCTGAGGCTGTTAGGAATGGTGGGAGTTGGAGTCCAAGGGGCCTGAGGCTGTTAGGAATACTGGGAGTTGGAGTCCAAGGGGCCTGAGGCTGTTAGGAATGGTGGGAGTTGGAGTCCAAGGGGCCTCAGGCTGTTAGGAATGGTGGGAGTTGGAGTCCAAGGGGCCTCAGGCTGTTAGGAATGGTGGGAGTTGGAGTCCAAGGGGCCTCAGGCTGTTAGGAATGGTGGGAGTTGGAGTCCAGGGGGCCTGAGGCTGATAGGAATGGTGGGAGTTGGAGTCCAATGGGCCTGAAGCTGTTAGGAAGAGTGGGAGTTGGAGTCCAATGGGCCTGAGGCTGATAGGAATGGTGGGATTTGGAGTCCAAGGGGCCTGAAGCTGTTAGGAAGAGTGGGAGTTGGAGTCCAATGGGCCTGAGGCTGTTAGAAATGGTGGGATTTGGAGTCCAAGGGGCCTGAAGCTGTTAGGAAGAGTGGGAGTTGGAGTCCAAGGGGCCTGAGGCTGTTAGGAATGGTGGGATTTGGAGTCCAAGGGGCCTGAAGCTGATAGGAATTTGTTGTGGGCTTCCAAGTCTGTTTCAACATGGCGACCGTGGATTGCAACGTATCCCAGGTCTATCCCAGTCCGGGGGGGGGGAGGAAAGGGCCCAAGGCTATTAGGAACAATGGGAGTTGAAGTCTGGGAATGTGGCGCAGCTGGCTGGGAGCCAGCTGCATAAGATCTCTACTAACCAGAAGGTTATGAGTTTGAGGCCTGCCCGGGTCAGGGTGAGCTCTCGACCAATTGTGTAGCTTGTTGTCTGTCTATATATGTCGCATGTCTATGGCATTGAATGTTTGCCTGTGTATGTGCATTGTGATCCACCCTGAGTCCCCTGCGGGGTGAGAAGGGCGGAATATAAATGAAGCTGTTACTGGATGGCTGTGTACCAGCAGATTGAGGGTGAATCCAACAAAGACGGAGATATTGTGGCTGGGGCGCCTGGTGGGTGGGGAGGTCCGGCTGCCTATCTTGGATGGCGAGGCATTATGCCCGACATCCTCAGTAAAGAGCCTTGGGGTTGTCTTAGACCCGTAGCTGTCGATGGAAGCCCAGGTTTCCACCGTCAGCAAAACCGCTTTCCTCCATCTGCGGCAAACTAGACGGCTGGTCCCCTACCTATCCAGAGACAACCTGAACACGGTGCTCCAAGCCACGGTCATCTCGAGACTGGACTACGGTAATGCCCTTTACATTGGCCTGCCCTTGTCCGTGATCCGGAAACTTAAGCTCGTCCAGAATGCCGCTGCTCGACTTCTAACTGGGGCTCCAGTGAGATGTCACATAACTCCCATTCTTCAGCAGCTCCACTGGCTTCCGGTCCAGCACCGGATCACTTTCAAGGTGATGGTGTTAACTTTCAAGGCCTTGCATGGTCTGGGGCCGCTCTATCTGAGGCACCGCCTTAACCCCTATCACTTCGCTCCGAACAATTGAACCTCCTTGAAGTGCCGAGCTTCAAATCCATCCGCTTAACATCGACCAGGCGCAGAGCCTTTTCTGTGGTGGCACCATCAATCTGGAATACTCTTCCAAGCGAAGTGCGGGCCTTACAGGATCTACCTTCTTTCCGCAAGGCCTGCAAGACCCACCTTTTCCAGCTAGCTTTTGATTGCTAAGTTGGAAAACCCCTACCTATTAGTTTAACTTGTTGATTTTACTCCTGTTGTGTTTTTATATGATTGTGAGCTGCTCCGAGCCCTCGGGGAGTGGCAGTGTACAAGTCCAAATAATAAATAAATAAATAAATAAATAAATAAATGTAAATAAATAAATAAATCCAAAACACCCGGAGGGCCCAAGTTTGCCTATGCCTGGGCTAGATGCTCTTTGGGGTGTCTTCCTGGACAATACTGGGAGGCGCCCAAAAGGGACTGAAGGTGTTCCAATGTCCTTTTCTGAAGCAATGATCCAAAAAAAACCCCTTAAAAACCAAGTCAAAACCAGTGCTGTGCTGTGTACTTTACACAAAGAAGAGACTGGAAAGGGAGGCTGGAAGGAAGACAAGGATGCTCCCCATAACTTCCAGGCCAGAGATGGCTGGAGCCCTCCTCCTGCTGCTGCTGTCATCCTTCAAGCATCCTTTTCCTTAGTGACACTAGAGAAGAGAGGGATGCGCCTCGCCTGTCTTTCCTCCATCCTTCCTGGAAAGCGCGCCTCCTCCTCCTCTTCCTCCCCCTCTTCTTCCTCCTCCTCCCTCCCTTCTCCTGGGCTGGGCTAGGCAGGGATTGGCTGCCAAGGCTGCCTTAGCTGGAGCTCAAAGGACCACTGCTTTGCCTTCGTCCTCCTCCTCCTCTTCCTCCTGCATCCCTTGGCCAGCCTTGGAGAAGGCGAGGTGAGTGCATATAGAGGGGGGGGCTTCCTTAACCCCTTCTCAACCCTTTTTCCTCATAGATGTGAGTGTGTACGTGAGTGGTGGGCACCTGGCCTTGGCACCCCCCTCTCTCCTTGTGCCACTGCCCAAAGAGAGAGGAGACCCAGCCAGATACTAAATAAACAGGGAGGGGCAGACCTCTTCCCTCTCCCTTCCCTCTTGATGTCTCCGGCTTTGGAATTGGGGGTTCTTGGACCCGGCACCTATCATGCCAAGTGGGCATTGTTCCCTTATGGGTGGCGAGCCTCATCAATTCCCCAATGCCATCCCAACACCAACCGGCGCTGTCCATGGTCGTTTTCTCCCTCCCTGGAAAAAGGTCATTGGAGGCCTTCCTCATCCCATCTGGACCAGGCCTGTTTTGCCTTTGGGTCTCCCCTCATCCCCTTCCTTGAGCACCACCGCCGATAGGCTGATGTTCAGGTGCTTTTAGGCCACGCCAGGCCCAAAGATGGTGACCGGGTGCAGCAAGGAAGGACACATGGCATCTCCTTGGCCTTTGGGAGTGGAAGGAGAATGAGAGAAGCAGGAATCGTGGGAAAGCCTTCTCCTATTTGCATATGCTGCTGTGTCTCTTTCACCTATAGCCCTAGCCAGTGAATTTATGCATCGTTGCGTTGACCGGTAAAGCATGAGGGGCTTATCCACATTCTGCCAAAAAAAAAATTCCCCACAAACAGGGCTGGAATGCCTGCAGTTCCTTTGTGTGTATCTTCATTGCAGTACAGCTTCCCGGGGGATCGGGCCCCCATTTCCCTTCCCTTCCCTTAAGGACTGGTGGTGGAACTATGTTTGAGCATGTCGGCACACAAAGTGCTGAGCTCTCAGTTTGGAACATTCCAGTTGTTTGCAAATTAGGTTTCTGTAATGCTGGGAAAGAGAGATCACGTAAACCAAGGTGCCGCCTTGGTGTTGTGATGACTTATTGGCATCCATTGTTTAATTCCCTGGGCTGGTAACTGAAGATAAGGGAAGACTAGGCCTTCTGTGGAATTCCCCCCCCCCCCTTCCTTTCCTCCACGCTGTCCTTGCAAATGTCTGGATTTCTTTCAATGCAGTGGTTCCCAACCTTTTTTTTGACCAGGGACCACTCGACCAGGGACCACTTCGACCAGGGGCCACTCTCCAACATTAGTGCCAAAAGGGTTAAAGGTAAATGTGGCGCAGCTGGCTGGGTTTCAGCTGCATAAGATCTCTACTGACCAGAAGGTCATGAGTTCGAGGCCTGCCTGAGTCGAGGTGGGCTCTCGACCTATTGTGTAGCCTGTTGTCGACCTTTGCAACCCGAAAGACAGTTGCATCTGTCAAGTAGGAAATTAAGCTACCACTTAGTGGGGAGGCTAAATTTAACTGATTTATGAGGCCATAAAAAAGATCTCCAGAAAACACACTGAGGAATGAAGGAGTGTGACAGCTCCCCCTGATGGCCAGATGGTGAATTGCCTCTGTCTGACTTGTGTGTTTGTGTGTCTAAATGTGTGTTTGTGTGTCTAAATGTGTGTTTGTGTGTCTAAATGTAATGTGTACATTGTAATCCGCCCTGAGTCCCCTGCGGGGTGAGAAGGGCGGAATATAAATGAAATAAATAAATAAATAAATAAATAAGGTTTCCATTTGACACTAAATCTAGTCATGTCTGACTCTGGGGGGTGATGCTCATCTCCATTTCTAAGCCGAAGAGCTGGCACTGTCCATAGACACCTCCAAGTTCATGTGGTCAGCATGACTGCATGGAGCACCATTACATTCCCGCAGAAGCAGTACTTATTGATCTGCATGTTTTCGAACTGCTAGGTTGCTAGGTCAGCAGAAGCTGGGCCTAACAGCAGGAGCTCATCCCGGTCCCTGGATTCGAACTGCCAACCTTTTGTTCAGCAAGTTCAACAGCTCAGCAGTTTAACCCGCTGCAGCAAAGGGGTTACAAATCACTTTTTGGTCAACTTTAGGTTCTGTTTGGGTTTTTTTGGTTTCTGATTCAAAAAATTGCATTGGAGAGACCACATCAGCTCTAGTTTCTGATACAGATCATATGCCATTCAGTAGTCGCCATCTGCTTGCCCACAGAAAACCATATTTAATACCCTTTGGCACTATAAGAGGGTTTTGTGAGATCAGTCGCCCTTGTTGCAACGGTATGATAACGGTGAGGCTGTGGACCATATTTTAGTTCTTGAAGACCCATAGACTATAGGTTGGGAACCACTGTTTTAATGTGTGAGGAAGTCTGCCTTTAGCGTTAACCCTGACATAGTGTGATCAGAGTACAAAAATATTTGCTCCTTTTGTTTGGGGCTGCTTAAGGAAAAAGCAATATTGTTCCATGCATGTTCAGAGGTCTGCAGTAAGGCTTGATGGGGGAAAGGATGTCTTTGCCTCAGGATTGAGAATGTGTGTATCTTTCTGCTCGGCATCATGGTATTTGTGGTCACTTCCCTAGGTTATATGTGCCTCTCCATAAACACAATGAACAGCAACAGTGGTGACGATGGGGAATGGTCACTCTGTGCCCTTCTTGAGAGCTCCCCAGAAGCTCCTGGCCAATCACAAGTGGAAAGAGACTATTGTTATCTTTTGGTGTGCTTCCGTAGAGCCTATGCCAAAGGTCTTACTGTAAACTGGGCAACTGTGATGAGTCCGTGGGTCAATGTCTTCTGCTCAGGATCTTCTGCAGGCGGCATGGGCTGCAAAACAAAATAATAATCATCTTCCCCAAATCCATAACTGACCAGGAGGCCAGTTTCCAATACAGGCATTTGGGGGTTAAGTCAATTGAAAGGTGAGCATCACAACAGCTAAAAAGTGGGTTAACAGAGTTATCCACTTCAGAGTAAATTTATTTATTTATTTATTTATTTCACAACATTTATATGCCGCCTTTCTCAACCCCGAAGGGGACTCAGAGCGGCTTACAAGCAAAATGCAAATACAACATACTATGTTATTGCCTATATTAACATCATACCGCAATATTATTAGTAACATTACCTGTAATGTAAAATATACAATTATCTCGGCATTACTTCGCGAACGAAGATTCTTAGGAAGGACTCATCCCACGCTTTTTACAAGCGCGTTGATGACTAAAAAGGCCAATCTGAGATAGGCAAGTTCAGTTGCAGAAAGCACAGCAAAAAGTCTCCTTGGATGATGTTGTTTCCAAGTTGCGGTTCTTTCTGCGTTGTCGTTTCTCTTCGAGACCCATTCGGCGTGTCTTCTCAAAAGAGGCCGCAGCATTGTGGATAGTGCGTCTCCATGCCTCCCGATGGGAGGCCAGGGTGGACCATTGTTGGTGATCAATCTGGCCGAGACTGAGATGTTGTTTCAGGGAGTCCTTATATCTTTTTTGGGGTGCCTCTTTTGTGCTGACCCGTGGCGAGTTCACCATAGAGTAGTATCTTTGGGAGGCGGTGGTCCTCCATCCTAGAGACGTGCCCTGCCCAGCGCAGCTGTGTTCTCAATAGCATGGCCTCAATGCTGGTGATCCCTGCTTGCTCAAGGACAGCAACATTAGTCACATAGTCGGTCCAGTGTATATTTAGGATTGTGCGAAGACAGCGCTGATGAAAGCGTTCGAGGAGTCGTAGGTGTTGGCGATAGGTGACCCATGTTTCAGACCCCTAAAGGAGAATAGACAGTACAATAGCTCTGTACACACTGATTTTGGTGCTTTGCCTCAGGTTTTTGTTGCTCCAGACTCTTTTGTGAAGCCTTCCAAATGCACTCTATGCCTTTGATAATCTGTGATCTATCTCTTTGTCAATCTTGGTGTCTTAAGAGATGATGCTTCCCAGGTAAGTGAACTGCTGAAAGGACTTAAGCACAGATTTGCCTATGGGGATGATGGTGTTCTTCCTGTGGTGCGGGCTGGTAGAGGACTTCCGTTTTCTTCAGGCTGACTTCCAGCCCAAACAGCTCTGCAGCTGCTGCAAAGCAGGATGTCAGGTGCTGCAGGGCTGCTTCTGAATTGGCGACAAGGGCAGCATTATCAGCAAAAAGCAGCTCACGGACTAGATAGTTTAGAGTCTTAGTGCGAGCCCTCAGACGGCTTAAGTTGAACAAGCTACCATCAGTACGATAGCATATATATATGCCCTCTTCTTCTTCGAGGTCTGCCGTAGCCCTTTGGAGCATCAAGCTGAAGAAGATTGTAAATAGGGTTGGTGCAAGAACACAACCTTGTTTCACTCCATTAGTTATTAGAAAGGGCTCCGAGAGAGCATCGCCGTTTTACAATTATAATATCATATTATAATTATAATATTATACAATTATAATATCGTGTTATTATTAGTAGTACTATATTGTATTATATCACAACATTATCAATATTATATGCATATACAATATTATACCATACCATATTAATATACTATATTATATCATATTATATTACATTATATTATAAAATAATAAATAAAATTATTTATTTAAATAAAAATATTTATATATATATATATAATTAATGCAATTAAGCAAATAAAATAACATACACAAACCGTCAATTACATTCCAAAACCCTACAAAGACCTTTAATCACATTTCAAAAACATCAAAAACCACAAAAATAAATAAATAAATAAAATCCCAAGAGAATGCACGAAAAAGGTATATAGACCTCCTGCAAAAGAGACAAAACTCCAATTCCCAAGTATACTAAGACTATCAAATATTAGAAAAATTGGGGAAGGGAAGCAGTCTAGTGGGCTACCCTTTCTGAAGAGCAGGCACAGGCAAACTTTGGCCTCCAGGTGTTTTGGGCTTCCACTCCCACAATTCCTAACAGCCGACTGGAAACACCTGGAGGGCCAAAGTTTGCTCATGCCCATTGTAGAGGAATTAAGAAGCAGGGTAATTCTTGCTGGCATGGACTGGAGCATTTCCAATGGGTGTTGTAAGACTTAGAGGAGGTTGCATCTAATCTCTATGATCGCATTAGGGTTGGCGGCATTAGGGTTGCCATCCCTAATAAAAATGAAGTCTTGGATAGATGTGTGTGCCTGTCTTCCTATTATAGGTCCAGGCCCTATCTCTTATTTATTTACGACATTTATATGCCGCCCTCTCACCCCGAAGGGGACTCAGAGCGGCTTACAAG
Organism: Anolis apletophallus; assembly: GCA_030556195.1. Classification (NCBI taxonomy): domain Eukaryota; kingdom Metazoa; phylum Chordata; class Lepidosauria; order Squamata; family Anolidae; genus Anolis; species Anolis apletophallus. The sequence goes on from JARBWK010000011.1 coordinate 17,961,350, forward strand.
TAAAATGTAAATACAATATATTATATTATTGCCATAACACAATATTAATATTATATATTACATTGTACTATAACATTATACTGTAATATCATTAGTAATATTACGTGTAATATAAATATAATTATAATATATATTAGTAGTAGTAGTATTATATTGTATTACATTATAATATTATCATTCTCGAAGAGAAATGACAACGCAGAAAGAACCGCAACTTGGAAACAACATCACCCAAGGAGACTTTCTGCTGTGCTTTCTGCAACTGAACTTGCCTATCTCAGATTGGCCTTTTTAGTCATCAACGCGCTTGTAAAAAGCGTGGGATGAGTCCTTCCTGAATCTTTGTTCGCGAAGTAATGCCGAGAGAGAGATGTATATACAATACATTATATTATATTATAAGCACAGCACAGGAGGCAAGACTGCCTTCCTGGCCCCTCTCCTCACTCTGTAAACAAGGAATGGAAGAAAGAGAGAGAAGAAAGGTGTTTAGGACCAGTTGGAAGCGCTCTGGCCTGCCCTGCTCCATATCTTGCATGTCTCCTTTTTTGACATCTCTGGGCAGCGGCTGAAGTGGGGACGGAGGGGCTTTTTGCCATGCATTCCGCCATGGAAGGCATCTCTGCCCTGCTACCACTGTTGACAGGTCTTATCCATATTTCTCTCCAGCCTCCTTAACTCCAGTTTTGGGGTTAAGGAGTGGACACAACACCGCAAACACCACTGAATGTGGGTTGCTATGAGTTTTCCAGGCTCTATGGCAGGCCTGGGCCAACTTCGGCCCTCCAGGTGTTTTGTACTACAACTCCCACAATTCCTAACAGCCTACTGGCTGTTAGGAATTGTGGGAGTTGTATTCCAAAACACCTGGAGGGCCGAAGTTGGCCCAGGCTTGCTCTATGGTGGTGTTCCAGAAGCATTCTCTCCTGACGTTTCACCCACACCTATGGCAGGCATCCTCAGAGGTTGTGAGGTCTGTTGGAAACTAGGAAAATGGGGTTTATATATCTGTGGAATTCCAGATAAGAGTCAATCAGGGCCAACAACACCTCCCAACAAAGGATCACCCCAGGCAGCAACCAGCCAGGCTTTGTTCAGAAGTCTGTGGGAATGAGGCAAGTGGGATATAACTCACAGCAACCCAAACCCATATATATATATATATATATATATATATATATATATATATATATATATTCCATTGAAATGAGTTCCCAACCCATATATATATGCAGGAGAATATATACCGGTATACTGTATATTTTTTCTGGGCTAAATGGCCATGTTCCAGAGCATTCTTTCCTGATGTTTCACCTGCATCTATGGCAAACATCAAAGCATGAAAGACATTTATATGGCTGCAGAATGTTTCATACTCTCGATGCAATGAGTACAATCCATTGGGAACTCATTTCAATGGGAGATATATATATATATATATATCCCATTGAAATGAGTTCCCAAAACTCTTTATCTGGCTGCAGAATGTTTCATACTCACTCGATGTAATCTTTACAATCCATTGGGAACTCATTCAATATATATATATATATATATATATATATATATATATCCCATTGAAATGAGTTTCAACCCAACCCACATTTATCTATGTTTCTATCTATCTGTAATATCTATCTATCTATCTATCTATCTATATATCCCATTGAAATGAGTTCCCAACCTATATATATATCTATCTACTCATTTCAATGGGTTCCCAACCTATATATATATATATATATATATATATATATATATATATATACACACACACACACCATTGAAATGAGTTCCCAACCTATATATATATATATATCCCATTGAAATGAGTTCCCAATGGATTGTACTCATTACATGAGAGTATTAAACATTCTGCAGCCATATAAATGTCTTTCACGCTTTGATGTTTGCCATAGATGCAGGTGAAACATCAGGAAAGAATGCTCTGGAACATGGCCATTTAGCCCAGAAAAAATATATACCGGTATATATTCTCCTGCATCTATGGCAAGCATCCTCAGTTATTGTGTGGCCTGTTGGAAACTAGGTAAGTGGGGTTTATATATCTGTGGAATGATGTCCAGGATGGGAGAAAGAACTCTTGTCTGTTTGAGACAAGTGTGAATGTTGCAATTCGCCACCTTGATTAGCACTGAATGGCTAATCTTTGAAGCTGCAAGGCCATTCAATGCTAATCAAGATGGCCAATTGCAACATTCACACCTGCCTCCAACAGACAAGAGTTCTTTCTCCCACCCTGGACAATATTCCACAGATACAGTATATAAACTTCACTTGCCTAGTTTCCAACAGACCTCACAACCTCTGAGGATGCCTGCCATAGATTTGGGCGAAACGTCAGAAAAGAATGCTTCTGGAGCATGGCCATACAGCCCGGAAAACTCACAGCAACTCAGTGATTCCGGCCATGAAAATTTTCGACAACACACCACTCAATATGTCAAAAGTCTCATTTGCTTATGGTTTTGACTGGCATTGGTTCCAGGTTGATTTCAGGACTTCTTAGGAGCTGCTTGCCTTGAAGACCTTCATCAGAATGATCTATTCAAGGGACTTGGTTTTTTCTTCTTCTCAGTGTTCCCTTTGAGATGGAAGTGTGGGACACCTAAGAAAGTAAACTGGATGTTTGTCCCATTGAAATGAGTTCCCTATGGATAGTGCTCATTACATCGAGAGTATAAAATGTTCTGCAGCCATATAAAAATGTCTTTCACGCTTTGATGACTTCTTGTTCTCAATTTATATGACTAAAGCAGGTCCTTGGGTAAGTCACTGGATAAGGTTAATGACTTTCTGTAATTCCAGCCTTTGTGTGTGCCTTAAGACAATGGGTTGCTTCTCCCACACTCTACAACAAGTATGGGCAAACTTGGGCCCTCCAAGTGTTTTGGACTTCAACCCCCACAATTCCAAAGACTGTTAGGAATTGTGGGAGTTAAAGTCCAAAACACCTGGAGGGCCCAAGCTTGCCCATGCCTGCTCTACAAGAAATATGACGTAGCGGGGTATTCTCTCTATTGTGAAGGAGATGCCGAGGTTCAACTCACCTGGGGTTCCTCCAGGTTTGGATTGTATCCTGTTTTGGACTGTTATTTGGTTAGCTACTGGCTGAAGGCCAATAATGCAGTGGGTGTCTTATCAAGACCTGTGACGTGATGAACGGCCCTAGACAGCGCTCATCACCTTATTGCAGCCGTGAGCCTGGGGTGGGGTCAGGCTGCTTAGATTGGGGTGAACTGCTTCCCAGACTAGGCCAGTCACATTAACTCTGGAAGGAAGCAGAAAAATCAGGTTTGAAATTGGAAGGAGCCAATGTCCTATTGTTTTCACAGAGCTAGCCCCACCCAAAGCCAGGGCAAAAGCTGCATTTTGTCATCAAGACCTGAGATCCTTTCCTAGGAAGCTGCCCTCTATGCGTTCATCTAGGGTGGGGCAGGGCCGGTCTAAGGTAATTTAAAATGGTACGCGAACATTCTTTTGGGGCCCCCTCGCTCTCCAGCCTCGCACCGGGTGCGCATGTGCGCCAGTGTGCGCATGTGCATCAGTGTGTGCATGTGCAGGACCAGTCAGTTCCGCGCATGTGCCTTTGTTGCGGCGCGACTCCAGCTGGACCGAGATGCCAATTGCCTTAAGCGAGGCCGAAAAGGAGGAACTTTTTGCAGCCGGGGTGGAGCCTCCCGCCTCCAGCTGCAAGAAGTTCCTCCTTTTTGGCCTCACTTAGAGCGATTGGTGTCTCGGTCCAGTTGGAGTCCCGCTGCAGCAATGGTGCATGCGCAAAAACCTGGTGGCTGGATGCGCCCCTGACCATGTGGCGCCCTAAGCGGGTGCTTACTTTGCTTACCGTTAAATCCGCCCCTGGGTGGAAGGACCGGTAACATATTCCCAGGATTCTAGGTAAGAGAAATAGCTTTCCCAGCCAGGGATGTCTTTTTGTGTATACGTGTGTCAGGAGCAACTTGAGAAACTGCAAGTCGCTTCTGGTGTGAGAGAATTGGCCGTCTGCAAGGACATAGCCCAGGGTACGCCCGAATGTTTTGATATTTTACCATCCTTGTGGGAGGCTTCTCACATGTCCCCGCATGAGGAGCTAGAGCTGACAGAGGGAGCTCATCTGTGCTCTCCCTGAATTCGAACCTCCAACCTGTCAGTTTTCAGTCCTGCCAGCTCAGGGGTTTAACCCATTGCGCCACCAGAGGCTCCTAGCCAGGGATTGATCTTGCAAGGGATTTTTGTATGCAAAGAAGGAGCCCTATGATCGACAGCCCTTCCTTTTCTGCCTTATTGTGATGCATGGCTTTTTCAAACAGAATACTGATTCTGCAAATGGATTGCAAGAAGGATAGAATCATAGAATAATAGTGTTGAAAGAAACCAAATGGGCCATTTAATCCAACCCCCTGCTATGCAGTAAAAGCACAATCAAAGTAGCCCCGGCAGATGACCATTCAGCCTCTGTTTAAAAGCATCCACCACAGGATGACCATTTATTTTGGAACTTCCCTAAGGGTATTTTACTTATGTTAGAAAAAAGGAACCTGAACCCAAGGAGGTTCCAGTCAGCAAGTAAGTAAAAGGTATTCCCCTGACATTAAGTCCAGTCATGTCCAACTCTTGAGGTTGGTGCTCATCTCCATTTCTAAGCCGAAGAGCCGATGTTGTCTGTAGACATCTCCAAGGTCATGTGGCTGGCATGACTGCATGGAGCACTGTTACCTTCCTGCCGGAGCAGTACCCATTGATCTACAAACATTTGCATGTTTTTGAACTGCTAGGTTGGCAGAAACTGGGGCTAACAGCAGGAGCTCACCCTGCTCCCCGGATTTGAACCATCAACCTTGTGGTCAGCAAGTTCAGCAGCTCAGTGGGTTAATCCACTGCACCTCCGGGGACTCCAGTTAGAAAGTTGAAAATTGATTTTTTTGTGTGTGTCAAGAGCAACTTGAGAAACTGCAAAGCGCTTCTGGTGTGAGAGAATTGGCCGTCTGCAAGGCCTTGCTCAGGGGACACCCAGATGTTTTACCATCCTGTGGGAGGTTTCCCTCATGTCCCCGGATGAGAAGCTAGAGGTGACAGACGGGAGCTCACCCCGTTCCCTGGATTCAAACTGCTGAGCTTTCAGCCAGCAGTCCAGCCGGCACAAGGGTTTAACCCATTGGGCCACCTGAGCCAAGAAGACTGAGGAAAAGTGTGTAATTGTTTGGTTCCACACATATTAAGACATAGTTCCAGGTTTGATGAAATCTGTCATGTGAAGACATGTGGGAAATGGGACCAAGGAAGAGTTTGGGGTAAGGACTGGAAGAAAGCAAAGGATGGGATAGTAAAGTCTCTGAAAAGCAGGTGTAGGAATAAACATTTCTAGGCTTAGAACCATACGTAGGGAGCAAGGTTTGTCCATCAACAGTTGGCACACCTGGGTAGCAAATTAAGCAGGCAAGCACACAGGGCACCTAATTATAGTTTGCTCTTCCTATGCTCCTAGCTTACCATCTTTGAATTATAGCGATTCTTTATACAGGGTTTCAAATTCCCACTCAACCATGAAAACTTGCCAGGTGATCTTGGGCAAGTTGTGCAATCTTAACCTCAGAAAACCTCTTGCATTCAGCTCAGCATTAAGCCAGAAACAGCCGTGCAGGCAAACAAGAACAACAATGAGTAAAACAATTTAAAATCATTAAAGACAACAAAACTGCGCAGGACACCATTAAAAGCCCATCACGGTCCATTCCTAAAAGCCTGACAAAGCAGGGATGCTTCTATTTGACAATGGGAAAGGAGTAATTAGGGGACCATGATAGACTCTCTAGAGCTGTGGTTCCTACCCTGTTTTTAAATCAGGGACCACTTGACCATGGACCAGTTTGACCAGGGACCAGTTTGACCAGGGACCACTCTCCAACATTAGTACCAAAAGGGTTACGAATCAGTTTTTGGTCAACTTTAGATTTGGTTTGATTATTTGGGGTGCTGATTCAGAAAATTGCATTGGGTAGACCACATCAGCTCTAGTTTCCGATACAAAACATATCCCATCCAGTAGTCGCCATCTGCTTGCCCACAGAAAACCATGTTTAATAAGTCTTGGCACTATAAGAGAGTTTTGTGGTACCAGTCGCTCTTGTTGCAATGGTGTCGTAATGGTGAGGCCATGAACCATATTTTAGTTATTGCGGACCAATGTGTGGCATAATGTAAAATAATAATAATAATCTTTATTTATACCCAGCCACCATCTCCCCAACGGGGACTCAGGGCGGCTTACATGAGGCCAAGCCCAACAGTACATTACCATAAAATAATACAAAACAAAACACAAAAAGCAACATGATAAAGTAAATAAATCTTAAAATGCACTAAACCAGTGATTTTCAACCTTTTATGAGTCGCGGCACATTTTTTACATTTACAAAATCCTGGGGCACACCACCAATCAAAGTGACACAAAATGACACACTAACACAGTAATACTTATAGTTAATATGTTTTTAAATGTATTTATACACTCACTTAGTGTGGAACCTGGGCCTGTGAACACAAAATAGATATCCTGGCAGGAATGGTAGAAAGACACACGCAAAGCTCTTGATCCCAAATTGCCACTGTCACTTGACGCGCAGCTGCAGCACAAACTCTAACTTTGTTTACTTGGCTGCGTCTGAGCGAATCCAAGATGGCGCGACCATAGCACTCTCGCGTGACTTCTTAGGTGACACGAGAGTGCTATGGTTCAATTTCTTAAAGGGACAGAAGCGCCTTATCTATATATATAAAGGAAGAGTCGTCATGGAAAGACCTTCCCAAACAGAGAAACCTTACAACGCAGAGACACCAAACTTGCCAACAGAAATAGGCCTCAGACAAGGTACGTTTGTAGCAAAGAAACTTTCCCCCCCCCAAAACCTAAAAGGCCCCCAAAACAACGAGTAAAAAAACCCTACATTTCCCAGCATCCTCCGGGGCTGCCAACGACTCTCCCAGCCTCTACATTCTGACAACATGATTGGCTGCCAATAAGGGCGGATTTGCATAACTCCTGTACTGGCCAGCCAACATGAACATTCCGACCCATAATAAACTGTCAGAGGAGGATAAGGCAAAGGGCTGAGGCACAAACACAAACACCCAATTCACTTCCCACAGAAAATTTACACCCCTACAAATCACAGACCACGCCCAAAATTGACAGTAAGGCTTCATTAACTTAATTTCCCTGACTAGGCCTCACTTAATGGAATGCTGTTTACGCTCTGAATTGACAGTAAGGCTTCATTAACTTGATTCTCCCGACTAGCCCTCAGCTCATTGGACATTGTGTATGGCCTGAATTGACAGTAAGGTTTCATTAACTTGCTGTTCCTGACTAGCTCATCATGGGACATTGTGTATGGCCTGAATTTACAGTAACCTACCTTGGCACACAGAGCCCCTATGACCCACGCTACATTCTACTACAGTTTGGAGGAGGGTGGACCATGGATTATGGGACTTGAAGTACCTCCATGGATAATGGGATTTGTACTACTTCAAAACCAATCATTCCCCACAGACCACTGTGTCCAAGAACCAAGACCGATAAAGACCAAACTTGGCAAACAATGCACCCCATGACCCACACTCCATCCGACTGCAGATTAGAGGACACACCATGGATAATGGGATTTCAAGTACCTCCACTCACTTCCAAAGTACCCCACCCACACACGCATCAACCTCTACATCAACACAGCAGACGGAAAGACAAAAAACATTGTATATCCACAAGCTATGCAGAACGCCAGCAACACCACACAACAACTCCACAGGACTCCAACATCCCATCCACCAAATCAACCCACAACAACACAGCCATGACTCCAACAACACCATAACTAACAACAACTCCAACCCTTACATACTCAGACTTCCTCGCATCTCCAAAATAGGGCACAGCAACGCGTGCCGGGTACAACTAGTAGTTTATATATGAATGAAGTTCGAAAATAATTTCCCACAGCACACCTGATGATCTCTCACAGCACACTAGTGTTCCGCAGCACACTGGATGAAAATCACTGCACTAAACAATATAAGATAATACAACAAGATAAAAATAAACCACGTGTAGTTCATGTTTGTTCAGTCCACACACTGCCTTGCCAGAGAAATAAGATATGCCACGCAGGTTAATGGTTAAAAAAAACAACAAGTAGTTTTCTCTTCATAGGGAAACTAGGTGGCGGTGGTGCTTTGCTTCTATAGTGTTGCTAAAGTTCTGGTGGTGAACATTTCAGAACTCTAACAAAACTTTCAAAATTTCGTTATAAATGGCAGTTCCTAATTGGTTCTGTCTTAAATATCACCAATAATGAAATAATAATGAAGTTTTGAAAGTTTTGTTAGAGTTCTGAAATGTTCACCACCAGAACTTTAGCAACACTGTAGAAGCAAAGCACCAGTGCCACCTAGTGTTCACCACCAGAACTTTAGTTTTGTAAGTACTTTAGAACCATTTAGAACCATGATTGCCCAGGCCTACTGCATAGCTCAAGCCTGAAAAATGTAACAGTAACCAAAATTCCCAGGCTCAGCCATCTCCCCGTGCATTGTCTGACCAATCAGCTACATGCGTCTTATTTTACAGCTGACACACTCACTCACTGATTCCTTGCATGCTCCAACACACAGGTGGTCTACAGACCACAGGTTGGGAATCACTGCTCTTGAGCAGTGTTTCCCAACCTTTTTTGAGCCGCAGCACACTTTTAACATTAAAAAAAATCCGGGGGCACATCACCAACCAAAATGACACAAAATGACACTCTAACACAGTAAAGAACGGCTGGGGGATGGTGGCCTGCTGGGAGCAGCTGCTGGGAGTGCCGAAGCCGGGGGAGGGGGAAGAGCCAGGCTGCGCCATGCCCCGCCCCTACCCCCGACTTCAGCTCTCCCACAGCTTCTCCAGCCTTGAGGGGGCAGTGCCAAGCCAGCGGTGGCAGAGCCAGCACAATGCTGGCTTGACACTGTCCCCTCAAGGCTGGAGAAGTTGTGGGAGAGATGAAGCCGGGGGAGGGGGCGGAGCCAGGCCGCGCCATGCCCCACCCTCTCTCCCTGGCTTCAGCTCTCCCAAGCTTCTCCAGCCTTGAGGGGGCAGTGCGAGCGAGGGGCGGGAGTCATGGCCCCCATCCCCGGCGCTGCTCTCCGCCATGACTCTCCCCCTCGTTCGCTGGCTGAAGCCACGCGGAGGAGGAGCATGAGCGGTGGACGGGCTTCAGTGGGCGGGGCTCCTCCTCTGTGCGGCTTCAGCGAGCGAGGGGCAAGAGTCATGACAGGTGTCATGGCAGATTGGAGGCTGGATGGGGAAATGGCCGAAGGAGGCGGCGCCCTGGCCCCTGTGCCGCATCACAGCGGTTGGGAAACAATGCTCTAGATAATGAGTACTAAAGTCTTGGAGCAGCCACTGAGAAGGCCCTCTCTCTTGTTTCCACCAAACAAGCTTAAAAAGCTAGTAGGGGAAAGAGAAATCTGAAGTTCTTCTGTGACATAGGACATTGTAGTTAGAAGGCTTGTTTCTGTTTTGCAAGGCATTGCAAAGGATGTTACCCTGTTGACCTTATAATCAAGGACCTTTCTTTCTCTGAGTTGATTTGGTTCTCTCTGAAATCTTCAACCCAACAGGAATTCCCAACAGCCTCTTGTAGCTTGAGGAGTTTATGATGTCCCCGCATGTGTATTCGTGACGGGATCGGCTTCTCTGCCACCACAGCAAGATGGCAAACATCTCTCCAGCTAAGCTGGATAACATGGAAGCCCAGCAGCAGCAGCAACAGCAGCAACAGCAGCAACAGCAACAACAAAATAACAACACTCGATGGGAAAATGCTGAGCACCATCACCCCCACCGAACCTGGGATGAGACCACTGCCACTGCCAAACTCTTTGAATGCTCTAGGATCAAAGCATTAGCTGGTATGTTGGTGTCTTGGGACTAGTCCAGGCATGGGCCAAGTAGGGCCCACTAGGTGTTTTTGACTTCAACTCTCACAATCCTTAACAGCTTAAGCGGCTGAGGGGGGAAAGGAAAGGGCCCAAGGCTGTTAGGGATTGTGAGAGTTGAAGTCCAAAACACCTGGAGGGCCCTGCTTGGCCCATGCCTGGTCCAAATATTCCTGTGCTTATCAGTATCCAATCTAATTGTAGTCTTAGCCTTATGGTGAGTAGAAGGGAGAAATCCTGAATCGCAGATTGAAAACATAGCAAACTATCATTACTATTATTGTTATTACTTCCTGCTTTTCTCCCCAATCTTAAGGTGGCTTACAAAGGTTGAAAGAGGATACAGCTTTGAAATTGAAAGAGTATTGGTTGGCATTCATCAATTATGACATTGCAAATTGGGTTCCCCACTTTGCAACTGGTTCCCCGTTCACATTTATGATCATGGTTATTTATTTATTTATCGTATCAGAAGCAAACCGAGGATACAGCTGTAATGTTTTTTAAAAAACACAAACGAAGCTTAAGAACTTGGCATTATACTAAATGTCCTTTGACCAGAAGCTGGCCACTTGGAGTGCCTCTGGCGTTGCTATAAGAAGGTCCTCCATTGTTCATGTGGCAGGGCTCAGACTGCATTGTAATAGGTGGTCTGTGGTTTGGTGCCATTACCATAATTATATATGCCTCATTGAAATACATACCAGGCCCGGATCAATACCTTTTGGTGCCCTAGGCCACAGTTCGAAATTATGCCCCCCCCCCCCATTGGCTGCCGCCGCGCCAGTCCTCCTGCTTCTGCTAAGGCATAGCAGAAGCAGGAAAAGTCAGCGTGGCGGCGGCAGCCAATCGGGGAGCGCTGGAGGCGGTGCTTAGCTGCTAAGTGCCGCCCCGGGCAACCCCCATTGGCAGCCACCGCCGCGCCAGTCCTCCTGCTTCTGCTAAGGCATAGCAGAAGCAGGAAAAGCTAGCACGACGGCGGCAGCCAATCGGGGCTCTTTACGACACGTACTGCCGCTGCGCAATGGTAGCTCCCTGGCACGGAGGTGGGCGGGTCGCTTCTGGGTTCTTCTTTTCCATGAGCTGGAATCACTGGGAGGTGCAACTTCCGCGGCCGCAAGACTACATTACCCAGAAGTCTCGCGGCACCGCATCGCAGGCAATAAAATAATATAAAAATAAAATAAAATATTTATTTTTCGGCCGTGATTTCTGCGCCCTCCTCGAGTTACGTCCCTAGGCCGTGGCCTAGTATGGTCTTATGGATAATCCGGCCATGATACATACAGCCACAGCAATGGACAGATTTTTGCAGTGATGTTAGCAGGGTGCTGAAGGATGATGCACTTAGTTCTCTCCTACTAGCATATTTGGCCACTTGAACAATCAAACTATAATATTCTTGCTGAAATGTAAAGTCCCAGTTTAAGATCTCTAGAACAGTCACCAGGAATGCCCTCTCGGATGTCTTCACCAGATGTACTTTTCAAGGTGGCATGATAGCGAGAAGGGCTTCCCTAAAAAATCTAAAAATGTGGGCAGGCTCAAAATGTGGGCAGCTCAATCAATCCATCAGATTATCTGAATCCAGGATGTATGGGACTGTATAGGTCATGACCTTTAGGCCAGCACTTTTCAACCTAGGGGTCAGGACTCCTGGGGGGGGGGCTGCTAGGGGTTTCAGAGGGGTCACCAAATACCACCAGAAAACAGTATTTTCTGTTGGTCATGGGTGTTCTGCATGGGAAACTTGGCCCAATTCTCCCCCCAGGGGTGAAAAAAGCAGTATATAAATACTGTAAATCAGGGGTGCTCACACTTTTTCAGCATGCGAGCTACTTATAAAACAACCAAGTCAAAATGATTTACCTACCCACTACAAAAATGTGAAACATATAACACAATATCTGCTTTGAACTGGGTTTTCTGAGTCTACACTGCCATATAATCTGATTCAAAGCAGATAACATGGGATTTTATTCAACTGTGTGGAAAGGACCTCAGATAACCCAGGGCCGGCAGCACTTGGGCAGCGTCGGGAGCCTGCGGGGTGGGACTGAGCCTTCCTCCCACCCTGCCTGTGATCTACCAGGACGCCCTATGCGATCTACCAGTAGATCGCGATCTACCTAATGAGCACCCCTGATGTAAATAATATCGGTGAGGTTCAGAATGTTCTTTGATTGTAGCTGACCTATAAATCCCAGCAAATACAATTTGCAAATGTCAAGGTCTGTTTTCACCAAACTCCACCATTGTTCACATTTGAGCATATTGAGTATATGTGCCAGATCCATCATTGAGTCCACAGTGTTCTCTGGATGTGGGTGAATTGCAACTCCAAAACTCAAAGTCAATGCTCACTAAACCCTTCCAGTATTTTCTGTTGGCCATGGTAGTTCAGTGGGCCAAGTTTCCATCATTGGTGAAGTTCAGAATCCTCTTTGATTGTAGGTGAACTATAAATCCCAGAAACTACAACTCCCAAATGACAAAGTATTTGTGCCAAACAAATTTCATCCAATGAATGAAAATACATCTTGCATTTCAGATATTTACATTATGATTCATAATGTAAATAATTCAGTAGCAAAACTACAATTATGAAGTAGCAACAAAAATAACTGTATTGGTGGGGATCACCACAAGATGAGGAACTGTATTAAGGGATCGTGGCATTAGGAAGGTTGAGAAACACTGTCGTATTCTATCCCTTTCAACCTGTGAGGCTTTATAGGTCATAACTATAAGACATCCTTCCAGGGGGAAACATAAACCAGGAAGGAGGGGGCACTCTAATTCTCATTAGATTAGGGGCAGCATTTTAATCCAGTGAGGGTTTCCATTCTCCTCCGATGCATGTCAAAGGAAAGCCATGAGTGGCTCGCAAGAGAGCTGCATTCGGGACACCTGGATTTTCCCTGGTGTTGTTAAGGGCGAGGGGCATCACCTAACAAGCTCAAATTCTGGCAGATGAACGAGATGCTGTCCAGAAGAAGACTTTCACCAAGTGGGTCAACTCTCACCTGAGCCAAGTCTCCTGTCGGATCAATGACCTCTACACAGACTTGAGGGATGGCTACATGTTGACAAAGCTGCTGGAAGTTCTGTCTGGAGAGCAGTTGGTAAGTGGTGTGTCTGTGTGTGTCTGTGTGTCCGTCCTCATATACCCTTGGCTGCTAGAGAAGGGGCCAGTTCCATAAAGCCAGATATATAGCTGACTCTGCCTAGTATTAGGAAGAATTTTCTAACAATAGAGTGGACTACTTCAGAAGGTGATGAGTTTTCCTTTATTGGAGAAGGCTGGGTGGAGTCAAAGGTAGAGTCAAGGTGAGGAACGGCTATGAGATATGCTTCCTTGGAAACCCTTCACTCCTGTTTTTCTTGTCCTTCCTGGAAGCCCAAGCCGACACGTGGCCGGATGCGGATCCACTCCCTGGAAAATGTGGACAAGGCACTGCAGTTCCTGAAGGAGCAGCGTGTCCACTTGGAGAACGTGGGCTCCCATGACATTGTTGACGGCAACCATCGTCTGACGCTGGGCCTGATCTGGACCATCATCTTGAGATTCCAGGTAAGGCTGAGAGGGACAAATGAGGAGCACAGTGTGGTGCAGCATGTGCCTTCCTGTCATTTGCTGAGCCCAGAAAGAGACACTCTGGAATGGACGATAGCTCCATGAGATCTGTGGCTATTATTTTGTCTCTACTGGAGCATGAACCAGTCTAGATTTTGATGGCAAGGTCATGGTGGAAAGGGAGGAGTGGGAGGCATGGGCCCTTGCCATTCTGTCTTTCCCCATGGCTCCTTCTCAGATCCAGGTGATTAAAATTGAAACCGAAGACAACCGAGAGACCCGCTCAGCCAAGGATGCCTTGCTGCTCTGGTGCCAAATGAAGACAGCAGGGTAAGCAGGGGAGGGTTTTTAGGATGGTAGCGGTGACTCATTTGCCAGCAGAGGCACAACTTCAGAATTGAGTCTCTATTCAGTGGGCAGTTGAGGGAAACCCCTCTTGATCCCCTCTGCCATCGTGATCAGAGTTTTATTTTGCTTTATTAAAAATCCTTTCCCTGTTCATAGGATAGTTTAGAAATGAAAGACAAATGATGCAACCAATGGTAACCAACAGTTCCCATGTCAGTGGTATGGTACATTCGTGCCATGTTTTCATCCAAGTTTGAAAGGAGTGCTCCAGGGCAGTGTTTCCCAACCTTTTTTGAGCCGCGACACACTTTTTACATTTGCAAAATCCTGGGGCACACCACCAACCAAAATGACACAAAATGACACTCTAACACAGTAATACATATAGTTAATATGTTTTAAACGTATTTATACACTCAGTGTGAAACCTGGGCCTGTTTAAATGAACTCAACGTAGATATCCTGGCAGGAATGGCAGAAAGACACAAACTTCCCACACAGAACTCCCATAACCAAGAGGAAATGCTATAAGAGTTTGGTGGGCATTGACCTTGAATTTTGGAGTTGTAGTTCACCTATATCCAGAGAGCACTGTGGACTGAAACAATGTTGGATCAAGACCAAACTTGGCATGAATACTCAATATGCCCAAATAGGAATGCAGATCGAGTTTAGGGGAAATAGACCTTGACATTTGGGAGTTGTAGATGCTGGGATTTATAGTTCCCCTACAATCAAAGAGCATTCTGAACCCCACCAATGATAGAACTGGGCCAAACTTCCCACACAGAACCCCCAGAAGGCAAGAGGAGTTCTCTACTTGGGGAAAGGGAGGCAGGCCTTCCCAATGCATGGAGAGGGAGAGACCAAGTAGACAACGGGTGGGGAGGGGGTGTGTTTGTAATTTTGTGCCTTTATCGAGGTAGGTTTCTTAGGGTTTTTAGACTTCAACACACTAGACTCTCCCCCCCTTCCTGGAGGTTCAAATTTCCCATGGCACACCTGATGATCGCTCACGGCACACTAGTGTACCCCTGCACACTGGTTGGGAAACACTGCTCCAGGGTGCTGTAAGGTGGCCTTAACAAAGTTCAGCACTTTGGATAGCTCCTTCGGTAGAATGGAGTCACTACTTGGGAGCCACCAGCCACCATTTGATACATCAGCCACCAAACATAAGCATTTCATGGTGAAAAGTTCTAGTTCTGTATTGTACAGATGACAGAAAACTATATCTTAAGTTTGTAAAAAGAATTTGCACTAATTGCTTCATCATACTAGAGAAAAAATCCACTTAAAATCCAGTTTCTGCCACCTGAAGAATTCTGGGGTTTGTAGTTTAGTGAGGCTGTTAAAGGCTCCTCCCTAAACTACAAACCCCAGAACTCTTCAGGAGGCAAAAACTGGATTTTGAGTAGATTTTTTCTCTAGTGTGATGAGGCCTTCAATTAATAAATCGGGGTCCCAGCAACAACTTTGGTGAGCATGATAGGAATTCATGAGCAAAGGAATATTGTTGTTTGTTTATTTATATCACACTGTTCCCCTAGTTTGGGACTCAAGGTGGCTTGCCACAAGTAAAGCAAATAGAGTTAAATATTGAAAGTGATTTTGACCAAGGAACATCCTCTCATGTCAGTAGGGTCACTCATTTCCCTAAGCTCCCAATTATGTTGCTTCAATTTACCTTTTGCCATTTGCTTTGAGCAGGCTCGGATTAACGCCCTTTTGTGCCCCCTTTAAGCCAACCTCTACCGCACCCCCCCCCCACATCCTTTCATCCGCTCGTCTCCCTTAGGGCCCCACATCCAGCTCTCCCGGTGTGGCCCCACTAGGTCTGCCACAGAAGTTTCCCTCTCGGCAGGCACTATGGATGCAGGCATGGGGGAGGAGCCTCTCCTGATTCCAGGGCTTGAGGCACTTGGTTCCTACCCAGTATCGGGGGATTGCACATGCGTTGTAGTCAGCAGCTGTACCGATGCCGCACTTCTCCCTGATACCGGGGCTTGTCACATTGGGCTTCTCTCCTGTACTGGGTTTTGCGCATGTGCCGTAGCCAGCAGTTGCGCTTCTCTCTCTAGTAAGGAGGAGTCTCCTCCTTGTGTTGGAGGAGGAATACCAGCTTTCATGGTGTTAGGGCATGTGCAGACTGCGCAATGGAGTTTCCTGTACTTGCACTGAAGGAGCCAGCAAGTGGATGCTGTCGGCATCGAGGGAGTTAATTGTTCCTCCTGTCGACGTCGACGCCAGTGTCGAGAGCCCCTGCGCATACGTCGTTTGTGCAACAATAGCAGAGGCAGGAGCTGGTATTCAGGAAGGGGCAGGGGTGGCGCCAAAAAGGAGGACCTCCAGTATCTCCATGCACGTTGCGTTTTTATTTGTTTCAACATTTTAATTATTATTATTTTTTGGTCCGTGATCTACGCCCCCCCCCTTGGCTTGCACCCCTAGGCCATGGGCTAGGTTGGCCTTATGGGTAATCCTGGCCTGGCTTTGAGTGAAATGGTCAAGGATGATCAATATAAATTCGCAGGGAGGCCTCCTTTGCTTTGTTGTAACTATCCTTCCCTTCCCAGGTACCCCGAAGTCAATATCCAGAACTTCACTACCAGCTGGCGGGACGGGCTAGCTTTTAATGCCCTCATCCATAAGCACAGGTATGAAGAAGGGCCAAGGCTGCTATGACACAATTGAGCCAGGCTGGGTTTGGATTTGGGTTTGGATTATCGATGCTACTAGTTCCTTAAGAGCAGTGGTTCTCAACCTGTGGGTCCTCAGATGTTTTGGCCTTCAACTCCCACCTCACCTGTGGTTTAAAGCCATCCCTCTCTGTTATAACAAAGACAGAGGGAATATGCTCAGGGCGAGAACTGGGGACTCTCCTCTCAGGTATGGCCTTCTGCTTCCCTCCGCAGGCCGGATGTCATTGATTTCAGGAAGCTAACCAAATCCAATGCTGCCTACAATCTCCAGCAGGCCTTCAACACGGCAGAGCAACAGCTGGGCCTTGCCAAACTGCTGGATCCGGAAGGTAATGTCCTCAATTGACCTGCTGAGTGATGAACAGGAGGAGGACCTATCTATAGCAGCTTTGAGGCAGGAGAACGTGTACTTGGGATGTTCCATTCTTGGCAGCAATTCCTATTTAAAGCCAGGAACGTCCAATTCTGCTGGAGATCCACTGCTAATAGAAACAGGAGATAGTTATGAGTGAGGAGGAACTAGAGACCCACATTGGAGTATATTTTCTTTATGTTCACACTTGGCAGGCTGATATTTGCGGTCCACAACTGTTCCAGAGGACAAGAATTGTGTTACACATTCAGGCTACTCTCTCTTCCTACTAGTTTTGAGATGTTTTCAATCCAACTCCTCATCACTTTAGAGCATGGATCCACTTTAAATCCGGTTCCTGCCTCCTGTAGCATTCTGGGGCTTGTAGTTTAGGGGAGGAGCCTTTAGAATGCTCAGCCAAGCAGGTCCTGGGCCTCACTATACTACAAACCCCAGAATGCTGTAGAAGGCAGCAACCAGATTTAAAGTAGATCCATGCTGTAGTGCAGGGGCCGGGAACCTTTTTGACTCAGAGAGCCATGAAAGCAAAATATTTGGAAATTCATTTCAGTGAGAGCCATATAATATATATAATATATTTTTTAAGACTGAATTCAACTAAATGAGAGTATATACATACATATACTATGAGAAAAGGATTCCCCCGGCAGAAGGACAGGACACTTCAGACCTGGCTCTGCAAAAGGCATGCTCAGGACTCTGGGAAGGAAGAGAAGATGGAAGGAAGGGGGAAAGAAAGACAGAGAAAATAAAGGAGGGAGGAAGAAAGAAAAAAGAACAAACTATGGAAAAGGAAGAAAAGAAAAGCAGGAGAGACACTAGGAGGGGAAAAGAAAGAAGGAAATGGAAAGGGAGGAAAGGAAAGGGTGGGGGAAAAAGGAAGTGAGGAAAAAGTAAAATAACGAAGGGAAAAGAAGAAAAGAAAGAAGGGGAGAGAGGGGGAAGTGAAAAGAAAGGAAAGAGAAAAGAAAGAGATTGCCAGTGTAAACCGTCCCGAGTTGCCTTCGGGCTGAGAGGGGCAGTATAGAAATGTGACAAATAAATAAATAAAGGAAGACTTGGGGGGAAGAATAGAAGAGGGAGGGAGGGAGAATGGAGGAAAGAAGGAAGGGGAGAGAGGGAGGGAAAAGGAAGGAGAGAAGGAATGGGTGAAGGGGGAGAAAGAAAGGAAGGAAGAGGAAGGAAGGAAGGAAGAGGGAGAATGGAGGAAAGAAGGTAGGAAGAGAGGGAGGAAAAAGAATGAAAGAAAAAGAGGGAAAAATCAAGAGAAAGGAAGAGGAAGGAGGGCGCAGGGCCAATGTGGACCTTGATGTCGACATTGGCGAGGCAGTCCCTCCGGAAGGCGTCGAAAAGGCAGCGGCTCTTGAACTGCCCGCTATGAGTGCAATGAACTGGGGGCAGTGAGGCTGGGTCCGTGGCGCCAGGGCCAGGCCCGCCTCCGCCACCTCACCTGAGGCCCGTGGCGGAGGACGAAGAGGAGGACGAGGCGCTGCTGCCGGGCTCTGCCATCCCGACGAAAAGGGCGCAGGGGCCCGAGAGCAGCGGGGGATGAGGAAGAGGTGGCGATGGCAGCGCGGAAGTGGCAGTTGCGGCGCATTTGCATCACTCCTCCACGCTGCATGCTGGGAAACCGAGACCCAGACTGCTCTGGAGAGCCAGATGCAATCATGAAAAGAGCCACATCTGGCTCCTGAGCCATAGGTTCCCTACCCCTGCTCTAGTGTGATGAGGCAGTAAGAATGGTTGTATTGGAGACAAATTTATAGCAAACTATGGAAGGATTTTCAGACGCCCAAAGTCTAAGTGGTTCCAGAGCTTGGGAAATTCTCTCTCTCTCTCTCTCTCTCTCTCTCTCTCTCTCTCTCTCTCTGACTATGTGTCCTAGGGCAGTGTTTCCCAACCTTTTTTGAGCCGCAGCACACTTTTAACATTAAAAAAATCCGGGGGCACACCACCAACCAAAATGACACTCTAACACAGTAAAGAACGGCTAGGGGATGGTGACCTGCTGGGAGCAGCTGCTGGGAGTGCCGAAGCTGGGGGAGGGGAAGGAGCCATGCCCCGCCCCTTCCACGTGGCTTCAGTTCTCCCACAGCTTTGCCAGCCTTGAGGGGGCAGTGTCAAGCCAGCGGTGGCAGAGCCAGCACAATGCTGGCTTGGCATTGCCCCCTCAAGGCTGGCAATGCTGTGGGAGCGCTGAAGCCGGGGCGAGGGGACGGAGCCAGGCCGTGCCATGCCCCGCCCCCTTCCCCCGGCTTCAGTTCTCCCACAGAGGAGAAGCATGAGCGGTGGACGGGCTTCAGTAGGCGGGGCTCCTCCTCCGCGCGGCTTCAGCAAGTGAGGGGTGAGAGTTGAGGCGGGAGTCATGGTACATTGGAGGCTGGCTGGGGAAATGGCTGAAGGAGGCGGCACCGCGGCCCCTTCTTCTTTTTCTTCGCTGCCACTTGGCCCTTCCTCCTCCTCTCCCAAGCAGCAGGAGGAGGGGGAAAGAAGGGGGGCAGAGAGCTTTTCTCGCGGCACACCTGATGATCGCTCACGGCACACTAGTGTGCCACGGCACACTGGTTGAGAAACACTGTCCTAGGGAATGCCAACATGGTGCCGTGATTTAGATTTGGACTCCAGGAGACCTTGAAAAAGACAAAGGCATATAGAACCCCATCACACTAGAGAATGAATACACTTTAAATCCAGTTTCTGCTGGAGGCAGAAACCAGATTTAAAGTGGATTCATTCTCTAGCGTGATGCAGTTGTCTATAGTCAAATAAACCTAACCATAGGATCTCTGCAAGTCAGAGCATTGTCATAAAAAATCTCCAGCACAAAAAGAAACTTCCTAATTTTGGGGAGCGCTCAGTTGCTTACCAAAGCTCAGTTGAGGAGATCTCTGTGTTTTCTCTCTTGCCTTTTGGCTTTCTCGGTGTGTTTGTGTGTGCGCAGCGCCTGCTGTGATCTCCTTACTCTAATCACATCTCCCTGATCTGCCATGATCTGATTGGGTTTAATCTAATCATTCTAATCAGGCTGCCTTTTAATCTGCCTCGCTGGCTTTTAATTCCTCCTGCTGCCCTTGCCAGCCATTTTGCTCCCACTTTGTGGCCCCATTTCTTAAGGTTGGCACTTTGTGGCCCCATTTCTCAAGGTTGTGGTGCCAGAGCACAGTCTGATCAGCGCCTTCCAAGTCGCCCACTCTTCTGTATGCCCAGGGAGGAGTTTCTCATCTGGTATCAGCCGCTGATTGAGATTCTGGGTTTTAGCCTGCCAATAGATCTATTGATCTATCAATCTATATGAGCTTTGGATAGCATGGGGAAGGGTGAACACCCCTGTGGCATTTGTTTTGCTGTCTGCCCCCCTGTTAGAGGATTTCACCTTACTTTCCATCCTTCTGAGAATTGAATTTTGAAAAAATTGGCTTGTTGTGGAAAAAAGGATTGGTGATCAAGCTTCAATGGGGAGAACTTGCCCCCATGATAATAACTCTTTCAGGAGTGGATTTCCCTTCCTAGGGGTCCATTTCTCTCATTTCCTGTTGTCTCACCCCTGTTCTTAACTGTGAGTCATTTATAAGTTGGATGTTTGTAACTCAGGGACTGCCTTTAGTTTGATTGGAAGCTTGACATAGAATAACACTGGAGGATTTAGAAAAGCCCACAAACACTTCGAAGGGATATTTTTATTTATTTACTATATTTTTATATTTACTATTTTTATATCCTGCCCTTCTCGACCCCGAAGGAGACTCAAGGCGGCTATTTTTTTGGAGATGGATAAGTTGAATCAAGGATATCAAATCCATGCATAAGGGGGTGGTATTGTACTCAAATAAGTTTTAACCTTTACCCCAAAACCATCTCTAATGTGGGCTACCTGTGGCAGTTTGTCATATGCCTTTAAGTCGACTCCGATGGTTGCTGACCCTATCACAGGCTTTGCTTGGCAATATTTATTCAAGCAGGTTTTTCATGAGTTTCCTCTGTGCCTGAGAGAGAATGACCTACCCAAAGCCAGTTGAGTACCATGGCTGAGCAGAGATCCAAAAGCCGGCATTGTCGGTAGACACCTCCAAAGTCATGTGGCCAGCATGACTGCATGGAGTGCCCTTACTTTCCCACTGGAGCAGTACCTATTGATCTACTCACATTTGCATGTTTTCAAACTGCTAGGTTGGCTAATAGCAGGAGCTCACCCTGCTTCCCAGATTCAAACCCCCAACCTTTTGATCAGCATGTTCAGCAGCTCAGTGGTTTAACCTGCTGCACCACCGGGGGCTCCACACATCTATACTGTAGAATTAAAGCAATTTGGCATCACTTTTACTATCATGGTTTGAATGCTATGGAATCGTGGGATTTGTAGTTTCACAAAGGTTTTCCCCCTCTGCCAATATGCACTGCTGCCTCACCAACTTACAGCTCTTCTGACTCCATAGTACTGACCCATGACAGATAAAAAGTGGTGTTATATTACAGTAATTCTACAGTGTAGATGCATCCTGTGACACATAGCTCAGAGAGCACACTTTGCCCACCACTGCCCTTTACCGACCAAGGTTCTGACCCAATAGAGAGCAGAATTGCCTTTCAAGCTAATTGGATATGCCGATCTTCTCAACACTTTGCACAGTGTTATCAGTCAAAAGTCTGTGGTTTCTTTCCATCTTCGGCTTGACATGCATTCCAGGTGTGAATGCACCAAGCTCTCCTTTGTTGACTCCACATCTTCTCCCTTTCCCAATCCTTCTCTCTCTGCCTGCAATTGCAGATGTTAACATGGAGCATCCCGACGAGAAGTCCATCATCACATATGTCGTCTCCTACTACCATTACTTCTCCAAGATGAAGGCCCTGGCTGTAGAAGGGAAGAGGATCGGGAAGGTGAGTTTGAAATGGGAGGAAAGTGGTCCCAACCCTCTTTGATCAAGCAGGAGGCCTTCCTTCCTCTGTTGCTGGGAAAGCCATGCAATTTCTATCCAGCATTGTGGTGGCTCTCCAAGGTAGTTGTCCAGCACCAACAAGCTGTAGGAAACTCAGTTGTCACTCAAGAAGGACCGAATGCACATGACAATATGTGCTAATTTAGGATGCTTAGTTTAATGACTGTCTAAAATTTAAATCATGTTACTCAATCTTCCTAATGCCTTCCTAATGACCCCTTAATACAGTTCCTCGTGTTGTGGTGACCCCCAACCATGACATTATTTTCATTGCTGCTTCATAACTGTAATTTTGCTACTGTTATTTGTTTGTTTGTTTATTTATTTATTTATTCCTTCGACTTAATATACTGCTCTCTCTGGAGCCCAGAGCGGTTTACAGTGTTAAAAACAGATGACCACATAAAATGCAATAAAACCAGATAAAACCCCCAGTTAAAATCAAATTCCAGCAGAACTGCAATGGCAGTAGGAATATGCTGACAGTGACACAACAGGATGCTGATAACACGGCATTGGTTATGGACCAAATGCCTGTCTGAATAGCCAGGTCTTTATGGCTCTACGGAACGGCGTTAAGTCCCGGATGGCTCGCAGCTCTTCGGGAGGGTGTTCCACAGGGTTGGCGCAGCTACGGCAAACGCCCTCTGCCGCGTGCTAGCAAGTCTATAGACCTTAATGCCCGGCACATACAATAGATTGAGCCCCTCTGAGCGCAGTGATCTCCTGGGCACGTAAGGGGTAAGCCACTCCCTCAGGTACACTGGCCCCAAACCATATAAGGTCTTGAAAGTTAAAACTAACACCTTGAAGGTGACCCGGAATTCAATTGGGAGCCAGTGCAGCTCGCGCAAGAGTGGAGTCATGTGGGCAGATCTTGATGCTCCTGAGAGCAGACGTGATGCAGCGTTCTGCACCAGCTTGAGTTTCCGGATCGCCGACAAGGGTAGGCCAATGTATAGCGCATTACAGTAATCGAGCCTCGAGATGACCGTGGCTTGGATCACCGTGGCCAGGTCGCAGTGGGAGAGGTAAGGAGCCAGACGTTTTGCCTGTCGTAGGTGGTAGAAAGCTATCTTACAGGCGCAGGCAATCTGCGCCTCCATAGACAGCTGGGCGTCCAGCCGCACCCCTAGGCTCTTTACTGATGGTTGCGGGCGAAAAGCCACGCCGTCAAACGTCGGCAACTGGGTCTCTACCCCTCCCGGGCGGTCCAGCCACAAGATCTCTGTCTTCGCCGGGTTCACCTTCAACTTACTGGCTCGCAGCCATCCAGTTACGGCTTCTAGGCAGAGATGGAAATTATCGGGTACAGAGTTATGAACCATGTGAGATGCCTATGGCCTCCACAGTCTCTCGCACTTTCAATCTCCGATCAGCCAACACCATATTGTGATTTTTTTCAGTTGTTTCAGGTGTAGAGACCACAACTGGCCGTCCAGAACATTTGGCATCTTCCGTGCTTGTACGGCCACAACAAAATTCAGTAAACCACTTTTTTTTACCATTGAAATTGATGGTGCAGAGTCCCCATAGTATTTATCAAGCTTAGCCTTGGTTTGAGTGATGGTTTTTCCCCCGCAAAAAAAAAAAAGCTTAATGAGCACACGAAATTCACTTTTTTCCCATTTTCTCCTCAAATCACGCAGTAGTCTGCTATCAATGGCTGTCAAACACAAACTAAATGACGCAGGTTGTTGAAATTTTGACAGGAGTCAACTGACAGATGCCTGTTGACAGGAGCAGTGTTGCCCTTTCAGTTAAAAGGCGGGAAATTCAAAAAGTCACAGACTTATTGACCCGGCCTGATAAAACTCATGTGGTGACAGTGATATTTCTGGGGAAAAATGGCTGACCTCTGTGATTAGCAGAGGAGGATTGCCATCCGTCAAGGAACTGCTACTAATGGAGGAACTTATCGTGATGTAAATAATTGAAGCAGCTTCGTTATTCCGGCAGAATGAACAAGGATGCTGGGAGGATGGGTTTTGTAAGAAAAGCCTTGCATCTATGAACCCTTCTTTCTTTCTGTGGATCTTTCTATCCCTGACACTTAAGGGAGGTTTTCCACATCTCTTTCTTTTCTCATGTATGTCCCAAACCAGCTGTGGATGTGCAACTTGCTTGTGCCCTTCCTTTTACGCAGGTGCTAGATCAGGTCCTGGACATTGAGAAGATCATTGAGCGCTATGAGTCTCTGGCCAGCGAGTTGCTGGAGTGGATCGAGCTCACCATTGCCATCATCAGCAACCAGAAGTTCGCCAACTCCCTGGCTGGGGTCCAGCAGCAGTTGCAAGCCTTCACTGCTTTCTGCACGCTAGAGAAGCCAGTGAAGTGAGTGGATGGGCAAGGGGTGCTGCAACAAGACGGTGGGGAGATGGGGGCTTGGTGCTGGGAGGACTTCCCTGAATGAGGCAGCAAAGGAAGTGGTGGAGGGAAGAAGCACTCCGGAGTGCAAGGAGTGCACCATTGTTGTGTGCTTTCATGTTGTTTCCGATTTATGGTGACCCTAAAGCAAAAGTATAAGGAAGTTTTGTGGAACGGAGAGTGCGTGGCTCACCCAGTGGATTTCTATGGTCACCCAGTGGATTTCTATGGCTGAGCAGTATCTTGAACACTTCATCTCCGGAAAAAATAGTCCAACATTTATTTATTGTATATGTAATGGCCCCCATTGGCAAACTGAGCTGCTGAACTTGCTGACCAAAAGGTCAGTGGTTCGAATCCAGGAAGTGGCATTAGATCCCTCTGTTAGCCCCAGTTCCTGCCAACCTAGCAGTTCAAAAACATGTAAATGTGAGTAGATCAATAGGTACTGCCCCGGCGGGAAGGTAACCGCGCTCCATGCAGTCATGCTGCTCACATGACCTTGGAGCCATCTATGGACAATGCCGGCTCTTCGGCTTAGAAATGGAGATAAGCACCAACCCCCAGAGTCGGACACGACTGGACTTAATGTTAGGGAAAAACCTTTTCCATTACCTATTATAATGTAATACTACTACTACTAATACAATATAATTGTATATTATATATTACATGTAATATTACTAATAATATTGCAGTATAGTGGTATAGTACAATATAGTAATATATAATATTAACATTGTGCTATGCTAATAATATAATGTATTAAATGCACATAACATATTGATCATAGTATTACAATGTAATACAATATAATATTAATAATACAATATAATAATATATAGTAAAGGTAAAGATTTTCCCTGACACTAAGTCTAGTCATGTCTGACTCTGGGGGTTGGTGCTCATCACCATTTCTAAGCCGAAGAGCCAGCATTGTCCATAGACACCTCCAAGGTCATGCGGCCAGCATGACTGCATGGAGCGCCATTACCTTCCCGCCAAGGCAGTACCTATTGATCTATTCATATTTGCATGTTTTCAAACTGCTAGGTTGGCAGAAGCTGGGGCTAACAGCAGGAGCTCACCTTGGTTCCCAGTTTTATAATATAATGTAATGTAATATAATATATAATATAGTATAATGTGGTATGGTATATTATTGTATATGCCTATAATATTGATAATGTTGTGATGTAATACAATATAGTACTACTACTACTAACTTGATATTATAATTGTATATTTTACATTATAGGTAATATTACTAATAATATTGCGGTATGATGTAATATAGGCAATAACATAGTATGTTGTATTTGCATTTTGTTTGTAAGCCGCTCTGAGTCCCCTTTGGGGTGGAGAAGGACGGCATATAAATGTCGTGAAATAAATTTTAAAAAAATATTTTTCTTATTGCTTATTGCTGGCAGGTTTCAAGAAAAGGGGAACCTGGAGGTCTTGCTGTTCTCCATCCAGAGCAAACTCCGAGCCAACAACCGCAAACTCTACATCCCCAAGGAGGGAAGGAGCATCTCTGACATCAACAAGGTGGGAGATTGGGTCAAAAGGCAGGGCTGGTATGTAGGCTGTCAGCTCATCAGAGACATGAATGCAAAGTCTGCAAAGAAAGGCCGAAGCCTGCATTTCTCTTCCTCCCACCCCATTCCTCCCACCCTCTCTTTCTCTCCTCTTGCCAGGCCTGGACCAGGCTGGAGAAGGCTGAACATGAGCGAGAGGTGGCCCTCCGCAATGAGCTGATCCGCCAAGAGAAGCTGGAGTTGCTGGCCCAGCGCTTTGACCACAAGGCCATCATGCGGGAAACCTGGCTGAACGAGAACCAGCGGCTCGTCTCTCAGGTAAATTGGAAGACATGTGTTGTGCAGATGTGGAAGAAGTCATGGAAGGAATTACAAGGAGTGGGGAGGGACATTTGAATTCCATCTGGAGACTAGGACGTGGAGCAATGGCTTCAAACTACAGGAAAGGAGATTCCAGCTGAACATTAGGAAGAACTTCTGAACTGTGAGAGCTGTTCAGCGGTGGAACTCTCTACCCCAAAATGTGATGGAGGCTCCTTCTATGGAGGCTTTTAAACAGAGGCTGGATGGCTTTGAACACAGTGCTTTGAACACAGTTGTCCTGCTTCTTGGCAGGGGGTTGGACTGGATGGTCCACGAGGTCTCTTGCAACTCTAACACCTTTTTGTGCCCTAGGCTACACTTTGGAATTACGCCCCCTTTAGGACAACTTCTACTGAACCCCACACGCACACATCCTTTCATCCCCCTAAGGGCCCCGCATGCAGCTCTCCCGGTGTGGCCCAACTAGGTCCACCACAGGAGTTTCCCTCTCGGCAGGCACTATGGGTGCAGGCATGGGGGGAGGAGGCTCTTCCCCGATGCCGGGGCTTGAGGTACTTGACTCCTACTCGGTATTTGGGATTGCGCATGCGTTGTAGTCAGCAGCTTGTACCGATGCCGCACTTCTCCCCGATACTGGGGCTTGTCGCGTTGGGCTTCTCTCCTGTACTGGGGTTTGCGCATGTGCCATAGCCGGCAGTTGCGCTTCTCTCTCCAGTAAGGAGGAGTCTCCTCCTTGTGTTGGAGGAGGAATACCAGCTTTCATGGTGTTAGGGCAGGGGTGCTCACACTTTTTCAGCATGCGAGCTTCTCTTAAAGTAACCAAGTCCAAAAGATCTACCTGCCCCTGCCGCCATGCGCTCCTGTGGCTCCCGCCGCCGTGCGCTCTTGCCACCGCACGTGCTTTTGTTGCTGTTTTCCGCCCGCGCAGCGCTTCTTCCGCCTGCGGGGCATTGCAGGAAGGAGCGCTCCGCCCTGCCTGTCTCGCCAGCAACGGAGGCTGCACAGCTGTTTCTGGACGAGAGAGAGGCAGGGCGCTCCCTCCAGAGGCCCCGCCTCGTGCTTCCTTCTTCCTGCAATGCCCTGCAGGTGAAAGCACAGCGAGAGCGGAAGCCAGATGCAGGAGCGTGCGTGCGCGCAGGGTGTGCACACGCATGGCAGGAGCGCCCTATCCGGCTGGTGAGGCCTGAAGATCACCTGGAAGAGGGCCGAAGATCTACTAGTAGCTCCCGAGCTACCTAATGAGCACCCCTGTGTTAGGGCATGCGCAGACTGCGCAATGGAGTTTCCTGTACTTGCACTGAAGGAGCCAGCAAGTGGATGCTGTTGGCATCGAGGGAGTTAATTGTTCCTCCTGTCGACGTCAACGGCAGTGTTGAGAGCCCCTGCGCATACACCGTTTGCGCAACAATAGAAGAGGCAGAAGCTGGTATTCAGGAAGGGGCAGGGCCGCCGCCGAAAAGGAAGAACTCCGGTATCCTTCCTTCCTCATCTCCATGCGTATTGCATTTTTATTTGTTTCAACAGTATTATTATTATTGATCCATGATCTGCGCCCCCCCCCCCCTCGGCTTGCACCCCTAGGCCATAGGTTGGCCTTATGGGTAATCCTGGCCTGACTCTATGATTCTATTCATAGGCCTGACTCTATGATTCTATTCTCAGGAAGAGGTTTTTGTTGTTTTCCCAGCCAGTGAATGGAAAACAATGCAAATTCAGCAGTTGGTCATCATGTGTTACATGATCCTATCTGACTGACTCACCTCCTCACCCCTTTGTTTCACCTCTCTTCTCAGGACAACTTTGGCTATGACCTCCCTGCAGTGGAAGCCGCCATGAAGAAGCACGAGGCCATTGAGGCAGACATCTCCTCCTACCAGGAGCGCATCCAGGTGGTGGTGGAGTTGGCCCAAGAGATGGAATCAGAGAGCTACTATGACAGCAAGCGGATCAATGCACAGAAAGACAATGTGCTGCGCCAGTGGGGGCTCTTGACGGAGCTGGTCAGTGCCCGGCGAGCTCGCCTAGAGCAAAATTTGGCCCTTCAGAAGATCTTCCAGGAGATGGTCTACATGATTGACTGGATGGATGAAATGCAGGTGAGAGCATGGAGGGGAGTATTGGAGACCCCGGTGGCACAGTGGGCTAAACCTTTGTGCCAGCAGGACTGAAGACCCGCAAGGAGAGCGTGGATGAGCTCCCTCTGTCAGCTCTAGCTCCCCGTATGGAGACATGACAGAAGCCTCCCACAAGGATGGTAAAACATCAAAACATCCGGGCGTCTCCTGGGCAACGTCCTTGCAGACGGCCAATTCTCTCAAACCAGAAGTGACACACAGCATGGTCAGTGATTATGCTAGCTGTAGGATATTGGCAGTTGTAATCCAATGAGGTAACTTTCCAAAGTGTGGGTCTGGAGGAACCAAGCTAAGAGAGTTGGTCATACCATTGTCATTTTTTCTGGAACCACCTACCATGGCTGTTTCCATTGGTGCTCCATCTCAAAGGAAACAGGTTTGTTTTTCATTAACTTACCTGAGAGGCTGTATTTTCCTTCTCACCTTGATGTTTCCAAGCATGACCTCTTTCCTAAGAGCCCCCGGTGGCGCAATAGGTTAAACACTTGTGCCGGCAGGACTGAAGACTGACAGGTCAGAGGTTTTGAATATGGGTAGAGCACGGATGAGCTCCCTCTGTCAACTCCAGCTCCCCATGCAGGGACATGAGAGAAGCCTCCCACAAGCATGGCAAAACATCAAAACATCAGGCATCCCCTGGGCAACATCATTGCAGACAACCAATCCTCTCACACCAGAAGCGACTTGCAGTTTCTCAAGTCGCTCATGACATGTAAAAAAGTAAAAGAAAAACCTATTTCTTAGGGATTCAGATAAGAAAGCAGCAGACAGAAAAAGGGGGTAGATAGATACCTTCTTTTTGGTAGAAATTCTTTGTGATGCCATATTTTAAAAGCCTGCCATTGCTCAAAAATAGTCACTTTCTTTTGTTTGATTTGACCTATTTATTGGCTGTTTTTGCGATTGGGAATCTGGGGGGCAGGGAAGCAAAATCACAAAGAGCACATATTGAATGTTCTGGGGGGTTCTAGAATGCCCACACTTTGCTCCTCGCTGTATCATCTCACAAGCTGCCCTCTGAGAGTTGGGCGACCCTGGAAAGGCTGTTCATCCCTCTTTTTGCCCATTTCCTTCCAGGCCCAGCTGGCATCCAAGGACTTTGGGAAACACCTTCTGGAAGTGGAGGACTTGCTACAGAAGCATAGCCACCTGGAGGCTGACGTCTCTGCACAGAGTGACCGTGTGCAAGCCCTCAACACTGCGGCCCTCAAATTCTCAGAGCTAGAAGGTAAATGTGAACAGTATGCCATCCTTTTAGTAATTTTGTCTTTCTGGGAAACCGATCCCAACCCCTACTACACTCCCTAAGAAATCCTAGGAATGGAGTTGGGTTTGTGTGTCTGCAAGTCTTGGATATCCTGGATATCTGACTCCACCACAGGGGTGGATCTTAGTGGAGGCAAAGGAAGCAGTCACCTCAGGGTGCCACGTGGCCAAGGGCGCATATGGCCACTGCTGCAGGCATGGCCACTGCTGCGGGCAGGGAGGCTCTGCCCTGGCTGCAAAACGTTCCCTGGCTTGTCCTTTTCATCCTCTTGGGAGTGCTCTGTTTTAATAGCGCATGGGCAAAACTTTCACGTATGCGCTATTGGGACCAAGCGCTTCTGGTGGAGGGAGTTGCTAAACGCACTCCCAAGAGGCCGAAAAGGACAAGCCAGGGAACATTTTGCAGCCGGAGTCAGGAGGCTCCACCCCGGCTGCAAAATGTTCCCCCGTCCTTTTCATCCTCTTGGGAGTGTGTTTAGCTACTCCCTCCACCAGAAGCACTCAGTCCCTATAGCGCATGTGCGAAACTAGCTGTTTGCGCGCATGCGTGCTCCAATGCTCCATCATCACCACACTGAAGACCCAGAGGGCGCCAAAAAAAGGTTGGCTTACTATAATTTTTTTCCATTGTCGGTCCTGCTCCACC
The DNA here is from genome assembly GCA_030556195.1 of Anolis apletophallus. Classification (NCBI taxonomy): domain Eukaryota; kingdom Metazoa; phylum Chordata; class Lepidosauria; order Squamata; family Anolidae; genus Anolis; species Anolis apletophallus. Next base: position 17,991,565 of record JARBWK010000011.1, read on the forward strand.
ACCACCACCACTTTTCTCTCTCTTTCTGTTCAGGCTACCAGCCTTGTGACCCCCAGATTATCTGCAACCGGGTGAACCACGTCCAAAGCTGCCTAGAGCAGCTACAGGAGCTGGCAGCCAAGCGGCGGAAGGAGCTAGAGGCCTCCCGCCAGCTATGGTCCTTTTGCCAAGAGATGGAAGAGGCAGAAGCCTGGGCGCGGGAGAAGGAGAGCATTCTGTCCTCCTCGCAGGGCTACGGCAAGGACCTGAACAGCGTCGCCAAGCTCCTGAGCAAGCACAGCATCCTTCTGGGTGAGCTGGGTGGGCGGCGCTCCTTGCTTCAGTCGGCCATGAGGCGAGGGGAGCAGATCCTCCTGCGGAAACGCTTTGGCCCCCTCAACATCCAGGAGAAGATCCGGGAGGTGCGCCTGCGCTGGAAGAAGCTGGAGGAACTCTCCTCATCACACCTCCAGAAGCTACAGGAGGCCCTGAGCTTTCACCAGTTCAGTGCCGATACTGAAGACCTGGTGGTCTGGCTGCAAGACACCTACCGCCTGGTGTCCAGCGATGACTTTGGCCATGACGAGTACTCCACCCAATCGCTGGTCAAGAAGCATAAGGGAGTGGTGGATGAGATTGACAAGCATCGAACCGCTGTCCTGGCCCTGCGCAAGCAGCTGGGTGCTCTAGCGCCTGAATACCATGAGTTGGTAGATGTGCAAATCCGCATTGTGGAGGTGGAGCAGTTGTACGGGGAAGTGGTGGAAGTGGCTGTGCTGCGTCGTCAATGGTTGCAAGATGCCCTGGCTGTCTACCACATGTTCAGTGAGGTTAACGCCTGCGAAGTTTGGATTGACGAAAAAGAGCAGTGGCTCAACCGGATGGACGTTCCCCAGAAATTGGAAGATGTTGAGGTGGTGCAGCACCGGTAAGTGGGCTCCAAATTCCTTGGGTCCCAATCCAAGGAGGAGGAGATGCTGTCCAGAAGGCCCTTCAGAACAGGAGCTTTATAGTTTGGATTATGTACTTGACAGTCTTGTAAATTGTCAGCACATCTGATGAGATAACAATTTGAGACCTGTGACAACCAGTGTTTTCTATGTCAGTGTGATATGACTCTACTTTAGGCTATTCTGTAGATTTTAAAGGATCTATCCAAGGTGCTTATCATATTTTGGTATTCAAGTCCAGCACCATTAAGAGAGCTTTTAAAGCCAATAATAATGTGTGAAATAAAATATATTACACTATGGTGGTGCAGCGGGTTAAACCACTGAGCTGCTAAACTTGCTGACCAAAAGGTCAGCGGTTTGAATCTGGAGAGCAGGATGAGCTCCTGCTGTTAGCCCCAGCTTCTGCCAACTTAGCAGTTTGAAAACATGCAAATGTTAGTAGATCAATAGGTACCGCTTCTGCAGTAAGGTAATGCTGTTTCATGCAGTCATGCTGGCCACATGACCTTGGAGGTGTCTACGAACGCCGGCTCTTTGGCTTAGAAATGGAGATGAGCACCACACTCAGAGTCGGACACGACTAGAGTTATTTATTTATTATTTATTTATTAGGTTCGATTTGGTATACCGCTCTCTCTGGAGCCCAGAGCGGTTCACAAGAATAGCAAAATAAACATAAACACATAAAAACATTAAAATACATTAAATACATTAAAATACATTAAAACAATTCCAATCCCCCGACTAAACAAATTGCAGGCCAAGTTAATGTCAAGGGAAACCTTTACCTTTTTATGTAGCAGAATTTGAAAAAAAATGTTGCTAGTTTGAAAGTGCGATTTCCTGTTTAATTGTGCGGTACTTACTTTGAAAGAGTTGTTATACCAGAAATTTTGTCTTTTGGGGATACCACAAACTATGTTGAGTTGGTTGAGACTCAATAAGATATTCATTGAAAAACTATCACAACATTTATTTATTTTATTATTTATTTACAGCATTTGTAGCCCACCTTTCTCAGCCTTAGGGTGACTCAAGGCGGCTCACAGAATATGCGCTGCAGGATGTTCCACTAAAACATTTTTTTTGCAGTTTAATATACTTTTCTCATGGTTTAATGACAGAAACTATTAGGAGATGACATTTATAACCCAAGAACAAAAATCATGTCACATAGTGTTATCAGCCTATTGGGTTGATAGGAAATTTAGTCTGCAGTAGATGGGGTTATACTACCGTTGAAATCCTGGGAACAGAGTGTGTGTGCAGACTTATGAGTCAGAAAAGGAATTCTCCTAAATGAGATAAGGCTGGGCTTATTACAGCGGGTATCACTGTGCTGCAGAAAAATTCCTGCTGATCGGAAGGTTGGCAGTTCAAGCCCAGGTCAAGCCCAAACACATATGTTTGCCGTATGTGTGTTCTGTAAACTGCTCTGAGTCCCCTTTGGGGTGAGAAGGGCAGGTTATAAATATTAGACCTGGGCAATCATGGTTCTAAATGGTTCTAAAGTACTTCCAAAACTAAAGTTTTTTGGTGCTTTGCTTCTACAGTGTTGCTAAAGTTTTGGTGTGAACACTAGAGTGGCGCTGGTACAGCCTCTCAGTGTGGCTAAAGTAAGATGGTGAACACTAGGTGGCACCTGGTGCTTGTGCTTGTCAGTGTTGCTAAAGTTTTGGTGGTGGACACTTCGCTGGTGCTTTGCTTCTATGTGGCTAAAATTCTGGTAGTGAACACTAGGGTGGCGCTGGTGCCCTTTGTGTTGCTAAAGTTCTGGTGGTGAACACTAGGTGGGCGCTGGGCAATCATGGTAACTAAAGTTTTTTGGTGCTTTGCTTCTACAGTGTTGCTAAAGTTTTGGTGGTGAAAACTAGGTGGCGCTGGTGCTTTGCTTCTACAGTGTTGCTAAAGTTTTGGTGGTGAACACTAGGTGGCGCTGGTGCTTTGCTTCTACAGTGTTGCTAAAGTTTTGGTGGTGAACACTAGGTGGCGCTGGTGCTTTGCTTCTACAGTGTTGCTAAAGTTCTGGTGGTGAACATTTCAGAACTCTTAACAAAACTTTCAAAACTTCATTATTATTTCATTATTGGCGATTTTTAAGACAGAACCAATTAGGAACTGCCATTTATAATGAAATTTTGAAAGTGAAATGTTCACCACCAGAACTTTAGCAACACTGTAGAAGCAAAGCACCAGCACCACCTAGTTTTCAGCACCAGAACTTCAGTTTTGTAAGTACTTTAGAACCATTTAGTACCATGATTGCTCAGGCCTAATAAATACTGTAAGTAAAAACAAACGAATACATAAATAAATGTTGTTATTGAAGGTAAATGAGTTGGAATGCTCACGTGCCAACATCTGCTTTCTACTCAGGTTTGAAAGTCTTGACCAAGAGATGAACAGCCTGATGGGTCGGATTTTGGACGTCAACCAGATTGTGCAGCAGCTGGTTGATGGGGGCCACCCAAGTTCTTCTGAAGTCCGGGCCTGCCAGGACCACCTGAACAGCAGGTATGGAGGGTCTGTCTAAAATCCTTTTCGATGCCCTGCATTGAAAGAAGAAGGGGTGCATTTGACCCTGTGCAGCAAGTCTTTGCTTGCTCTGCTGAGCACCCCTTCAAATCAATGAGGGTTTCCTGTGGCATTATGTACAATGATTACATAATGGGCAGTGATTCTCAACCTTCTTAATACCATGACCCCTTAATACAGTTCCTCATGTTGTGGTGACCCCAACCATAAAATTATTTTTGTTGCTACTTCACAACTGCAATTTTGCTACTGTTAGGAATCGTAATGTAAATATCTGATATGTCGGATGTATTTTCATTCACTGGACCAAATTTGGCACAAGTACCTGATACAACCAAATTTGAATACTGGTGGGTTTGGGGGGGGGGGGTTGATTTTGCCATTTGGGAGTTGTAGTTACTAGGATTTATAGTTCACCTACAATCACCTTCAAAGTGTTAGTCTTGACTTTCAAGGCCTTATATGGTCTGGGGCCAGTGTACCTGAGGGACCGCCTTACCCCATACTGTCCCATGAGATCACTGAGATCTGAAGACCAGGATCTTCTCCTTGTTCCAAGTGCTAAAGCCTATCGTCTCACATCGAAGAGGAGAAGGGCATTCTCCATTATTGCCCCCAGGCTTTGGAACTCCCTGCCGCCAGAGGTCAGGTCACTTCGCGACCTTCTGTCTTTCCGGAAAGCCTGTAAGACCTGGCTGTTTTGGCAGGCCTTCGAAACTTGAGTCAGTCTAACTCCATATGTCAGTTTTAAGTTTAATATTGTTGTTTTAATGTAATGTTTTAATGTTCCATTGCTGTTGGTGTTTTCCGTTTTAATGTGCTACTGTTGTTGTTCTACTCTCAAATTTGTAAGCCGCCCCGAGCTATCTGGGAGTGGCAGCTAAGAAATCGAACAAATAAAACAAACAAATAAATAAATAAATGAAGAGCATTCTGAATTCCACCAACGATGGAATTGAACCAAACTTTTTCACACAGGACTTCCATGACCAACAGAAAATACTAGAAGGGTTTGGTGAGAATTAACCTTGAGTTTGGGAGTTGTAGTTCAGCTACATCCAGAGAGCACTGTGGACACAAACAATGATGGCGACCCCTCTGACACCCCCTCATGACCCACCTGCCGGGGTCCCGACTTCCAGTTCGAGAAATGCTAGTTCAGGGCATAGTGGGATGGGCCTCCATGGCCCCCAAGGGTCATTTCCATTTCTTGCCCCAGAATGTCCTATAGGAGGCTTGGGCAATTTCCCCCACATTTCTGGGATCCCCTGCCCTCTCACTGTAGAGCTGCTGCTCTCCAAGGATTCCCGGTGGGCTTTTTGTCCCGGTGTGTCCTGCATTTTACATTTTATGTATTGCCTATGCATCCATTTAAATTTGATTAAAATCAGTAGGAGTGGAAAGGAAGAAAACGAAATGGATGCAAAATGAGCCGTGTGCCCAGGGCTGTATCATTATAAATGGAGATGAAAATGAGGACGTGGCTGAATATGTATATCTTGGACAACAAATACAGTTGAATAAATCGGCAAATGAAGAATGGGCAAGAAGACGAAAGGCGGCTTGGACGGCTTCTAATCGAAACCGAACAGTGCTAACAGAGGCTAAGCTGCCAGTGAAGGTCAACACCACAGTTCTACTGGCAATGTTATACACATCTGAAACATGGGCAACAACAAAGTTAGATGAGGTAAAACTGGCAGTGACTCAGAGAGCAATGGAGAGAAGGATGTGTGGCATGATAGTAAGAGATAAAACCAACGAACCGGGGTACGCAAGGTGGTCAATGAGATCTATGAGGCATAAAGAAGATGGGCAGGGCATATAACATGACCAAAAGACAACTGATGGACATGGCGACTAACAAATTAGATACCAAGAAAAACACAAGCGGCCCTTGGGAAGATTTCGTACTTGATGGGACGAACCAATGGTTAAGTTATTTGGCCAGAAATGGAAAAGAAAAGCACAAGATCATATATTTTGTCAAATGGTAAATTTGCGTGAAGCCCAAAGGAGTGGATCAATGACAAATTGAACAGAATAGAACTAAAATAGAACTGGACTAAGATTGATTATGTGATTTTAGTAATTTTAATGTTGATAAGTTTTTAGCAGATATTTTCATGTTTATGTTTTCTATTTGCTGGGTATGTATTTTATGTAATGTATGACATCGAATTGTGCCTTTTTGCATCACTCTCAATCTCCTTCAGGGTTGAGAAGGGCGAGATATAAATATGGCAAATAATAATAATAATAATAATCAAGGTCCATACCCTTCTCTTGATGTATTTGCACAATGCAAAGACTCTGACACAAGCCAGTAAAGGTGGTCCCAGTGGTGATTGGCACACTGGATGCAGTGCCTAAAGACCTTGGCCTGCACTTAAACACAATCGGCACTGACAAAATTAACATCTGTAAGCCGCAAAAGGCCACCCTACTGGGATCTGCATGCATTATTTGCTGATACATCACACAGTCCTAGACTGTCGCGATCAGATGCCACTCAAGAAGCCAAGCCAGATAAAAGTAACAAGCAAAGTTTATTCACAATCACTAGAATCACTGTCAGCTGAAGCTGAGCTGACGTCAGACGCCGAAGTAGCAGCCTCACTACTCCTAGGTGTAACCTGAGCCATAGGCTCAGTTAACACATAGACACTTGGAAAGTGTCCGATATGTGATCCAATACAACAGCCAGTAGAGTGACCTTGTTTTCTGTGTACTAATCTTGTTGTATTAATAATAATAATAAAGAAACATTTGATGTCACCACTTGTGGAGGAGTTCGTACACATTCAGATACATGCAAACATTTTGGCCTTGATCCCAGCATCACAGCACCAAATTGAACATTTGGGATCCTGGGGGAAACCATCTCTCTGATTCACACTTCACTTATTGTGAGGAGCCATGCGATCCCTCTGCCTTTGGCCAGGAAGGGATGACACTCTGTTTGTGAGGAAGATGCTAAACGTACCAGGCTGTGCACACCCACTATGTATGCCATTATTTTCTTTTGAGGAGCTGAGACTGAAGTGGAACCAATGCCCTAGGCTGAGAAATGCAGAACCCAAACTCATTGGATTCTGCATTTCCCAATCTAGTGCAATTAAATGCCATTCGGAACAAAAATCCCCGAACAATACAAGGTGACAAAAATGCTCTGCTCTGATCGTATTTGCCAGAATTCCCTGCTCTAGAATGATCAGGGAAGAGGCTGGTGAACTTGACATTATTTTGATGCTTCTTTCCTGGGTTTCCTAGGTGGAACCGGGTGGTCGAGCTGGTGGAGCACAAGAAGGACCATCTCAACTCCATCCTGAAGATCCAGAACTACCTGCTGGAATGCAATGAGATCAAGTCCCAAATCCGGGAGAAACGCAAGGCTGTTGAGTCTACCCAGTACAACACCGGTGACTTGGGCAGCGTCCTCTCCCTCCAGAGACGCCTCTCCACCATGGAAGCTGCCCTGGTGGTCCTGGAGCCCCGGCTGATTGAGCTGCAACAGGAAGGGGAGCTGCTGGCCAACACACACCCGGCTCAGGCGATGGAGGTCCTGATGCAGTTCGAGGAGATCAGTGAGGAGTGGGAGGCGTTGAAGAGGACTCTGCAAGGCTGCGAGGACTCACTCACGGTGGCCAGCAGGTCAGGAGCAGGGGATGATCCATTGCTCCCAAAAGCACATGGGCACAGAGACAGCTGGATCTAGTGCAGGCACGGGTAAACTTCGGGCCCCCAGGTGTTTTGGATTCCCACAATTCCTGACATCAGGCCATTTATTTATTTAATAGTATTTATATTCCGCCCTTCTCACATTGCAGGGGATTCAGGGTGGATTACAATGCACATATACATGACAAACATTCAATGCTATTAGACACACAACATATATAGACAGACACAGAGGCAATTTAACATTCCAGCTTTCCAGCTTCATGAGGGTATGCTCGATTCTGGCCACAGGGAGAGCTGCCGCTTCACCATCTACCTGTGACACCGAGTCCTTGATGGAGTATTTCCTCATTCTTATGCATGCTGCTGGAAAGTTTTATGGTGTCGTTAATTAGTAAAATTAGCCTCTCAACATAAAGCGGTACCTAAATTTCCTACTTGAGAGATGCAACTGTCTTTCAGGCTGCATAGGTAAACAGCAAGCTGGACTATTAATGGTCAGGAGCTCACTCCAACCCAGGCTGACTTCAAACTCATGACCTCTTGTTCAGTAGTGATTTAATGCAGCTGGCTACTAACTAGCTGTGCCACAGCCCGGTCCTTAAGTGGCTGAGGGGGGAAAGGAAGGGGCCTGAGCCCAAGAATTGTGGGAGTTGAAGTCCAAAACACCTGGAGGGCCAAAGTTTGCCCATGTCTAGACTAGTGTATGGTGGGGAAGGGGTGTGTTTAGTTAGCTACGCATGACCTCCAATTTACGCATGACACCAGGAATGTGGCGCAGCTGGCTAAGTGTCAGCTGTATAAGATCTCTCTGACCAGTAGGACATGAGTTTGAGGCCTGCCCGGGTCGAGGTGGATACTCGACCTTTAAGTGTAGCCTGCTGTCGACCTTTGCAGCCCAAAAGACAGTTGCATCTGACAAATAGTAGATAAAGGTACCACATTAACTGGGGAGGCAAATTTTGACTGAATTATGAGGCCATTAAAGAACTCCAGGAACGCTGAGGAATGCGGAAGGAACAACAAGGGAGGTTGGGAACGCTGAGAGATGAGGAGTGCGTCAGCTCCCCCTGGTGGCCAGAGTTTGCCTCTGTTTGTTTATATGTGTGTATGTGGAAACGGCAGGGATTGTCTGCTAAGTAATCCGCTCTGAGTCCCCTTCGGGGTGAGAAGAGCGGAATATAAATAAAGTGTATTATTATTATTATTATTATTTATTAAATTTATTGGTAGCCCCGATGCTCCAAGGGCAGAGCAGCAAATCCTTAGATTTCCCACATCCTTTTCCGAGCTGTGTTTTTATACCATCACAGTGCCAAAAAAACCGGTGACAAAATACAGTGGGGTTTTTTTCACATGCCCCCCTCTAAATGACTGAAAAAGCACCCAGAAAAGGAAACTAGAAGCACCATCATGCCATCTCCAGCAGTGGTTTGATATCATACCTTCATCCTACGTATGTGTCGTTTGGTGTGATTCCGTGAACAAGTCCAACCTGTGGTAGGAATGTCTCACCCTTCTGTCCCATGTTCCTCCTCCTTCCAGGTTGCAGCAGTTCATCCAGGACCTAGACAGCTTTCTCACCTGGCTGGTGAAGACACAGGCAGCCGTGGCCTCAGATGAGCTGCCAGGGAACTTATCTGAGGCCGAGAAGCTGCTGAACCACCATGCCTCGCTCAAGGAGGAGATCAACCGCTACGAAGAGGACTACACTAAGATCCAAGCAGTCAATGATGTGCTGGCCCTGGAGGAAGCCGACCTCCCTTACCTCTCGCTCCAGCAGTGGCTGCAGAAGCTCGATGTGGGCTGGAACAAGCTGCTGGAGATGTGGGAGAACCGGCGAGAAGTCTTGGTCCAGGCTCATATCTTCTTCCTCTTCCTACGAGACGCCAAGCAGGCTGAGGCTTGCCTGTACAACCAGGTAATAGAAGCTGCCCCTCGAATGGCTGCAGTTTGGGCCTTGCTGTTAGCCAGTAGACAAGCAGTTGCTACGTAGTGGGAAGCTACAGTCATGATGCAAATGTACCAGCAAATCCGTAGTAATGCTTCCCAATGGATTTACAAGAGTGTAGATGGCTCTTCCCTTCCCTATTGCAACTTCACAAGAACCCATTAGAACAGTATTTCTCAATCTGGGGGTCAGAACCCCTGGGGGAAGGTCATGAGGGGGTCTTAGAGGGGTCACCAAAGACCATCAGAAAACACAGTATTTTCTGTTGGTCATGGAGGTTCTGTGTGGGAAGTTTGGCCCAAGCAGGGAGGGGAAAGCAGGCATGCTCAACGCATGGAAGCGTGGTGCGCATGCGCAGGCAAGGGAGAGTGTGTGAGGCGGGCGGGAGGCTCATGCCAGCAAGTCCCTTCAAGGCATGGGGGTTCTGTGTGGGAAGTTTGGCCCAATTCTATCATTGGTGGGCTTCAGAATTCACTTTGATTGTAGGTGAACTATAAATCCCAGCAACGACAACTCCCAAATGTCAAGACCTTCTTTCCCCAAACTCCACCAGTGTTCACATTTGGGCATATTGAGTATTCATGCTAAGTTTGGTCCAGATCTATCATTGTTTGAATCCACAGGGCACTCTGGATGTAGGTAAACTACAACTCCAAAACTCAAGGCCAATGCCCACCAAACCTTTTCAGTATTTTCTGTTTGTCAGGGGAGTTCTGTGGGCTAAGTTTGGTTCAATTCCATGGTTGGTGCCAGAGTTCAGAATGCTCTTTGATTGTAGGTGAACTATAAATCCCAGCAACTACAACTCCCAAAGGTCTATTTCCCCCCAAACCCCACCAGTGTTCACATTTGGGCATATTGAGTATCTGTACCAAGTTTGGTCCAGACCCATCATTGTTTAAGTGTACTCTTTGGATATAAGTGAACTACAACTCCAAAACTCATGGCCACCAAACCCTTCCAGTATTTTATGTTGGTCATGGGAGTTCTGTGGGCCAAGTTTGGTTCGATTCCATCGTTGGTGCCAGAGTTCAGCAACTACAACTCCCAAATGACAAAATAAATCCTCCCCAACCCCACCAGTATTCAAATTTGGGTGTATTGGGTATTTCTGCCAAATTTGGTCCAGTGAATAAAAATACATCCTGCATATTAGGTATTATTTACGTTTTGATTCATAGCTGTAGCAAAATTATAGTTATGAAGTAGCAACAAAAATAATGTTACGGTTGGGGGTCACCGCAACATGAGGAACTGTATTAAGGGGTCAGATTAATATAATACAGTTGAGTACCACTGCTTTAAATGCATCTACAACAGGGCTGCCCACAAAGTCGATCGCGAGGGTCCAAAGGAGGTCGATCGCAGCCGGATGGGGTGCTTCTGCCCTGCGCGCAGCGCACTTTCCGCGCAGCGCTCCTTCTGCGGGGCATTGCGGGAATGAGGGAGCGCCTTCCGCGGGGCATTGTGGGAACGAGGGAGCGCCTTCTGTGGGGCATTGCGAGAACGAAGGAGCGACATTGTGGAAATGAGGGGGCGCAAGGTGAGGCCTCCGGAGGCCCCGCCTTGCACTCCCTCGTTTCAGCAATGACCCTCGGAAGGCGCTCCCTCGTTCCCGCAATGCTCTGCAGAAAGCGCTCCCTCATTCCTACAATGCCCCGCGCAAGGGGCTCCCTCGTTCCCCGCCTCGCGCTCCGCCCTGCCTCTCTCTCGCCAGCAGTGGAGGCTGCATGGTTGCTTCCAGACGAGAAAGGGACAGGGCGGAGCGCAAGGCGGGGCCTCCAGAGGCCCTGCCTTGCGCCCCCTCGTTTCCGCAATGCCCTGTGGAAGGCGCTCTCTCGTTCCCACATTGCTCCGCGGAAGGCACTCCCTCGTTCCCCCAATGCCCCACGGAAGGCGCTTCCTCGTTCCCGCAATCCTCCGCGGAAAGAGCAGCGTGCGGATAGTGTGCCGCGTGGAAGCTGCACGCGCGCAGAAAGTGCGCCACACGGAAGGTAGATTTTTTTGACTTGGTTGTTTTAAAGGTAGCTCGCTTGCTGAAAAAGTGTGGGCACCCCTGATCTACACTGTCAAATTAATGCCGTTTGGCACCACTTTTACTGTCGTGGCTCAATGCTGTAGTTTGGTGATGAACCAGCATATTTAGTGAAACAACAGCTCCCATTATTCCATAGCATTGAGCCATAGCAGTCATAGTGGTGTTGAATTTCATTCATTCTACCGTGTAGAAGCACGCTTGGTTGAACATCCGAACTACCACACTGAAGCTTGAATGTGTGATGTTTGTTTTTCTCTCCAGAAGGCCCCCAGCCAGAATAATGATGTTGTTTGCCACAGGATGCTTTGTGCTCCAGAGAAAGGATGCAGTGATCCTTGCAGCGCTTGCTTATTGTTGGTTCTTATTGATGGGTAGCTACTGATCATCAACAGGCAATGCCGGACTTGATGTGAATCTGCAGCTGGTTAACAGTGACTAATAACTACCATAAATGCTCGAGTATAAGCCGACCCGAATATAAGCCGAGGCACCTAATTTTACCACAAAAAAACCTGAGAAAATTGATTGAGTCGAGTATAAGCTGAGGGTGGGAAATGTAGAAGCTATGGATCCATTTAAAATAAAAATAGATACTAATAAAATAAAATTGAGGCATCAGTAGGTTAAATATTTTTTTAATATTTACATAAAACTGTAATTTAAGATAAGACTTCCCAACTCTGATTAAACCATTCTGACCTTCTTCAATGTAAATGTGCTTCCAATAAAAATAAATAGAGCAAAATAATAAAGGTAATAATAGTAATAATAGTAATAGTAATAATAATAGAGTAAAATTTTACGAACTGTTGTAAGTCGCCCCGAGCCGTTGGGGGGGGGGGGGCGCGACAGACAAATGCGAAATAATAGATAAATAAATAATAAAATAATGGAAATGTAATAATAACACTAGTAATAGGGTAAAAGAATGGAAATGTAATAAAACAGTAATATTAGAGTAAAAGAATGGAAATAATAATAATAAATAGAGTAAAATAGTAAATGTAATAATAATAATAATATTTATTATGTATTATAACAGAGTGAAATAATAAATAACCTTGACTCGAGTAATAGAGTAAAATAATAAAGGTAATAATAGTAATAGTAATAATAATAGAGTAAAATAATGGAAATGTAATAATAACACTAATAATAGGGTAAAATAATGAAAATGTAATAAAACAGTAATATTAGAGTAAAATAATGGAAATAATAATAATAAATAGAGTAAAATAATAAATGTAATAATAATACATTTATTATGTATTTATAACAGAGTGAAATAATAAATAACCTTGACTCTAGTATAAGCCAAGGGGGACTTTTTCAGCTTCAAAAAAGGTCTGAAAAACTAGGCTTATACTCGAGTATATACAGTAATTAGCAATAGGAAATGGCTTGTGCGTGTCTAAGGAATATGCAGATATGGGGGTGCCGAACTATCCCAATATATCCTGCCCCTGTTCCACTTCCATCTTGGGGAACACATTTCTCTGTTTTCTTGGCAGAATAAACGATTGACTCAATATGGAATGAAGAAGTCCATAAAGGTAGTTTTACTTACTTACTTAGGCGATCCCTCGTAGTCCGAGGATGATGGTCCTCCAAGTAATGTGTCTTGGCGGTGGATACGTAGGTCGTAGGTAGACTGCAATGGTTCTAAAGAGGTTTGTCCAGATTCTTGCAGAGGTCAATGCAGCTCAGTGGAAGAGAAGCCCCATACTAAAGAAGTCGGTGACATCCCCAGAGGGCCACTTCACCTATCAGCGGAGGGCCACTTCACCTAGCAGTGGCTCAATCTGCTGCACAACTTTCCTTCAAAGCCTCTTGCCTTTTAAGAAACAGCAGAATATTTTAATGCTCTCCAGCATATAGAAAGGAGGACATATAAAATATATAAACACCTGGCACAATAAAAATGGAACCGCTTATGGAAATGACTTTTAAAAATGCTACGTTTTAATTGCTATGAGCCCGCAATTTTTAGGTGTTGTCGTAAATGCATATTTGTTAAGACGCAATTTTAGCTGTGTGATGTCTAATTTGGTGTATTATCTCACTATTATTTTCTTGTTTAATATGTTTTATTTGATGTATGTCGCTGTGTTTTGATGGCACTTTACGGCATTGAATGGTTGCCGTTATTTGTTGTGAACTGCTCTGAGTCCCCAAGGGGAGATAGGGCGGGATACAATTATATTATTATTATTATTATTATTTGGAGGCCTATTCTTGACACGCATATTCTCCTGCAGTGAGGGCATCGGTTGTCAGGTGGAAGATGGTCACGGTTGAGGTTGTCTTGACTTGCCTTCCTCTTGGCATGTTTCTCTCTTTCACCCTCCATTTGTGCCTCTGTAGAAAAATTCTACAGCACTGCTGGTCACAGCTGACCTCCAGCTAGAGCACTCAAAAGCCAGGGCTTCCCAGTTCTCAGTGTCTATGCCACAGTTTTTAAGGTTGGCTTTGAGCCTATCTTTGAATCTCTTTCCTGTTCGTTTTTGAGTTGGAAGAAGAGTAACTGCTTTGGGAGACGGTGATCGGGCATTCGGGCAGCGTGGCCGGTCCAGCGAAGTTGATGGCAGAGGACCATCGCTTCAATGCTGGTGGTCTTTGCTTCTTCCAGCACGCTGACGTTTGTCCACCTGTCTTCCCAAGAGACTTGCAGGTAGTTTTAAATGGTCTGCTGAGAGCATTGGACTGTGAGTCTGGACACCAAGTTTTAAATTACATAGTAAATAAAGAGAAACACTAAAGAAAACAGAGGAATTCCAGAAAAGAATAAATTAGGACCAGCTCCCAACTAAGGATCCCTCATGCAGCAATCAGCCAGGCTTTGAAGCTGCAAGGCCGTTCAGTGCTAATCAAGATGGATGATTGCAACATTCACACTTGTCTCAAGCAGACAAGAGTTTCTCCCACCCTGGAGATTCTCCAGATATTTAAACCTCACTTGCCCAGTTTCCAACAAACCTCATAACCTCTGAAGATGTCTGCCATAGTTGTGGGCGAAACATCAGTAGAGAATGCTTCTCGAACATGGCCCTACAGCAGGGGTCGGGAACCTATTTGACTCAGAGAGCCATGAAAGCAAAATATTTGGAAATTTATTTCAGTGAGAGCCATATAATATATATATATATATATATATATATATATAATATTTTAACACTGAATTCAACTAAATGTGAGTATATACTTACATACTATGACAGTGATGGCCAACCTTTTGAGCGTGGTGTGTCAAAATTCGCCAAAAAACCGAGCATAATTCGGGTAGTGTGTCACTTCAAGAATAAAACCATAATTTTGCAATATTTAGTTTAAATAACATATATATAGAGAGGGGGGGAGAGGGAGAGGGAGAGAGAGGGAGAGAGAGATTTACAGGAGATGTAGCTCACCTACATCCGGAGAGCACTGTGAACCCAAACGACTATGGATCTGGACCAAGCTTGGCACAAATACTCAATATGGCCAAATTTGAACACTGGTGGAGTTTGGGGAAAATAGAACCTGACATTTGGGAGTTGCAGTTGTATGGATTTATAGTACACTTGCAATATAAGAGCATTCTGAGCTCCACCGACAACTGAACTGAACCAAACTTGGCAAACACAACTGCCGGGAGCAGCAGAAAATACTGGGAGGGTTGGGGAAAACAGACCCTGACACATGGGAGTTGCAGTTGTGTGGATTTATAGTTCACCAGCCAGCAAAGAGCATTCTGAGCACCACAAAATATTGGGCGCTCAGGGGTTTGGGGGAGGAGGTAGAACATATGATGGGATTTGCAATACCTTCAGTCGCTTCAGCTCTACATCAAAATAACTCCAAAGGTGATTGGAGAGGCCTCCTTGCTGGCCCCCAGAGGGGTGCAGGCACAGCCTCCAGGAGAGGCCCACCATCGCACACTGGGCCATGGGCAGGAAGCACCCCGGTGGCGGCCTCTTTCCCCGTGCTTTTGCAAAGGCTGCAAGAGGGACACTCCCCCTCTCGCAACACGGGGGAATACGGCTTTTGCAGAGTGCACATGCCCAGGCCCCAGTGGAGGGAGTGCACTCCCTGCATTGGCCCACTTCCCCTGCACGCTTTCCAATGCCGAAGAGCTGGTATACATTCAGACACAGAGAGAGAGATACTCTTCTCCAGGCCAGCCTCCTCCCCCCTCCCCCTCCCATCCAATCCGGAGCACACGAGAGGGAGCCAGATGCAATCATCAAAAGAGCCACACCTGGCTCCCGAGGCATAGGTTCCTGACCTCAGCCCTACAGCCTGGAAAACACACAGCAACCCAGTTTTGAACCACCGTTTGGCAATAGAAAGCCACTGGGTGGCCTTAGGCAAGTCGCACCCTCTCAGCCTCAGAGGAGGACAAAGGCAAATCTTCTCTGAACAAATATTGCAAGAACACCCCTGATCGATTCATTTTTGGATCGAGATAAATCGGAAATTACTTGCAGCAGGTACACAACAACTCTGTTGGATTGTAACTCGTGGTTACTAAAAAAAGGCCGCTATTATACCTCACACAGGTACTGATCAAGTAAGTGCTTTACAAATTGCATAGCTTCGGCAAAGTCATAATTGTTGTCGCTTAGCATTTTTGTAGAAGCGGGGAGGTATTTGCCTCATTTGGTTGCCAGAAGCAATACTATGTCAAATGGACAGCTATTTAAAAAGCTCTCCAAATTTCTTTTTAAACATTGTGAGGGTGGTGGGGATGAAGTACAAAAAGGAAGGGCTCTTTTCCTATTCTGCAGCCAGGCAAGCAAGCAAAAGTAATCGATGAGTGACTGGGCAGAGTCCTCAACTATAATGCAAACAGGCCTCTCTGTATTTTGTTTTATTTTTCGTCTGAAAAGGTCTTGCAGTGTTTCGTTGCGCCTGGCAATGGCTCTACAGTGGAGGCGGTGTTTGCGTGTGTTCGGGTTTACTTTCCAGGTTGATCACTGTCAACACACACATACACACACCGTACCCTTGGTGTTTCTGCCTCTTGGCCCTTTGCGGCTTCACAAAGCAGAGCTAAAGTGCCAATCATTCCGCCTTAGCAGATGTCAAAGGGTTTCGGGAGAGTGTGTGCAACTCCAGCGCTTGGCTGCACATGGAACCATGCCCCATTTAATCGGTCTGGTTAGCGCTTTGCAGCTGGGCCTTAAACCGAGCCAGCGTTGAATGCCACACATGAGTCCAGGGAGATGGGAAATAATAGCAGAGAAGAAGAGAGCACCTTGGTACCTTTGGGCACCTAGTGAGTAACAGCAGCCTGTCCGTCCCAAGAGATCTAGGACTTAGGAACAGGGACTCCGCCTCCTTCTACACATAACATACATACTACCATCTGGCTTTAGCCCAGATACCTTAGGATGAACCGTGCTGCCTCTCTTCATTAGCAGTGCTATTCTGGTTCGGCATTCTTGAGGCTCTGTTCTTTGAGCCAGTGGCATTGGCTGGATATACACCAGTGTTTCTCAACCGTCCTAATGCCGCAGCCCCTTAATACAGTTCCTCATGTTGTTGGTGGCCCCCAACCATTAAATTATTTTCGTTGCTACTTCATAACTGCAATTTTGCTACTGTTATGAATCGTAAGGAAAATATCTGATATGCCGGATGTATTTTCATTCACTGGACCAAATTTGGCACAAATACCCGATACACCCAAATTGGAATACTGGTGGGGTTTGGGGGGGATTGATTTTGTCACTTGGGAGTTGTAGTTGCTGGGATTTGTAGTTAAGCTACAATCAAAGAGCATTCTGAACCTTACCAACAATGGAATTGAACCAAACTTGGAACACAAAACTCCCCTGACCAACAGAAAATACTGGAAGGGTTTGGTGGGCATTGACTTTTGAGTTTTGGAGTTGTAGTTCACCTACATTCAGGGAGCACTGTGGACTGAAACAATGATGGATCTGGACCAAACTTGGCACGAGTACTCAATATGCCCAAATGTGAACACTGGAGGAGTTTGGGGAAAATAGGTGTTGATATTTGGGAGTTGTAGTGCTGGAATTTATAGTTCACCTACAATCAAAGAGCATTCTGAACCCCACCAATGATAGAATTGGGCTAAACTTCCCACACAGAACTTTCATGCTGGCGCAAGTCTTACCTCAGCATAGCATGCTCTCCCTCGCTTGCACATGTGCTCCAAGTTGCCATGTGCTGAACACACCTGCTCTTCCCTCCCTGCTTGGAGTTTCAGAAACAGCCCTCCCCTTAGCTGAGAGGCCAGCCAATCACAGCTGGGGAGAGTTTTTGGTGGGAGAATTTCATTGGCTGCTCTGTGTAGTCTGACATGGTGGTTGTTAGAGTCAGGGGCGGTCTAAGGTAATTTTAAATGGTAGGCAAACATTATTTTGGTGCCCCCCCCCCAAAAAAACATTATTTTGCCGCCTCCCATGTAAAACAAATATACAATTATAATATCACAATACCATTAGTAGTATTATATTGTATCAATGTATATACAATGAATATATTATACCATACTATATTATATCATAATTATATTATACTACATTACAATATAAGTATATTATAATATATTGACATTATAATATAATGTAACATTCTATTATATTATTATAAAATAATAAAATTATTTATTTAAATAAAATTATGCTCTACTAAATATTTTCATTACTCCTATAAAACTCAAATAACCCAAAATAAAGTAAAATACAATATTATATATTACTATTTTGTACAATACCACTATACTGCAATATTGTTTGTAATATTACATGTAATATAAAATATATCATTATTCTATTGTTATATTGTATTTGTATTATATTGTATGACAATATTAAGCAGAACTGTATAATAATCAACAAGAAATGCAATGTAAATGCATCAAAATCAGAATCTATTACCTATCACCCGACTCATAATTCATAGGAGTCTCCCATAAGTCCAAAATTAGGATCCCAATGTAAATGTAAATAGAAAAACAGCCAAAATGTTCAAATGAGGTCGAATACAGGCGGCCTGGGCAAACTTGGGCCCTCCCTCCCTTTAGGTGTTTTGGACTCCAACTCCCACAACTCTTCATAGCCTCAGGCCCCTCAGGTCTAGGCAGAAATAGAGCCGAAGAAAGGAAGGAGGGAGAGAAGAGGTCACAGAGGAGGAGGAGGAAAGCCCTTCATTCATTCCTTCACTTACACTTCCTTCACTGATTCTTTTCTCCTTCCCTGGAAAGCAACGCGCATGCGGCTGCGGAGACAAAGGGAGAGGGGAAGCACTCCCTGCCTGCCCGATAGGGAGTGCTTTGCTTACAGGCTTCTGCGCAAGGGAGCTACTGGGCATGTGCAGAGGTTTTCGCGCATGTGCAGTTGCTCCTGCGCTCAACTTCAGCTCCAGAGCAACTGCGCCTGCGTGAAAATCTCCGTGCGTGCCCAGAAGCGGCGTCGGGCGCACACAAAAAAGCAGGCAGCTGCAGCACTGTCTGAGGAACATCGGCAGGGCCAGGATGGCGCCCCATGCGGCCAGGATGGCGCCCCCTTCCCAGATGGCGCCCTAGGCGGCCACCTACTTGGTCTATCTTGTAGGACCGCCCCTGGTTAGAGTGGTCCAGAATTTCTGTGTTCCCAAATAATATGCTGTGTCCAGGTTGGTTCATCAGGTGTGCAAGCAGATAAGAGCTCTTTCTATCACCCTGGACATTCCACAGATATATAAACCCCATTTTCCTAGTTTCCTACAAAGCTCACAACCTCTGAGAATGCCTGCCATAGATGTGGGTGAAACATCAGGAGAGAATGTTTCTGGAATTTGGCCATACAGCCCGGAAAACTCACAGCAACCCTGTGTTGAATTAGTTAAGACTTGATGAGATATTCAGTGAAAAAGTATAGCAAAAACGTTTTTGCAGTTGAATAAACTTTTCCCATATTTTTATGATAGAACCAATTAGCAAATGAAATTTATAGTCCAAATTTATAACAATTTTTTCCCCATATTTTAATGATAGAACCAATTAGGAAATGAAATTTATAACCCAAGAACAAAAATTGTGTTACTCTGTGTGTGTGTGTTAGGAGTGACTTGAGAAACTGCAAGTCGCTTCTGGTGTGAGAGAATCGGCCGTCTGCAAGGACGTTGCCCAGGAGACGCCCGGATGTTTTACCATCCTGTAGGAGGCTTCTTGCATGAGAAGCTGGAGCTGACAGACGGGAGCTCACCCTGCTCTCTAGATTTGGTCAGCAGTCCTGCCGGCACAAGGGTTTAACTCATTGCACCATTGTGTTACATAGTGTGATATTTTTTAAAACATTCAATAGTGTTGAGAGGGTTCTGGAAGAGGAAATTTACCTCTTCCTTTTTTGGACCATAACAAGGAGCACAGAGGCACTGGCATGTGCAAAAACAGCTTTGCTAAGGCCACTTCATCTTCCTTTCTCTGATTATAATCCATTTGATGTTTCCACCTTTTCTCTGTAGTGGTGAAAGTGCCCAGTAAAACTTGGGAACTCTGGTTCATTGTAGGTGTGTGGATGCAAGAGATGGTTCATTCTCTCGGCTGTGCCTTCTGATCCTTTTCAGGAGACTGTGACTAAGCATATTGACTTATCTAATATAAGTCCAGTTGTTATTCTATGCAAAAGTCCATCCAAGGTATTGATGGAACTCACCATTTGGCAATTGCTTCAGAACTAATGGCAGATTTCGGACTCAGAGACCTCTTTCACTAAGCCTTAGTTTTTGGAAAAGCCAGATAAATCCAGGGCGGTTTCTTTTCCCCCCTATCACTCACAGTTTTATTTGCTGCAGAGTCTAGATAGAGGCGGTCCTAAAGGCTTTAATATGCAGGCTTGAAATACTTGGTATCAATATGCTCTATATCAGGGATGGGCAAACTTTGGCCCTCCAGGTGTTTTGGACTGCAACTCCCACAATTTCTAGCAGCCTCGGGCACCTTCCTTTCCCCCTTCAGCCTTAGGGTTACCATGTTATTTATTTGTGTTATTTTATTATGTGTTATCGGCCTTAGCTTCATGTAAGCCGCTTCAACCCCCCATTGGGGAGATGGTGGCAGGGTACAAATAAAGTTTATTATTATTATATTATCATTACTATTTGCTTTTGCCTCCCTCTGAGGCCCAAAGTCATACAGGGCCCTTCTACACTGCCATATAACATTCAGATTATCTGATTTGAACTGGATTATATGCAGAAGCGGACTAAGGTAATTTAAAATGGTAAGCAAACATTATTTTGGCACCCTCTCGCTCTCCAGCCTCATGGAGGGTGCGCATGCACCCCCGGCGTGCATGTGCGGAACTAGCTGGCTCTGCGTATGCGCTTGCGGCACGCATGTGCACCCTCCACGAGGCCAGAGACTGAGGAGGAGGGTTTTGCAGCCGGGGCGGAACTTCTCACCTCCGGTTGCAAAAGGTTCTTCCTTTTCGGCCTTTTGTAGGACGCAATTCTCGTCTCCAGCCAGCTGGAGTAGCACAGCAGCAAAGGCACATGCGAGGCAGCCGGATGCGCACCTGACCACGTGGCTCCCTAAGCGGCCGCTTACTTTGCTTACTATTAAATCTGCCCCTGATTATATGGCAGTGTAGACCAGGGCCATAGCCAGAGGGGAGGGGGGTTAAAAGTTCAACCCTGCCCTGAAATGTGTCAGGTTAAAAAAGAAAACCTGGTTTACTCATAAATTGTAAACCAGGTTTTGTGGGAGGGGGGGGGGTTACAACCCTTTTGGGGAGGGTTAGAACCCTTAAACCCCCTTCTGGCTATGGCCCTGGTGTAGACTCACATAAGCTTCAGGCCGCTTTCTTTTCCCCCTCAGCCGCTTAAAAGGAAAGGGCCCGAGGCTGTTAGAAATTGTGGGAGTTGAAGTTCAAAACACCTGGATGGCCCAAGTTCGCTCGTGCCTGATCTACACCAGTGTTTTTCAACCTTTTTTGAGCTGTGGCATGTTTTTTACATTTACAAAATCCTGGGGCACACCACCAACCAAAATGACACAAACGTAGACTCTAATACAGTAATACATATAGTTAAAATGTTTTTAAATGTATTTATACACTCAATGTGAAACCTGGGCCTGTTTCAATGAACAAAACATATATATGACTTCCTCTCACATATTTATTCATGGCTATCATGTCTTCACTCAGCCTTCTCTTCTTCAGGCTAAACATGCCCAGCTCTTCAAGCCGCTCCTCATAGAACTTTTTCTCCAGACCTTTGTGAAATTTCACCCTGAGTGAAACTTGCATCCAGTTAACTATGGATGTCATGAAGCTGTGATAGACAGTTCCTTTGAGGGGGACTCTCGAAAAATCCAGTAAAATAGTAAAAAAATACACTTTCCACGCGCAGAGGCTCAATGTGTCTCTTGGACACCTGTGAGGGGGCTGCTAGGAGGGGGGAGAGTGCCAATTTCCCATGGGACACCTGATGATCGCTTACGGCACACTGGTTGGGAAACACTGATCTACACTATTGAATGAATGCATTTTGACACTCATTTAACTGCAATGTCCCAATGCTGTAGAGTCCTGGGGGCTGTAGTTTAATGAGCCGCCACCACTCGTTGGCAGAGAAGGCTAAGGACCTTGTAAAACTACAGCTCCCGGGATTGCCTTTGAAGATTGTTTGGAAGCTTCAACTGGTCTAACAGATGGCAGCCAGATTACTACCAGGAGCAGGACTCAGGGAGCATACTACTACTACTCTGCTGCGCCAGTTCCACTGGCTGCCAGTCTGCTACCGGGCACAATTCAAAGTACTGGCTTTAGCCTATAAAGCCCTAAATGGTTCTGGCCCAACTTACCTGTCCAAACAGATCTCCCCTTATGAACCATCTAGGACGTTAAAATCGCCTGGGGAGGCCCTGCACTTGACTCCGTCTACATCACAAATACAAATACGGGAAGAGAGACAAGGCCTTCTCAGAGGTGGCCCCTCGGCTATGGAACGCCCTTCCCAGGAACATTAGATCAGCCTCCTCTCTTTTGACCTTCCCAAAAAAAAGTCAAAAACCTAGCTATTGGAGCAGGCGTTTGAAAAGGCAGTGTAACAGACATAGGATTATGCAACAATTGGACTTCGAGATCGGACTACGTTTTTATCTAGGAGACGTAATGATCTTTTTATTATTGTCTTGGTTTTAATCGATATGCTAATGTTTTTAATTGTTTTAAATGTTTGTTTCTTTTAAGATGTTGTTGGCATTGAATTTCTGCCTTGTGAACCGCCCTTGAGTTTCCTTCGAGCTGAGAGGGAGAGGTATACAAATGTACTAAATAAATAAATAAATAATTCCATAGGATTGGGCCATGGCAGTGAAAATTGTGTCAAACTGGATTAATTCTACAATGTAGATACTTTCGCTGGCTCTCGTGAAACATTTCCTTCTGTTTTCACGACATCAGCGCTCAACTCTTTTGGAACTGTCTTTCAGGAAACCACTCTGGCCCACGCCAAGGTGCCTACGACGGTGGAAGCGGCAGAGAAGGCCATCAAAAAGCACAGAGACTTCATGACAACCATGGAGCTCAACTTGCAGAAAACCACGACGGCCCTAAACGCCGGCAGGAGCCTGATCCGGCAGGGTAACATCTACAGCGAGCAGGTGAAGGAGAAGATGGAAGCCCTGCAGGCAAAGTAAGGAGACCGAGCCTCCCTTTCAGGCACCGAGATCCGAAATTGGTTGCAAAAGAACATAGTAGGAAATGCCTTCCATTACATATCATCATGGTCCATACTTTCCTCCATCAAGGCTTACCTATTCAGCACAGGCCCGGTTTACCCATAAGGCCACCCTAGATCATGGCCTAGGGGCACAAGCCAAGGGGGGCGCAGTTCACACGGACCAAAAAAATAATGTTGAAACAAAACCGCAACGCGCGGCATGGAGATGACTCTCTCTTTCTCTCTCTCGGGGGAGGGCGGGGGGAGAGCGCTGTGAGGGGCCGGGGGAGGAGGGAATGGCACCCTCCCTCGCCATCGCCCCTGCCCCCTTGTCAAGGAAGGAGGGCGCAAGGAAGAGGAGGCGAAGGGAAGCGTGGCACCCAGGAACATGGCGAAGTAGGCAGAGGCGCTCGCACCCTCCTGCTGTGCATGTCCGGCAGCAGCCCCGGGGGCGGGGCTTCCCTCCTCCTCATGGCGTGCCGTCCTTCCTTGACACAAGGAAGGAGGGCGCACCACGAGGAGGAGGAGGCGGAGGGAAGCCCTGCCTCCTCCTCCTCGCACGCTCCTTCCTTGAGTCAAGGAAGGATGGCACACCGGGAGGAGGAGGAGGCGGAGGGAAGCCCCTGCCTCAAGGAAGGAGGGTGCGCTGCCTCAAGGAAGGAGGGTGTGCGGCGCCACGAGGAGGAGGAGGAGGAGGGAAGCCCTGTCCCCGGGGCCGCTGTCTCAAGGAAGGAGGGCACGCAGCGCTGCGAGGAGGAGGCGGGGCTTCCCTCCTCGCAGCACGTTGTCCTTCCTTGACTCAAGGAAGGATGGCACACCGCGAGGAGGAGGAGGCGGAGAGAAGCCCCGCCCCCGGGGCCGCTGACTCAAGGAAGGAGGGTGCGTGGCACCACGAGGAGGAGGAGGCGAAGGGAGGAGGAGGCAGGAGGAGGAGGGTGCGTGGCGCCACGAGGAAGAGCAGGCGGAGGGAAGCCCCGCCCCCGGGGCCGCTGCCTCAAGGAAGGAGGGCGCGCGGCGCCACGAGGAGGAGGAGGAGGTGGGAGGTGCTGTAGAGGTTGGTTTGGGGGCGTAATTCCAAAGTGTGGCTTAGGGCGCCAAAAGGGGTTAATCCGGGCCTGATTCAGCATTAGAGATTACCCTAAACTGGAGCAATCTGTAGTCATGTCATTGAAATGCATGGATCATTAAATCTAGTCTCTAGTTCAGCATTTCTCAACCTGGGGTAAGGACCCTGGGGGGGGGGGGGGGTTGCGAGGTGGTTTCAGAGGGATTGCCAAAGGCCATCAGTAAACATATACTTCTTAGGGGGACCCCTTTGGCAGAGAAGGCTGAAGATCTCACTGTCTGTCATCCTGTTCCTTTTTGGAAACAAACGGTGAATCCTCCCACCAAAAGCCCTTCTCCGCTGAGATTGGCCAACCTCTGAGCAGTCCTCTCAGCCAAGGAGAGGGCTGTTTGTGGGGCTCCAAGCTGGGAGGGGAAAGCACGCGTGCTCAACGCATGGAAGCGTGGTGCTCATGTGCAGGCAAGGGAGAGCGTGGGAGGAGGGAGGGATGCTCATGCCATCAGGTCCCTTCAAGGCATGGGGGTTCTGTGTGGGAAGTTTGGCCCAATTCTATCATTGGTCGGCTTCAGAATTCACTTTGATTGTAGGTGAACTATAAATCCCAGCAACTACAACTCCCAAATGTCAAGGTCTACTTTCCCCAAACTCCACCAGTGTTCACATGTGGGCATATCGAGTATCCGTGCTAAGTGTACGAGTGCATCCTGAAATTATAACTTTTAGGATTCCATAGCATTGCTCCATGGCAGTTCAAGTGCTATCAAACTGCACTAATTCTGCAGTGTAGATTCCTTTCCTTAGCTTCCATTATTGAATTCCTGGATGGTTTATTCCACCCATCCGATTCATCTTTCAGTTCCAGAAGAACAGAGTCTGAAAGCCCATCGACCGCTTCCATTTTATTTGTCTGTTTCTGGTATGAAAAAGGGGCAAAGCAAAAATGCAGTCACAAACAGCTGTCAAATTATTATAGTGACTGAATCCTGGATTCCTCCCCCCCCCCCGGCGCGGTCTTCTCTTGTGAGCAGCTGTGTCCTTTCCCCTTCACTCTGGCAGCTATCGCTTGTTGAAAAAAATCACTTTTAGGAATAGGATCAAGGAGCTAGACTTTTCTTGAACTGCACAAATGAAATGCTTCCATCTAAAAATATCGTAGCATATAGGAAGTCGACATGGCAGAAGAGGTTTCCAGCTTCGCCATCTGCCAGATATCTAATAGTTCTGTGAACAGGGATATATGTTCACATGGAAACATTCGTCACCACAATCTGAAAATATAAATTAATTGGTAGATCACTGAGTTAGCCAGTTTATTTATTGTGTCAGAAGCGAATTGGGTATAGTTATAATGTATTGTATATATTGGAGTATAAGCCTATTTTTTCAGCCCCTTTTTTAGGCTGAAAAAGCCCACCTCGGCTTATACTCGAGTCAAGGTTATTTATTATTTTACACTATTATTAGTATTATTTTTATTACATTTATTATTTTACTTTATTATTATTATATTTATTTATATTTACAGTATTTTAGATAAAGGTAAAGGTTTTCCCCTGACATTAAGTCTAGTCGTGTCTGACTCTGGGGGTTGGTGCTCATCTCCATTTCCAAGCCAAAGAGCCAGCGTTGTCCATAGACACCTCCAAGGTCATTTGGCCATAGCCAGAAGGGGGTTTAAGGGTTCTAACCCTCCCCAAAAGGGTTGTAACCCCCCCTCCCTCCCTCCCACAAAACCTGGTACCTATTGATCTACTCACATTTTCATGTTTTTCAAACTGTTATTATTATTATTATTACATTTATTATTTTACTCTATTATTATTGGATGGATACGTAAGCATATTTACATTGAAGAAGGTTAGAATAATGGTTTAATCAGAGTAGAACAGTCTTATCTTAAATAAGACTTACAGTTTTATGTACATATTCAAAACCATTTAACCTGCTGATGCCTCAATTAATATAATTTTATTGATTTTTATTTTTATTTTTAAATTTACCCGCAGCGGCCGCATTTCCCACCCTTGGCTTATACCTGGGTCAATATGTTTTCCCAGTTAATTGGTGTAAAATTGGCCTTGGCTTATATTTGGATCGGCTTATACTCGAGTATATACGGTAATTCAAAAGAATATGCACAGAGAGAAAAACACTGAAACTTTTAGAAAAGATAACCCACTCTCCAAATTAGTGCCTATGAATTAATTTGGATATCTTTTCTAGATAAGAGTCTATGAAGTCTATGAAGAGTTGATGTCTGTAGGCCACACATTGGACTATCAAAAGGGCTTTAAGGTTCTGGTTCCATGATGGAATAACAGAATCTGAGCATTTGAATTTTTTTTGGTGCTACAAAGGAAGCCTGCCTTCTCCCTAAAATGTACTAAAATTGCTTCCTCTGATTGAAAATTAATTTCCAAGATGCAAGCATAATTGATTAAAGAACACATATAATCTAACAAATTCAGTGACTGCTTATTACATGTATTAAGTTTACTCCATTTATTATTATTTTACTGACACAAAAACACAATATGTCACAGCAAAGGAGATATACTGTATATGCTGGATTTCGTATCACAAAAATCACAAGTCGAACACTATTATTATTATTACATTATTTTACTCTATTATTATTATTTTATTACATGTATTAGTTTCTCTATTTATTAGTATTATTATTACATGTATTATTTTTCTCTATTTATTATTTTGTTATTACATTTATTATTTTACTCTCTTTATTATTTTTATTACATTTATTATTTTACTCTCTTTATTATTATTGAAAGGATACATAAGCATGCTCTCACATTGAAGAAAGTTAGAATAATGGTTGAATCAGAGCTGGACGGCCTTATCTTAAATTACAGTTTTATGTAAACATTCAAAAATATTGAACCTATGGATGCCTCAATTAATGTAATTTATTGCTATCTATTTTTATTCTGAAATTTACTAGTAGCTGTGGCATTTCCCACCCTCGGCTGATATTTGAGTCAATACATTTTCCCAATTTTTGTGGTAAAATTAGGTGCCTGAGCTTACATTCGGGTCGGCAAAGGTTTTTTGTTGTTGTTATTGTACCAGGAGCGACTTGAGAAACTGCAAGTCGCTTCTGATGTGAGAGAATTGGCCGTCTGCAAGGATGTTGTCCAAGGGACCCCCGAATATTTTTATGTGTTACCAACCTTGTGGGAGGCTTCTCTTGTGTGCCCGCATGAGGAGCTGGAACTGATAGAGGGAGCTCATCCGTGCTTTCCCCGGATTCGAACCTGCAACCTGTCAGTCTTCAGTACTGCTGGCATAAGGGTTTAACTTGGCATTTTGCTAAATGTCCTTGATCAGAAGCTGGCCACTTGGAGTGCCTCAGGTGTCCGTGTGAGGTCCTCCATTGTGATGTGGCAGGGCTCAGGTTGCATTGTATTAGATGGTCTGTGGTTTGCTCTTCTCCACATTCGTATGTCGTGGACTCCACTTTGTAGTCCCATTTCTTGAGGTTAGCTCTGCATCTCGTGGTGCCAGAGCACAGCCTGTTCAGCGCTTTCCAGGTCACCCACTCTTCTGTGTGTCTCTCATTCGGTATCAGCCACTGATTGCTGTTCCGAGTTTTCACCTGCCACTTTTGGACACTCGCTTGCTGTGGTGTTCTTGCGAGTATCTCTTTTGCCAGGTTGTCTTTTGATCTGCCCACTCCACTTCTGAGTCTGTTCAGGGACTTCCAGGTATTGCTTCACAACATTTTGGAGATTTTAAAACTCTATAGTTTTAAAGGTTGTGAACCACTTGGGATCACCATGAAATAAAACATATAGTTTTGTAAGAACTTCAGTTTTCTCTGTTAAAGAGTGCCAGACTACATCTCCTAGGATTTAATAGCAATTAAGGTGGTATCGAACTGCATTAATTCTACAGTGTAGATGCATTCTTAGAGGGAAGAGGATGGGCTACTCTGCTGCTGATTATGCATACCCAGTGTGGAACATATCTCACCATGCTAAAACAGTGGATGTGGCTCTTAATGAGACATACCGCATTATCACAGGATGTCTACATCCCACACCACTGGAGAAATTACACTGTTTAGCCGGTATTGCACCACCAGACATCCACTGGGAAGTAGCAGCCAATAATGAAAGGACAAGCAGTGACAACTCTGGCCCATCCTCTGTTCGGATATCACTCTCTCTCTCTCTCTCTCGGCATTATTTCGCAAACGAAGATTCTTAGGAAGGACTCATCCCACGCTTTTTACAAGCGCGTTGATGACTTAAAAAGGCCAATCTGAGATAGGCAAGTTCGGTTGCAGAAAGCACAGCAGAATGTCTCCTTGGGTGATGTTGTTTCCAAGTTGCGGTTCTTTCTCCGCTGTTGTTTCTCTTCGAGACCTGTTCGGCATGTCTTCTCGAAAGAGGCCGCAGCATTGTGGATAGTGCGTCTCCATGCCTCCCGATGTGAGGCCAGGGTGGACCATTGTTGGTGATCCATCTGGCCGAGCCTGAGATGTTGTTTCAGGGAGTCCTTATATCTCTTTTTGGGGGCGCCTCTCTTGCGCTGACCCGTGGCGAGTTCACCATAGAGTAGTATCTTTGGGAGGCAGTGGTCCTCCATCCTAGAGACGTGCCCTGCCCAGCGCAGCTGTGTTCTCAATACCATGGCCTCAATGCTGGTGATCCCTGCTTGCTCAAGGACAGCGACATTAGTCACATAGTCGGTCCAGTGTATATTTAGGATTGTGTGAATACAGCGCTGATGAAAGCGTTTGAGGAGTCATAGGTGTTGGCGATAGGTGACCCATGTTTCAGACCCATTTAGGAGAATAGACAGTATGATAGCTCTGTACACACTGATTTTGGTGCTTTGCCTCAGGTGCTTGTTGCTCCAGACTCTTTTGTGACGCCTTCCAAATGCACTCTATGCCTTTGATAATCTGTGATCTATCTCTTTGTCAATCTTGGCGTCTGAGAGATGATGCTTCCCAGGTAGGTGAACTGCTGAACGGACTAAAACACAGATTTGCCTCTGCTGACGTGGGGATGATGGTGTTCTTCCTGTGGTGTGGGCTGGTAGAGGACTTCCGTTTTCTTCAGGCTGACTTCCAGCCCAAACAACTCTGCAGCTGTTGCAAAGCAGGATGTTAGGCGCTGCAGGGCTGCTTCTGAATGGGCGACAAGGGCAGCATCGTCAGCAAAAAGCAGCTCACGGACTAGATAGTTTAGAGTCTTAATGCGAGCCCTCAGACGGCTTAAGTTGAACAAGCTACCATCAGTACGATAGCGTATATATGCCGTCTTTTTGGAATACATTACAGCTGTACCCTTGGTTTGCTTCTGATACGATAAATAAAATAGGAAGGTGGGGAGCATCACATCATGATTCAGAAGCACAATTTCCTTCTTTAAAATTTCAGTTGCTCCAAAAGCAAAGAGCAATAGAGACATATCATGGCTTCAGGGCAGATGCAAGCATTGCACCTCTCTTCTTTAAAAGAGGTGAACCTCATCGAAACCTGGACCTTTTTTTTTCCTTTGCAAGAGGACCCCACTTATCTCCATGGGAAACCTCCTTGAAAAAGAACAAAAGCCCAAGCTGGTTGCCATTGTCCCGGGGGCTTCGTGGCCCAGATCTGTCCAACAACAAGGAAATTTGTCTTGAGGTTTCAAAATATTTGAAGGGAGGTAGAGGCAGGGGCTTGAGACTGAAAGAAGAAAGGACCCACAGCCAAGTGGAGCCAATTAAAGCACCCCTTGCCTCATTAATGCAGAAACAGCTCCCATCGCTCTTTGAAGTCTCCCTTTACGAAGGACCAAGTGCTAATTTCGTTTGACGTTTTAATTGGTGTCAAATCCTTAATATATTTATCTGTTCCAGATAGATAAAACAGTGCAGGGGCTCTGGCTTGTGTTATTATTTTGCCTCGAGGCAGCAGGAAAACAGCATGTCGGTGGCATCATTGTTATTATTGATTATTATTTGGAAAATGTACAAAGGCAGGTCAATAAGTCCGTGACTTTTAGAATGAAACACAGGTTTTTGGATAAAGAAATCATTTTATCTTTCAACGTAGTCTCCTTTGAGCTCTATACACTTTGTCCAGCGTTTCTCCAATTTTTTATCCCTTCCAAAAAATAAGATTTGTCGAGGTCATCAAAATAGGTATTTGTTTGTGAGATGATTTCATTGTTGGAGTCAAATCTCTTTCCGCTGAGCCATTTCTTCAGGTTTGGAAACAAGAAATAGTCACTCAGGGCTAAATCCGGAGAATAGGGTTGATGAGGGAGCAATTCGTGTCCCAATTAATGGATTGTTGCCATGGCAACTGCACATGTGTGCACCCTTGCATTGTCCTGGTGCAAAAGAACATTTTTCTTGGCCAAATGCATTCGTCCCCGTCCCCCCAAACCCTCATTAAATCGACCCAATAAGTTGGCATAATATTCGCCATTGATTGTTTTACACTTTTGACCAGGTTTGGAAACAAGAAATAGTCACTCAGGGCTAAATCCGGAAAATAGGGCTGACGAGGGAGCAATTCGTCCCAATTCATGGATTGTTGCCATGGCAACTGCACATGTGTGCACCCTTGCATTGTCCTGGTGCAAAAGAACATTTTTCTTGGCCAAATGCATTCAAACCCTCATTAAATCGATTGTTAAGTTGGCATAATATTCGCCATTGATTGTTTTACACTTTTGAAGGTAGTCAATGTGGATTATACCGCGTGCATCCCAAAAAAAGTCACCATGACTTTATTAGCTGACAAACCCATCTTGGTCTTCTTTGGCACCGATTCACCCCGAGAAACCCACTGTTTTGACTGCTCTTTGGTCTCTGGTGTGTTGTGGTGCATCCACGTTTCGTCCACGGTTACGAAACGGCGCAACAACGCGTCCATATTGCGATTGAACGACGCCAAACACTCCCGCGAAATTGTCACACGTACAGTATGTGGCCGATTGTGAGCAAACGCGGCACCCATCTTGCGGAAAGCTTTCTCATGCCCAAGTGATCATTTAAAATTGAAACCACTGAGCCACGTGAGGTGGCTATGGCTTCCACAATCTCTCGCACTTTCAATCTCCGATCGGCCAACAGCATATCATGCATTTTTTCAATTGTTTCGGGTGTAGAGACTTCAACTGGGCGTCCAGAACGTTTGGCATCTTCCGTGCTTGTATGGCCACAACGAAATTCAGTAAACCACATTTTTACCATTGAAATTGATGGTGCAGAGTTCCCATAGTATTTATCAAGCTTAGCCTTGGTTTGAGTGATGGTTTTTTTCCGCAAAAAATAATGCTTAATGAGCACACAGAATTCACTTTTTTCCATTTTCTCCTCAAATCAGGCGTTTGTCTGCTATCAATGGCTGTCAAACACAAACTAAATGACACAGCTTGTTCAAATTTTGACAGGAGTCAACTGACAGATGCCTGTTGTTAGGAGCCATAGTGCCCTTTCAGTTAAGAGGCGGGGAATTCAAAAAGTCACGGACTTATTGACCCGCCCTCGTAATTCCAGGCGCTGGAGTGTCCTGTTTGGCATTTTGTGAGGGCTGCGACTCAACCCGGCTGCTAATAAAGTCAAGTGAGAAGCTTGGCTGTGTTCAAAATTCACAATATCAGGAACAGCTTGTCGGTGGATTAAAAATAAAAGGCTTAGCGGAGCTCAGGATTGGAAGTGCTGCAATGCAATCATGCTTCCTAGGCATTTGCTGGGTAGATTTAAAGGAATCCAGTGTCTAGGGCTACTATAGAAGAAGAGGAATTGTTACTGCTGGCAGTTTGGGTGCTACGGAATTAGGACTAGGATGGCGCAATGAGCCTGTGATAGAGGCACGTAGGCAGCCCAATGGCTAGTATTTTGTTATAAATCAGTTATGTAATGTTTAATGTATTGTCGAAGGCTTTCATGGCTGGTATCACTGGGTTGCTGTGAGTTTTCTGGCTGTATGGCTATTTATTTATTTTTTATTTATTTGTCATATTTCTATACCGCCTCTCTCAGCCCGCTATTGTTTTTGGTAGGTTTTTTTCCTTTTTGGGGTTTTTCCGACCCACGAAGAGGCGGAATGCGTCGGCTGCGGCCTTGCAGGCGTCACTGCTATCGGCTCCCTCCCTCCCACGGTGGCGTGGGGGGGGGGAGGAGGAGGGATCGGTGAGCGAGAGGTGAGGGCGAGGGGCTGTGTTGGGGGGGAGCGGAGTGTGCAGGCGCCATTATAGAACAGGGCTTTCTCTCTCCCCCTGGTGGGGGAAGGAGGCCATTGCCATTCACCAAGCGCTGTGCCGCTAGGTTCCGTTGGCCGTTTTTTGGGGGCAATTTTTGGGGGTCTTGCGAGGTACCTAGGGCGGGTTTTTTGGGCCCTGTATGTACCTTGTGGTATGTTTGAATGTGTTGGGTGGTTTTTGTGGTTCTGGGGCTTCTAGTTTTCCTGCCTATACCCGACATCACACGACCATTCCTTTTATATATATAGATAGATAGGTAGCATCCCTTTACAGGGGTGGAAATGGAGGTATTGAGGAAGGCAATGATAGAAATTAAATAATTACTCTCCAAAGGCACAGCAGACGAGCCAGGTTTTCAGGTGTTTTTTTAAGGTTTCCAAAGTGGTAGCTTTCCTAATCTTTCCGGGCAAGGTATTCCAGAGTCGGGGGGCCACAGGGAAGAAGGCCCTCTCCCTTGTGCCCACCAGGCAAGTCTGTGAGACTGGCAGGGGCGACAAGAGGGCCTCCCCCAAGGAGCAGAAGGTTCGAGCTGCTTCATGGAGGGAAATCGGGTCACGAAGGTAAGCAGGTCCCGAACAGTTAGGGCTTTATAGGTGATTACCTGAACCTTGAATCTGGGCCGGAAAATAAATGGCAGACAGTGCAGTTCTTTAAACAGGGGGTTGACCGCTCCCTATAATTTGCCCCAGTTATTAATTTGGCTGCTGATCACTGGACAAGTTGAAGTTTACGGGCTGTCTTCAAGGGTAGCCCCACATAGAGTGCATTGCAGTAATCCAGTCTAGAGGTAACCAAGACGTTTTCTAGTGTCCTGTTTTACAAAGATCTATGTGGCTACATGGATCACAGTAAATGCTTTGCAAAATAGCAGGCCTGCGAATTGTATAGATTTCAAATATTGGAGTGCAACACCCAGCATTTGCTCATTGGTAAGGATTGATCGGAGTTGCAACAACCGGAGGGCCACACAATTCCCATCACTGATGCTCATGAGAATGAGCCATGCAAAACATATGCAACCGAAGCCAAACTTTGCCTAACCTATGTAGCGTGATTGGCTTCGGTGCTAGCGCTTGACAGATTGCACATAAACTAAGGAGAAGGTAGATGTTACAAGTAAACAAGAAAAGCGAGGAAGAGCGAGGAAGAGACAGCTGAGTGTCATGAGACCGCTTCCTGGATTCCACCCCCAGCATATCTTTAGGAATACGCCCTAAAGGGGTTTGAAAATGCTTTTACTATCTGCGCAGTTTTCTTCGCTGTGTTTTATTCGTTACTAGCCTGGGTACTGAGCATTGCCTGGGTTGTTTGAATAACTCAGGTTTTCATTGTACAAAATGCATAAGGTTGTGGCTGAACTACAGCTCACATCTTGCCAGGTTAACTCCGAGAAACTCCATCAGTACTTAAAGTTTGTTATGTTGGGCAAGTTAGCTCTACAAGCATCATCGGTGAGATTCAGCGTGCTCTCCGGCTGTAGGGTAAATAAACTACAACTTCCACTATGATGAGTCAGTCTCCACAAACCCCTCCGATAGATTGAGTTAGTCATGGGGGTTCTGTGTGCCAAGTTTAGTCCGGGTACATCATCAGTGAATGTCACTGTTTCTCTGGTTGTGGGTGAACTACAACTCCCAGAAAGGAAGGTCAGCTGTCGTCCCCCCCCCCCCCACTACTTCAGTAATCAAATTTCCGCATATCAGATATGTGTGCCTAGTTTGGTCCGGATTCATCAGTGTTTGGGTTCACAGTGCTCTCTGGATGTAGATGAACTACAAATCTCCCAAATCAAGGTGAATTTCCCCCAAAGACTCCAAAGTATTTTTTTTGCTTGTCATAGGGGCTCTGGGTGCCAAGTTTGGTCCAATTCCATCTTTGGTGGA
The DNA here is from genome assembly GCA_030556195.1 of Anolis apletophallus. NCBI lineage: Eukaryota > Metazoa > Chordata > Lepidosauria > Squamata > Anolidae > Anolis > Anolis apletophallus. Next base: position 18,025,540 of record JARBWK010000011.1, read on the forward strand.
GTTCAGAATGCACATTGATTGCAAGTGAACTATAAATCCCAGTACATATAATTCCAAAATAAACAGACCAATTCCCCTCAAAATCCATTAGTATTTAAATTTGGACAATAGGGTATGCATGCCAAGTTTGGTCCAGATCCATCATTGTTTGGGTTCATAGTGCGCTCTGGATATGGGTGAACTATAACTCCTATAAATCCCTCCAAAGACCTCCAGTATTTTTTCTTGGCCATGGGGTTTCTGTGTGTCAAGTTAGTTCCAGGTCCATCATTGGTGGAGTTCAGAGTGCTCTTAGATTGCAGGTGAACTATACATCCCAGGACCTACAACTCCTATAAATCATGGTGAATTCTCCCCAAACATCTTCAGTGGCTGATCAATTCCTCTGTTTGCTGTGTGCCATAGAAAAGAATAGGAAAGGGTTGTGGGAGAGGCAGTGGGTGGGATCATGCAAATTCCACACCAATGGAGAGAGTCAGAAACACTGGGATGTCTGTGGTGGAGAAAAACAGAAAATCTAGGATGAAATTGTCCCCACATGATAGCCTTCACTTGCATGGTTTGCAGGATTGTGTTGGTGGAGGACATTGGCAGGACTCTTGTATATATATGTTCATGGCGCTCACTATAACTTGCAATGTCATTGGAGGGAGGGACATTGGCGTCTCCTGAGTCGTGGGAGTTATAGCTATTTATGGAAGTGGGAGCGTGTTGATGTAAGTGGACACCCCAGCCAGACACACATACATATTTTCACTTTTATTATGTGTACTAGCTTGGGGACCCGGCCCTGCCCGGGTTAATTGAGAAAGGCATTGTGTGCCAAGGTTGGTCCTTATCAGTTGTTTATTTGGCTCGCAGTGGTCTCAGGAAGTGAGTGAAGGTACTTCAAGTCCCATCGTCTCTGGTCCAATGTCTTCCAAACTGAAGCAGGATGTGGTGTGGGTCATGGGGGCTGTGTATACCAGGTTTGGTCTTGATCAGTCAGTGGGTGAGGGTTACAGCAGTCTCGGGAAGTGAGTGAAGGTACTTCAAGTCCCATCATCCATGGTCCATACCACTCAAAACTGCAGCAGGATGTAGAGTGGGTCATGGGTACTCTGTGTGCCAAGTTTGGGCCTGGTCTGTGATTTGTAGGGGCTTCAAAGTTCTGTGGGAAATGAATCGGGTGAAGGTACTGCAAATCCCATCATTTGTGGCCCATCCTGCCCTAAACCACACCAGGTTGTAAAGTGGGCCATTGGGCATCTGTGTGCCAAGTGTGGTCCTGATCCTTCTATGGTGTGGGCCACAGTGCTCTAAGCAAGTGAGTTAAAGTACTGCAAGTCCCGTCATCCATGGTCCATCCTCCCTCAAACTGCACCAGGATGTAGAGTGGGTCTTGAGGGTTCTGTGTGGCAAGTTTGGTCTTGTTCTCTCATTGTTTGGGGTTGCAAAGGGGTTGCAAAGTGTTTTGGCCTTAAACTCCCACCATGCCTGACTGCCTCAGGCCTTTTCCTTACCCTCTCTGCCACTTTAGAGTGTCGGAATGTTAGTGTTGGCTGGCCAATCAGAGTGTTTTATGCAAATACTCCCTCAGGGCAACCAATCCTCTCTGTCTGCTGCTTTAGAATGTTGGAGTTCTGAGGCTGCCCAATCTGAGTCCTTTATGCAAATAATCCCACAGTGGGAGCCAATCAGAAAGCTGCCACATATCTGCCCTTCCGCCGCACACATACAAACATTCCGCTTTATTATATATACAGATAGATAGATAGATAGATAGATAGATAGATAGGAGAGCAACTACTACCTCCATCATAAATAACTGGGCAAAAACAGCATTTGCCCTTGCTTGCCCCGTTGCCAGGTGCCATCCTACTATGACAAAAAAATAAATCTGGAAAGCTGAGAACCACTCTGTGTGTGTCCTCAGGAGGAGCAATGAGAATGGTATAGTCTTTCAGATGTTATTGAATTTCCAACATCCTTCAACATTGGCTGCGTGGCAGCTGGTGGCTCTCGTCTTGTGGCCGGTGAATCCATTCCTGTTCTACACTGGCTTTAAAGCAGCTATCCGAGGTGCTGAAGCTATTAAGGAGCGGCGTTCAGCACATTGGAGAGCTCCTCTTCAGCCTGGATGGAACCTGAGATTGACAATTCTTCCCAACATGGGAGCCGACAGACACTATTATGGGTGGAATAGACTTGCGCTCTGGGAAACCACACTCTGCCCATCCTAACCAAAAGAGATCTAATTCCGCTTCAGGTCCACTGGCAGTCCTTTACCTTAACCGGTTGGTCTCTTACTTTCCTTTAGGAGCGAAAAAAATGTGAAACGGGCCCAAGCGTGGATGCAGCGCCTATGCGACCACTTGGAGCTGCAGCGCTTTTTGCAGAACTGCCATGAGGTAGGTTGCAACTTCGATTGCCAATGGGACTTTGGGGGACGGGGGACGGGACTTATCAGCACTTTGGCTATCTTCTGCCTTCTAAAATTCATGGACTAACTGGGGCATATTGGTAGCAGGGGATTAAGGTATCTTCAGATGGGACTTGGCTTCCCCATACCTCCTTGATGCCTGAGTAAGTCCAATCGGAACATACCTTAATCCCCTGCTACCAATATGCTCCAATTAGTTCATGCACGTTCAGTAGAAAACAAGAGGAACTTTGATGTCATCCAAAGAACCTTCTCTAGTGAAGATATAAGTTGACGTCGACTCCCTGAGTTGCTAGCTTTCTACAAGCAAGGTATTTTCATTATTATTATTATTTATTTATTTACATCATTTATATTCAATGCCATAGACATACAACATACATAGACAACCCACAATTGGCTGACCCGGCAGGGACTCAGGACCTTCTGGTCAGTAGAGATCTTATGCAGGATCAGCCAGCTGCGCCACATTCCCGCTTATTATATATACAGGTAAACATTCAATGCCATAGACATACAACATACATAGAATCACTGGAGGAAAGCTGCATTCATTCCCGAGAGTGGCATGGTTGATATCCATAGGACAGGCCTCGGGCCCTTCACTCATGACCTTCTGGTCAGATAGATGTATCTTATGCAGCTGACTGGTGTCAGCTTTCCTGGATTACATTATCCCAGTGCTTATTATATATACTTATTATATATTAATAATAATATATTATTATATACACAACAAAATTAGTAGACAGCAAACAAAATCACTATGCTGGCTGTTGTATTGGATCACACGCCGAATGATGATGATGATGATGATGATTAGAAACACAATAAGATTACTACACGGCAAACAAGATTACACACGTCGGACACTTCCCAAGTGTCTACAACTGTGTGATGTATCGGCAAATAATGAGCCTGGATCTGAGTAGGGTGGCTTTTTGCAGCCGACAGATGATCATTTAACTGATTGATGAGGCCATAAAAAATCTCCAGGAAGTATGCAAAGAATGAGGAAGCGACAGCTCCCCTGGTGCCCAGAAGCTGGAATGTTAAATAGCCTCTGAGTGTCTGTCTATATATGTCGCATGTCTATGGCATTGAATGTTTGCCATGTATATGTACATTGTAATCCGCCCTGAGTCCCCTGCGGGGTGAGAAGGGCGGAATATAAATACTGCAAATAAATAAATAAATAATCTTGTCAGTGCCGATTGTGTTTAAGTGCAGGCCAAGGTCTTTAGGCACTGCACTCATTGTGCTGATCACCACTGGGAGCATCTTTACTGGCTTGTGCCAGAGTCTTTTATATTATTATTATTATTATTATTATTATTATTAGAAACACAACAAGATTAGCACACAGCAAACAAGATTACTATGCTGGCTGTTGTATTGGATCACACGTCAGACACTTCCCAAGTGTCTAGGACTGTGTGATGTATCGGCAAATAATGCATGCAGATCCGAGTACTGTGGCCTTTTGCAGCTGACAGATGGTCATTTTGTCAGTGCCGATTGTGTTTCAGTGCAGGCCAAGGTCTTTAGGCACCACACCCAGTGTGCTGATCACCACCAGTACCACATTTACTGGCTTGTGCCAGAGTCTATTATTATTATTATTATTATTATTATTATTATATAAGGAGGAAGCATGCAACGTTTCCTCTTTGTAATCTACAATAATGTAATCCAGGGAAAGCTCCACCACTCAGCTCTGCTGAATTGATACCTCTGATCTGACTTAGAGGTATTTGTGAATATGGGAAGAAGGATGAAGGACCCAAGGGGCCTCGGTTCTATGGATATCAAAAAGATGCCCCCCTTCCATGCCACTCTCGGGAATGAATGCAGCTTCCTTTCCTCCAGTGATTCTCCTTGAATTTGCATTCTTGGCCCCACCCAGGAAGACATTTTCCATTTCTCCTTAATTAGGGTAGCATGTATGTTTCCAGGCTGTTCTTCGGTTATGCTAATGAACCCTTTGCTGGGCGTATGTGTGCCAGTTTTCTCTCCCCCCACATCCCACAGTTTTTCTAGCACATCCACCTTCCTGTTTATGGTACATGTGGATTGGAATGGCTGCAGTAATCTCCATTTGGGACCTGGATATGGCCAGATTCCCCTGCATAGCAAAGAAAGGGACCCCTGAAAACAGGGCAAGGGGCACTATCGGCTTTCAGGGTATGGTAGGCAGCCAAAGGAGGCCTGGACAGGGCACAATATGCAAAGTATCTGAGCAGCTAGAATTGGGGATACAAAAAAGACAGTTGTTTAGACCATGAGTAAAAATCCCAATTTCCATAATAGGGTACTACTTTAATTCTGCCCACTGAAAAGGGGAACAACAATGGATGCAAGTTGCATCCCTATACGTTCCATTCTCCCCATCCTTGCTAGTGTTCTTTCTGTTACTGCTTGGGGGAGGTGATTAGCTGGCCCTGATTGTTTCTTGTCTGGAATTCTCCTGTTTTTGAGTGCTGTTTACTTTATTTACTGTTACGATTTTAGAGGATTCAAGCAGGCAGTAAGAAGCCAGACCTTGGAACTGCAAGACCATGAAATGCTAATCAAAGTAGCCAATTGCAACATTCACATGTAATATAACATATATAATTCTTATTATTATTAGTATTATATTGTATTACATTATCATATTATTAACAATATTATATGTGTATACAATATATTATTTGGATAGCTCAATATTAGTATTATAAATTACTATATTGTACTATACCACTATACTGTAATATTATAAAATTAGATGTAATATAAAATATATAATTTTATATTGTATAATTATTATTATTATTATTATATTGTATTACATTATCATATTATTATCAATATACAATATATTATATTATTAGCACAGCGCAATATTAGTATTATATTACTATATTGTACTATACCACTATACTGTAATATTACATGTAATATAAAATATATAATTCTTATATTGTATTATTATTAGTATTATATTGTATTACATTATCATATTATTAATATTATATGTGTATACAATATATTATATTATTAGCACAGTGCAATATTAGTATTATACAGTATATTACTATATTGTACCTTATCACTATGCTGTGGTATTATAAGTAATATTACATGTAATATTTCCATCGTTGCCTTGAGGCCGTTACTGGATGGCTGCGAGCCAGTAGGTTGCAGGTGAATCCAGCTAAGACGGAGATCCTGTGGCTTGGGCGCCTGGGCAGTAGGGATGTCCAGCTTCCGACCCTGGAGGGCGTGACATTACGTCCGTCGTCTTCTGTTAAGAGCCTTGGGGTGACCCTGGACCCCCTGCTGTCGATGGAGGCGCATGTCTCCACCGTCAGCAGAGTGGCATTTTTCCATCTTCGTCAGGCAAGGAAGCTGGCCCCCTATCTGCCCGTTGCGACCTAGCCACAGTGATCCAAGCCACGGTCATCTCCAGATTAGACTACTGTAACGCTCTGTACATTGGCCTTCTTTTGCCGGTGATCCGGAAACTCAAGCTGGTGCAGAACGCTGCAGTCCGCCTCCTCACGGGGAGCGCGTTGAGCGTTCACATCACGCCCATTCTGCGCGAACTGCACTGGCTACCGGTAGAATGCCGAATCACCTTCAAAGTGCGAGTTCTAACTTTTAAGGCCTTACATGGTCTGGGGCCAGTGTACCTGCGGGACCGCCTCATCCCATATTATCCCACCAGATCGCTGCGTTCCGAGGAACAGAACCTCTTGGTCATTCCCTCGACCAAATTGTATCGCTTGACGGCAACTCGTCGGCGGGCCTTTTCAATAGTAGCTCCAACACTCTGGAACTTGTTGCCTGCTGACGTTCGCGCCATGCAGAACATCCTCTCCTTCCGAAAAGCACTGAAGACCCTGCTTTTTCAGCAAGCATCTGGAGTAGGATGAGCTGCAGGCCCCATTATATGTTGCCTATGTCCATCTGTTTTACTCTGCATTATCTTGTTTAGCATATGGCTCTGTGTTTTATTGTATTTTTAGATGCGTTTTAACCGTGTTTTAATATTGTTATACTTGACTCTTTGTGAATATGCTGTGAGCCCCTCCCCCCCCCCGAGCCTTCGGGGAAGAGCGGCCAATCAAATGCAAATAAATAAATAAATAAAAATATAACATATATAATTCTTATATTGTATTATTATTATTGCTAGTATTATATTATCATATTATTATCAATATTATATGTGTATACAATATATTATATTATTAACACAGCACAATAATAATATTATATATTACTACTAGCTGTACCCGGCACGCATTGCTGTGCCCTATTTAGGAGATGCGAGAAAGTCTGAGTATGTAAGGGTTGGAATTGTTGTTAGTTATGGTGTTGTTGGGGCCATGACTGTGTCGTTGTGGGTTGTTCTGGTGGGTGGGATGTTGAAGTCCTGGGGAGTTGTTGGTGTGTGGTGTTGCTGGCGTTCTGCATAGCTTGTGGATATACAATGTTTTTTGTCTTTCCGTCTGCTGTGTTGATGTAGAGGTTGATGCTTGTGTGGGTGGGGTACTTTGGAAGTGAGTGGAGGTACTTGAAATCCCATTATCCATGGTGTGTCCTCCTCTGAACTGCAGTCGGATGGAGTGTGGGTCATGGGGGGCATTGTGTGCCAAGTTTGGTCTTTATCGGTCTTGGTTCTGGGCCACAGTGGTCTGTGGGGAAAGATTGGTTTTGAAATAGTACAAATCCCATTATCCATGGAGGTACTTCAAGTCCCATAATCCATGGTCCACCCTCCTCCAAACTGTAGTATAATGTAGCGTGGGTCATAGGGGCTCTGTGTGCCAAGGTAGGTTACTGTAAATTCAGGCCATACACAATGTCCCATGAGCTGAGGCCTAGTCAGGAACAGCAAGTTAATGAAGCCTTACTGTCAATTCAGGCCATACACAATGTCCAATGAGCTGAGGCGTAGTCGGGAGAATCAAGTTAATGAAGCCTTACTGTCAATTCAGAGCATAAACAGCATTCCATTAAGTGAGGCCTAGTCAGGGAAATTAAGTTAATGAAGCCTTACTGTCAATTTTGGGCATGGTCTGTGATTTGTAGGGGTGTACATTTTCTGTGGGAAGTGAATTGGGTGTTTGTGTTTGTGCCTCAGCCCTTTGCCTTATCCTCCGACAGTTTATTATGGGTCGGAATGTTCATGTTGGCTGGCCAGTACAGGAGTTATGCAAATCCGCCCTTATTGGCAGCCAATCATGTTGTCAGAATGTAGAGGCTGGGAGAGTCATTGGCAGCCCCGGAGGATGCTGGGAAATGTAGTTTGTTTTTTACTCGTTGTTTTGGGGGCCTTTTAGGTTTTGGGGGGGAAAGTTTCTTTGCTACCTTGCTTGAGGCCTATTTCTGTTGACAAGTTGGGTGTTTCTGCGTTGTAAGGTTTCTCTGTTTGGGACGGTCGTTCCATGACGGGAACCCCTTTATATAATAGATATTGTACTATACCACTATACTTACTGTAATATTACATCTATTATATAAATGGGTTCACGTCATGTGATGTATACCTCAAACCAGGGCCGTAGCCAGGATTTTGATTCGGGGGCTGAGTTTGGTTCGGGGGCTGAGACTGGGTGGAAGAGGGTCTACCCTAGCAAACCTTTTGTATTGTTATCCCAATAACCCCATTAATGTGGGATATAATGAGCATGGTGATCAGATCATGATATGAATAAACATAACAGTTTAAATAATGTACCAGTAAGGCCTTTTCGCGGACCACCCTGAGAATTTCGGGGGGGGGGCTTAAGCCCCCTTAGCCCCCCCTGGCTACATGCCTGCCTCAAACAAAGAAACCATACAACGCAGAAACACAATACTTGCCAACAGAAATAGGCCTCGAGCAAGGTACGTTTGTAGCAAAGAAACTTTCCCCCCCAAAACCTAAAAGGCCCCCAAAACAACGAATAAAAATAAAACTACATTTACCAGCATCCTCCGGGGCAGCCAAAGACTCACCCAGCCTCTACATTCTGAACAAAATGATTGGCTGCCAATAAGGGCAGATTTGCATAACTGCTGCACTGGCCAGCCAACATGAAAATTCCGATCCATAATAAACTGCCAAAACAGAATAAGGAAAAGGCCTGAGCCAATCCCCAACACAAACACCCAAATCACTTCCAACAAAATCACCCCAAAAAATCACAGACCCCGCCCAAATTGACAGTAAGGCTTCATTAACTTGATTTCCCTAACTAGCCCTCACTTACTGGGAAGCTGTTTACGCTCTGAATTGACAGTAAGACTTCATTAACTAGATTTCCCTAACTAGCCCTCACTTACTGGGAAGCTGTTTACGCTCTGAATTGACAGTAAGACTTCATTAACTTGATTCTCCCGACTAGGCCTCAGCTCATTGGACATTGTGTATGGCCTGAATTGACAGTAAGGCTTCATTAACTTGCTGTTCCTAACTAGGCCTCAGCTCATGGGACATTGTGTATGGCCTGAATTTACAGTAACCTACCTTGGCACACAGAGCCCCGACCATGCATGATGGGACTTGAAGTACCACCATGGAAAACGGATTTGTAGTACTTCAAAACCCATCATTCCCCACAGACCACTGTGGCCTAGAACCAAGACCAATAAAGACCCAACTTGGCACACCATGCCCCCCATGACCCACACTCCATCCAACTGCAGTTTAGAGGAGGGCACACCGTGGATGATTGGACTTTCTCGCATCTCCTAAAAAGGGCACAGCAACGCGTGCCAGGTACAGCTAGTGTAATATAAAATAAATTATTCTTATATTGTATTATTATTAGTATTATATTGTATCACATTATCATGTTATTATAATGTAATATTACGATTATTAACACAGCAAAATATTAATATTATATATTCCTATATTGTACTATACCACTATACTGTAATATTACATATAATATAAAATATATGATTCCTATATTGTATTATTATTATTATTAGCATTATATTGTATTACATTATCATATTATTATCAGTATTATATGTGTATATATTTGGGTCCCAGTGTGTCACCTGGGAAGGGGGAGCAATGTGTGCCTGCCTTTCCTGATGGAGAGCCCAGAGCAGAGCAGGGGGACTCTATTTTGTGTCTCAATGGGGCACTATTTTGGTATCCCCCCTTGAGAGCCATATGGGCTTCCCCGTCCTCATGGAGAGGTCAGCTGAGGTGAGGCCGACACGTGAGAGCCCCCTCCCTCCTGTATTGGAAGGAGAGGGGGGACCAAGGCGCCTTTGAAACCCCCTCCTTCCCGTCTGTTGGGGAAAAGGAGAGAGCGCGCCTCCCCCTCTGTTTCCCCTCCTCAGTGGTTTCGCCCGCTGCCGCAGCAGCCAGTGAAGGAGCACAGCGGAGCGAACCAAAGCGCCTCTTCCGGCTGGGGGGGAGTTGTTGTTGTTGCTCTTTGCTGCGGGAGACGCGGGGTTCTAGAGGAGAGGGCTTGACGCGTGTCTTCTTCTTCTTCCTCCTCTTCTTCCTCCTCCGCCCGTCGTCGCTGAAGCTCGATGGCTGGGTGGCCGAGAAGGAGGCGCTGATGGCCGGCGAGGGCTCCTCTTGGAAGCAGCAGCAGCAGCAGCATCCGCAGGGGCAGCAGCATCATCCGCAGCATCAGCAGCAGCAGCCGCCTTTGCAGCGGGCGCCCAAGCGATGGCTCCGGCACCGCGCCTTCATGGCTGAGCTGGCCCAGAACAAGGAGTGGCTGCGGAAGATTGAGAAGGTGAGCTTCAGCACCTGGGGAAAGGGGGGGAGGGATGCGTGTCGCCCTTTGCACGTGTGAACGCGCCCACGCGTATCTGCGTCTTTGCTCCGGGTCTCTTTGGAATCTTCCCCTTGGAGCCCAATGACACCCGATAATTATAATGACACGATTCCTCTCCTGTGTCACCCTTTGCACATGTGAACGCTCCCTTGGGTCTGCGTGTATCTGCTTGTTTACCTCTTTGCACCCTAATGGTTCTGCTCCGGGCTTTTTTCTAAGCCCGATGGTACCTGAGAATTGTAATGACTCGTGTCACCCTTTGCATGTGAGAATGCGCCCTTGGGTCTGCGTGTAACTGTTTGTTTACCTCTTTGCACCTTAATGGTTCTGCTCCAGGCCTTATTCTAAGCCCAATGGTACCTGAGAATTGTAATGACACGTGTCACCCTGTGTACGTGAGAATGCGCCCTTGGGTCTATGTGTTTGCAGCCTAATGGGTCTGCTCCAGGTCTCTTTGGAAACTTCCCCTTGAGGCCCAATGACACCCGAGAATTATAGTGACACGATTCCTCTCCCGTATTACCCTTTGCACGTGTGAATGCTCCCCTGGGTCTGCGTGTATCTACGTGTTTACCTCTTTGCACCCAAATGGTTCTGCTCCAGGACTCTTTGGAAACCCAATGGCACCCAAGAATTGTTATGACACGTGTCACCCTTTGCATGTGAGAATGCGCCCCTGGGTCTGCGTGTATCTGTGTGTTTACCTCTTCGGAACCCTAATGGTTCTGCCCCAAGCCTTTTTCTAAGCCCAATGGTACCTGAGAAATGTAAGGGTTCTGCTCCAGGACTCTTTGGATACTCAATGGCACCTGAGAATTGTTATGACACGTCTGAAGGCTCCCTTGGGTCCGCGTGTATCTGTGTGTTTACGTCTTTTGCACCCTCATGGTTCTGCTCAAGGCCTCTTTGGAAGCCCAATGGTACCTCTGCTCCAGGACTCTTTGGATACCCAATGGCACCCGAGAATTGTTATGACACGTGTCACCCTTTGCACATGAGAATGCCCCCTTGGGTCAGTATGTATCTACATGTTTACATCTTTTGCACCCTAATGGTTCTGCTCCAGGCCTTTTTCTAAGCCCAGTGGTACCTGAGAATTGTAATGGTTCTGCTCCAGGACTCTTTGGATACCCAATGGCACCCGAGAATTGTTATGACACATGTCACCCTTTGCACGTGTGAGTGCACCCTTAGGTCTGTGTGTATCTACATGTTTACCTCTTTGCACCCTAATGGTTCTGCTCCAGGCCTTTTTCTAAGCCCAATGGTACCTGAGAATTGTAATGGTTCTGCTCTATGACTCTTTGGATACCCAATGGCACCTGAGAATTGTTATGACACGTGTCACCCTTTGCACGTGAGAATGCGCCCTTGGGTCTGTGTGTATCTGCGTGTTTACCTCTTTTGCACTTTAATGGTTCTGCTCCAGGTCTCTTGGGAAGCCTAATAATACCCGAGAATTGTAATGACACGTGTCACCCTTTTCACTTGTGAATGCCTTCTTGGGTCTGCGCGTATCTGTGTGTTTACTTCTTTCGCACTTTAATGGTTCTTCTCCAGGTCTCTTGGGAAGCCCAATGATACCCGAGAATTGTAATGACACGTGTCACCATTTTCACTTGTGAATGCATTCTTGGGTCTGCGCGTATCTGCGGGTTTACTTCTTTGGCACCAAATGATTCTGCTCCAGGTCTCCTTTGGAAGCCCGAAAATTATAATGACACGATTACTCTCCCGTGTCCCCCTTTGCACGTGTGAGTGCTCCCTTGGGTCTGCGTATCTGCATGTTTGCATCCTAATGGTTCTGTTCCAGGTCTCTTTGGAAGCTTCCCCTTGGGGTCCAATGACACCCGAGCATTATAATGACACGATTCCCCATCTTGTCCCTCTTTGCTCGTGTGAGTGCTCCCTTGGGGTCTGCCCATATCTGCGTGTTTACGTCTTTCCACCCTCATGGTTCTGCTCCAGGGTGCTTTTGGAAGCCCAATGGATTATAATGACACGATTCCTTTCCTGTGTCACCCTTCATATGTGTGAATGCTCCCTTGGGTCTGCGGGTTTACTTTTTTGTATCCTAACGGTTCTGCTCCAGGTCTCTTTCGGGAACCCAGTGACACCCGAGAATTATAATGACACATTTCCTCTCTCGTGTCACCCCTTGCACGTGTGAATGCTCCCTTGGGTCTGCGAATATCTGCGTGTTCGTTTACCTTTTCCCACCCTAATGGTTCTGCTCCAGGTCTCTTTGGAAGCCCAGTGACACACGAGAATTATAATGACACAATTCCATTTTAGCTGCCATGACAACATCTTATAGCATCCTGGGATTTGCAGTTTAGAAGGGGAGGGGGGATTGGAATTCTCTTCCAAAATAAAATCCCTTTGGAGTCTGATAGACGTGGATCGCGGATTATAGAACTCTGATAGGCCTCAGGTCTCAGATCCAAGTGCCTTTAGGCTGGTAGAAGTAGAGCAGGCATGAGCAAACTTGCTCCCTCCATGTGTTTTGACTTCAACTCCCACAATTCCTAACAGCCTCAGGGCCTTAGGAATTATGGGAGTTGAAGTCCAAAACACCTGGAGAGCCCAAGTTTGCCCATACCTGGTATAGGACATGTTTCCCCTCCAGATCACCATATGGCTCGGAGAGAGGACTGCCATAGTCAATAATAATAATAATAATGCCCCACATGGCTTGCGGTCACATGACTGAGTCAAGCTCACCTTTCTCCTGATTTCATCAGGCGTTCTGGAGCTCTCTCATGTGACCCTGATGAGAAACAGATCGGGTTGCACCTCCTTGTATGTGCATCTTTTATGTGTGTGGGTGGCAAATTTGGGAGAGGAACAAGTGCTTTGCACGTCGAAAACTCTCATATGCCATTCCCTGGCAGCATTTTCCAGGAATCTTGGAGTTTGCATTTTACAAAGATGCATTTATCATTCTCGGCCAAAGCGAGGATCCTATAGGACGGAGCTATGACACCTAAAGGAGATATTAGCACCGTAATTCTGTAGTGTGAATGGGCTCCGGGCTGGATTAAGTGGCTCAAAAGATGTCAACTTCTGTTGTCGAAGGCTGTCATAATAATAATAATAATAATAATTTATTTATACCCCGCCACCATCTCCCCAAGGGGATTCAGGGCGGCTTACACAACGCCAAGCCCAATAACACAAAATAAAAAAAACAACACAACAGCAAATAATAAAACTATATCGGCATTACTTCGCAAACGAAGATTCTTAGGAAGGACTCATCCCACGCTTTTTACAAGCGCGTTGATGACTAAAAAGGCCAATCTGAGATAGGCAAGTTCGCTTGCAGAAAGCACAGCAGAAAGTCTCCTTGGGTGATGTTGTTTCCAAGTTGCGGTTCTTTCTGCGTTGTCGTTTCTCTTCAAGACCCGTTCGGCGTGTCTTCTCCAAAGAGGCCTCAGCATTGTGGATAGTGCGTCTCCATGCCTCCCGATGTGAGGCCAGGGTGGACCATTGTTGGTGATCAATCTGGCCGAGCCTGAGATGTTGTTTCAGGAAGTCCTTATATCTCTTTTTTGGGCGCCTCTCTTGCGCTGACCTGTGGCGAGTTCACCATAGAGTAGTATCTTTGGGAGGCGGTGGTCCTCCATCCTAGAAACGCGCCCTGCCCAGCGCAGCTGTGTTCTCAATAGCATGGCCTCAACGCTGGTGATCCCTGATTGCTCAAGGACAGCAACATTCATCACATAGTCGGTCCAGTGTATATTCAGGATTGTGCGAAGACAGCCCTGATGAAAGCGTTCGAGGAGTCGTAGGTGTTGGCGATAGGTGACCCATGTTTCAGACCCATTTAGGAGAATAGACAGTACGATAGCTCTGTACACACTGATTTTGGTGCTTTGCCTCAGGTGCTTGTTGCTACAGACTCTTTTGTGAAGCCTTCCAAATGCACTATATACCTTTGATAATCTGTGATCTATCTCTTTGTCAATCTTGGCGTCTGAAGAGATGATGCTTCCCAGGTAGGTGAACTGCTGAACGGACTTAAGCACAGATTTGCCTATGCTGACGTGGGGATGACGGTGTTTTTCCTGTGGTGCGGGCTGGTAGAGAACTTCCGTTTTCTTCAGGCTGACTTCCAGCCCAAACATCTCTGCAGCTGTTGCAAAGCAGGATGTGAGGCGCTGCAGAGCTGCTTCTGAATGGGCAACAAGGGCAGCAATAAAACAATGCAATCAATATAACTTACACATAAGCAATAACAGACAATTTAAAACCATTCTGGCCGAGCCAAATGTGAAATATTAAAATTTTAAACTAATAAACACTGGATGCAAACAGAGGTAGAATGTGTGTAGCAGGAAGGTTTTAAAGGATAATGTGGGGCAGACAACCCACACAGGTAATTAAAGTGCTTCTGAGTTCATTTGCAAGGAATTCAACGGCATTATTTACTTTATTCAGGCAAGGCACATTGGAACAGCCACATTTTCAGGCTCCTCCTAAAAACTGCCAATGTCGGGGCTTGTCTGATATCCTTGGGGAGCGAGTTCCAGAGTCAGGGGGCCACTACAGAGAAGGCCCTCTCTGCAGGCCCGGATTAACGCCTTTTGGCGCCCTAGCCCACACTTTGGAAGCCTCGTCCCGGTGCGCTGCTGGGTATGCGCGGCAGCGCCCCGGGGCGGGGCTTCCTCCACCTCTTCCTACTTCTCGCCGCGACCGGTCGGGAGGAGGAAGGAAGGGAAGCCCCCGGGGCCGCTGCCGGCCATGCGTGGCACCCAGGAACATGGCGGAGGAGGCAGAGGTGCCCTCCTGCCATGTGCGCATGCCCGCCAGCGGCCCCGGGGGCGGGGCTTCCGTCCGCCTCATCCTCCTCGCGCCCTCCTTCCTTGACAAGGTGGCGGGGCGATGGGGCGGGGGGCGTCATTCCCTACTCCCCGCCCCCTCGCAGCTCTCTCCCCCCGCCCTCCCCCGAGAGAAAGAGGTGAGAGAGAGAGTCATCATGCCGCACGTTGCGGTTTTGTTTGAATTTTTTTCCGGTCCTGATCTGGCGCCCCCCTAGGCCTGCGCTCATAGGCCATGGCCTAGTGTGGCCTTATGGGTAATCCGGGCCTGCCTCTCTCGCTGGAATCACTGGGTTTATTATTTATTTATCTATTTCAGGATTTTACCCCGCTCTTCTCAACCCCCGAGGGGGGACTCAGAGCGGCTTACAGTACAGCACAATTCGATGCCCACATCACAACAGCATAAAACCCCAAAACCCCACAACAATTAAAATACATTAAGATACATTAAAATACATTTTCAACAGCATCATACACAGTCATTCCAAGTTAAAACAATATTCAATCCATAAAAACATTGACCCTCTTCATCCATTCCATTAAAATCCCCATCTAACATGCTGCCTAGTGCTGGTGTGCAAACGCCTGGTCCCAAAGCCAGGATTTTACCTTTTTCCTGAATGCCAGGAGGGATGAGGTGGACTGTACCTCAATAGGGAGCGCATTCCACAGGCGGGGAGCCACCACCGAGAAGGCCCTGTCCCTCGTCCCCACCAGCCGCATTTGAGAAGTCGGCGGGAGCGAGAGCAGGGCCTCCCCAGATGATCTTAGATTGCGAGGTGGGACGTAGCGGCTGATGCGTTCGGACAAGTAAGCTGGGCCAGAACCGTATAGAGCTTTAAAGGTCAAAACCAGCACTTTGAATTGAGCTCGGAATTGGACAGGCAGCCAGTGGAGCTGGCATAACAGGGGGGTGGTGTGCTCCCTGTATGTAGCTCCCGTTAGTAATCTGGCTGCCGCCCGCTGGACTAATTGCAATTTCCGAACTGTCTTCAAAGGCGTACAGTGCGTTGCAGTAATCTATTCGGGATGTGACCAGAGCGGGTTGTTGTGTGTTTTCCGGGCTGTATGACCACGTTCCAGAAGCATGCTCTCCTGACATTTTGCCTGCATCTATGGCAGGCATTGTGAGACCTCGCAACCTCTGAGGATGCCTGCCATAGATGTAGGAAAAGGTTCTGGAGAGAATGCTTCTGGAGCATGGCCATACAGCTCGGAAAACACACAACCCAATGTTAATTTCTGTTGTTTACAAAAGCGCTCTTTCGTGTGTCCTCTTTGGGTCTCGTCCAAACAGCAAGATTCCCTCATGTGTTGGGTGAAGTTTCATGAAACTGCAGGGCAGATCCTTCTTGGTGGTGGCATTTCTCATGTGGAATGTTCTTGCTGAGGACCTCGGACTGTTTTGATTCGAAAGGTTTGCTGCTGCTACTAGTTTCTGGGATTTATTGACCCTGAGATATTTTTTTTAAGCTGGTTGTTGCCTTGTGTATGTGTCTGCCTTCAAGTTGCCTGGTGACTTATGAAGTTTCTGGGGTTTTCTTAGACAAGGAATACTCAGATATAGTTTTGTTAGTTCCCTCGTCTGAAAAATAGCCTACAGCACCTGCTATTCATTCATGCTCAATCTTATCCAAGTACTATAGAGCCGCGGTGGTTCAGCGGTTTAAACCACTAAGCTGCAGAACTTGCTGATCAGAAGGTTGGTGGTTCTAATCCATGGACAGGGTAAGCTCCCATTGTTAGCCCCAGCTTCTGTCAACCTAGCAGTTCAAAAATATGCCAATGTGAGCAGATCAATAGATACCACTCTGACAGGAAGTTAACGGCGCTCCATTCAGTCATTTATTTATTTTAAACTTTTGTACCCCGACCTTCTCACCTCTATCGAGGGACTCAGACCGGCATTACAGCAAAAATTCAATGCCATACAATTTAAAAACAACTACAACAGCATATTAAAATACATAAAAACCCAGCATAAAACCACATCGCCATTAAAACAATTCCACTCAATCTGTAAACGTGGTCATACATTCAGACAATAGCCAATCTCAGCCTATTCTGGGTGAGCTTGGTTCCACATCCAGGTCTTCACCAGCCTCCTAAAGGACAACAGAGAGGGGGCAGATCTAGCATCACTTGGTAGAGAGTTCCACAGCCAAGGGGCGACCACAGAGAAGGCCCTGTCTCTCGTCCCCACCAGCCGCGCTTGCGAAGCCGGCGGGACCGAGAGCAGGGCCTCTCCGGAGGATCTTAATGTTCTTGATGGTTCGTAGGGGAGAATCCGTTCGGACAGGAAAACTGGCCACATGACCTTGGAAGTGTCTATGGACAACGCTGGCTCTTCGTCTTAGAAATGTAGATGAACACCATCCTCCAGAGTTGGACACAACTAGACTTAATGTCAAGGGGAAACCTTTGCCTTTACCTTTTATCCAAGTACTAATCAGAGGGCCCTTCTACAACCTTCTATATCCACATTATCTGGTTTGAACTGGATTATATAAGTCTACACTGCCATATAATCCAGTTCAATGCAGGTAATCTGGATTCTATATGGCGGTGTTGAAGGGGCCAGAGTTGAGCCTTCTTATCTTCCAAACTCAGATTGGACTTGGTGCATGTAGATGTTGTTGTCGTTTTGTGTACCTTCCAAGTTGTTTCCAATTTAGGTTCCTTCTACAATGCCATATAAAATCAAGATTTATTTATTTACTACTAGCTGAGGACCTGGCGGTGACCGGGTTATTTGAGGAAGGCATTGTGTGCCAAGGTTGGTTCCTATTAGATGTTTATGTGGCTTGCAGTGGTCTCAGGAACTTAGTGAAGGTACTGCGAGTCCCATTGGCCATGGTTCATCCCCCTCCAAACAGCAACAGAATGTAGAGTGGGTCATTGGGCCCGTGTTTGCGAAGTTTGGTCCTGATCCGCCAGCGCTGTGGGCCGCAGTAGCTGACTGCCTGAGGCCTTTCCTTTTCCCTCTGAGTCGCCTTAGAATGTTGGAATGTGGATGGCCAATCGGAATCCTTTATGCAAATATCATTTCAGTGGCAACCAATCCCCTCTGTCTGGGGCTGTAGAATGTTGGAGTTCTGAGGCTGGCCAATCAGTGTCCTTTATGCAAACAATTCCACAGTGGAAGCCAATCGAAACACTGGCACATATTCCTCCTATCACACCACTGCCCGCAAACACTGACTTTTATTATATACATAGATAGATAGATAGATAGAAGATAGATTTATTTATTTACTATATTTCTATACCACCCCTCTCAGCCCGAAGGCGACTCGAGGCGGTTTACTCATGGCAACCAGTGCCCACAATATAATATACAATCAAAAACAGTTATATACTAACAGATTAAAACAATAAACAGATGAACAATTAAAATAAAAAAATACAATTCCCCAGCGTCTCATCATTAAAATCGTTTTCCATCGCATCGTCAAATCATTCCGTGATCACAATTAAATAGTTATATAGATAAGATTACCTGCTTTGAACTGTATTATATGACAGTATAGACTCAGATAATCCAGTTCAAAGCAGATAGTGTGGATTTCCAGCTTCTGCCAACCTAGCAGTTCGAAAAAATGCAAATGTGAGTAGATCAATAGGTACTGCTACTGTGGGAAGGTAAAGACGCTCTATTCAGTCACGCCGGCCACATGACCTTGGAGGTGTCTACGGACAATGCCAGCTCTTCTGCATAGAAATGGAGATGATCACCAACCCCCAGAGTTGGACACACTTAGACGTAATGTCAGGGGAAATCTTTACCTTTACCTTTTACTGTTTTGATAATCTGGATTATATGGCAGTGTAGAAGGGGCCTTAGTAAAACAGGGTTTGTTTGTTTGTTTTTGCAAGAGTTGCTCCAGATTTTGCCTCCCTCTGAAGCTGAGAGAGTACGACTTGCCTATTAGGTTTCCCAGGCTAGAATTGAGTACAAACCCCGCTCTCCGAGGCTTGTAGTCCAATCCTCAAACGCTGCGCCATGCTGGCTTTGCCCAAAAGGAAACATGACTGCGCCGTGACTTGCTGTGAATATATATTCTGGGGAAAGCTATGCACATGTTCCTATCTGTGTAAACAAGCCATTGTTCTGTCAGCATGAAGTTGTCAGCCAGGAGGGATCCAGGGATGAGGACAGACTCCTGCAATATTTGGGGCCTGCTGTTTATTTTTGTTGGCACGGTGCCACCCTGTGATCTCTTGCAGCGGCAGATGGCATCGTGGAGGAGGCCTCTCTCCAGAGGTCCATGCTCCAAAATGCAGGAGACCCCGCGCAAAGCCAGCGGATGGGGACAGGGAAGGAGCAAGAAGGGAAAGGGACGGCAACCGATTTGGTAATTCAATGCGGGAAAGAGGCATTTCTTTTATAAAGCAATAGCCATCCAGTTGTCTGGATGTGTGTGTGTGTGTGTGTGTTTTCTCTCCTTCTGCAGAATTCAGGCAGATGGTTTGGATCTGTCCCAAGTCTTTGAAAAACCCCAGGTCTCCTAGAAATGCATGAACGCCAAGGTTGACCCATTTCCTTCCTTTCAACTAGAAAGAGTCTCAATCCACCGCTGAAGAGAAATGCTGATGCAAGGCATTTTTAAGATAGATGGTTAAGGATTGAGTATCCCTTATCCGGAATATCGAAATGTGAAAAACTCAAAAATGGAAAACTGTCCCCAAGGGTGGCTGTGCCATCGCACCCAGTCTGTAAATACTCAGGGAAGGGCAGCTTCTTGTCTTCCTTTAGAGCAGTGTTTTTTGAGCCACGACACATTTTTTACATTTACCAAATCCTGGGGCACACCACCAACCAAAATGACACAAAATGACGCTCTAACACAGTAATACATATAGTTAATATGTTTTAAAATGTATTTATACACTCAGTGTGAAACCTGGGCCTGTTTTGATGAACACAACATAGATATCCTGGCAGGAATGGCAGAAAGACACAAACTTCCCACACAGAACTGCCATAACCAAGAGAAAATACTATAAGAGTTTGGTGGGCATTGGCCTTGGGTTTTGGAGTTGTAGTTCACCTATATCCAGAGAGCCCTGTGGACTCAAACAATGTTATGTTATTGTTTGTTTTCTATCCAGAATCACAATGTTGGAAGGAGGCTCACCACTTTAAGGTCCCTAAAACAGACATGGGAAAACTTCGGCCCTCTGGGTGCTTTGGACTTCAACTCCCACCATTCCTAACAGCCTGAGGCCCTTTCCTGCTTAAGTGGCTGAGGGGGGTGAGGAAAAGGGTCTGAGGCTGCTAGGAATGGTGGGAGTTGGAGTCCAAAACACCTGGAAGGTCCAAGTTTGCCCATGCCAGCTTTCGACAGAGTTCTCTTCCTCCCCCTTCGCGCCCTTTCTTCCCCCTCCTGCTGAACACTTACTTTTTCTTCTCCACTCGGGCTCCCTTCTTCCCAGCCTCGCTTTGCTCACGCTGCCGCTTCTGCCGGGGGAGGGAGGAAGACGTGGGGTGAGTCTGCGCAGTAGTGCCCGCACGGGTCACATCTTCCTCCCTCCCCCCTCCCCTCCTGAACATGCTCACGCTGCCCCCTCGGATCAAAATGGCGGCAGAAGCGGCAGCGTGAGCAAAGCGAGCCAAAGCGAGCAGAGCGAGGCTGGAAAGAAGGGAGCCCGAATAGAGAAGAAAAAGTGTTCGGCAGGAGGGGGAAGAAAGGGTATTGGAGGTTCCAATTTCCCACAGCACACCTGATGATCGCTCACGGCACACTGGTGTGCCGTGGCACACTGGTTGAGAAACACTGCTTTAGAGGCTTGGGGCTCCCAAGGACCAAGATGGACACTCTGGTTAACTCAAACAGGCGTTATTGTTCTTAACAGGAGTTAACTTCACCTAGGCACTTTGCTTAGTTCCCCAAAGGGATAAAGGAAACATCTTACTTAGTGTCTCTCTGTAGCTTAGTCCAAGAAGCTTTAGCTGGATGGCTCTCCAAATCCTCTCCTTCTCTATGGCTTCAAGATAAGGACACCCGAAGAGCCCCAACCAGATGGCCTATATTGAAGGCTTGAAACCTTCCTCTGGATGCCAACTGATTGGTTTGAAGGCGCCTGGGACTCCTCAGAGCTACCCAACCTTCTGGTATGCTGGGCTTCCCGTATGAGTCCCAAGGATGATCAGACTGGTGTTAGAAGATACGTAGCTTGACCAAGGCCTGGCCTGGCAAACCTTCAATCGCGTCCTCTGTGGAGAAATCCTGGAAAGCTCTGACAAACAAATTGGCTTGATTCCCAAAATCCCTGGGAAAGGGGGCGGGACAGACTCAACTGGGCTCTGAAAACGATGATTGACAGGTACTAGGGACCAATCAATGCAACCTCACCTTTAACAAACTGCAAGCTGCA
Source organism: Anolis apletophallus (assembly GCA_030556195.1). Lineage (NCBI taxonomy): Eukaryota > Metazoa > Chordata > Lepidosauria > Squamata > Anolidae > Anolis > Anolis apletophallus. The sequence continues at coordinate 18,046,947 of JARBWK010000011.1, forward strand.
AAACACATCTTAACAAAGCAAAACTTTACAAACTCAAGATCCTTTATCCAGGGACGCTTGCCGCGCTGTCACAGTGGCCGAGAGAGTGAAACTTTTGCTTTCACAGAATCTTAGAATCATAGAGTTGGAAGAGACCTCGTGGGTCATCCAGTCCAGCCCCCTGCCAAGAAGCAGGAAAATTGCATTCAAAGCACCCCAGACAGGTGGCCATCCAGCCTCTGTTTAAAAGCTTCCAAAGAAGGAGCCTCCACCACACTCCAGGGCAGAGAGTTCCACTGCGGAACAGCTCTCACAGTCAGGAAGTACAAGAAACTACTCCTTTCTTGTAGTTCGAAGCCATTGTTCCGCATCCTAGTCTCCAGGGAAGGATACGTAAGCACATTTACATTGAAAAAGGTCAGAATAATGGTTTAATCAGAAATGGACAGTCTTATCTTAAATTACAGTTTTGTGTAAATATTCTAAAACATTTAACCTACGTAACTCTTGCTTTAGGGAAAATGCCTTGTACTGCTCTTTCCCCTAGCTTGGGTTGCATAGAGCAGTGATTTTCAACCAGTGTGCCGTGGAACACTAGTGTGCCGTGAGAGATCATCAGGTGTGCCGTGGGAAATTATTTTCAAACTTCATTCATATATAAACTATAAGGCGCATCTGTCCCTTTAAGAAATGGAACCATAGCACTCTCGCGTCACCTAAGAAGTGGTCGCGCCATCTTGGATTCGCTCAGACGCAGCTTAGTAAATAAAGTTAGAGTTAGTGCTGTAGCTGCGCGTCAAGTGACAGTGGCAATTTCGGGTCACAGCTAGACAAGCGAGTGACAGTGATGGAGAAGTTTTTGAGAAGGGAAAATGCAAATGCCAAACAGGGCCCAGGTTTCACACTAAGTGAGTGTATAAATACATTTAAAAACATATTAACTATATGTATTACTGTGTTAGAGTGTCATTTTGTGTCATTTTGGTTGGTGGTGTGCCCCAGGATTTTGTAAATGTCAAAAATGTGCTATGGCTCAAAAAAGGTTGAAAATCACTGGCGTAGAGAGTGGATTTTTTCCCCAGCTGAGGATGCTTTTGAGCATCTCTGTAAGGAAGATATGAGGCTTTTTCTCTGTAAGAGAGAGACAAGGGGAAGATAGAGAGACAATGAGGATAGTATCTTGAGGAGTGTTCCCCTCCCCCCCATCCGCACAATGAGTGGAATCACATTGGTTAATAGGAATGAGGTCAGTTTGTGAGGCAGCATTTTAGTAGAAGTTGCGTAATGCTGTTGTTAGTCAGAGTTGTGTAATGTTTGCTCTTCCCAGGTTTGATAATCCTATGGCCTTCCAGATGTTTGAGAATGACGCTGTCATTGGCCCTGGGCTATGCTGGTTGTGAGTTATGGGAATTATAGTCCCAGACATTGGTGAAAGAGGCGTGTTGCTTAGAAAATCTTTTAATCAAAAATTAATAAAAATATCACACGATGGAGCCCCCGGTGGCGCAATGGGTTAAACCCTTGTTCCAGCAGGACTGCTGACCAAAAGGTCGGAGGTTCAAATCCGGAGAGCAGGGTGAGCTCCCGTCTGTCAGCTCCAGCTTCTCATTCAAGAAGTCTCCCACAGGATGGTAAAACATCCTGGTGTCCCCTGGGCAACGTCCTTGCAGACGGCCGATTCTCTCACACCAGAAGCGACTTGCAGTTTCTCAAGTCACTCCTAACACACACACTCAAAGTAACACAATTTTTGTTCTCGGGTTAAACATTTCATTTCCTAATTGGTTCTATCATAAAAATATGGGGAAAGTTTATTCAACTGCAAAAACGTTTTTCCATGAATATCTCATCAAGTCTTCACTAATTCAACACAGGGTTGCTGTGAGTTTTTTGGGCTGTATAGCCATGTTCCAGAAGCATTCTCTCCTGACGTTTGGCCCACATCTATGGCAGAAATTTTGTGAGGTTTGAGAATTGAGAATATACTGCAAGTCACTTCTGATATGAGATAATTGGCTGTCTGCAAGGATGTTGCCCGGAGGATGCCCGGATCTGTTACCATCCTGTGGGAGGCTTCTCTTATGTCGCCGCATGGGAAGCTGGAGCTGACAGACGGGAGCTCACCCCATCTCGTGGATTCAAATTGCTGACCTTCAGGTCTTCAGCTCAGCAATTCAGCTGGCACAAGGGTTTAACCAATTGCCACACCGCAGCTCCATTCCTGGAAACAGAAACAGATGAAAGTAGGAGTAACTAGTCCAGCATTCTGTTCCCAGAGTTTTCAGCCAGGAGCCCTTTTAGCCAACAATTATAATGCATCAGGACTGGCGCAGCTAGCTGGGTGTCAGCTGCATTAAGATCACTACTGACCGAAAGGTCATGAGTTCGAAGCCAGCCCGGGTCGAAGTGAGCTTCCGACCAATTGTGTAGCTTGTTGTCGACCTTTGCAACCCGAAAAGCAGTTGCATCTGTCACGTAGGAAATTTAGGTACCACTTATGTCTGAAGAGGCTAATTTAACTAATTTACGAGGCCATAAAAAAAATCTCCAGCAAAGCATGCGGGTAAATGCGGAAAGTACTTGATCAGTGTTGCAGATTGTCGATGAAGCAACAGCTCCCCTGGTGGCCAGAAAAGTGGAATGTTTAATAGCCTCTGACTGTCTGTCTATATGTCTTGTATGTCTATGGCATTGAATGTTTGCCATGTATGTGTACATTGTAATCTGCCCTGAGTCCCCTGCGGGGTGAGAAGTGCGGAATATAAATACTGTAAATAAATAAATAAATAAATAATGCTGTGATTCCACTTCAACTAATATGGTTGTAGCCTGTGAAATGTTGGGGTTTGTAGTTAAGTGACACAGTAAAACTGCAAATCCCATTATTCCACAAAATCCTGCTATGGCAGTTGACATGGAATGATATAGCTATAATTGTGCAATCTACAATGGGTTTCTAGCATCATAATTGGAAGTCAATTCAGAGATTTATATTTTCCATTGCAGGTCCCCTAGCAGTTGAAATACAGAACCTGTATCGCCTTGGATACAGAAGCGATATATAGCCAGCCTCACTAGCCTTAAACTCCATGAGTTGCTACGATAAACCCTTAAAGCAGTGTTTCTCAATTAGGGAGTCAGGACCCCTGGGGTGCCGCTAGGAGGGGTCAGAGGGGTCACAAAAAAGCATCAGAAAATACAGAATTTTCTGTTGTGTCATGGAGGTTCTGTGTAGGAAGTTTAGCCCAATTCTATCATTGGTGGTGTTCATAATGTTCCTTGATTGTAGGTGAACTATAAATCCCAGCAACTACAGCTCCCAAATGTCAAGGTCTATTTTCCCCAAACTCCACCTGTATTCACATTTGGGTATATTGAGTATTCATGCCAAGTTTGATCCAGATCCATCATTGTTTGAGTCCATAGTGCTCTCTGGATGTAAGTGAACTACAACTCCCAAATCTCAAGGTCAGTGCCCACCAAACCCTTCCGGTATTTTGTGTTGGTCAGAGGAGTTCTGTGTGCCAAGTGTGGCTTAATACCATTGTCGGTGGAGTTCAGAATGCTCATTGATTGTAGGTGAACTATACATCCCAGCAACTACAACTCCCAAATAACAAAATCAATCCCCCTCCCCAATCCCACCAGTATTCAAATTTGGGCGTATCAGGTATTTGTACCAAATTTGGTCCAGTGAATGAAAATACATCCTGCATATCAGATATTTACATTATGATTCATAACAGTAGCAAAATTGCAGTTATGAAGTAGCAACGAAAGTTATGTTATGGTTGGGGGTCACCACAGCACGAGGAACTGTATTAAGGGTTCGCGGCATTAGGAAGGTTGAGAAACACTGCCTTAAAGTAATTCAAGCCGGCAGCCATATCTATATCTTGCAGCAGCAACTTCCATAATCTGACTTTCGGAATACGTCCGGAATATACTTTAATTGCCACTAAGCAGTAGTCGGTTTCTTTGCACAACATTCAGCCATAGAAAGGGAATAATAACTACGGCTTTTACAATAAGCTGAAATCACGAAAATTGGATCCGATAATCTAATAAGGATAAGCCCAGACAGATGTCAGTTTTTAAATCTTCTAAGTATGTTAAGCACATTATGAAATACAAATACTCATACATGTTTCCTAGACAGTGTGTAATACTGGCTTGAACATGTGTATTTCCAGGCCAGGGTTCAGCCCTTGAAATTCACTAAGTGACCTTGGCCAGGTCAGACTCTGTCATATGTAGAGGAAAATAGTCTGATTCTCTCTGTCTAAATGATAAGTCATAGGTAACTTGAAGGCATCTAACTACAAGGCTAGAAAAAACTGCCGCTGCCCTGTCAAATGGATAAGGCCTTCAGGAATGCACACATCCTTTCCTCCCTGAGCAATGGCACCATATAAATAGAGGGAAAAAATCTTGTTTGTTGCTAGTTGATGTAGATAGAAATGTTAGGGATCCTTATTTTGAAACCCTGTTAGCACCAGACTGGTCAATTTCGTTGAAAATAAAGCCATCAGTTGCTACCAATCATGATGAGCTATACGGTATATACTAGGCCTGGGTAATCCTGGTTCTAAATGGTTCTAAAGTACTTACAAAACTAAAGTTCTGGTGGTGAACACTAGGTGGCGCTGGTGCTTTGCTTCTACAGTGTTGCTAAAGTTCTGGTGGTGAACACTAGGTGGCGCTGGTGCTTTGCTTCTACAGTGTAGCTAAAGTTCTGGTGGTGAACACTAGGTGGCGCTGGTGCTTTGCTTCTACAGTGTTGCTAAAGTTCTGGTGGTGAACACTAGGTGGCGCTGGTGCTTTGCTTCTACAGTGTGGCTAAAGTTCTGGTGGTGAACACTAGGTGGCGCTGGTGCTTTGCTTCTACAGTGTTGCTAAAGTTCTGGTGCTGAACACTAGGTGGCACTGGTGCTTTGCTTCTACAGTGTTGCTAAAGTTCTGGTGGTGAACACTAGGTGGCGCTGGTGCTTTGCTTCTACAGTGTTGCTAAAGTTCTGGTGGTGAACACTAGGTGGCGCTGGTGCTTTGCTTCTACAGTGTGGCTAAAGTTCTGGTGGTGAACACTAGGTGGCGCTGGTGCTTTGCTTCTACAGTGTTGCTAAAGTTCTGGTGGTGAATACTAGGTGGCGCTGGTGCTTTGCTTCTACAGTGTTGCTAAAGTTCTGGTGGTGAACACTAGGTGGCGCTGGTGCTTTGCTTCTACAGTGTTGCTAAAGTTCTGGTGGTGAACATTTCAGAACTCTTAACAAAACTTTCAAAATTTCGTTATAAATGGCAGTTCCTAATTGGTTCTGTCTTAAAAATCACCAATAATGAAATAATAATGAAGTTTTGAAAGTTTTGTTAGAGTTTTGAAATGTTCACCACCAGAACATTTATATTTGGGTCGGCTTATACTCGAGTATATACGGTAATTCAAAAGAATATGCACTGAGAGAAAAACACTGAAACTTTTAGAAAAGATAACCCACTCTCCAAATGAGTGCCTATGAATTAATTTGGATAGTGGGTTATCTTTTCTAGATAAGAGTCTATGAAGTCTATGAAGAGTTGGTGTCTGTAGGCCACACATTGGACTATCAAAAGGGCTTTAAGGTTCTGGTTCCATGATGGAATAACAGAATCTGAGCATTTGATTTTTGATTATTTTTTTTGGTGCTACAAAGGAAGCCTGTCATCTCCCTAAAATGTACTAAAAATTGCTTCCTCTGATTGAAAATTAATTTCCAAGATGCGAGCATAATTGATTAAAGAACACATATAATCTAACAAATTCAGTGACTGCTAGGGGAAAAAAATCAATCCATTCATGTCTATTCCTCAAAAGGATATCACCAGTGGAGGTAACCAAATCAAATGTTTGAGATGCATGAAAAGAAGTGAAATATCACTGTTTGTTGGTGTATTGACACCTTTAAAAGTTTTCGAAAAAATAAATCGTGGTACTGGATATAGATTTCTGAGAGTTTCATGTTTTACAAACCAAATATGTGGCTATCATGGTTGAAAGTGTTTAAGGCAGTATTTCTCAAGCTTCCCAATGCCGTGACCCCTTAATACAGTTCTTCATGTCGTGGTGACCCCAACAACGAAATTATTTTCGTTGCTACTTCATAACTGTAATTTTGCTACTGTTATGAATCGTAATGTACATAAACATCTCATATTTCGCTGATTCGAGCTTGCGTGGAGGGGTTACGAGGCCCTCTGTTGAATATAGTCAACTGCTCCCTTGAGCAAGGAGCTTTTCCAGAGGAGTTAAAAGAGGCGGTGGTTAGTCCATTGCTGAAGAAGCCCGGGTTAGACCCCGCGGCTCCCTCCAATTACCGCCCAGTGTCCAATCTACCGTACCTGGGCAAGGTAATTGAGAGGGCAGCAATGGACCAGCTGCAGATATTCTTGGATGATGCAACCTGGCTTGACCCCTTCCAGTCCGGCTTCCATTCGGGCCATGGGACAGAGACCGTCCTGGTCTCCATCACAGACCTACTCCGATGCCACTTGGACCGAGGCGGATCGGCGCTGCTCGTGTTATTGGACCTCACGGCAGCGTTTGATACTGTCGATTACCAACTTTTGACACACCGCCTGGCGGTGGCGGGGGTGAGGGGGACAGCCCTCAATTGGCTGTCCTCCTTCCTCCAAAACCGCCTGCAGCGAGTGAAGTGGGGAGGGGTGGTCTCCGAGGGCTCCCGTCTACTTTGCGGGGTCCCTCAGGGGGCCATTCTCTCCCGCTGTTATTTAACATCTACATGCGACCACTCGCCCAATTGGTACGGAGTTTTGGGCTGGAGTGCCATCAGTACGCTGATGACACCCAGCTCATTCTGAGGATGGACCCCGGGTGGTCTCTGTACCGATAATTTCCATCTTTGCCTGGAGGCCGTAACTGGATGGCTGCGAGCCAGTAAGTAGAAGGTGAACCCGGCGAAGACAAAGATCTAGTGTCTGGGCCGCCCGGGGTAGAGACCCAGTTGCCGACGTTTGATGGTGTGGCACTTCGCCCACAGCCCCTAGTTAAGAGCCTTGGGGTCCAGCTGGACACCCAACTGTCGATGGAAGTGCAGATAGCCTGCGCTTGCAAGACAGCGTTCTACCATCTACGGCAGGCGAAACGTCTGGCTCCTTACCTCTCCCGCTGCGACCTGGCCACGGTGATCCAAGCCACGGTCATCTCGAGGCTCGATTACTGTAATGTGCTGTACATTGGCCTACCCTTGTCGGCGATCCGGAAACTTAAGCTGGTGCAGAACGCAGCAGCGCGCCTGCTGTCGGGAGCCCCAAGATCTGCGCATGTGACCCCACTCTTGTGTGCACTGCACTGGCTTCCCATTGAATTCCGGGTCTCCTTCAAGGTGTTAGTTCTAACCTTCAAGGCCTTACATGGTTTGGGGCCAGTGTACCTGAGGGAGCGTCTTACCCCATACAAACCCAGAAGATCACTGCGCTCAGAGGGGCTTAATCTACTAGAGGTCCCTAGTATTAAGATCTGTAGGCTGTCGAGCACCCGGCAGAGAGCATTTACAGTGGCCGCTCCGACCCTCTGGAATTCTCTGCCAGAGGAGATACGAGCACTACGGGGCTTGTTGGCCTTTCGCAAGTCTGTAAAGACTTGGTTATATAGGCAGGCATTTGGTCCCAACTGATGCCTCCTATTTGCCAGCTGCCAACATGCCGTCCTGCCATGTATTGCTTCTGCATATTGTTGCTTGCCGGGGTTATTATGGGGAGTGGGGCTTTTGGGTATACGTCTTTTATCTGTTTTGATGTTTTATTGATTTTATGTTGTAAACCGCTCTGGGCTCCAGAGAGAGCGGTCTACCAAATCGAATTTATAAATAAATAAATAAATAATAAATATGCAGGATGTTTTCATTGGGCCAAATTTGGCACAAATACCTGATGTTTATTTATTTATTAACTTTATTTATACCCCACACCCATCTCCCCAAGAGGACTCGAGGCGGCTTATATGAGGCCAAGCCCAATAACACATAATAACAAAACAATAGCAATTTAAAAACAATACTATCAATAAAACTCAAACACAAGCAGTAACAGACAAATTGTTCCCAAATTTGAATACTGTTGGGATTTGGAGCTGGGATTGATTTTGTTATTTGGGATTTATAGTTCACATACAATCAAAGAGCATTCTGAACTCCACCAATGATGGAATTGAACCAAACTTGGCACACAGAACTCCCATGACCAACAGAAAATACTGGAAGAGTTTGGTGAGCATTGACCTTGAGTTTTGGAGTTGTAGTTCACCTACATCAGAGAGCACTGTGGACTCAAACAATGATGGATCTGGACCAAACTTAACGCGAATACTCAATATGCTCAATTGTGAACACTGGTGGAATTTGGTGAAAATAGACTTGACATTTGGGAGTTTTAGTTGCTGGGATTTATAGTTCACCTACAATCAAAGATCATTCTGAACCCCATCAACGATAGAATTGAGCCAAACTTCCTACCCAGAACTCCTGTGACCAAAAGAAAATACTGGGTTTTCGGATGGTCATTGGTGACCCCTTGTGACCCCCCTCCCAAGAGGTCCCGACCCCCAGATTGAGAAACGCTGATTTATCAGAGAAAAGCCAGTCTAAGGAAGTGGGTGAACTACAATTTTCAGAATCGTGAGTCAATCCTATCTGAACCTTGCTATTATTTAAAGTTGGCCATGTTGGGTCTGTGTGCCAAGTGTGGACGAGATCCAATATCTGCTGGGTTCACTGATATCTAGATAAGGGTGAACTACAACTCCCAGATTCCCAGGGCAAGCACCCAGAAACCCAGGCAATAATCACAGATGGTCATGTGTGTTCTATGTGCAAAGTTTGGCCTAGAGATCCATCGTTGGCTGGGTTTAGTGTTCTCTGGATAAGAGTGAACTATAACTTCCAGATTCCCAGGGCAATCACGCCCAAACCCTGCCAGTATGCACAGTTGGCCATGTTGGGCCTGTTTGCCAAGTTTGGTCCAGATCTGTCGTTGGCTGGGTTCACAGTGCTCTCTGGATGCAGGTGAACTGTAACTCCTATAAATCAAGGTCAGTCCCCCCAAACCTGGTCATGAGGGTTCTGTGTGCCAAATGTGATCCAGAGCCATTATATAAGGGGGTAACTGTGCTCTGCCTTGATGCAGGGAGAACTACAACTTCCATCCTGTTGAGTCAGTCCCCCAAATCCCTCCAGTCTGTTCAGTTGCTGATCAATTCCTCTGTGTTTGCTGTGTGCCATAGGAAAGGCCAGGAAAGGGTTAAGGGAGAGGCAGTGGGCGGGGTTATGCAAATGTCACACAAGGAAACCTGGGATGCCTGCCTGTGGTGGAGGAAACATGCACTGGGACTGTGGTGCAGCTGGCTGGGAGTCAGCTGCATTTAGATAACTACTGACCAAAAGGTCATGAGTTCGAAGCCAGCCTGGGTTGGAGTGAGCTTCCGACCAATTTGTGTAGCTTGCTGTCGACCTTTGCAGCCCGAAAGACAGTTGCATCTGTCAAATAGGAAATTTAGGTACCGCTTATGCGGGGAGAGTAATTTAACTAATTTACGACATCATAAAAATCTCCAGCAAGTGTGCAAAGAATGAGGAAGTACTTCATCAGTGTCACAAATGAACGGTGAAGCAACAGCTCCCCTGGTGGCCGGAATATCCTCATGAAAGCTGGAATGTTAAATAGCCTCTGTGTGTCTGTCTATATATGTTGTGTGTCTATGGCATTGAATGCTTGCCATGCATATGTACATTGTAATCCGCCCTGAGTCCCCTGCGGGATGAGAAGGGTAGAATAAAAATACTGTAAATAATAATAATAATAATAATAATAATAATAAATTTAGGATGAAATTGTCCCCGAATGAAAGCATTCCTTGGGTGGTTATGAAACATGGGCATTCCTTGGGTGGTTGCAATGTGTTCGGGAGGACATGCCTGTTTGCAGTGTTTGGGCTACAAGCTCATGGTGCTCGCTTTAACCTGCAATGTCGGTTGAGGGAGTGCCTTTGGAGGCTTCTCAGCACTTGGAACTATAGCCTGTTTGTGGAGGCGGGAGGCTGTCTGAGTGAGCGGACACCTCTATCATATACGCACATACACATTTTTCACTTTTATTATGTGTATAGATGTCCTTTGACCAGTTGCTGGGCACTTGTAGTGCCTCTGGTGTTGCTATAAGAAGGTCCTCCATTGTGCATGTGGCAGGGCTCAGGCTGCATTGTAATGGGTGGTCTGTGGTTTGCTCTTCTCCACACTTGCAGGTCGGGGACTCCACTTTGTCGCCCCATACTTGCAGCATATCACAGTGACGAGAATTTAGACTGCTGGAAAAGCGTTACCCTCAGCCTCCAAAATGCCCTCCTAAATTCCAGCTGTGCCCTTCCTATCTGGTTGTGTTTACTCATCTTGATATAATCATGAATGTTTCTCTGGAGGCTCTAGGCTTTGTGTCCTCGGAAGAACTTCATCCAGATCAACAATCACATCTATGGAGAATCCCTTCTAGCAGTAGATGATGCCCCTTTGTATGAGGTTTAGAGGAAAGGAAAGGGATGCCATGGTTGAGGACATCCAGGGAGCTATGCCAAGTTTGGTCCTGATCCAACATTGTTTGAGTCCACAGTGCTCTCTGGATATAGGTGAACTACAACTCCAAAACCCAAGGTCAATGCCCACCAAACTCTTATAGCATTTTTTCTTTTTTATGGGAGTTCTGTGTGAGAAGTTTGTGTCTTTCTGCCATTCCTGCCAGGATATCTATGTTGTGTTCATCGAAACAGGCCCAGTTTTCACACTGAGTGTATAAATACATTTAAAAACATATTAACTATATGTATTACTGTGTTAGAGTGTTATTTTGTGTCATTTTGGTTGGTGGTGTGCCCCAGGATTTTGTAAATGTAAAAAATGTGCCGCGGCTCAAAAAAGGTTGGGAAACATTGCCGTAGGGGATACAATCTGTATATCTGTATACCTTTATAAAACGGAATGTTTGTATGTATGTATGTGTGTATGCGGAGGGCGGAAGGGCGGATATGTGGCAGCCACTTTCACAGGCCAGGGCGGATATGTGGCAACCACTTTCACAGGCCACAGTGACCAGCGCGGGTGATGGACCTGCACTAAACTTGGTACACATAACCCCCCTAACCCCCTTTACGTCCTGGCGTGGGTCGGGGGACATGACCCACAGATTATGGGATTTGTAGTACTTTCCAACACTTTGGTTCCCACAGACCACTGAGGCCACCAAAAAGGACCAATACAGACCACACTCAGCACACACAGCCCCCATGACCCACTCTACGTCCTGGTGCAGTTTGGAGGAGGGTGGACCATGGATGATGGGACTTGAAGTGCCTCTACTCACTTCCCAAGTCCGCTGCAACCCTCATCCAATCACTGATCGAGACCAAACTTGCCATACATAACCCCCATGACTGCCTTCACGTCCTGGTGAGGTTTGGGGGAGGACTGACAATGGATGATGGGATTTGTAGTACTTTCACACCCCTCTGTTCCCACAGACCACTGTGGCCCCCAACAAACACTGATAAAGACCACACCTGGCACACAGAGCCCCAGTGACCCAGTCCACATCCTACTGAAGTTTGGAGGGGGACAGAACATGGATGATGGGTCTTGCAGTACCTTCCCTCACTTTCCAAGACTGCTACAAACCCAATCCTATGATTGATCAACACCAAACTTGCCACACAGAGCCCTCATGATCCACTCTACATCCTGGTGCAGTTTGGAGGGTGGACCATGGATGATGGGACTTGAAGTACCTCTACTCACTTCCCAAGTCAGCTGCGACCCTCATCCAATTACTGATTGAGACCAAACTTGGCACACATAACCCCCATGACTGCCTTCACATCCTGGTGAGGTTTGGGGGAGGACTGACAATGGATGATGGAATTTGTAGTATTTTCACACCCCTCTGTTCCCACAGACCACTGCGGCCCCCAACAAACACCGATAAAGACCACACTTGGCACACAGAGCCCCAGTGACCCACTCCACATCCTACTGAAGTTTGGAGGGGGACAGAACATGGATGATGGGTCTTGCAGTACCTTCCCTCACTTTCCAAGACTGCTACAAACCTAATCCAATGACTGATCAACACCAAATCTGGCACACAGAGCCCTCATGACCCACTCTACAGCCTGGTGCAGTTTTTTGTGAGACGGACCACGGATGATGGGACTTGAAGTACCTTCACTCACTTCCGAAAAACAATGCATCCCTCATCCATTCACCAATACAGACCAAACTTAGCACACAGAGCCCCCATGACCCAATCTACATCCTACTACACTTTGGGGGGCAGAGATGATGGGACTTGCACTACCTTCAGTAATTTCATACCACTGCAACTCCCAATAATGATGGATCAAGACCAAACTTGGCACACAGAGCCCCCATGACCCACTCTACATCCTGCTGCGCTTCTCAAATGACCCGGGCACCGCCGGGTCCCCAAGCTAGTATAATAAAAAGATAAAAACATACACAAAGCACAGATTAAAATAACATTAAAATAATATTAATTACAATAACATTATCTACACCAGGGGTGCTCACACTTTTTCAGCATGCGAGCTACTCTTAAAGCAACCAAGTCCAAAAGATCTACTTGCCCCCACCGCCGTGCACTCCCGCGCGCTCCCGCCGCCGTGGGCTCCCATTGCTCGTGCTCCTGCTGCTCCCATTCTCTGCTCCTGCTGCTGTTCTCTGCCGCCTGCCTGCGGGCATTGCAGGAAGGAGAAAGCACGAGGTGGGGCATCCAGAGGGAGCACTCTGCCCTGCCTGTCTCGCCGGCAACGGAGGCTGCACTGCTGCTTCTGGACGAGAGAGAGGCAGGGCGCTCCCTCCAGGGGCCCGCCTCGTGCTTCCTTCTTCCTGCAATGCCCCGCAGGCGAAAGAAGCACCGCGAGAGCGGAAGCCAGCAGCAGGAGCGCCCATTTGGCTGGTGAGGCCCGAAGATCACCTGGAAGAGGGCCGAAGATTTACTAGTAGCTCCCGAGCTACCTAATGAGTACCCCTGATCTACACAATCCAGAAAGCCTTGTCCATTTCAACAATCACAGTGCCATTTTATTCATTGTCCAAACGCCTGGTTCCACAGCCACGTCTTTAATTTCTTTCTGAAAGAAGGGAGGGAGGATGGCAATCTGATTTTGCTGGGGAGTGAGTTCCATACGCGGGAGGGTCACCACTGAGAAGGCCCTGTCCCTCGTCCCCGCCAGCCATGTTTGCAAAGCTGGTGGGACCGAGAGAAGGCCTCCCTGGCAGATCTTAGGCTACGAGGTGGAATGTAGAGGGTGATACGTTCGGACAAGAGTTGTATAGGGCTTTATAGGCCACGACCAGCACTTTGAATTGTGCTCGGAAATTTCAATTTTTCTGTCTAAGAAGAGTATCTTGCATTTGACCCTGTTGAACTTCCATTTTGTTTGTTTTGGCCCCTTTCTCTAATATGGGCAACCGCCTCTCCCTTTCGCTCTGCAGGAGGGCCAGCAACTGATCGAAGAGAAGCCGGAGCTTGCGGAAACCGTCCGGAAGAAACTGGGCGAGATCCGGCAGTGCTGGGCAGAGCTGGAGTCCACCACGCAAGCCAAAGCCCGGCAGCTGCTGGAAGCCACCAAGGCTGACCAACTGGTGCAGAACTACACTGACCTCGACAAGCGGCTGCTCCGAATGGAGAGCCAGGTGCATATGATTGATCCTGGGCCAGATTTGACCAGTGTCAACAGCAACCTCAAAAAGCTACAGGTGAGTTTGGGAGCTGGAGGGGGGGGGGGTGCATTGATGTCTCCATGCTTGCAGGAGGGGAGAATCCGATCATGGCAGGACTCCAAGGAAAGAGATGGTTGTTAGCATCCAGGATGCAGGACTCCAACTTTGGAGAAGAATTTGGAGTATAGCTGGCAGAGCTATACAAATGACATCCTGGGTTGTGTTTGGGTCTCTGACAGCTGTTCCCTTGTACAAACAGGAATCAGAAGGATGCTCTGTGCTAGTGATTCCCCATCCTGTAGTAGAAAAATAGTGAGTTATTGCCCTTTCAACTGGGCTGAGGGAAGGGAAGTGCCATCTTTCAGTTGCCACGTATCCAACTAGGTGCCAGTTCTCTTGGCACTTGGGACAAAGAAAAGAGAGAGATGGATTGTTGTAGGTTTTTCAGGCTATATGGTCGTATTCTAGAAGCATTCTCTCCTGACGTTTCGCCTGCATCTATGGCAGGCATCCTCAGAGGTTGGGAGGTCTGTTGGAAACTAGGAAAATTGGGTTAATATATCTGTGGAATGTCCAGGGTAGGAGAAAGAACTCTTATATATTTATTTATTTACGACATTTATATGCCGCCCCTCTCAGAGCGGCTTACAAGTAAAATGTTAATACAATATATTATATTATTACCATAGCACAATACTAATATTATATATTGCATTGTACTATAACATTATACTGTAATGTTATTAGTAATATTACATGTAATATAAAATATATAATTATAATATCATATTATTTTATTTATTTATTTACTTTATTTACATTCCACCCTTCTCACCCCGAAGGGGACTCAGGGCGGATTACAGGTACACATACAAGCAGACAATCCCTGCCGTTTATCACAGTACAGTACATACACTTTGACTTATTACACACATATAAACGAACAGAGGCAAATCTGGCCACCAGGGGGAGATGGCCACCATCTGGCCACCAGGGGGAGCTGACGCACTCCTCATCTCTCAGCGTTTTCCAGCATCCCTCGTTGTTCCTTCCACATTCCTGGAGTTCTTTTTATGGCCTCATAATTCAGTCAAAATTTGCCTCCCCACTTAATGTGGTACCTTTATCTCCTACTTGACAGATGCAACTGTCTTTCGGGCTGCAAAGGCCGACAGCAGGCTACACTTAAAGGTCGAGCACCCACCTGGCTCCCAAGGGTGGTGGGCTCCCAACGGATGACACTGGAGGCAAGATGGAAGTGCCTTCCTGGCCCCTCTCTCAATTGGCCACCTTGATTAGTATTTGATGGCCTGAAAGTTTTTAGGTGTGGCTTGTTACTTCCTAGGCGAATCTTTTGTTGAGACAAGTCTACATAGGGACCACCAAACGCAACAGCATCACCCAAACACGAATCAAGGAACATGAAAAGCACTGCAGACTACTTCAGCTAGAGAAGTCAGCCATAGCAGAGCACCTGATGAACCAACCTGGGCACAGCATATTATCTGAGGGCACAGAAATGTTGGACCACTCCAACAACCACCATGTCAGACTACACAGAGAAGCCATTGAAATCCACGAGCATGTGGACAATTTAAACAAAAAGGAGGAAACCATGAAAATGAACAAAATCTGGCTACAGTATTTTTAAAAAAACTCTTAAAATTATAACTGTAAAACAACACTCAAACACAGGGGAACTCCAGAGAGGAAACAATCTGGTACGGCTAATCACCTCTCAACAAAAGATTCCCCCAGCCACACCTAAAAATTGCCAGGCAATCAAATGCTAATCAAGGTGGCCAATTGAAACATTCACACCTAGCTCCAACAGACAAGGGACTGTGGTGCAGCTGGCTGGGCGTCAGCTGCATTAAGATCACTACTGACCGAAAGGTCATGAGTTCGAAGCCAGCCCGGGTCAGAGTGAGCTCCTGACCAAAATTGTGCAGCTTGTTGTCAACCTTTGCAGCCCGAAAGAAAGTTGCATCTGTCAAGTAAGAAATTTAGATACCACTTTGTGGGGAGGCTAATTTAACTGATTTATGAGGCCATAAAAATCTCCACGAACTATGCAAAGAATGAGGAAGTGACAGCTCCCCTGGCGGCCAGAAGCTGGAATGTTAAATAGCCTCTGAGTGTCTGTCTATATATGTCTATGGCATTGAATGTTTGCCATGTATATGTACATTGTAATCAGCCCTGAGTCCCCTGCCGGGTGAGAAGTGCGGAATGTTAATATTGTAAATAACTAATAATAAATGAATTATTTCTCCCACCCTGGACATTCCACAGATATATAAACCCCATTTTCCTAGTTTCCAACAGACCTCAAAACCTTTGAGAATGCCTGCCATAGATGCAGGCGAAATGTCAGGAGATAATGTTTCTGCAACATGGCCATATAGGCTGAAAAACCTACAACAACCCAGTGATTCCGGCCATGAAAAGCCTTCACCAATACAAAAGATAGAGATCTTGGGTGCAATTCTGGGTGTTGGCCTATAAAGTCCAAAATGGTTCAGGCGCAACGTACTTGAGGAATTGCTAGCCCCTTGAAGGCCAAGGGTGACGGCTAGATGACTAGTTAAGAGGGGCTGAGGGGAGCAGGCTATGCTTTTGTTATCCTTTCACAAGGAGCATCAGATCCTGCCTGCAGGAGTGGATTAAGGTAATTTAAAATGGTAAGCAAACATTATTTTGGCGCCCACTCGCTCTCCGGCCTCATGGAGGGTGCGCATGTGTGCCGGGTGCGCATGCATACAGCCAGCTAGTTCCGGACATGTGCGCCGGGTGCAGTCAGAAAACTCACAATAACCCAGTGATTCCAACCCAGTACAATCTCCCATTTGATTAATAATCCTAGAATTCAGCAGGTTTATTAATTCAGGAGGGTTGTGGGATTTGCTACCCATTGCTTCTCAGTGACCTTCCACATAGCCATATAGCCCAGAATATCAAGGCAGAAAATCCCTCAATATCTGCTTTGAACTGGGTTATCTGAGTCCACACTGCCATATAATATATTCCAGTTCAATAATGTGGGATTTTCTTCAAGTGTGTGGAAGGGGCCTCAGGGATGCCAGAACTAGAGCCAGAGTTGGGTGCTACATGAGGTTCCCAGTCCCTCTCCAGGAAACAGTATCCCTCTTATGATCTAAAGCAGGGGTCGGGAACCTTTTTGACTCAGAGAGCGATGAAAGCAAAGTATTTGGAAATTTATTTCCGTGAGAGCCATATAATATACAGTATACAGTATATTTTAAGACTGACTTCAACTAAATGTGAGTATATACGTACATACTATGAGAAAAGGATTCCCCGGCAGAATAATGGGACACTTCAGACCTGGCTCTGCGAAAGGCATGCTCAGGACTCTGGGAAGGAAGAGAAGACGGAAGGAAGGAAGGGGGGAAAGAAAGAGGAAATAAAGAAGGGAGGGAGAGAGGAAGAAAGAAAAGAAGAACAAACTATGGAAAAGGAAGAAAAGAAAAGAAGGAGAGAGACAAGGAGAGGGAAAGAAAGAAGGAAATGGGCAGGAAGGAAAGAAAAGGGTTGGGAAAAGAAAGGAGAGGGATTGAGGAAAAAGTAAAATAATGAAGGGAAAAGAAGAAAAGAAAGAAGGGGAGAGAGGGAAGTGAAAAGAAAGGAAGGAGAAGGAAAGAAAGACTTGGGGGAAAAGACTAGAAAAGGAAGGAAGAGGGAGGGAGAATGGAGGAAAGAAGGAAGGGGAGAGAGGGAAGGAAAAGGAAGAGAAGGAGAAAAGGGTGAAGGGGAGAAAGAAATGAAGGAAGGAAGAGGGAGAATGGAGGAAAGAAGGGGAGAGGGAGGGAAAAGGAAGAAGAGAAGGAGAAGGGTGAAGGGGTGAAAGAGGAAGGAAGGAAGGAAGAGGGAGAAAGGAAAGAAAGAAGGGGAGAGAGGGAGGGAAAAGGAAGGAGAGAAGGAAAGAATGGAAGAGGAAGGAAGGAACAAAGAGAGAGGGAGGAAAGAAGGTAGGGAGAAAGAGAGGGAAAAGAATGAAAGAAAAAGAGAGAGAAAATTTGCGTCACTCCTGCCCACTTCATGCTGGGAAACCGAGGCCCGGCCTGCTCTGGAGAGCCAGATGCAATCATGAAAAGAGCCACATTTGGCTCCCGAGCCATAGGTTCCCTACCCCTGATCTAAAGGATGGAAGGAAGGAGTGTCCACACCTTCATAATAATGTGGCAGGATTCTCAGGTGCCGCTCTCCCATATGACCATTCATGGAGGGCAGGTGGCATTCGCTTGCTTCTCATTGTGTCCCCGGCCATCCTGTAGCCGCACGCCTCTCCTTGGCAGGGGCAACAGACCTGGTCCTCTGGGGACGAAGGCACCCCAGCCGCTCGGCCAGCTTCTCACACCAACCTCTCCGTTTTCCATCCTCAGCAGCCCGAGGCAGTTCAGAGCCCGCCTTTGCTCATCACATCCTAGTGCGGTTTGTCTCATCACGCTGCATGGCGGTACAGTAGCCCTTTTCTTTTAATCCATCTGTGTTGCATTCTGCTTTTTCTTTCCTTATTCCTCTCTTTTTCTCGTTGCCTCGAGGAGATGTGGGGGCGGAGGCACCTTCCCCTCCGGCGATTCCTTTTCCCATGTTATGTTCCACCATCCCGTTTTTTGTGTTAATGGTTCTTACATCTCCCATGAACTCTTGTCAGTTGCCAAGTAATTTCTGCTGCCAGCTATTTGCCTCCTCCACGGCACGCACGGAGCCCCCTTCCAAACATGCCTTGCAGGTGAGCTGGGGACGGAGGAATAGAAAGACTAGGGGCCGACCCAGATCGGCTTTTATCCCAGGAGAATCCGCACTTTAAAAATACAGATTTTCCTGGGGGCCTGTACACACACACCCCAGGAAGTGCACGCTTTCTGGGGTGGGTGTCCAAATTTTCCCCAGGGACTCTCGTCCCCGCCAGACGTGCTTGTGATGCAGGCGGGACCGAGAGCAGGGCCTCCCCAGATGATCTTAATGTCCTCGCTGGTTCATAGGAGGAGAGGTGTTCGGACAGGTAAGTTAGCCCGGGAGAGCATCTGGATTTCCTCCCCCTTCCCCCGAAGCCCCCAGTAATGTAATGAAAAGTAATGAAAACTTACCCAGCTTCCATTACAGGCTTCGAGCAACTCTCCCGGTGCATAGAAATGACGTGCAAGGAGGGGGGGGAAGCAATTTTCCTCCCCCCCCCCCAACTCTCCTGGTGCATAATTTCTATGCAACGGGAGAGCTGCTCGAAGCCTGTAAGGGAGGCTGTGTAAGTTTTCATTACTTTTCAAAGGGGTCTGAGTGCTTCGGGGCAGCGGGTGGGTATTCCCACAGTTTGCTGGACTTATTCATCCTGGTAAACTGTGGGAATGGTGTCTGGACTGTAGTCCAGACCCCAGAAGTAGTAGGTTTATCCTGCGCCTTCCAAAAAGGCGCGGAATAAACCCACTATCTAATTAATTCGCTATACACCATGGTTTTCCTGGTTTGTAGTGAATTAATTCGGGACTGTCCAGAACATTGTCTGCACAACCCGTCCTTTATTGCGGTAGATACTGTTGCACTCCAGAGCTGGGAAAGCCCTCTGACTTAAAAACATCGCACGATGAGGGTAAAATCCAATCTCATTTATTGAAGTAAACAAAAGATCCAGAAGAAATAGTTGGTATAGAAAAGTGAGAAAGTTCCATTAATGTACAGTCAATAGAAATACAAAATCATGAAGCAATGTCCATAAAAAGTATTAAGCGTTCCAAGGCGAGATAAAACCAAAGCAAGAATCCACAGGTTACAAGGTAGTCCAAGCAATGACTGGCAATATCCGCGAGACTAGAAATCCACAGAAACAGGAAAACCCTTGAAGAGACTAGAAATCCACAAAGGCAAGGTACCAAGGCACATGAAGCTTTAATCTAAACGTAGCCTGATCTAAGGAATGCCCCTGAAATCAAACCTTATATCACAGCCAAGAACTGGTTTCGTTTTCCCTCAGCAGCTTTCGCTTTTAATTGATGGATTCTTTCGCTGCGATGTAGAACTTGGACTAGCTGCTGCCTCTGGATAAAATCCAGATGCGTATTGATCTGACTGCTCGTTAACATTCTAGTAAATCAGAGTCAGGGTTAGTAATCAAAGACGTTCAAAGATGGTATTAACACAATAAGTATCTAAAATGAATATATTGTATGGTAGGGTTTCACTTGATACATATAATCATAGATCAATATTCAACATGTTACACACATATTACCATGTCCTTGGCGCAAAATTGGTCTTGTGTATCTCAGTCCAAAGTGCGAAGGGGCAAATTCCCAATATAATGTCCAAAATGTTCCTTCACTGGGTAATCCCAAAGTTGAAAGTCATTTGAAAATTATAATCCAAAGGCAGCAGGTAAAGAAACCCTTTCCAAAAGTAGGAGTCGCATTAAAGCAAAGAACCGGAGCCAAATATCCAGGCTTCGTAAATTTCAGTGAGGCAAGCCGACGGGAGAGGTATCCTCAAGAATCGGGGCCGCAGTAATCCGTTTCGCCACTTTATCAAGGCTATACATAATATAAGCAGGTTCTTTCCTAGAATTTATAACAATAATAATCAGTAATGAGTTTCCATCATAACCCAATACAAAAATAATATCAGTATACAGTCATATATGACAATACATACCGCAATAGAATGAAATCCTATTTTAACCCCATCTCGATCCGAAGGGGTGACCACAAAGGTAAGAATAATGAGAAAGCGCAGACATTTAAAGTATACCAAGGACACAGTAATATGTATGTAACATGTTGAATATTGATCTATGATTATATGTATCAAGTGAAACCCTACTATACAATATATTCATTTTAGATACTTATTGTGTTAATCTTTGAACGTGCTCGTTAACATTCCCAGGTGTCAGATTGTTGTCCCAACCTAAATCTTGAGGGAGTAAACCATCATCCCTCTGCTCAACAGGGAAATTCTCATGAGAAAGAACATTTTGCAGCGAGGCCTCGCTGTCAAACCTTATAGGAAAATCATTGACCAAAGCATCTCCATTTTGCACCCCAGAAGCATCATTTCCCACATCAGAAACAGCATGATCCTGAAACACAATCACAGGCTGATTCACAACAGATACCGCAATAAAGGCACTGACTGGATGGGCCCTAAGTGAGTCTAAGGGTTGGTGGTTCGGTTCTGTGCAGCTCCTGATCACTGCATGGCCTTGAACAAGCAGCTGGAAATAGACAGTGACTGCTGCCTTCCTGAGCGGGCTGTCCTTTTGCAAGCAGAAGAAGAAAATGCCCTGGGAGATGCACAGGCCCCCATCTGTAGCACTCAGCTTCTCCATAATCATTTCTCCACATTGATGGTATTTAGCAAGTGAAGAACATTACAGGAGCTTTTGATGTTGTGAGGAGGTGAGCCAGGGAAGGGAATGGTTCAGACTGATCTAGTTTTAGGCCAGGAGCTTGTTGACACTGATGAAAAGAATCTGTTTGGCACCACATTGTTATGCTCTTCCTTGGTCCTGCAGTGACCCCATTAACTCCACACACATTACACATGTCCTAGTGATTTCGCTATAACTAGCCACCCTTCTAAACCCCCCGGCAAACTCACTTTGCTGTTAGAAGGCAGTCCGTATTTCCAGTCCTGTCACGTAGCTATGGACTCTCTCATTATTTTAGTATGTTATGTTGAGCAGAGCTGCACTAATGCTAGTATCTTAGCATCCATACACACTAACACTTTTTTTTTTTGAAAAATTCAACTCGAGGGAAAAAAGAACTTGACTGAATGCTCACTCCCATCGCCAGTTTTGACCCCTACTATCTCCTCCATCCAGCAATGCTGCCTGGAGGAACGGCTACACACCTGAACATCCAGATTTTTAATAAATTCCTAGGGCAAAAGGCAAGGTTTTTTGAAATGGTTTCAAGCCTGATGAAACTCGTAGCACACACATTGTCAAGGTTGTCGTTTATTGGGATCAGAACCTCTATAGCTGGCACAGGCAAACTGTGACCCTCCAGGTGTTTTGGACTTCAACTCTTCAATTGTGGGAGTTGAAGTCCAAAACACCTGAAGGGCTGAAGTCTGCCCATGCCTGCCATATAGAATCATGTCATCCTATATAATAATAATAATCTCTCTCGGCATTACTTCGCGAACGAAGATTCTTAGGAAGGACTCATCCCATGCTTTTTACAAGCGTGTTGATGACTAAAAAGGCCAATCTGAGACAGGCAAGTTCAGTTGCAGAAAGCACAGCAGAAAGTCTCCTTGGGTGATGCTGTTTCCAAGTTGCATTTCTTTCTGCGTTGTCATTTCTCTTTGAAACCCATTTGGCGTGTCTTCTCAAAAGAGGCCGCAGCATATAATAATAATAATAATAATAATAATAATAATTTATTTATACCCCACTACTATCTCCCCAAAGGGACTCGGGGCGGCTTACATGAGGCCAAGCCCAATGACGCATAATAAAACAACGCAGCAGCAAATAATAAAACAAAACAGTCAATATACCTGGAATATGAAAGGAATACATTTTTAGGTTTTGAGACACCTCTAAGCTGTGAAAACGTATGTCCTGTTCCATTCCACTCCCAAGATATTAAAGGTAGAAAAATAGAAGATAAGGGCAAATAGAGCCACATTCATGGCCATTGGGGTTGTTACTGGTGCTGGAAGGGAGCATGGCATTGGGGGGGGGGGGGGGAGCTAGCCCTGGAAAGGGGCTCCGTGTTTGCAATTTCCGCTTCCCAATTCTCTGTCTCAAGTGCACCTGCTGGGAATTACTTGTGTGTTCATTAATGCATCACTTAGGGTGGTTTGTTTCTACTTTTCACAGGGACTGCATTCCATGGTTTCTGTGGCCCTTTCATAATAGGGACACGGTTCGTGCAAAAGGGAAGGACAACCCTAGGGAGAACTTCAGGACTTCAAAGCCAGTGGGAACCCTCTGGAATTAGAACATCCACTTTGCCGCCCATCTCCCTCTTATGAATACCTGCACTTGCTTTCGGTTATTGCTTCCTACTTCCAAACCATCACAGAAATGGTTCTGGAATGCCAAGTCAAAGCTGCCCTCCATTCCACCCAAACCCAATGATTGCAAAAGTTATTTATTTATATTCCGCTCCTTCTCACCTCGCAGGGACGTCAGGGGCGGATCACAATGCACATATACATGGCAAACATTCAATACCATAGACACATAACATATATAGGCAGACACACAGAGGCTATTTAACTTCCCAGCTTCATGAGGGTATGCTCGAATTCCGGCCACCGGGGGAGCTGTCTTTTCACTGTCCACTTGTGACACCGATGGAGTACTTCCTCATTCTTTTGCACGCTGCTGGAGATTTTTATGGTGTTGTAAATTAATTAAATTGGCCTCCCCGCATAAGCGGTACCTAAATTTCCTACTTGACAGATGCAGCTGTCTTTCAGATTGCAAAGGTTGACAGCAAGCTAGACAAATGGTCGGATTTTAATGCAGTTGACTCGCCACAACCGATCAGATGTGCCACAACCCAGTCCTTGCAAAGATCAAAATGCCATTTGTGTCTGTTTCTTCCCAAATGCCAGATGATGACAAGGGGGAAACAGACGAGTTGTCTACGTCAGTGATTGTCAATCTTTTTTGAGCCGCGGCACATTTTTTACATTTACAAAATTCTGGGGCATACCACCAATGAAAATGACACAAAATGACACTCTAACACAGTGATACATATAGTTAATATGTTTTTAAATGCATTTATGTACTCAGTGTGAAACATGGGCCTGTTTTGATGAACGGAAGAGTGTTTCGTTTGGAGATGGCGTTTAAGCTTGCTTGGCACCATGGCGCTATTGCACAGCTTCTCGCCACACACCAAGCACAGCGGAGTTGGTGCCGTCGCATCCCCAGTGAAAGTGAATCCAAATGAAAGATAGCTTTTTCTGTATTGCCTCGAGCTCACCGTCTTTTCTTTTGTCCACCACTCATATGAGGGCCTTCATCTGTGTCATAGTTTTGTCCAAGGCCCTGTTCGGCATTTGCATTTTCCCTTCTCAAAAACTTCTTCATCACAGTCACTCGCTTGTCTTGCTGTGATCCCAAATTGCCACTCTCACTTGACGTGCAGCTGCAGCACTAACTCTAACTTTGTTTACTTAGCCGCGTCTGAGCGAATCCAAGATGGCGCGACCATAGCACTCTCGCGTCACTTCTTAGGTGTCGCGAGAGTGCTATGGTTCCATTTCTTAAAGGGACAGAAGCGCTTTATAGTTTATATATGAATGAAGTTCAAAAATAATTTCCCACTGCACACCTGATGATCTCCCACAGCACACTAGTGTTCTGCGGCACACTGGTTGAAAATCACTGGTCTACGTAGTCTCCACTGTTTATGGTGCAGCCAAGGAACAACTTGGGCAGGGAGTCATTCATCATGGGATCTGCCTAGGATGGAGAAATGTATGCAGTTGGGTGCTTCTAACCATGGGATTTAACCCTGAATCGAAACTCTCTGCCCAGGACTCCTCCTGGGCAGAAGATAGCAGGCTATTCAGCCATGCCACACTGCCAGGAGAGCTCAGGCTGGGAAGTTTGCTCTACACAGGCTTTCTCATTCTTCTCCCCCCCCTTCTCCTCTTCCTCCTTGCTGTCTTGTAGAGCATGGAGTCACAGGTGGAAGAGTGGTACCATGAAGTGGGGGAGCTGCAGGCCCAGGTGGCTAGTCTCCCCCTAGAAGCCAGCAGCATGGAAATGGTAGAGGAGAGGCAGAACACGGTTGGGACACGCATCGTGCGTCTCATTGAGCCGCTCAAGGAGCGCCGGAGAATCCTGCTGGCCTCCAAGGAAGTGCACCAAGTCAGCCACGACCTGGAGGATGAGATTGTAAGTAGTGTGAGGGGAGGGTCCTCAAATTGGGATGGAAAGAGGTGTGTCAGCCATGGGGTGAAACATGGATAAGGAAGGTACAAGTGTGTGGTTAGTGGGGACAAAGAAGTGCAATTCTTGATACAGCTCCTAGAGCAGTGTTTCTCAACCTTCCTAATGCTGTGACCCCTTAATACAGTTCCTCATGTTGTGGTGACCCCCCAACCATAACATTATTTTCATTGGTACTTCATAACTGGGGGGAGGGTTGATTTTGTCATTTGGGACTTGTAGTCGCTGGGATTTATAGTTCACCTACAATCAAAGAGTGTTCTGAACTCCACCAATGATGGAATTGAACAAAACTTGGCACACAAAACTCCCATGACCAACAAAAAATACTGGAAGAGGTTTTTCTTCTTCTTCAACTAGTGGCCTAGGGCCCTAAATGAGCAAGAGGTTAAAAAAAAGAATTCTGGGAGCTGAAGTCCAAAGCACCCAGAGAACCAAAATGTGGGATCTTTGGCGTCCCTTCCAGCTCTATGACTTTATGAACTTGCAGAATTCTATGCAGAATTGTTGCCCATGCAGACGACTGTAATGGGGTAGGGAAAGTACTATTGCTCAACTGTATTTTGGGGAGCGGGTGGCTTACCGTTGGTTTCACCTGCCATTCTCTCTCCTGTTCAGCTCTGGGTACAGGACCGCCTGCCACTAGCCACACTGAAGGACCATGGAAGCAACCTGCAAACAGTCCAACAGTTCATCAAAAAGAACCAGGTAAGGAGACACAGTGCTGGGAGAACCTCCCAATCTAGTGGCAAACCTTGTTTACAAAGAGTCCTGCATTCGTTCTGAGCCAGGGATGCCATTGGGATGGTGAAACGGCTTGGGAAACAAAATCCAGTCTTTTATTTATTGCCACTGCCATACAGAACTTGGTTGGACTTTGGGCATTCTAGACAGGTAATCTTAAACCCAGGCCTGGATTAACACTTTTTTGCTCCCTAGGCCACAGTTTGGAATTACGCCCCCTTTAAACCAACCTCCCACCACCTCCGCCATGCCCCGCCCCCTCCTCCCAGCTTCAGCTATCCCACAGCTTTTCCAGCCTCTTGATCGAGCACTGCCAAGCCAGCATTGTGCTTGCTATGCCACCGCTGGCTCGCCAGTGCTCCCTCAAGGCTGCAGAAGCTGTGGGACAGCTGAAGCCGCGGGGAGGGGACAGAGCCAGGCCGCGTCATGCCCCACCCCCTCCTCCCGGCTTCAGCTGTCCCACAGCTTCTCCAGTCTCGTGAGGTGCGCAGCGCTGCGTGGATGGGGGCCGCAGCTGACGCTCTGCGGCCTCTGGGAGTCTTAGCATGGCCTGACTCCTGAGGAGGGAGGAGCCAAGAAGGAGTGCAGCAAGGGGGGGGGGCGCGGGGCAAGTGTGGATGGCGCTCTAAGTCCGCACGCAGGCGCAGAAGCACCCGAAGATTGACTTTTTTTAAAAAATGGGAGGGGGTTCCGGATCTGGTGCCCACCCTTGGCTATGCCCCTAGGCCGTGGCCTAGTGTGGCCTTATGGGTGATCCTGGCCTGCTTAAACCCCATCACAAATGTGGTGTAAGAGCTTATCATTGGAGTTACCAAACTACCAAATGCTACCATTTTTTTAAAGCTGTACCTTTTCCCAATCTCTAGGGCTGAGCCCTAACCTCTTCAACTAAATGAAAGTTCTTCTTTTCTCCCTCCACATGCCAGAATCTGCGCCGAGAGATCCAGGTGCACAAGCCCCGCATGGATGACGTCCTGGAGCGCGCCACCAGCATTGCCACCATCAAGAGCCCTGAGGTTGATCCCGTCCGTCTCCTGCTGGAGAAGCTCTCAGAGTTGTGGATAACACTCCAGGAGGAGACAGAGCGACGGCAGCATCTCCTGGATGCAACCTACCAGGTGGAGCAGTACTACTTCGATGTGGCCGAGGTCGAATCCTGGCTGAGCGAACAAGAGCTCTTCATGATGAATGACGAGAAAGGCAAGGTGAGTGGGTGGCCAGGGAGAGAGGAAAGAACAACTAAAACTCATGCACCAGCTGCAACCGTACCTCTTGAAGTCTGATTTGGCCATGGTTGTCCATGCCTTAGTTACCTCTAGGTTGGACTATTGCAATGCACTCTACATGGAGCTGCCCTTGAAGATGGCCCTGAAACTTCAACTGGTCCAACAATCAGCAACCAGTCTGCTAACTGGAGCGAATTACAGGGAGCGGTCTACCCACATGTTTAAGGAGCTCCACTGGCTGCCATTTATTTTCCGATCCCAATTCAAGGTTCAGGTTAGCACCTACAAAGCCCTGAACAGTTTGGGACCTGCCTACCTTCGTGACCGCATTTCCTTCTACGAACCTGCATGGTCCCTTCGATTTTCCGGGGAGGCCCTCCTCTCGCTCCCACCTGCGTCACAAGTGTGACTTGCGAGGATGAGGGAGAGGGCCTTATCTGTAGTGGCCTCTCGACTCTAGAACCCGCTACCCAGAGAGATTAGAGAAGCGCCCATCCTGGCAGTCTTTAGGAAAAGCCTAAAAACCTGGCTGTGCCTTTGAGGAATGAACAACAAATCCTCATACCATGGCCAGCTCAGTACAAAATGACCTTCGATGTACTTTATCTCAACCTTTAGTGAAATTAAACCCCATTGTTTGACCCATCTGAATCTCCCACCAGATAAACTACCCTACTGTTGCACCTCAGAACCCAGGCAGTCCCCCCCAGATCACCACACACAGGCAAATGCAATAAATGTTCTTTATTTAGAATATAAAATAGTAGAAAGTTCAAAGAGGTAAAAAAGAATGCAATCAAAAAGAGTTCATGAGTCCATAGGCAAAATCAAAGCGGATAGAATCCCAAACATAGTTCCAAAGCGAAGCAACTGCCTCCGTGGTCAAACGTGAAACTTGAGTCAGGCCGCAACTACGGCCATTCAAAACAGCAACAAACCGCTCCGGCAGTCAGTAGAAACTTGGAGCCTGGAACAAGAGACGTGGTCACACCAAACGTGGCTTCAGATCTAATGTCCAATTTCCCAGGCCGTATAGATATAGGAATCTAGCTCTTGTGGGCCCAATGCACTCCCTTTCTCCAATCTTTCCTTGAAGCCGAAATATTAGCTCTCCTGTTGAATTCCTTCTCATTAGTGTGAACAGCTGTATCATTATCAGAATGGGAACCAGGCCGTTCCTCGTCTCCCATTGCACTATCTGGAAAGGGAGTAGCCACTCTTTCTTGCGACCCAAGGCCGCCTGGTTTCTCATAACTATCTGAGTCCGTTTCCATGGAATCTTCACTAACTCATCTGAAGTCCCATAACCTGGCAACCCTGTATTATCCCATTGCAGGCTCTCTTCAGAAGTATCATAAGCATCAGGCCATCCATCATCCTCTGACTCTCCTGGGTCAGCTGATACCTGGTCCGGGACCCCCGGGGTCTCCCCAAGCCCACCAGGCTGGAACCCCACACCTACTCATCCATCTCACCCAGGGCTTTTATAATGTCATCCCTTGCAATTGGCCCAGCCCACTGTGCTCAACTTCTTATTTTAGTTCATACCCAGTGTTTGCCTTGTATTCTTTTGTTTTGTTTACATTTTATTTGATGTTATTATTTGTTGTATGTATTCTATTTTGCTTTTTATAATTGTTGGGCTTGGCCTCATGTTAGCCGCCTTGAGTCCCTTCGGGGAGATGGTGGCAGGGTATAATTAAAGATTTATTTTATTTATTAAAGAACTTCCTGATGGTGAACCTGTCATGAAGTCTTCTGAGAAGTCCAAGATCACAACATGAATGGGGAATTGAATCCTGGTCTCCATAGTTATAATCCAAAGCTCCTGGTGGCACAATGGATTAAACCCTTGTGCCAGCAGGACTGCTGACCAATAAGTCAGCGGTTTGAATCTGGGGAGAGTTTGTTGAGCTTGCTCTGTCCATCCAGGGACATGAGAGAAGCCTCTCAAAGGAAGGTAAAACATCAAACACCCAGGCATCCCCTGGACAACCTTCTTGCAGATGACCAATTCTCTCACACCAGAAGCAACTTGCAGTTTCTCAAGTCGCTGCTGACATGAAAAAAAAAACAGTGCTCATACCACTATTGACTCTTGCCTTTATATTGACCCCTGTGCCTGATTTCCTTCCCTGCTTCCAGGATGAACAAAGCACCCTCCAGCTGCTGAAGAAGCACCTGATGACAGAACAGACTGTGGAGAATTACGCAGAAACAATTGCCCAATTGTCACGGCAATGCCGTGCCTTGCTAGAGCTGGGTCACCCTGACAGGTAGGGTGGTTGCTTTCCTTTCCCTCATTTCTCCTCTCTGCCATGATTTCCCCTCCACCAACAACTGGGCTTTGTCCCCCACCAGCGAACAGATCAGCAGGCGGCAATCCCAAGTCGACCGGCTCTATGTCTCCCTGAAGGACTTGGTGGAAGAGCGCAAGGCCAAGTTGGAGCAGCAGTACTGGCTCTACCAGCTCAACCGTGAAGTGGACGAGCTGGAGCACTGGATCGCAGAGAAGGAGGTGGTGGCAGGGTCACCTGAGCTGGGGCAGGACTATGAGCATGTGACGGTGAGTGGGGGGGAAATGAGGACCATCCAGGGGAAGGCACATGGCCACCACATCAAAACAGGTTTGAAAATGGTTAGAACAGACAACGCCACTGTTCAGTTGTTACCTGCATGGACTTCCATCTGAATGTCTTCTGAAATATTACCATCTGAATGTCTTCTGAAATATTATGGGTTGTTGTAGGTTTTTCTGAGGATGCTTGCCACAGATGCAGGCGAAACGTCAGAAGAGAATGCTTCTAGAACATGGTCATACAACCCAAAAAACCTACAACAACCCAGTAATTCTGGCCATGAAAGCCGTTGACAATATATTACATACTGTTGCAGTCATTTGCTTTAGGTATTCTCCTTAGTTGTGATCTTAGTTCATATGTTTGCCTTTAACATACCGGTTTTTGCCATCTGTGAGGTTATTACCTGAAGATTGTCAGCATTATCATGGTTGGATAGCGCCTGTAGTTTCCTTCTTGGCTTTTCTTCGCGAACGAAGATTCAGGAAGGACTCATCCCACACTTTCTACAAGCGTGTTGATGACTAGGAAGTTATTATTATTATTTTATTATTATTTATTTCGACTTGATGAACCGCCCTTCCCGAGGCTCAGGGCGGTTTACAACATATAAAAACAGCATATAAAACAGCATATAAAACACCTAAAATTAAAACGCATAAAATTACATCTTAGTTGGTTGCATCCTTCGAGCCTGTGCAATGGATTTTTCTGGTGGAGCACAGTGTGCACAGAACTGGCCTCACCCTTTAAACCAAAGGTTCTATCTGCCAGGGCCTAGCAAGCTGGGACGGTGGCAGCGAGGTCCTCGGGTCGTAGGTTTGGTTCGAGTTTCCTTCTCTTAGATGGTTGACCTTACAGGGTTAAACGAGCACCATCTGCCCAGGTTTGAAATCAGAGTTGTCCTTCTCCTAGGATGGTTGCCAAAAGGCTAGAGAGCCCATCCTGCCCATTGACGCCCTTTGTAAGTCCCTTCAGTTGTGACCTGTCTGGCATGGGAGGCCCTACCAGTGGCTATTATGGGTATGCAAGCCTCTCCCCCACCACAAGGGGGCGCCAACAGTTTCCACCACATTTACAAAGAGAGAGGTCACTAGAAGTATCCCTTTGTGGCCGAGGATCCCTTGTGTGAGGTTAGGAGGGGACGCTCTGCACATGCCCTCATTTGCTGTCATCTTATGATTTTACAAGCTGCCAGGAAGAAATATCAGTAAGGATAGAAAGAAGGTTGACATTTAGCATAGGAATTAAGAATTCATTAAGGTAGGCTGATACAGAATGCCTTTTCCTCTCTGCTGAACATCTCTAACATACAGCTTCTCGGGTAGAGAAAGTCAGCCCCTTTGCCTATTAATGTTCCCCCTGAAGCCTGCTGTCTGTGTTCACTTCTCCTAATTTCTGACATACTACCCTCTGGCATATTCCCTCCCTCCCACTTCCTTCAGCTCCTGCAAGAGAAGTTCACTGAGTTTGCCAGCGAGACGGGCAGCATCGGCAACGAGAGGATCTCAGCCGTCAACCAGATGGTGGATGAGCTCATTGACTATGGGCACGCGGATGCCGCCACCATAGCCGAGTGGAAAGACGGAGTGAACGAGGCCTGGGCTGACCTGCTGGAGCTGATGGAGACGCGGGCACAGATGCTGGCGGCCTCCCATGAATTGCACAAGTTCTTCAATGACTGCAGGGACGTGCACTCCCAGATTGAGGAGAAGAAGCAGCGCCTGCCGGAAATCACATCCCGGGAGTCCAAGACCTCGGCTGGCACTTTGCAGAGGATGCTGAACTCTTTTGAACATGACGTCCAGATCCTGGTGTCTCAGGTGAGGGGAAGCAGGTATAGATAGCTTCAATGCTGCTTCAAAAAGAGCCCAATCCTAAAGCACAGTCATGTTTTAAAAAACTATACTTTGATTTTTCTCCCATCAAAGCATGCAATGGTAATGGGACCAAGAAAAAGGCCTTCTTGATGGTCTTAGCACTTCGACCAGATCATAGTCATTTGGGATAGTCCGTTTTTAAGCTGGGTAGGGCTTTAGAGCCCCTGGTGGCGCAGCAGATTAAAGCGCTGAGCTGCTGAACGTACTCATCAAAAGGTCACAGGTTTGAATCCAGGAAACAACGAGAGCTCCCGCTGTTAGCCCTAGCTTCTGCCAACCTAGTAGTTTGAAAATATGCAAATGTGAATAGAGCAATAGGCACCGCTCCAGCGGGAAGTTATCAGTGTTCCATGCAGTCATGCTGGCCACATGACCTTGGAGGTGTCTACGGACAATGCCAGCTCTTTGGCTTAGAAATGGAGATGAGCACCAACCTCCAGAGTCGGACATGATTTGACTTAATGTCAGTGGAAAACCTTTACCTTTAGGGCCTTAGAGATCAGAAACAGAACTATGAATTGTACCGTTAACCAGTGAAGCTGTTTCAATAGGGGAGTTACATGATTCCTGTAAACAACCCCAGCCTAGTTTCAGCATTTTGGATCTGCTGAAGTTTGCACCTCATAATAGCCGCTACTACATAATAGCCGCACCTCCATTTTTTGGGTGCCAAAAATGGTATTTTAGCTTCCCTTGCATCATAGTCGTAGTCGCATTTGGGACTGATTTTTCCTTCCTTCCTTCCTTCCTTCCTTCCTTCCTTCCTTCCTTCCTTCCTTCCTTCCTTCCTTTTCCAAAGGTAAGGAAGTGTGTGTGCGTGTCTATATCTATCTATCTATCTATCTATCTATATATAGCATTACATCGCGAACGAAAATATTTAGGAAGGACTCATCCCACGCTTTCTACAAGCGTGTTGATGCTTTTTCGGAGGTTGGACGTGTCCTTCGAGCCTGTGCAATGGATTTTTCTGGTGGAGCGCAGCGTGCACAGAACTGGCCTCACCCTTTAAAGCAAAAGTTCATCTGCTGGGGCCTAGCAAGCTGGGATGGTTGTCCTCAGGTCGTAGGTTTGATTTGAGTTGCCTTCTCTAGATGGTTGACCTTACAGGGTTAGACGAGCACCATCTGCCCAGGTTCGAAATCAGAGTTTTCCTTCTCTTAGGATGGTTGCCAAAAGGCTAGAGAGCCCATCTGCCCTTTGACGCTCTTTGTCAGACCCTTCGGTTGTGACCTGTCTGGCATGGGAGGCCCTACCGTTGGCTATTATGCCTCCACCAGCACCAGCATATGCAAGCAAGGCGATTGTCATTCAGGGACGGAGACTTATCTTCTTGCTATTTTCAGCCACTGTTGGGCAATGGTGTGATAATGGTGTATTTGGCAGGTGCGGCAGCTTCAGGAGGTGGCAGCCCAGCTTCGGACTGTGTATGCAGGTGAGAATGCCGAGGCCATTGCCACCAAAGAGCAGGAGATGATGCGTTCGTGGAAGGAGCTGCTGACATCATGCGAAGACTGCCGGCTGCAGATCACCACCACCACTGACAAGATGCGCTTCACCAGCATGGTCCGGGACCTCATTTCCTGGATGGACACCATTATCTGCCAGATTGGCACTGGCGAGAAGCCCAGGTACTGTGTGGGGCAGGGAATGGGACACAGATTTGCGTCACACTATCAGGCAGATTGTTATTAATTTGGTCCATTTGCAGAGGAGGTCAAATTTCTTTCCCCATTCATTGTGATAGAAATATGCTGAAATATGAAGACACTTGCAAGCAGAATATGTTCATAAAGGTGCCCTCCATATATTCAATTCCTCCCAAGATCTGCTGGGCAATTACCCAAAAGCCACAGTTCAGAGCACCTTTTGGGGGGATTTTTGGTATGAGAGCTGTGATAACCTGTGATAGCAACCTTCTCTCACCGTGAATGTTAGAGTAGACAAAGTAGCGCTCGCACTAAGACTCTAAACTATCTAGTCCATGAGCTGCTTTAGAGGAGAATAGACAGTATGACAATTTTGGTGCTTTGCCTGAGGTGCTTGTTGCCCAGACTGCCCTTTTGTCAATCTTGTCGCCCATTCAGAGAGCATTTTCTCAGGCTGACTTCCAGCCCAAACAGCTCTGCCTTGCAAAGCAGGATGTTAGGCGCTGCAGAGCTGCTTCTAAATGGGCGACAAGGGCAGCATTGTCAGCAAAAAGCAGCTCACGGACTAGATAGTTTAGAGTCTTAGTGCGAGCCCTCATAATAATACTACTACTACTACTAATAATAATAATAATCCCATAATAATAATAATCCCAGGCGACAGCAGGATTGAAGAGAAACAACTGATACAATACGAGGATTTAAAGATCGAACTGCAAAGACTCTGGCACAAGCCAGTCAAAGTGGTCCCAGTGGTGATCAGCACACTGTGTGCAGTGCCTAAAGACTTTGGCCTGCACTTAAACACAATCGGCGCTAACAAAATTACCATCCGTCAGCTGCAAAAGGCCACCTTACCGGGATCTGCACGCATTATTCTCCGATACATCACACAGTCCTAGACACCTGGGAAGTGTCCAATGTGTGATCCAATACAACAAACAGCAGAGTGATCTTGTTTGCTGTGTACTAATCTTGTTGTGTTTCAAATAATAAATCTTTATTTATACCCCGCCAACATCTCCCCGAAGGGACTCAGGGCAGCTCCAGGTGCCACGTATGAACAACAATGCATAAGTATATACACAGTGACATAAATATAAAAACAACAACGCACATAAAATCCCGACTAATAAAATTGTAAGAATTGTAAAAATTGTAAAAATAATTAAAACACAAATATAAAATTTCCTAACATGCAGTAGAACCTATGAATAACACTAGCTATCTGCAGTAACAAATCAAAGTGTGGAGTGACACTAGCAGTGGATCATCGAGCTGACCTTAGATTACACAGGGTCAAAGGCCTGTCTGAAGAGCCATGTTTTTAAACCTGCCCAAAAGTATATAGAATTTGAAGAGTGGGGGCTAATCTAATATCTTTAGAGAGGGTTTTCCAGAGCTGGGGAGCCACTACTGAGAAGGCAAGTCTATCTCATCCCCACCAACCATATTTGAGATGGTGGTGGGACCGAGAGAAAGGCCTCCCCAGCAGATCTCAATGCCAGTTCATAGAAGAAGATGCGGTTTCGAAGATAGGTTGAACCCGGTTGAAGGTACTTTGAATTGGGCCCAGAAACTTGTTGGAAGCCATTGGAGCTGCTTTAAAAAGGGAGTGGTATGCTCTCTAAAGCTCGCCCTGCCTGGTTAGTAATCTGGTTGCCG
Organism: Anolis apletophallus; assembly: GCA_030556195.1. Classification (NCBI taxonomy): domain Eukaryota; kingdom Metazoa; phylum Chordata; class Lepidosauria; order Squamata; family Anolidae; genus Anolis; species Anolis apletophallus. The sequence goes on from JARBWK010000011.1 coordinate 18,081,386, forward strand.
ACCTTTGCACTAACTGCTGTTTCTAAGTCGTCTTCAAAGGCAGCCCCATGTAGACTGCATTACAGTAGTCCATTCTGGATGTAACTATTTATTTATTTATCTATTTACATCATTTATATTCTGCCCTTCTCACCCCGCAGGGGACTCGGGACGGATTACAATGTGCATATACAGGCAAACATTCAGTGCCATAGACACACAACATATATAGACAGACACCCAGAGGCTATTTAACATTCCAGCTTCTGGCCACCAGGGGAGCTGTCGCATTCCTTCATCCTTTGCATACTTCCTGGAGATTTTATGGCCTCGTAAATCAGTTAAATTAGCCTCCCCACAAAGTGGTACCTAAATTTCCTACTTGACACATGCAACTGTCTTTTGGGTTGAAAAGGTCGACAACAAGCTACACAATTTGGTCGAGAGCTCACCCTGACCCGGGCAGGCTTCGAACTCATAACCTTCCGGTCACTAATGATCTTAATGCAGCTGACTCAGTGGATTGCACTGAAGGCAAAGGTATGTCTGCTCTTGACCACAATACATAGATTGCTCTCTTCCCGATGTTCTTGCAGGGATGTGTCCTCAGTGGAAGTCCTGATGAATTACCACCAGGGCCTCAAGAGCGAGATTGAGACCCGCAACAAGAACATTGCTGCCTGTGTGGACCTGGGCAAGACACTGGTGCTGAACAAGAGCCCAGCCTCTGAAGAAGTGAGTGCCCAATCCCTACAGCTCTGGGGTTTATGGAAAAGGGTCGGAAGCAGGGAATCATGTATTCTGGAAGTACCCATAATCTGATATTGCTCAGTGTTAAAGGGACAGGGACTTTCCTCCCCTTCCCATCCATTCCAGCCAGGACTATCTCATCTTTCTGTTTAGATCAAGCTGCATCTGGAAAGACTGATGACGAAGAAGAAGGAGATGGTGGACAAATGGGACCGGCATTGGGAGTGGCTGCAGCAAAGTGAGCCTTGGCTCTTGCCTACCCCATCAAAGCAGCTCTTGTGTTGGGAGGGACACAAGGGTGGCAGAACTGGCAATGGGATAAAGGGCAGACACAGCAGGAGTGTCAGAGAGCCATCAAAGTTGGGTGCCAAGGGCCCCACTTCCCATGTACATTATTCCTCGGCATTCAGAATATAAGTGGCTGCCATATCCTAGAGCAGTGTTTCTCAACCTGGGAGTGGGTGGGGTTGCGAGGGGGTTTCAGAGGGGTCGCCATAAACCAGGGGTCGGGAACCTTTTTGACTCAAGAGAGCCATAAAAGCAAAATATTTGGAAATTTATTTCAGTGAGAGCCATATACTGTAATATATAATATATTTTAAGACTGAATTCCACTAAATGTGAGTCTATACGTACATACGATGAGAAAAAGATTCCCCCGGCAGAATGACGGGACACTTCAGACCTGGCTCTGCAAAAGGCATGCTCAGGACTCTGGGAAGGAAGAGAAGAAGGAAGGAAGGAAGGAAGGAAGGAAGGAAGGAAGGAAGGAAGGAAGGGGGAAAGAAAGAGGAAATAAAGGAGGGAGGGGAAGAGGAAGGAAGAAAAGAAGAACGAACTATGGAAAAGGAAGAAAAGAAAAGCAGGGAGAGAGACAAGGAGGGGAAAAGAAATAAGGAAATGGGAAGGGAGGAAAGGAAAGGGTGGGGAAAAGAAAGGAAAGGGCGGGAGGAAAAAGTAAAATAATGAAGGTAAAAGAAGAAAATAAAGAAGCGAGAGGGAAGTGAAAGAAAGAAAGGAGAAGGAAAGGAAGACGGGAAAAAGAATAGAAGAGGAAGGAAGGGGAGGGGGAATGGAGGAAAGAAGGAAGGAGAGAAGAAGGAAATGGTAAGGGGGAGAAAGAAAGGAAGGAAGAGGAAGGAAGGAAGGAAGGAAGGAAGGAAGAGGGAGAATGGAGGAAAGAAGAAAGGGGAGAGAGGGACGGAAAAGGAAGGAGAGAAGGAGAAGGAAAGGGTGAAGGGGAAGGAAGGAAGGAAGGAAGGAAGGAAGGAAGGAAGAGGGAGAATGGAGGAAAGAAGGAAGGGGAGAGAGGGAGGGAAAATGAAGAAGAGAAGAAGAGGGAAAAGGTGAAGGGAAAGAAAGGAAGGGGAGAGAGGGACGGAAAAGGAAGGAGAGAAGGAAAGGGTGAAGGGGAAGAAAGGAAGGAAGAGGGAGAATGGAGGAAAGAAGGAAGGGGAGAGAGGGAGGAAAAAGGAAGGAGAGAAGAAGAAGGAAAGGGTGAAGGGGGAGGAAGGAAGGAAGAGTGAAGGGGAAGGAAGGAAGAGGGAGAGCCAGATGCAATCATGAAAAGAGCCACATCTGGCTTCCGAGCCGTAGGTTCCCTACCCCTGTTAAACCATCAGAAAACACATATTTATGATAGTCTCAGGCAACCCTTTGGCAGAGAAGGCTGAAGATCTCTCTGCCTGTCCTTGTCTTCCTTTTTGGAAACAGACAGGAAATCCTTCCATCAAAAGTCCTGCTTATTGTGATTGGCCGACCTCTCAGCCAAGGGGAGGGCTGTTTCTGAGATGCCAAGCAGGAAAGGGAGAGCAGGCATGCTTGCTGCATGGCATGTGCAGGCGAAGGGGAGCATGTGAGGGAGGCCCATGCCAGCAAGTCCTTTCAAGGCATGGGGTTGCTGTGTGGGAAGCTTGGCCCAATTCTATTGTTGTTGGGTTCAGAACGCTCTTTGATTGTAGGTGAACTATACATCCCAGAAACTACAACTCCCAAATGTCAAGGTCCCCAAACACCACCAGTGTTTACATTTGGGCATATTGAGTATTCTTGCCAAGTTTGGCCCAGTTCTGGACGTAGATGAACTACAATTCCAAAACTCAAGGTCAATGCCCAACAAACCCAGTATTTTCTGTTGGTCATGGGAGTTCTGCGTGCCAAGTTTGTTTCAATTCCTTCATTGGTGGAGTTCAGAACGCTCTTTGATTGTAGGTGAACTATAAATCCCAGCAACTACAACTCCCAAATGAAAAAATCAATCCCAATCCCACCTTTATTCAGATTTGGGCATATCGGGTATATGAAGTAGCAATGAAAATAATTTTTATGGTTGGGGGTCACCACAACATCAGGAACTGTATCAATATCATGTAACCAAACCCACTCAATGAAGTTAAAGACTTTCCATGCCAGCACAAGCAGGGCTGGGAGTGAGAGCAGCAGGGGCTGTGTGTCCTCCAGTGGTCAGTCTTGCAGCACCAAATTGCTTGTATCCCAACAGTGCTGGAAGTCCACCAATTTGCACAGGAAGCTGTTGTGGCTGATGCTTGGCTTACAGCCCAGGAGCCATTGCTGAAGAGCCGGGAGCTGGGGAACAGTGTGGATGAGGTGGAGCAGCTCATTCGGCGCCATGAGGCCTTCCGCAAAGCAGCTGCGGCTTGGGAGGAGCGCTTCAGCTCCCTGAGGCGTCTCACTACGGTAAGGGCAAAAAGCACATGCAGAGGGCAATGGAGTGGGGGGCAGCTATGGCATAGTGTCATGAAGCCTAGGATGACATGAGGCGTTTGCCCACATTATGGGTTTTGGCCAAGAGGTTTGACTGCAAAGAGATGGTGCTAAAAAGGGAGAAGTACCACAAACGGACTGGTCAAGCCTTATAAACTACTTAAAAGAGGATAATGGGTTGGACTAAATATTCTTTTTTGTATTTTTGTATTATTGACAGGTGGAAATGAAATTAAAGAAGTTTTTAAGAGTGAAGAATAAGTTTGATATGTCAAAAGGCAGAAGATAGGAAGTCAATTTTTTTCTTTTTTTTCTTCTTATATCTTTTCTATTTTTTATTATTCTGTTATTATTATTTTTTATTTATTTATTTATTTTTTTCTCTCATCTTTTCAGACTTTTGGAATTTTTGGGTCTTGTTTTTCTTTTTATTCTTATTTCCCCCCTCCCTTCTCAACGTTTGAATCCTCTACTATTTTTTTGTCTACTAATTCCTTTCCTACTTTACTATGAAAAAATAATGTTCCCCCATTTTCACTGTAATTATATGTTTTAGCTGTTATATTTGTTTATTAATAAAATTATTTAATAAAAAAGGGAGAAGTGCACAGTGGGTATGTATTGAGGATGTGTAATTTTTTTGATAGTCCTCGTAAGTCAGATCAAATTGGTTAAATTTATATTTACGAGGTGATATCCAACACATGTTCCAAACGAATGTATCTTGCCTGACTGGCACAGTAGCAAAGGAAAGGTAGAGCCAAAAAGTCTATCACAGCGGATCTTTGCACAATATATTGTTGTATTTAAGCTTCCACAAATGTGTCCATAATCACAAAAATATCACAGCGGTCAAGGCCTGCTATATTCAAGTTTTAGTCACAAAAACACTGAATCAAAAAAACATTTGGGTTATACAGTGATCCATGAACAGGTGTTCCTTTATACTCCCGGTCCCAAAGAAGCTACTGCGAAACGGAGCTTGCGCATGGGATGTATAGTCCGTCGACCGGAACAAAGCGACAAGAACAATTTAATTCGGATTATAGTTTACACTACTACGGATGATTATAGTTTGATTTTTGCTGCTTCGGGAGTGTTTTTGTTACTAAAACTTGAATATAGCAGGCCTTGACTGCTGTGATATTTTTGTGATTATGGACACATTTGTGGAACCTTAAATACAACAATATATTGTGCAAAGATCCGCTGTGATAGACTTTTTGGCTCTACCTTTCCTTTGATATCCAACACATGGGCATGGCTCGCGCCAAAAACTTAAGAATTGAAACTTTCCCAATACATTTTCGCTTGCATTTTGTAAATCTCGGAAGCCTCCCAAAGCCTTTTAGTTACAGTAAAAGTGTACCATTTCCAGCCTTGAGCTAAATTCCATTTTGAACCTATCACAGACTTTTCTCGGCAAGATTTGTTCAGATGGGCTTGTCTTTGCTTTCCTGTAGTACTGAGCAGGCTTGTGATTTCTAAGAATATAATGAGTGTTCAAACGAAGCAGGTGATTCAAGCACACAGATTTTTGTCTCTGCCTTCATCCCCAGATTGAGAAGCTGAGGGCTGAGCAGAGCAAGCAGCCTCCCACTCCCCTCCTGGGCCGCAAGATCTTTGCTGACCCTGCCGAGCACAGCAACAAGGCCTCCACGCTCTTGCGCCAGGATGCCCTGCGGGGTCGCATGGAGGTCCAGCCCCTCCTCAACGGGGTCAAGCCGGAGCCCCTGGAGCGGGCAGAAGCCAAGGTGGCCTATGTACGCCAGGAGCTGAAGCCAGAGCGTCTGCAGCCTAAAATTGACCGCCTGCAAGAGGGGCTAGTAGCTGTGGCAGAGGTCAAAGTCCAGGAGAAAGCAGGGGAGGTCAAGGCCGTGGTGGAGGAAGCGATCAAGGCGCCAGTCAGTGCAGTCAATGCGTTGACGGAGCAGCTGGGGACTAAGGTGAGCCGGGTGGAGACGCATGTGGAGAGGCACCGGGAGCGTTATGAACGCCGGCTGGAGAGGCAAGAGTCTACCGAGCAGGACGGTCCCCGTCATGAGCAGTCGGAGCGCCGGAGGGAGAGGCGGGAACGTCGGCTGGAGCGTCAGGAGTCCAGCGAGCAGGAGACTCCACGGCGGGAGAAGCACGAGCGTCGGCTGGAGCGGCAAGAGTCCAGCGAGCAGGAAGTGCCACGCAATGACCCCAAAGGAGGCGGGTGAGCTTCCTAGGGGAAGATGCTTAGCTGTGCCAAGCAAGAGTCCCATATAGCCCATTAGTTAGGAAAACCAGGTGGTCAGGGCTATAGAAATCCTCCAAAGAAACTCTTCCATCTCCAAGGTTGGAAGATTGGGAATAAATATCAGAGGGTATTTCACATTGCATTATTACAGCATTATCATTCCACTGCAACTGCCATGGCTACGTCTATGGAATCACAGTATTTGTTGTTTGGTTTGGCACTGGAATACCTGCCCCTGAACTGCAAATCTATAGGATGGAACCATATTTATCTATTTACATCATTTACCCCGAAGGGGATTCAGGTTGGATTACAATGTACATATGCAGGCAAACATTCAATGCCATAGACACACAACATATATAGACAAGACACTTAGAGGCTATTTAACATTCCAGCTTCTGGCCACCAGGGGGAGCTGTTGCATTCCTTCAGAAATGGGACCTGTTATCCATAGTCGTTATTGTTGACGTAGAATCACAGGGCAACAATTGTGTAGGGTGAACAGGTCCCATTTCTTGGGATTCAGTCTGGAAATAGGAGCTCACGGTGGTTTAAACCCTTGTGCCGGCAGGACTGGTGACTGACAGGTCGGAGGTTCGAATCCAAGGAGAGCACGGATGAGCTCCTTCTGTCTTCTCCAGCACGCCATGCGGGGGACATGACATAAAATATCAAAAACATCCAGGCATCCCCTGGGCAATGTCCTTGCAGACAGCCAATTATCTCACACCAGAAGTGACTTGAAGTTTCTCAAGTTGCTCCTGGCATGAAAAAAAAAGTCTGGAAATAGGCCTGGAATGGACAACTGTATGTAAAAAACAGGATCCCCATCCCAGTCTCTTTTGTCTTGACTCCCCATCCTCAATCTGACTAAGGTTAAGAGCAGAAATAGTTACAGGGATGCTTTCTCTAATGAGAGTCTTTCTCTTTCTAACTCTCAGCAAGGCTACCCTTGCGGACATTGTGGAGCAGCTCCAGGAGAAAGAGTCCACGGTGCCGGCCCCGGCGGCAACACCACCTCCAACCACAGTGAGTAGCTCCTTGTCCCCATCCTGCTCCTCAGCAAACCAGACAAATGGTGGTGCCAATAGACCAGAACACCTGAGCTGGTCTCAGTTATTTAGGGTTTCATCTCATTGGGGAAACCATTAAATGCACATTACTGGGTACATTATGGCTGCACCCATGGCATCATCGTGTTCCAGAGAGACTTGGTGGGCTGCATCTTACTCCCAATTGCTCTGGGCCAGGGGTGCTCACACTTTTTCAGCATGCGAGCTACTCTTAAAGCAACCAAGTCCAAAAGATCTACCTGCCCCCGCCGCCGTGCGCTCCCGCGCACTCCCTTCCACCGCGCGCTCCCACCACCGCGTGTGCTCCTGCTGTCGTTTTCCGCCCGCGCAGCGCTTCTTCCGCCTGCGGGGCATTGCAGGAAGGAGAAAGCACAAGGTGGGGCATCCAGAGGGAGCACTCCGCCATGCCTGTCTCGCCGGCAACGGAGGCTTCACAGCTGCCTCTGGACGAGAGAGAGGCAGGGCACTCCCTCCAGAGGCCCCGCCTCGTGCTTCCTTCTTCCTGCAATGCCCCGCAGGCAAAAGAAGCACCGCAAGAGCAGAAGCCAGCAGCAGGAGCGCGAGTGCGCGCAGGGTGTGCGCGCGCATGGCAGGAGCACCCCTTCTGGCTGGTGAGGCCCGAAGATCACCTGGAAGAGGGCCAAAGATCTACTAGTAGCTCGCGAGCTACCTAATGAGCACCCCTGCTCTGGGCTATCTGTAGCACTCCTTTCTTCTCTCTGACTACCAGTCTCGTGACCGGGAGTCCCCTGCCCGCCTTCCCAACGGCCTTGACATGTTGCCAGAGAGGACGCCTCGACCGGACCGGCCTCGCGCTCGCGACAGGCCCAAGCCCCGCCGGAGACCTCGACCCAAGGACCCCAATGCGGCGCCAGGGGAGGGCCGCCGGTCCCGCTCAGCCCCTGCCCAGAGCAGTGCGCCACCACCACCTCCCCCAACGCACACTATCCAGCAGGAGGGATACCTTCTCCGCAAACTGGAGCTGGATGGGCAAAACAAGAAAGCCTCCAACAGGTAAGCATTGATCAAGAGCAAGGCAATGGTGTGTAATATTTACTACTTCATTCCTTGATGCAGGCCAGGTTGGGTGGAACATACTGGATATTGTCTCCCCAGCATGTCTCGAAAGATGAGAACAGTCAATCTGTGTCCTTTATTATTTAGAACAGGGCTGTCCAAGTGGCAGCCCGCGGGCTGTATACGCCCCCCAGCCCCTTCCCCATGGCCCCCTACCCTCCTGCAAAATATCAGATTTTTAAGATTTTTAAATATATATTTTTTAAATATTTTTTGAATATTTTAAAATATTTTTTTGAATTTTTAAAATTTATTTTTTCGCGGCGGGGGGGTGAGGGGCGGGGCAGGGAGGAGGAGCAGGCTCCCTTCCTCCTCCTCCTACTTCCCTCCCTCCCCCCTCTCTCTCCCTCCCTCCTTCTCTCTTTCCCCCTTTCAGTCCTTCCCCTTCCACCACCTGAATGAAAGAGGGAAGGAGAGAGAGAGTGCACCAAGCGAGAGGGGGCGTGGCCAGAGCAAAAAGGGGCGGGGCCGAGTTCAGAGCGCGCGGGGGGGTGCTCATCCATTCCCTTTCCGGCTTCCTCCTCTTCTGAGGATTCGTGCCAAGTTTGGTCCTGATCCATCATTATTTGAGTCCACAGTGCTCTCTGGATGGAGGAGAACTACAACTCCCAAACTCAAGGTTCAGTACTTTCTGTTGCTCTCATGAGAGTTTAGGTTTGATTCAACATGGCTGAGGAATGCTTTTATTGTGTTTTCCCCTTATGGCAGAAGGAGGTAGGACTGGATGGCCCTTGGAGGTCTCCTATTCTAGGAACCCATTGTAATTAATATTATTATTATTATTATTATCATCATCATCTTCAGAGGCTGAATGGTCATCTGTGAGGAATGCTTTGATTGCATTTTCCCCTTATGGCAGAAGGAGGTAGGACTGGATGGCTTCTTATTTGACGTCCTGTCCATACATCTGAATAAAATCCCATGTTATTTGCTTTAAACCAGATTATATGAGTGTGGACTCCGATAATCCAGTTCAAAGCAGGTATTCTGGGTTATATGGCTGTGTGGAAGGGCCCTGAGTCCACACTGCAATAGAATCCAGTTCAAAGCAGGGACTGGGACTTGAGACTGGGATTTTGGTGTTCATCTCTATCTCCAAGTCAAAGCCCCGGTGTACTCCACAAACACCTCAAGGCGGGAGAGCGGAGCCGGGCCGGGAGGCGGAGCCGGGGAGGGGCGGAGCTGGGGGCGGAGCAGGGGTGGAGCCGGAGGGGCAGAGCCGGGGGCGGAGGCAGACCCTTCGGCCCCCCCCAGGTCATCAGTAACCGGAATTCCGGCCACAGGTCCGGTAGAAGTTGGACAGCCCTGATTTAGAATAATAAAGCCTGCATGTAACAGACTGTATCTTTCTGTACGATAATAAATAAATAAATACATCTTTAAAATACAATAAAAATACTATACAAAAGCAGCAGAATCAAACCACAAATATAGAACTTAATAGTAAAGGTAAAGGTTTTTCCTGACATTAAGTCTAGTCGTGTCCACTCTGGAGGGTGGTGCTCATCTCCATTTCTAAGCCGAAGAGTTGGCATTGTCCATAGACACCTCCAAGGTCATGTGGCCAGCATGACTGCATAGAGCACCGTTTCCTTCCCGCAGAAGCTGTACCTATTGATCTACTCACATTTGCATGTTTTCGAACTGCTAGGTTGGCAGAAGCTGGGGCTAACAGCGGGAGCTCACCCCGCTCCCCAGATTCGAACCAACGACCTTTCAGTCAGCAAGTTCAGCGTTTTTACCCACTGCACCACCAGGGGGCCATTGAACATAATAAGCAATCACTAAAACAGAAAGATAAATAAACATTTAAAACTGAAATACATTATTGCGGTGTCTCATCAAATCGAGTCTTATTGCACTTCATACAGCTCAAGGGATAATAACGTTCTCAACTTCAGCCTAGCTTTATTAGCTGAAGGCTTGTTTAAAAAGGAAGGTCTTCAGCTGTTGCCTGAAAGTCTGTCAAGTCCCTGAGATAGTTAAGAGAGCATTAAAAAAATTTCCACCTTTGCCAGTATTATTACTCTAGACAGATAGGAAGAATAGGCAAAAGTTTTAGCTGTGAATGATATTGCCTATATACTCTCGCTCATTAGGGATTTTGGGTCAGGGTTGGTCTACATCAGTGCTTCCCAACCTTGGGTTCTCCAGTTATTTTGGATCTCAACTCCCAGAAATCCCAACCATCTTACCAGCTGTTAGGAATTGTGGGAGCTGAAGTCCAAAACACCTGGAGGACCAAAGGTTGGGGATCACTGGTCTACATGATGCATGGAAAATAATTAAAATGCAAGGAAAAGGGACGGGCAGACAGAGTGTTGGCATCGAGAGGGATGTTTTGGTTGTTCAGGGAAGCAAGAAACATGATGTTTTGATGTTTTTAGATATTGTAATGATATGTTTTTATTCTATTGTTGTATGCTTTTAAATGTCATCGAATTGTGCCTATTGTTCACCGCCCTAAGTCGCCTTCAGGCTGATATGGGCGGGGTATAAATAATGTAAACACATAATAATGTAGCCCACTCTAGTCTAATGCATGCCCAGATTACCCATAAAGCCAACAAGGCCATGGCCTAGGGGGCGCAAGCCGGGGGGGGGCGCAGATCACGGACTAAAAAAAAACCCCTGGTCTGCGCCCCTCTTTTCCCCTTTCTCATGCCTCTCCTTCTAACAGCAAAGTCTCTGCTCCATCCCCTCCGTCTTTCTCTCTCGCGCGCGCGCGCTCACTCTCTCTCGCACTCTTTCTCTCTCTCTCTCTCTCTCACACGCTTTCTCTCTCTCTCTCTCTCTCACTCCTTCTCTCACTCTCTCTCTCGCGTGCTCTCTCTCTCTCTCTCGCACGCTTTCTCTCTCACTCTTGCACGCTCTCTTGCTCTCTCGCACGCTCTCTCTCTTTCTCTCTCTTCTCTCTCTTGCACGCACGCATGTGCTCTCTCTCTCTCGTGCGTGCCTTTGGAGCGAGTTTGCACCCGCTGCACTCTCCCCAAGCCTCCCGACTCCCGAGGAGACTTTCAGAGCTCAGCGGAGCTTTCCAGCCGGTGGGAATGGGGACCTTGGAGGTGGCGGGAGGTTGGCTTAAAGGGGGCGTAATTTCAAAGTGTGGCTTAGTGCGCAAAAATGTGTTAATCCGGGCCTGGTCTAATGCTGTTTTTATGTTTTAATATTATACTGTGATTGTGTTGGTTTTTGTTGTAAACCACCCTGAGCCTTCCCGGGAAGAGTGGTATATAAGTTGAAATAAATAAATAAATAAATGCCATCAAGGATTATAGAAAATGGACAAGTGATAAATGATGCTCCAAAAATCCCTTTCCCCAAGTTTGTTGTACTGCTGATCATGACAAAAAAAATATGCTATAATCTAATCTGGTTTCTTACTCTGTGTTTGGCTACCTAAATAGTCCAAAAAGAATGTGAATTCACTGCCAAAATATCTGGGTGTTGTGTTCCAAGTACAAACAAAAGGGGCTTTTGGGGAGGCCTGCTCTAACCAAGCACTGATTGGGTGTGAATTTCTCTTCTTCTGCCGCTTCTTTGCCATGCTAGGTCTTGGATCAACCTCTACTGTGTCGTTAGCAAAGGGGAACTGGGTTTCTACAAGGATTCCAAGGGACGGGAATCCGGCAGCACACACAGCAACGAGCCCCTCCTGAACCTGCACAACGCCACCAGCGAGGTGGCCAATGACTACAAGAAGAAGAAGAATGTGCTCAAGATCAAGTGAGAGCTTTGTCTGGGTTGGTGGGATGGAGGGCTCTCCCTTGCCTCATTCCTTCCAAAGAGGAGGAAGTGACAAGCTGAAGGCACTCAGCTCCAGTTTCAGGCCAGGAGGATCTCTTCTGGAAACAAGGCAGAGTTCAGGTTCTGGAACTGCGGAGGAAATTCTTCCGTCATCTGTCTTTGTATAGGTTGTACATCTCTTATCCGGAATCCAAAATTGTTCGCATTAATGGCGGAAACAGTGGCACCTTTGCTTTCTATTTAAACAGGCTTTATTTAATGCACACAATTGTTAAAACTGTTGTCTATAACAGTGTTTCCCAACCTTTTTTGAGCCACGGCACACTCTTAACATTAAAAAAATCTGGGGGCACACCACCAACCAAAATGACACAAAATGACAATCTAACACAGTAAAGAACGGCTGGGGGTTGGTGGCCTGCTGGGAGCAGCTGCTGGGAGTGCCGAAGCCGGGGAGGGGGCGGAGCCAGGCTGCACCATGCCCCGCCCCCTACCCCCCGGCTTCACCTCTCCCAGCAGCTGCTCCAGCCTTGAGGGGGCAGTGCCAAGCCAGCGGTGCCAGAGCCAGCACAATGCTGGCTTGGCACTGTCCCCTCAAGGCTGGAGCAGCTGCTGGAAGTGCCGAAGCTGGGGGAGGGGGCATAGCCTGACTGCGCCATGCCCCGCCCCTCCCCCCAGCTTCAGCTCTCCTACAGGCCGCGCCATGGCCCGCCCCCTCCCCCCAGCTTCAGCTCTCCTACAGAGGAGCATGAGCGGTGGATGGGCTTCAGTGGGTGGGGCTCCTCCTCCACGCGGCTTCAGCGAGCAAGGGGCGAGAGTCAGGGTGGGAGTCATGGCGGATTGGAGGCTGGCTGGGGAAACTGCCAAAGGAAGCGGCGCCCCGGTCCTTTCTTCTTTTTCTTCACCACTGCCCGGCCCTTCCTCCTCCTCCCCCAAGCAGCAGTAGTGCGGCAGGAGGGGGGAGGAAGGGGGGCAAAGAGCTTTTCTCGTGGCACAGCAGGAGGTCCGTCACGGCACACTAGTGTGCCACAGCACACTGGTTGAGAAAGACTGGTCTATAAAATTACCCCAAGTTATGTGTATAAGGTATGAAATTAATTTCATGTTTGGGCGTGGGTCCCATCTTCAAGATAGCACATTATGTATATGCAGTAGGCCTGGTTAGGTTTTTTGGAATGCTATGAAAATCGGAATTAATTTGGAATTAAATCACTTTTGAAGCAGTTTTGAACCGATGTAAGCAACCCGGAAGCGAATTTGCCATTCCGAAGCCGCCACCACCATTTTCAGAAAGGAATTGCCGGGTTTACCTTCCCTGTCCTTCCCTTCCATGTGCAGTTCTGACGCACCCACGGCTGTCGCCCCAGTTCTGACATGGAGGGAAGGCATGGGCTTCAAACTGGGTGTTTAACTGGGTCTGGAAGCCGATGCCTTCCCTCCGCGTCACAACTGGAGCGTTCTGACGTGCCGGAAAGGCATGGGCCTCCAAATTGGGTGTTTAACCTGGTTTGGAAGTCCATGCCTTCCCTCCGCGTCAGAACCGGGGTGTTCTGATGCGGAGAGAAGGCATCGGCTTCCAAACTGGGTTAAAACACCCAGTTTGGAGCAGATGCCTTCCCTCTGCGTTAGACCTGGGGCGAAACGCGGCTGTCATGTTTAAACTGGGTTAAACATGCGTGTCCGCCATTAACGAAACCATTCCAAAATTTCGGAATTAATTTGGAAACATTCCGAAAATTTTTCGAAAGCTTTCGAAAGTCAATCAGATTCAAAGCGCCAGTGCCCCCTACATCCGAAACGAGTTTTGAACCATTTTTTTCTCTTGATCAACCAGGCCTAATATGCAGGTATTCCAAAATCCAAAAAATCTAAAATACAGAACACTTCCAAGTATTTCAGATAAGGAATGTTCAACCTGTATGGAGATTCTTCAGCTTCCTTTCTGTTAGGGTTTCCCCGCAAGAACAAAAATGGAGTAGGGAATCCTTTGCTAAAGAGGATAGTGAGAATGTAGAGGTGTCATGGGACGTGTACAAGAAGCCAGGATCTCCCAGTGCGGAAGAGCAGAGCTGACAAGTGCTTGTGTTTTGCAGGATCAATGATGGGGGTGAATTCCTCTTGCAAGCCAAGGATGAGGTAAGTAGATTCCTTAAAGCAGTGTTTCTCAACCTGGGGGGTCATGAGGGGAGTTTCAAAGGGGTCTCCAAAGAACATTAGAAAACACATATTTCGGATGGTCTTAGGAACCCTTTTTAGCAGAGAAGGCTGAAGATCTCTCTGCCTATCCTTCTCTTTCTTTTTGGTGTTGGTGAACTACAACTCCCAGAATTCAAAAACAGCCCCCCGCAATCCCACCACTATTCAATGTTGGCCATGTAGATAGTGTGCCAAGTTTGGTACAGATCCATTGAGGGGTGGGTTCAGAATGCTTTGATTGCAGGTGAACTATAAATCCCAGCAACTAACAACTCCCAAATGCCAAGACCTATTTTCCCCAAATTCCACCAGTGTTCACATTTGGGCATATTGAGTATTCATGCCAAGTTTAATCCAGATCTATCATTGTTTGACTCCACAGTATTCTCTGGAGGTAGATGAACTACAAGTCCAAAACTCAAGGCCAATGCCCACCAAACCTTTCCAGTATTTTCTGTTGGTCATGGGAGTTCTGTGTGCCAAGTTTGGTTCAATTCAATCATTAGGGGAGTTCAGAATGCTCTTTGATTGTAGGTGAACTATAAATCCCAGCAACTACAACTCCCAAATGACAAAATCAATTCCAACCCCACCAGTATTCAAATTTGGGCGTATCGGGCATTTGTGCCAAATTTGGTCCAGTGAATGAAAATCCATCCTGCATATCAGAGATTTACGTGATGATTCATAACCATAGCAAAATTACAGTTATGAAGTAGCAGCAAAAATAATGTTATGGTTGGGGGTCACCACAAAATGAGGAAGTGTATTAAGGGGTTGCAGCATTAGGAAGGTTGAGAAAGGTAGGGGGGCAAGGGATTGCATTGAGTGTTGCTTTGATGCCACCAAGCTCTTTCCTTCTGCAGGAGGAGATGAAGACTTGGCTGACGGCTCTGACCGGTTCAATTGGGGAACATGCTGAGATTGCTCGGTGGGGCCAGGCCCTGCTCACGACCTCCTCGACGGACGAAGGCAACCCAAAACGGGACCCTGACCGCCGGGCCAGTACCTCAGGCAGGAAGAAGTGAGAGGCAGTGGCTGCTCCTCCTCCTCGGGGCCTGGAGGCTGCAAGACGTTGCCTCAGTGTCCAAGCCAGCCACTCTGTGCCCACAGAGACCCGTGACCATGGGAACTGCCTTTACCAGACTTGAGATCATTTCAGAGCACAGGGAGGACTTTGGGAAGGGGGCAGGCAAGGCCTGGCTTCTGTCATCCTGGAAAGCCAAAGCTCCCAAAGAGAAGATGGGAGCCAAGCTGACCCTGAAGACGGAGCTGCCTTGTCAGCTCCTCGCTTTAAATCTGGTGCCTGGTTGAACCAGTCAAAGCTTCGTGAACAGGGTGCGGTGGGTGTGGGGAAGGGACAAGAAGACCCATGCTTCCCATCTCTGCTGCGCCTGCCAAGATCAACAGGGAGTGAGAACCAAGAGTGTAGCCTTCTTTGCTCAGTCTTGGTTGCCAAGAACAACCTGGCACTCTATTCGGGTCTCGTTTCCTGGTGTAACACCCAGTGGTGCATTGTCATCTGAACTTCAGCACCTGAGCCCAAAGCATCCATGGGCTCTTCCACTCCATCCCTTCTCTGAAATGTCTGCATCTCCCTTGCACTCGGCAGCCTCTGCCCGATCCCTTGAGATGGTGGGCTGCAGCCATCTTAAGGGGTGGCGGAGGAAGGCTACACCTTTGGTCTCTTCTGCCTTTTCTGGGGATGCCAACGGGAAGCCTTGAGGAGCTTGTCAGAGCATTCCCTTCCCTTTCCTCTTTCCAGCTTCATGTCTTCCGACCAGTTGCAGAACCTGCACGAAACGGTGCTGCTGTGGGTGCAAAGTACTCCTCGAGCAGTGAGTGGAGCAGCTGGGCATCTTTGCGAGCTCTCGCTTGGGCACTGTCCCGAATTGCTCTGCCTGTGTGTCCTGCTCTCCATCTGTCCATCTGCATCCATAGGTACTTCCTTTGACAAGATGCATTGCTCAAAAGCAAAATGCTCACACGACCCCCTCACTGCTATCCATCCCTACTACATGCAGATAGGAAGGAAGAGGAAGGGGCTGCTGTGGGCTGTGAGTAGGTGGCGGTGGGAGTGCCAACCCAGTTCCCTTTCATTAATGTCCACGTCTGGTTTCGCTGCTGATTCCGCTTTGCAGCCATCTGTCTGTGTCTCTGATGCCTCTCTCCCTGCGTCCTCCCTCCATAGTAGCCTTTGCAATGGTGCAGCGCTTTGATTGCATCTCGGAGTCAATCTACTGTTATGACCCCCTCAGGGATGGACTGCAAACATCGAAGGGGAAGAGGGTGCCTGGGATGAGTATCTTTCTCCACAGGCCTCCCAAACATCAGGGAGACTCGAGGGTTCTGCTGCTCGCAAGGGGTGGCATCTTTGAGCTTGACCTGGAGCTTGGGACAAAGTGACATCCAGAAGCCGGGGATGCCTCTTCTCAAGGCTGGGCAGCACCCAGACAGCACAAGGCCATGCAACAGCAGCACAAGAGAGGGGTGACCGGGTAGACGCAGCTTTGCCACTGCTCTAAACAAGCCATAATCCCCTGCGACAAGGGAGGGGCTCGCCTGTTTCGGCACAGAGATGTATTTTTATGCAATAAGATGGCAGGCGAGCTGGAGATGACAAAGGAGCGCAGCAAAGTCGAGAACTTGCACCTGGATACGTGACAAGGCACCAGCTGCCTCCCGTCATGAGCTCCACCAAGCCTTGGGTCATTTAGCTGGGAGGCCTATGGAGAGATTTGGTGCGCCTTTTGGCAGCCTTGCCTCCTCCAAAACTGTCCAAACCCATCAGGTTGTGGCAGTGAAGAGAGCACACGTTGGGCAACCTGCTCCAGGTGGGACTAAGCCCAAAGTAGCCCAGGATAGTCGGGGTGTCATTTGGGGATGGGAAATCTCTATAGCCTTTCAGACTTGATCCAGTGTAACAAGATAGATGACTTGGAGAAAGGAAATGAGAATGCAACAGTGAGATTTGTTGGCCCGCAACAAAGTTTAAACGCAAGACCTCATGCCCTTCTCGACTATCTTTTTCCATTATAAGCAAAACATATCTTTCACGGGTTTGTGACTACTGGGTTACAATGGGTCATGGCTGGGTAAGTTTAGCACCCTTGTGTGTTGAAGCCACACATTTCTGGCACTGAAAGCGATCAGTAGCTATACTTTGTGGTCTTCCCGCAAATCCCACCTGCTTCCACCACACGCTGGTGCCTCTCAACAAATGTGAACGACAGACTTGCGGATCTTGAATGTGATCTCGGGCGCTCTTGCAAATAAAAGGAACCATGTTGAGAGTCCGGCTGCCGTTGAGGTTCACAGTTGGCTTTGCCCTAAAACCTCACCCCCAGGATGTGGTCTGGAGTCGGTTCCCACTCTCGAATCCAGCTGCATGCTTGATCAGCGGGGGACCCATGAATTAGCTATAAAGCCTGGTGGAGTTCGGGTTATTGAATCCTTGATCTTGTGAACCGATAAGTCGGGAGCAGCTTCTTCCAGCAGTATTACATGTATCCAAAATGGGACCCGACCTGATCCGGCCTCCCTTGTTCCAGGTGTAGTTCCCACCTTGCTCCCCTGAAGCCGGGGCAGATTCATCTGTTAATGCTTCCGCTCCCCTCGCCTTCCTTGATTGTTCAGAAGCCTGTAAAATATTGTAATTGCTTTAAATAAGGGTTTCTTTCTTTTGTTTGTTTTTTTTTGTCTTGTATAGAAAAAGAATCACCAAAATTGGAGCATTTGGGGTTGCATTTTTCTCTTTTCTCTTTGGCTGTAAATCTTTCTGAAGATTTGTGTTTTTCAAACAGAGACCAATTTGTAAAGATTTTAGATTTTTGGTTGCATGAGATCGAAAGATTGGTCCTTCCGGCTTGCGTGCTTCTTCGTGCCCCCGGCAGTCTCATCAACATCTTCAAAAGTGTTTTTTCGAGAGGTTATCCTGCCCCCAGAAATATAGGATGAATGCATGTTCCACAAAAGAGTTAGTAGGTTACACAGCCCAGACAGAGCCTCCTTCTACACTGCCATATAAAATCCAGATTATCTGCTTTGAACTGGATTATATGGCAGTGTAGATTCATATCTGCTTTAAAAATCTGGATTATCTGCTTTGATACTCTGGATTATATTTATTTTTATATTTATTTATTTATACTTGAAACTTCTAGACCGCCACTCCCCGAGGGCTCGGAGCGGTTTACAGAATTGAAGAATAAACACAATATGAGAACAGATAAAACAACAACAAAATTACAATACAAATTCAACTAACATTAAATTACCATTAAACATAGTAATGATACACGGTAGCCAGACTATGCCCTTCCCAATTAACTCTAACAGGTCTTCCAACCGCAAGGTCTAAGGGAGGGATCAGCCAAAGCTAGGGGAATTTCTTTCCTTAGTTTCAGTGATCTCAGGGTGTTTTGAGTCTTATTGGTTTTAACTAAGGGGCTATGGGAGCCTGATCTGGCCTAGCTCCCGAAGCCCAACCCCTCCCAAAGAAGGTCCTGGTTTTATTTTTCTTACGTTCGCTCCTCCCCAAAGTACGGCCAGGATCGGCTCCAGGGCTGTCCTTATCTCTATTGCTCATACTGGAGCATATGGGGGCAGCCCAATGTCCTTGGCGGCCCTCTGGGTTGACACTGTTCAGTGAGGAGAGGCTCGACTCCCTAGGATCGTCAGCCTCTTGGAAGTTTGCTGTCCCTGGATAGTCCACGGACGGACCCGAAGTTGGGTGTTCCTTCAGTTTCTTCCTCCGGTGTCTCTTCCGGCGCCTGCGGCTTCGTCTTTTCTGGTCCGGGTCCAAGGAGGAGGAAGAAGATCGCCTCCCATCGGTGTCCTCAAGGCCATCTGCCATGTTGCTCAGCCCCCCAAGCTCCCGACTCACCACTGCCAGGCAGCCACGACGTCGGGGACGGGGTCTCTGAGCACAGGCTAGGACCTCAGTAATGTCCAAAGGCGTCTGGTCTCTCCAGAGGCATCCTGCCAGTGCCGGGCAGCTGGGCCGATCAACATCACTCCCGACCGGCCATGGACCACCAATCACCGTCTCAGCACCCTGTTAGGGTTGGACGCGACGCGAGGATAACACGATTCCCAGGGATCCCAGGGATGACAACATAGAAGGTGTGATGTAATGAAAATCACGCATAGTTCACGTTTTATCAGTCCACGCACTGTCTTGCCAGAGAAACTATGCCACGCAGATGATCAGTAAAGAATAAGTAGTTCACTCTGTGTAATGCAGAGCAACATAAATACAGTCATGTAAACAGTTGCAGTGACTCACACAAAGTCCTTTGAAAGAGGTTCAAATGGTCTTTCTGTGTCCATGTGGAAAATCTTCTTACAGCAGCTAATGAAGCAAGAACTGTTTCTCTGCAAGCTCTTGCTCAGCTCAAACCTAAAAATGTAACTGTTGCCAAAATTCCCAGGCTCAACTAGCTCCCAGGTCATGGCCTAACCAATCAGCGTTGTGCTTTGCATTTTCATTTAACACACTCCCCAACTGGTTTTTACATGCCCAAACAGAAGGGGCCACACACTTGAGATCTTTTTGGCCTTCAATGATTTTTCAGGTCACTGGGAACCACTGCACATACAGCTTTAGGAAAATCAGAACAGTTGCCTCTCCAAATACCATCTAAAAAAATAAATTTTTACGCAGCAGCCCCAAAATACTAGCATTGCAGAAGGTAATGAACTGGAAATCATTCCCATTTAGGCCATACAATCCAGATTATCAAGGCAGAGAATACCCATTATTTTCTTTGAGCTGGATTATATGAGTCTACACTGCAGTTCAATGCAGATAATCTAGATTTTATACAGTAATATAGAAGGGGCCTCAGAATACTTAGATTTGTGTTTGCAATCTCTCGGTAACTTTGCTTGCCTGTTTTCTTATGGCTTAACAGTATTTCTGCATGTTTAACAAAATATCTAAATTACTGCAATGCTATTAATTTGGAGAGCGAAGGACAATGGCATATGTTAGACCTGAATTCTTATTGGCAGGACAGTGCTATCATTTTATTCGTCACGTCACGTTTCTATACCGCCCCTCTCAGCCCGAAGGCGACTCAGGAGGGTTTACACAGGCAGTCTCTGCCCTCAATACAGCACAGCAACAAGTCAACCCCCCCCCCCAAATATAATAACAATTTAACAATTTTGCCCCTCTTCTCCATACTACCACGCTTCACGAAACTACAATTGTTTTTTCAAGTCACTTTACCAAACAAAGACTGTCTGACTGCAATTCCCACCACACTACTATTTGCAAGGATCTTGTAGCACCTTAGATACTACGGTAACACGAGAGAATGAAGTTGGTAGCATAAGCTTTCACAGACCAAGGGGGTTGCCTCCCTGCAAGCTGACACCACTCTAACTGCCATGGCTTAAGTCTGTGGGATCATGGGATTTGTAGTTTTGTGAAACACCAGCACTCTGACAAAGAAGGCTGTAGACCAGGGGTCGGGAACCTTTTTGACTCAGAGAGCCATGAAAGCAAAATATTTGGAAATTTATTTCAGTGAGAGCCATATAATATATATAATTCAACTAAATGTGAGTATATACGTGCATACTATGAGAAAGGAATTCCCACGGCAGAATGATGGTGCGTATGTCCAACCGAAGAATCCGTAGAGCGGCTTACCTAGAGCATTCCTCCAACCCCAATTCAGCGATTGATTGCTTTGGTCCTCCGCAGCAGCCTCATGTGAACTCCGTTCCTCTCTGCCTTTCCGCGGAGCCTGGGAGCATTGAAGGGCTTTATTTACACACTGCTTTTCTTGCCCGTATTGTTTGGGGATTGCTCCAGCATTGGTCTGATCTGAAAAGCCGAAATCTGTGAGCCAGATGCAATCATCAAAAGAACCACACTTGGCTCGCGAGCCATAGGTTCCCGACCCCTGCTGTAGATCTTGTAAAACTGCAACTCCTGGGATTCCATAGCATTGATCATTGCAGATAAATTAGTGTCAAGCCACATTAATTCTTTGGTGGAGATGCAGCCTGAATTTATTTATTATTCACTTTTATATACCGCTCCTCCCTGCAGGCTCGGGGCGGTTTGCATAAAAACAAAATACACATAAAAATAGTTTGAATATATAAAAACACAAGGGTATGGACAGGATTATCAGGAGGCACCTAGATTGAAATCCTGCCTAAAAAGGAACGTCTTGCAGGCCCTCCAGAAGGGGGCTAACTCTGAGATGGCACGACTTCCGTCTGGTAACTCGTTCCATAAAGTCGGCGCCACCACAGAAAAGGCTCTTTGCCTTGTTGAAAAGCGGCAGGAACGGATTGATGGGATCACCAGAAGATTTTGTTCTGATCTCAACGATCTCAGGGGAACATACAGTATGAGGTGAGGCGGTCCCTCAGGTACACAGGCCCTAGACCATACAAGGCCTTAAAGGTTAAAACCAGCACCTTGAAGACAATCCGGTACTCTACTGGTAGCCAGTGCAATTGCTGTAGAATTGGTGTAATGTGCTCTCTTGTCAATGCTCCCACCAGCAATCGAGCAGCAGCATTTTGCACCAGCTTTAGTTTCCGGGTTGTCGACAAGGGAAGGCAGATGTAGAGGGCGTTACAGTAGTCTAGTCTCAAGATGACCGTCGCCTGGATCACCATAGCTAGGTCATTCCTGGATAGGTAAGGAGCCAATCGCCTAGCCTGTCGGAGATGGAAGAATGCAGACCTGCTAACCATGGAGACCTGAGTCTCCATCGATAGTAGTGGGTCAAATTGGACCCCCAGGCTTTTTACCAAAGATGACGGGCTTAGCCGCTCGCCACCCAGGGTAGGCCGGTCACCGACACCAGGACGACCCAGCCATAGGATCTCCGTCTTCGATGGATTCACCTTCAACCACCTAGAACACAGCCATGTACTTCTTAGGACTCCGGAAATGCTTAGGCATCTTCTACATAGGCAGACTGTGAATAATCATAGCAATGCAAAACCTGTGACGATGATGATATGTGTTGGGAGACAAAGCAGGAGGAAAGATCTTGTCAAAACCAAGATGAGTGGATAAATACATGGATGGTGGGGCAAGTACTGGAATGTACTGGGATGCTGGCTGAGAACCAGAACCAGTTCTGATAAACTGGGCAAGAGGTTGGGTTGTTGATTAGTTGATTGTTGGGTTAGGTTGGGTTGTTGATTGTGTGGCTGTACGTCCAATCCTTCCTCCATCATCACAATGGCCTGCCGTGAGATTCTGCAAAACCCACTAAGGAAGCAAGGCCAGAATCCTGATTGGGAAAGAGAAGGCTGTTTTAGCCATCATGAGTCAATACCATCTACATCTCCATATTCCCCAACATCTCACAGGTGAAAACTAGGAACCACATAGCCAAGCAGCTTGAGAGAACAATCAAGATGCCAAAAGAGTAAAAGCTTGGCCACAAGCTGAAGTTGCTTATTTATGAAGCCACACATTGGGAGAGGCTGTAGTGGCTTATTTTTGCCCAAGCCTATTGGGAAGTACCAATTCCAAGCCCTACTCAACTAGGACTGGATCTACACTGCCATATAATCCAGTATGTGATCCCAGATTATATACTTTGAATTATATGAGACTGGATCTACACTGCTAGATTATTTATTTATTTATTCAGTTATTTATTCAGTTTTGTATGCCATCCTTCCCGAAGGGCTCAGGATGGCTTAGAGAATATAAAAACATACATTAAAACAACAGAAAGAATTAAACTCTTAACTAAAAACTATAAAACTATTTACATCTGATTAATCAGATCAGACCCCTGAACTGGATTATATAAAGGCCCTTCCACACAGCCATATAACCCAGAATATCAAGGCAGAAAATCCCACAAGATCTGCTTTGAAATGGGATATTTGAGACCACACTGCCATATATTCCAGTTCAAAGCAGATAATACGGGATATTATTCAGATGTGTGGAAGGAGCCTACATTGCCATATGAAATCCAGATTATCTGCTTTGAACTGGATTATATGGCAGATTATATTGCAGCAGCTGCAGAGCTGTTTGGGCTGGAAGTCAGCCTGAAGAAAACTGAAGTTCTCTACCAGCCCGCACCACAGGAAGAAGAACATCATCCCCACGTCAGCATAGGCACATCTGTGCTTAAGTCCATTCAGCAGTTCACCTACCTGGGAAGCATCATCTCTTCAGACGCCAAGATTGATAAAGAGATAGATCACAGATTATCAAAGGCATAGAGTGCATTTAGAAGGCTTCACAAAAAAGTCTGGAGCAACAAGCACCTGAGGCAAAGCACCAAAATCAGTGTGTACAGAGCTATCATACTGTCTATTCTATATGGGTCTGAAACATGGGTCACCTATCGCCAACACCTACGAATCCTCGAACATTTTCATCAGCGCTGTCTTTGCACAATCCTAAATATACACTGGACCGACTATGTGACGAATGTTGCTGTCCTTGAGCAAGCAGGGATCACCAGCATTGAGGCCCTGCTATTGAGAACGCAGCTGGGCAGGGCACGTCTCTAGGATGGAGGACCACCACCTCCCAAAGACACTACTCTATGGTGAACTCGCCATGGGTCAGCGCAAGAGAGGTGCTCCCAAAGAAGAGATATAAGGACTCCCTGAAACAACATCTCAGGCTCGGCCAGATTGATCACCAACAATGGTCCACCCTGGCCTCACATCGGGAGGCATGGAGACGCACTATCCACAATGCTGCGGCCTCTTTCGAGAAAACATGGGTCTCAAAGAAAAAGGACAACGCAGAAAGAACCGCAACTTGGAAACAACATCACCCAAGGAGACTTTCTGCTGTGCTTTCTGCAACTGGACTTGCCTATCTCAGATTGGCCTTTTTAGTCATCAACACGCTTGTAAAAGGCGTGGGATGAGTCCTTCCTAAGAATCTTCGTTCGCGAAGTAATGCCGAGAGACTCATATAATCCAGTTCAAAGCAGATAATGTGAATTATCCACTTTGATAATCTTGATTATATGGCAGTGTAGATCTAGCCCCAGTTCAAAAGCAGACAATCCGGATTCTATATAGCAGGGTAAATGGCACTGGGTGTACACTGTCATATAATCCAGTTCAAAGCAGATCAGATACTGGATTATGTGGCAGTGTAGATGGGGCCTAAACGTGGACTACTTCTGCATCTGTGGAAGGCTGGATTATCTGTTTTATTATATGACAGACTCATATAATCCAGTTCAAAGCAGATAATCTGGGACCAGATCCTGGGGTATAGGGCAGTGTTGATCCTGTCTAAGGCCCTTTCTACACTGCCATATAACATCCAGATTATCATATCAGGTAATCCAGATTATCTGCTTTGAACCGGATTATACGAGTCTACATTGACATATAATCCAGTTCAAAGCAGATAAACTGGGACCAGATCCTGGGGTATAGGGCAGTGTTGATCCTGTCTAAGGCCCTTTCTACATTGCCATATAACATCCAGATTATCAAATCAGGTAATCCAGATTATCTGCTTTGAACCGGATTATATGAGTCTACATTGACATATAATCCAGTTCAAAGCAGATAATCTGGGACCAGATCCTGGGGTATAGGGCAGTGTTGATCCTGTCTAAGGCCCCTTCTACACCGCCATATAACATCCAGATTATCAAATCAGATAATCCGGATTATCTGCTTTGAACCGGATTATATGAGTCTACATTGACATATAATCCAGTTCAAAGCAGATAATCTGGGACCAGATCCTGTCTAAGGCCCCTTCTACACCGCCATATAACATCCAGATTATCAAATCAGATAATCCGGATTATCTGCTTTGAACCGGATTATATGAGTCTACATTGACATATAATCCAGTTCAGTGAAAGGCAGAAGATCAATGGGGACCAACCAATTTGGGACAGTTAAAGGATATCCTGTTGGTCCAAAGCCCTCTCACAGAAGCTAAACCAGTGGTTTGTGATTCTCAACATCTTAAGAGTTGAAATCCAAACATTCAAAAGGACCAAAGTTTGAGGGCAACTGCTATAGCCAATAGGAAGGCGGGATAGTCTGGCTTTTATACGCGACACCCAATCACCAGGCAGCTTGCAATTTATAGTTGTTTATGTATGTGGGGAAGCACCTGAACCAATGAGAGAGCGAGTGGGCGGAGCCTTTACAAACTTTGAATATGGATAAACCTCGACCAATCTATTTTCGAGATAGGCGGGACGATGTGGTCTGAGACCAATTAGAGGGGGAATTAGGAAACCTCGCGTCCAATGGCTTCGCGGGAGAGGCGGGTCTTCGCTGAAGAGTCTGGAAGGCGGAAGCGGAGCGGCTTGGGGATGGCGGCGGCTGCTGCTGCCGGAGCAGAACTGATCCAGCTGAACGTCGGAGGCCGAAGGCAAGGGACCCTCCGCGGCGTCGCCTAGGGAGGGGCTTTAAGGGGGAAGATACTAGCAATGGGGTTCTGTGTGGGAAGTTTGGCCCATTTCTGTTGTTGGGGTTCAGAGTGCTCTTTGATTGTAGGTGAACTATAAATCCCAGCAACTACAACTCCCAAATGTTAGGATCTATTTTCCCCAAAATCCACTAGTGTTCACATTTGGGCATATTGAGTATTCATGCCAAGTTTGGTCCAGATCCATCATTATTTGAGTCCACAGTGCTCTCTAGATGTAGGTGAACTACAACTCCCAAAACCCAAGGTCAATGCCCACCAAACCCTTCCAGTATTTTCTCTTCGTCATGGGAATTCTGTGTACCAACTTTGGTTCAGTTCCATTGCTGTTGGGGTTCAGAGTGCTCTTTGATTGTAGGCAAACTATAAATCCCAGCAGCTACAACTCCCAAATGTTAGGATCTATTTTCCCCAAAACCCACCAGTGTTCCCATTTGGGCATATTGAGTATTCATGCCAAGTTTGGTCCAGATCCATCATTGTTTGAGTCCGCAGTGCTCTGTTGGGGTTCAGAATGCTCTTTGTTTGTAGGTAAACTATGAATCCCAGGCACACAAAACTAGTCAAAGATACTATAGAGCAGGGGTCGGGAACCTTTTTGACTCAAGAGAGCCATAAAAGCAAAATATTTGGAAATTTATTTCAGTGAGAGCCTTATACTGTAATATATAATATATTTTAAGACTGAATTCAACTAAATGTGAGTCTATACGTACATACGATGAGAAAAGGATTTCCCCGGCAGAATGACGGGACACTTCAGACCTGGCTCTGCAAAAGGCATGCTCAGGACTCTGGGAAGGAAGAGAAGACGGAAGGAAGGGGAAGAAAGAAAGACAGAAGGAGACAAGAGGAAATAAAGGAGAGAGGGGAGAGGAAGAAAGAAAAGATGAACAAACTATGGAAAAGGAAGAAAAAAAGCAGGAGAGAGACAAGGAGGGGAAAAGAAAGAAGGAAGTGGGAAGGGAGGAAAGGAAAGGGTGGGAGAAAAGAAAGGAAAGGAAGTGAGGAAAAAGTAAAATAATGAAGGGAAAAGAAGAAAAGAAAGAAGGGGAGAGAGGGGGGAAGTGAAAAGAAAGGAAGGAGAAGGAAAGGAAGACTTAAGGGAAAAGAATAGAAGAGGAAGGGAGGGAAAAGGAAGATGGAGGAAAGAAGGAAGGGGAGAGGGGGAAAAGGAAGGAGAGAAGAAGGAAATGGTGAAGGGGAGAAAGGAAGGAGGGAAGAAGGAGATTGGAGGAAAGGAGGAAGGGGGAGAGAGGAAGAAGGAAATGGTGAAGGGGAGAAAGGAAGGAAGGAAGAGGGAGATTGGAGGAAAGAAGGAAGGGGGGAGAGGAAGAAGGAAATGGTGAAGGGAAGGAAGGAAGGAAGAAGGAGATTTGAGGAAAGAAGGAAGGGGGGAGAGAGGAAGAAGGAAATGGTGAATGGGAGAAAGGAAGGAAGGAAGAGGGAGATTGGAGGAAAGAAGGAAGGGGGGAGAGAGGGAAAAGGAAGGAGAGAAGAAGGAAATGGTGAAAGGGAGAAAGGAAGGAAGGAAGAGGGAGGGAGGAAGGAAGAGGGAGAATGGAGGAAAGAAGGAAGGGGGGAGAGGGAGGGTAAAGTAAGGAGAGAAGGAGAAGGAAAGGGTGAAGGGGGAGAAAGGAAGGAAGGAAGAGGAAGGAAGGAAGAGGGAGAATGGAGGAAAGAAGGCAGGGGAGAAAGGGAGCTGCATGCTGGGAAACCGAGGCCCGGGCTGCTCTGGAGAGCCAGATGCAAACATGAAAAAAGCCACACCTGGCTCCTGAGCCATAGGTTCCCTGCCCCTGTTTTAACAGATAATGTGGGGGCAAACAACCCAACAGGTAGTTAAAGTGCTTCTGAGAGCACTTTGCAAATAATTTGTTTATTATTTTATTTATTTGCAATATTTCTACCGAGCCCTTCTCAACCCCCCGAGGGGGGACTCAGAGCGGCTTGACAAAGGCAGCAATTCGATGTCAAATACACAATATACAATACTATCTGTACCCGGCACGCGTTGCTGTGCCCTATTTAAGAGATGCGAGAAAGTCTGAGTATGTAAGGGTTGGAATTGTTGTTAGTTATGGTGTTGTTGGGGCCCTGGCTGTGTCATTGTGGATTGTTCTGGTGGGTGGGATGTTGAAGTCCTGGGGAGTTGTTGGTGTGTGGTGTTGCTGGTGTTCTGCATAGCTTGTGGATATACAATGTTTTTTTGTCTTTCCGTCTGCTGTGTTGATGTAGAGGTTGATGCTTGGAAGTTCACTTTGGAAGTGAGTGGAGGTGAAGTGCAGTTGGATGGAGTGTGGGTCATGGGGGGCATTGTGTGCCAAGTTTGGTCTTTATCGGTCTTGGTTCTGGGCCACAGTGGTCTGTGGGGAATGATGGCTTTTGAAGTAGTACAAATCCCATTATCCATGGAGGTACTTCAAGTCCCATAATTCATGGTCCACCCTCCTCCAAACTGTAGTAGAATGTAGCGTGGGTCATAGGGGCTCTGTGTGCCAAGGTAGGTTACTGTAAATTCAGGCCATACACAATGTCCCATGAGCCGAGGCCTAGTCAGGAACAGCAAGTTAATGAAGCCTTACTGTCAATTCAGGCCATACACAATGTCCAATGAGCTGAGGGCTAGTCGGGAGAATCAAGTTAATGAAGCCTTACTGTCAATTCAGAGCGTAAACAGCATTCCATTAAGTGAGGCCTAGTCAGGGAAATGAAGTTAATGAAGCCTTACTGTCAATAAGTGTCTGTCTGTGGGAAGTGAATTGGGTGTTTGTGTTTGTGCCTCAGCCCTTTGCCTTATCCTCCTCTGACAGTTTATTATGGGTCGGAATGTTCATGTTGGCAGGCCAGTACAGGAGTTATGCAAATCCGCCCTTATTGGCAGCCAATCATGTTGTCAGAATGTAGAGGCTGGGAGAGTCGTTGGCAGCCCCGGAGGATGCTGGGAAATGTAGGTTTTTTTTACTCGTTGTTTTGGGGGCCTTTTAGGTTTTGGGGGGAAAAGTTTCTTTGCTACAAACGTACCTTGTCTGAGGCCTATTTCTGTTGGCAAGTTTGGTGTTTCTGCGTTGTAAGGTTTCTCTGTTTGGGACTGTCGTTCCATGACGGGAACCCCTTTATATAATAGATAAAACCATAAACATACACTATTCAACCCCGCCACCAAGAATTGATCACAGCAGGTCGTTATTTACTTTATTCAGGGAATGCACATTGGAACAGCCACATTTTCAGGCTCCTCCTAAAAACTGCCAATGTGGAGGCTTGTCTGATATCCCTGGGGAGCGAGTTCTAGAATCGAGGGGCCACCACAGAGAAGGTCCTCTTCCTCATCCCCACCAATCGCACCTGCGAAGGGGGCAGGAGTGAGTGTAAGGCCTCTCCAGATGGGTTCATAGACAGAAATACGGACACGCATTTCCAAAACTCAAGGTCAATGCCCACTGAACACTTCCAGTATTTTCTCTTCGTCATGGGAATTCTGTGTGCCAATATTGGTTCAACTCCATTGTTGTTGGAGTTCAGAATGCTCTTTGATTGTAGGTGAACTATAAATCCCAGCAACTACAACTCTCAAATAAAATCAACACCCCCCAGTATTTGGGTGTATTGGGTATTTGTGCCAAATTTGGTCCAGCGAATGAAAATACATCCTGCACAGGCATGTAGCCGGGGGGGGGGCTAAGGGGGCTTCAGCCCCCCCCCGAAATTCTCAGGGTGGTCCGCGAAAAGGCCTTACTGGTACATTATTTAAACTGTTATGTTTATTCATATCATGATCTGATCACCATGCTCATTATATCCCACATTAATGGGGTTATTGGGATAACAAAACAAAAGATTTGCTAGGGTAAACCCTCTTCCACCCCGTCTCAGCCCCCCCCCCCCCCCGAACCAAACTCAGCCCCCTCCGAAACAAAATCCTGGCTACGGCCCTGATCCTGCATATCAGATATTTACATCACAATTCATAACAGTAGCAAAAATGACAGTTATGAAATAGCAATGAAAATAATTTTATGGTTGGGGGTCACCACAACATGAGGAACAGTATTGCTACTGTTATGAATCGTGATGTAAATATTTGATATGCATTAGGAAGGTTGAGAACCACTGCTCTAAATCATAACGTAATTTGACGTTTAATAGGCTTTTCCTTAATCCCTCCTTATTATCCAACATTTTTACTTATCCAACGTTCTGCTGGCCCAAGTGAGACTCTACTGCAATAGAAAGCGATAGCTAAGGCACTATCTACACTGCCTTATAATCCAGTTTCCAAAACCAGGTTATCTGCTTTGCATTGAATTATGCACCAATGGAGATCCAGCCTGGATTACAGTGAACATTATTTTGCCCCCCTAAGGTAATTTAAAATGGTAAGTGAACATTATTTCCCAACCAATCACTGAAAAAGAAAAGATAGAATATTATTCACATGTTTGGGGGCGCATCCGGATGCCGGGCGCTCCTCCGTGGTCTCCGGCGTTGTGGAGGGTGCGCATGCGCAGAGCCAGCTGGTTCCGCGCGTGCACATTTGGTGCGGCGTGGGTGGGCCGCCTTCCACGGGGCCGGAGACTGAGAAGTGGCGTTTGGCGGGCGGATGCGCCCCTGAATATGTGGTGCCCCACGCGGGCGCGTAATTCGCTTAATATAAGATCTGGCCCTGAATGGGGCTGAGGCCCCTTCTACACTGCCATCTAATCCAGATTATCAAAGCAGATAATCCAGATTATCTTCTTTGAACTGGATTATCTGAGTCTACATTGCCACACAATCCAGTTCAGGACAGATTACCTGGAATCTATACACAGTAGGGCCCTGAATCAACAGGAAGTAAGAGAAATCTATCCTTCAAAAGGAAAATCCACTCCCGAAATAGTTACTATAATGGAGAAAAGGTGTCTCTACTAAAGCTTTATCTCCAGTCCTTGTTTCCACAACAAGCCAAATGTTTCAAAATCCAATTCTCACAGGAACAGAAAGTGAGCAGAAATCTTCTAACTAGGGACACAGACAGCAAAACAAACACCTTTCCCAATGCTCTCCAAAGCTTTTGTGTGTGTGTGTGTGTGTGTGTGTGTGTGTGTTTGTGTTTGTTTGTCTGTCTGGAGTTACACTTAAGAAATGTACCTGTTCCGGCTTACGTACAAACTCAACTTAAGTACAAACCTACAGAACCTATCTTGTTTGTAAATTGGAGACTGACAGTATATGACATGCTATCACTTTAGTTATTACTCTTTGGTTTGTATATACAGTATGTTGGCATTGAATTTTGCCATCACTTGTTATACACTGCTTTGAGTCCCCCCCAGGGGTGAGAAAAGCATTATATAAATGCAGTAAATAAATAAATAAGAGCACCCTACCATCAGCTTTTTCCTCCAAGAGTTCAGAGTTTCTCCTTTGGAGAGTTGGATGTGAGCAAATAGTGCCTCTCCTATGAAAGTAGCCATGTGTCTTCACCAACCTTCACGCTCACTCTCTCCCTTTCCTTTTCCTCTCTGCAGGTTCAGTACTTCTCGCCAGACCCTCACTTGGATCCCGGATTCCTTTTTTTCCAGGTGACCGAAGCAGGGGAGGCTTGGTGGGGATAATAGGGAAGTATTGAAGTAGCCACTGTTTGTGGTGGGCAGCTTGGCGTTACAGAAGAGCCCATATAGTTTACCATATACAGGTCCTTCTCAAAAAATTAGCATATAGTGCTAAAGTTCATTGTTTTCCATAATGTAATGATACAAATTAAACTTTCATATATTGCACACCAACTGAAATATTTCAGGTCTTTGTTTGTTTTGTACTGATGATATTGGCATACAGCTCCTGAAAACCCAAAAATACTGTCTCAAAAAATTAGCATATTTGGTCGGATGGAATTTGCTAATTTTTTGAGATATGTATGCCAAAATCATCAGTATTAAAACAAAAAAAGACCTGAAATATTTAAGTTGGTGTGCAATGAATTGAAAATATATGAAAGTTTAATTTTTACCGTCCCAAAAAATAGTGATCAGGCCCTCACTGCCGGTGCTTTTCAGAGCTTCTTTACAGACAAGATACTGAGCCTCCGCCGGGACCTTCCGGCCACAGTTGACACAGTAAGAGAGCTAGAGACTCCGTGGCCCTCCGCCGGGCCCACCCTCGACTGGTTTCGGCCACTGGGCGCAGATGCTGTCGATAAGATAGTGACTGCAGCTCGCCCTACCACCTGCTCCTCGACCCGTGCCCCTCCTGGCTTGTTAGATCTTGCCGGGAGGGGTTACGTGGGCCTCTGTTGAATATCATTAACAGCTCCCTTGAGCAAGGGGTTTTTCCAGAGTGCTTAAAAGAGGCGGTGGTAGCTCCATTACTGAAGAAACCATCATTGGACCCTGCGGTTCCCTCCAACTACCGCCCAGTGTCGAACCTTCCGTACCTGGGCAAGGTGGTTGAGAGGGCAGTAATGGAGCAACTGCAGTCCTTCTTAGATGACACAGCATGGCTAGACCCCTTCCAGTCCGGCTTCCGTTCGGGGCATGGGACGGAGACGGTTCTGGTCTCTATCACAGATCAACTCCGCTGCCAGCTCGACCAAGGCGGGTCTGCGCTGCTCGTGTTATTGGACCTCACGGCAGCGTTTGACACGGTCGACCACAATCTTTTGATCCACCGCCTGGCCATGGCTGGAGTGAGGGGACGGTCCTTAAATGGCTGGCCTCCTTCCTCCACCAGCGGTCTCAGCGTGTGAGGAGGGGCGGGTGGTCTCCGAGAGCTCCCCATTAGTGTGTGGAGTCCCTCAGGGGGCCATTCTCTCCCCTCTATTATTTAACATCTACATGCAGCCGCTTGCACAGCTGGTGCGGAGTTATGGGCTGGTCTGTCACCAGTACGCTGATGACACCCAGCTCATTCTGAGGATGGAGGGCAGGCCGGAGTCCGTCCCCAATAATTTCCAACATTGCCTTGAAGCCGTTACTGGATGGCTGCGAGCCAGTAGGTTGAGGGTGAATCCGGGCGAAGACGGAGATCTTGTGGCTGGGCCGCCCGGGCAGGGTGGGTGGCCGGCTTCCGACCCTGGACGGGACGGCGCTGCACCCAGCGCCGTCAGTGAAGAGCCTGGGCGTCCACTTGGACTCCCAGCTGACCATGGAGGCCCAGGTCTCCATGGCCAGCAAGGCTGCTTTCTTCCACCTCCGCCAGGCTAGGAGGCTCGCCCCCTACCTATCCCGGAACGATCTAGCCACGGTGATCCAAGCCACGGTCATCTCGAGGCTAGATTACTGTAATGCGCTTTACGTTGGCCTGCCTGTGTCGTCGATCCGGAAGCTCAAGCTGGTGCAGAACACTGCCGCTCGGCTCCTGTCTGGGACCCCAGCAGGTGGCCATGTAACACCAATCTTGCAGGATCTGCACTGGCTGCCTATTGAGCACCGGGTCGCCTTCAAAGTGCTGGTTCTTACCTTTAAGGCCATCCACGGCCTGGGGCCAGCGTACCTGAGGGACCGTCTCACCCCATATTGCCCAGCGAGATCACTGAGGTCTGAGGAGGCCAATCTTTTAGTTGTTCCATCCGTAAAGCTGGCCCACTTAACATCGACCCGCCGGAGGGCGTTCTCAGTAATAGCCCCCACGCTGTGGAACGCCCTCCCGGCCGAAGCCAGAGCTTTGCGTGACCTACTCCCGTTCAGGCGGGCCTGTAAAACCCACTTGTTTAGACAGGCCTTCGGAGAGTAGGCTGGTGTAAATTCTACCTTGCTGCTGGATCTGCTGCTCCTATTTTAACTGTATTGCTTGTTTAAACTGTGTTTAATTTGCTTTTAATTGTTTTATGCTGTTGTTTTAACCCTTGGCGCTGTGCCATTGGCTTTGTGAGCCGCCGCGAGCCCCCGGGAGTCGGCGGCCGAGAAGTCCCAATAAATAAATAAATAATAAATAAATAAATCATTACGTTATGGAAAATAATGAACTTTAGCACTATATGCTAATTTTTTGAGAAGGACCTGTATACTGTATTTATTCAAGTCTAATTTGCCATTGATTCTAATGTGCACTTCAATTTTCAAAACCAAAAAAGATGAGCAGTATATTTGAGTAAATATGGTACTTAAGTGTAAGTCAATCTAATGTATATGTCAAGGGTGGATTTGGGGGCCAAAACGATGGGTTTTATTATTGATTATTTATTATTATTGAGGCTTCTATGCCGGGGGCTCGCGGCGGCTCACAAAGCCAGAGGCATAAAACAGGATTAAAACATAAACAATTAAAAACATAAAACAATTGAGCAATTAAACAATTAAACAATTAAAACAATAGCAGGACAGGGCCTACTACAAGCGGAGCAGCAACAGGTGCCAGCGCAGTACCCAAAGTACACGGGCCTACTCTCCAAAGGCCTGCCTGTACAGATGGGTTTTACAGGCCCGCCTAAATGGGAGTAGATCTCTCAGGGCCCTAGTTTCAGCCGGGAGGGCGTTCCACAGCGTAGGGGCTATGACGAGAACGCCCTCCGGTGGATATCAGGTGTGCCGACTTTGCAGATGGTATTTCCAGGAGGTTGGCATCCTCTGACCGTAGTGATCTCGCTGGGCAATAAGGAGTGAGGCGGTCCCTCAGATACGCTGGCCCCAGGCCGTACAAGTCCTTAAAGGTAAGAACCAACACTTTGAAGGCGATCCGGTGCTCAATAGGAAGCCAGTGCAGATCCTGCAAAACGGGTGTTATTCGGCAACCTGCTGGCGTGCCAGGGAGCCGAGGCGGCAGTGTTCTGCACCAGCAGGCTTCGGATCGGCGACAGAGGAAGGCCAGCGTGGCGTTACAGTAATCTAGCCTAGAGATGACCGTGGCTTGGATCACCGTGGCCAGGTCGTTCCGGGAGGAGGTAGGGGGCCAGCCTCCTTGCCTGGCGGAGTGGAAAAAGCAGCCTTGCTGACCATGGAGACCTGGGCCTCCATGGTCAGCTGGGAATCAAATGGACCCCTAAGCTCTTCACAGACGGCGCTGGGCACAGCGCCGCACCGTCCCAGGAGTCGGAAGCCGGGCACCCACCCCCGCCCGTGACCCAGCACAAGATCTCCGTCTTCGCAGATTCACGGGTTTTGGCAAGACCCGTGGATGAGTTGAAGGTTATACTATGGAAAGGGAAAAAGCACCAATGCCATTTACCATTATACTTTTATATTGCTTGATGTAGTCTGTTTTGATGTAACTTGTTTGTATGTTTTTTCCATTTTGGCATTGAATGTTTACCATATATGTTAGAAACTGCCCTGAGTCCCTTTGAGGAGATAGGGTGGTTTACAAATTTATTATTATTATTATTATTATTTATATTTCCTTTTAAAACAAAAGTTAAGTTACAATATTCACATTGACCAATGGATGGATAAATCTTTTAGGTTGATGTTTTTAACCGATACATGAATATATAAGCCTCCCTGGGTCCTCTAGGGGAGAAGGGTGTTATATAAATAAAGTTGTTGTTGTTGTTGTTGTTGTTACAGTGTTCCCTGGCTACTTTGCGGTTCACTTATTGTGGGCTCGCTATTTCGCGGATTTCAAAAAATATTAATTTAAAATATATATCATGGTACTTCTTCTGCTTTGTGGGGGTTTGCCGCTGCCGCTCTCCAAGATGCTTTCCCTCCTCAGTCCTCCCTCCCTCCAGCCTTGAAAAGCTTTTCCTTCACATTATTTTAAGTTCATAAATACTTAAAATAATGTATAACTACTTAAATAATGTATAAATATTAAAATTAATAGAGCATCCCTACATCGCGGTTTTTCACTTATTGCGGGAGTTCCTGGAATCTAACCCCAGCAATAAGTGAGGGAACACTGTATTATTATTATTAGATACACAACAAGATAAGTACACAGCAAACAAGATCACCATGCTGCCGTTTGTTTTCGATCACACGTCGAACATTTCCCAAGTGTCTAGGACTGTGTGATGTATCGGTGAACAATTTGTGCATATCCCAGTAGGGTGGGTCTTTTGCAGCTGATAGATGGTAATTTTGTCATTGCCGATTGTTTTCAAGTGCAGGCCAAGGTCTTAAGGCACTGCACCCAGTGTGCCGATCGCCACTGGGACCACCCTGATTGACTTGTGCCAAAGTCTTTGCAATTTGATATTTTTATTATTGTTATTGTTATTATTTAAGGTAATTGCTGCTTGAGGTTGGGAGTTGGCCTTCTCTGCCCCGAATCCTGGAGATCCTGGGCTGTTTATCATTGCAGACTTACTAGAGCTGACCACTCTTAGCCCAAGTCTGACTCCAGATAAAACCCTTCAAGGTTTTTTGAGAGAGCTGGTTTGGAGAAAGCAGGCTGTGTCATTGCTGAATTTTGAGGACAAACCCAGACTTTTGGGGGAGACTGTGCAGTTCACCTGAACCACTCTTCAGTGTTGCTGCTTTGGGATGAAAAAATACCATGCAAGGAACCTGTTGCAGCCCCCATCTTCATCAAAACTGGCTCTGAACAATGGCAGGAATGAGATCCCAGTATCTGGGTGGCAGTTTATGGAAAGGTGGGAAAATGAGCAACTGGGAGAGCTTTCCATTTTAGGAAGAGGGGACAGAGGAAAGACCTAGATGAGCTGGGCTGCTATTAACGGTAAGACAAGGTTCTGCTTTGGAGCCTGTTTAGCCTAGTCGGAACCAATTCTTTAAAGATATCAGAATATGACCTTGATTTTTCTAATTGTAGCCTCCTCAGTGGCCGGATCTCTACCTTGAAGGATGAAACAGGCGCTGTGAGTAACTTTGAGTTACTTTTCTCCTCTTCTGCTTCCTCTGCTCCATTCCCAAAATCCGAAATGGGGATAGGGAGGGCACTGCTGTCCTTCGGTTGGCTGGACAGCACTATGTGGAATATACAGAGTGTGGAGAATGCACATGGGCTGAAAGCTATTCACTTGGCAGGAGGATGAATGCAAACTTCTAGCTAAATGGCACCTTTTTTTCTTTCTATTTAGATCTTCATTGACCGGGATCCTGAAGTCTTTGCCCCCATCCTAAACTTTCTTCGGACCAAAGAGCTTGATATCAGGTGCGATGTGAAGGTCCAGGCAGTCAGCTTGGGGGCTGGGGAAGTATCAGCGAGTGAGCTGCAACTCCAGCCTCTAAGCTTTAGGTTCCCTATTGCCTTTTCATAGCTATGGGTAAATCATCATAACCCATCCATTTTGTCCCTACAGGAGGACCAATGTTTCCTTGCTGTTGCATGAGGCACAGTTTTATGGGATCACACCACTAGGTATGCCAACGCCTGACTGGTGGTGGGGGCATCGGTCTTGAAAGCAAGGAGTGCAAAGTATGTGAGGGGGATGTTGGGGCATCAGTATAAATCCATAAGTTGTGGGGTCCCCCAGGGAGCTATCCTCTTCCCTTTATTGTTTAACATCTATATGCGTCCGCTCGCCCGACTGGTCCATGATTTTGGCCTGGAGTGCCATCAGTATGCTGATGACACCCAGCTGGTGCTGAGAATGGACGGCACCAGCCGGTTGAAGGTGAATCCATCGAAGACGGAGATCCTATGGCTGGGTCGTCCTGGTATTGGTGAGTGTCGGTTGCCTATCCTGGATGGAGAGCAGTTAAGCACGTCGTCTTTGGTAAAAAGCCTCGGGGTCCAATTAGACCCACTGCTATCGATGGAGACTCAGATCTCCACGGTTAGCAGGTCCGCATTCTTCCATCTCCAGCAGGTTAGGCGACTGGCTCCTTACCTATCCAGGAATGACCTCGCTACGGTGATCCAGGCGACGGTCATCTCCAGGTTAGACTACTGTAACGTCCTCTACATTGGCCTTCCCTTGTCGACAACCCGGAAACTCAAGCTGGTGCAAAATGCTGCTGCTCGATTGCTGGTGGGAGCATTGACAAGAGAGCATATCACACCAATTTTACAGCAATTGCACTGGCTACCAATAGAGTACCGGATTGTTTTCAAGGTGCTGGTGTTGACCTTCAAGGCCTTGTATGGTCTAGGGCCAGTGTATCTGAGGGACCGCCTCACCCCATACGTTCCCCCGAGATTGCTGCGCTCAGAAGAACAAAATCTTCTGATGATTCCATCAATCCGTTCCTGCCGCCTTTCAGTAACAAGACAAAGAGCCTTCTCTGTGGTGGCGCAGACACTATGGAACACGTTACCAGGCGACGTTCGGGCTATCACGGAATTAGCCCCCTTCCGGAGGGCCTGTAAGACTACCCTTTTTAAGCAGGCCTTCAATCTAAGCGCCTCCTGACAACTCTGACCATGTCCTTGTGTTTTATATAACAAAGTGTTTTATGTGTATTTTTACTGTTGTATTATGTAAAAACAACAGTAAAATTGTTTTTACTGTTGTTTTTACATAAAACAACAGTAAAGGGAAGAGCGGTATATAGAAGTGAACAATAAATAAAATAAATAACTAGGAACACATGAACCTCTTTCAAAACATACATCCATGAACATGAGCACAAAACTTTCCCAAGGAACTTAATCATAGACCAATGTGTAACAAGACCAAAGTGTATACGGTAACGCAGTGTTGCCTGCTCTAACCCTTTTAATAAGCAACCCTTTAAGGACCACCAAGCCATAAAGTCATGTCTTTGACATCTGCTCTGTTGTTTCACGGATTTCTCACAAAGTCTCTGTGGCCTCCATTATCTGGCTCCCTCCTCCCGGAGATCGAGCCTCCAACTCCTACTGATCGCAGGTGTTTTCCCATGGAAAAGATCTCTCCCTTCTAGCACCTTCTGATGTCACAGCATCTCTGCTCTGAAGCCGTTTCTCTCTCCCCAGACACAGACCCATTCTCCCAGACAGAATCGCGATCTAAAATCCCCTCATTTCCCACACTGGAAAGCCCATCAGTCCTCACAAACTGTGATTGAACAATCCCCTAGTCTTCAGCCTCGGGCTGATCACAACAGGCAGGTTGTGTGGATGATAGTAGTTGGTGTTCCAGAGGCAGGCGCTTCCTTGTCTGAGCTCCTTTCTTCATCTCATGTCCCTTAGTGCGTCGCCTGCAGCTGCATGAGGAGCTAGAACGATCGTCCTGTGGGAGCGTTCTTTTCAATGGCTACTTGCCCCCACCAGGTACAGGATATCTTCATGTTGTTGTTGTTGTTGTGATATTTATCTCTTTGCTTTTCTTCCAGTTTGAGATTCAAGGCATATAAACAATTCTAACATAAACTACCAACATGAAAAAAGTAATTAAACAATTAGAATAACTAAAAACATCAACCATTAAATGTTAGGGGAAATTACACTAAAATTAGCAGAGCATCCAAAGAGATAAGCAGGATAACTATAGTTGAGCATCAGCTTATTAGCTAGCAAAGCGCAAGTTCCCGTGTGATGTGGCTGTAAAGAATTTAGAGGTTATGCAGGCAAACATGCAGAGTCCAATCTTAAAAAAAAAATCACAAAAGGTTTATTTACAATAATAAGACATAACTGCATGTCTTAATAATGCGCTGGGCCTGAGCTACTCTAACACCCATCTCTTCTAAGGCAGCGGGGGAAGGGAGCCGCGCCAGGCCTCGCCTCCCCTGCAGGCCTCTCCATCGCCGCCAGAGCCCCGCCATGCCAATCCAGGCTGAAGGCAGGAGCGCACCCATCTCTTCTAAGGTTTCAAAGAGAGGGGAAAACTCAGTCACTACATCTCTCCTGACACATAAGCAGAGAGATATCTCAAAGCACACAGCACATACTCTTCATACTAAAGTCTAAGAAGGCAGAAGGCAGATTAAAAAAGGCTTGCAGTAGTAAAACATCCATTTTAAACAACCAATAAGAGTGAGATCTGAGAGAGAGAGAGAGAGAGAGAGAGAGAGAGAGAGAGAAGAAAATAGAAACATTCCCAACTGTCATACAGGAGACATGGGGGAAGGGAAACCCTTAGTCTATACCAGGGATGCTCACACTTTTCCAGCATGCGAGCTAGTTTCAATTAACCAAGTCAAAAAGATCACCTACCTTATGCGCGCGCGCGCGCATTGCACACACACACACAGCTTCCTCCGCAGGCCCAGCCTTCCTCTCCGCCCACCCCTCTCTTGCCCGGCTCCATGGTGGACCCGGGCAAGAGAGAGGTGGGAGGAGCGCCTTGCCTCCCCTGCAGGCCTCTCCATCGCCGCCAGAGCCCCGCCATGCCGATCCGGGCGGAAGGCAGGAGCGCACCTTCCGCCTGGGCGGTGCTTCTTCCGCCCGCAAGGCATTGCGGGAAGGAGGGATCGCAGGGTGGGGCGGGGCCTTTGGAGGGAGCGCCCTGCCTCTCTCTCCTCCAGGGGCAGCTGCGCAGCCTCCGCTGCCGCTTCCTCCTTCCTGCAGTGCCCTGCGGCCGGAGAAGGCGCTGCGCCGGCGGAGGGCGGAGGCGGGAGAAGCGCAGCGATGGGAACGCGTGGGAGCCCGCGCATGGGAGGTGAGGCCCGAAGATCGACTGGATGAGGGCCGAAGATCGACCAGTCGATTGCGAGCCACCTAATGAGCACCCCTGGTCTATACCAATGGTTCTCAACCTGTGGGCCACAAGAACAAAAATCTGGTCCACGAACCTCCTTCCTCTTTATTTTATTTATTAATTTCAGCTTTTTTCCGCAAAACTGGCCATTAATGTTGGAGAGTGGTCCCTGATCAAACTGGTCCCCGGTCAAGTGGCCCCTGGTCAAAATGGTTCCTGGTCAAATGGTCCCTGATTAAAGTGGGCCCTGGTCAACAAAAGGTTGGGAACCACTTGTCTATACTAAACCAACTAACCGCTCCTAGTTGAGGACTTGAGACTTGGGCAGTGTGGGGTTGAATTCCAACATTAAAACAGAAAACAAGATCTAGAAATTTGTATAAGATCTATTTCCCCTTAAAAATTCACATCTCAAAGAACATATTCAGCCTGTCTGCCAGTGGAATCATAGTAAGGAAGGTGGCAATTTAACTGTAAGTTTAAGAATTTGGGAGCAGGCACTCTCCCATGTCCCCACTTTGCAAGGGGCAGAAGGAAGGGCCTCCTTAGACCTTAAAATATGGTCAGGTTTACATGGGAGGTTCAGATAATCTGAACCTGAGCCTTGGGAAAGGAATGAGATTTCGGTGAAGCTCTACTATGAGGACTGAAGGGGCCATTGCAACTCAGGAATGTGGCCAACAGTGCCTTCTCCTTTTTCATTCCAGTGTTCCCTGTCAAACGATGGAACCGCCACAGCGTCACAGGGGCTCAGTTGGCTGCCCGGTCAGGGAACCTCGTGGAGCGGGCCCTTGTGCGCCGAAGCAACACCATGCCCCCCAACCTTGGAAATGCTGGGCTGCTGGGGCGGTTGTTGGAGGAGAGGAGTTCAGGGGCAGGTAAGCACTCTGCCAGGAAGGAAAAACAATAGAATGTGCGTTTTTCCTCATGGTGAAAACTTCACAGCACAGGAAAAGCTTGAAATAGAGTGGCAGTTGACTAGTGGGAATGCCACTGTCAGACCCAAACTCTGTTTTAGGGAGAAGGTAGTAGGGAAAATCCTTTCTGAGAGCCTCTGTATGCTTCATTCTTCCCTACCAGGAGCTACGAATGATCCAGGGATGGTGCGTCTTGTATGCGGGCACCACAACTGGATAGCAGTGGCCTATGCTCAGTTTCTCGTCTGTTACAGGTACATGCATTTTTGGGGATGGGGTAGTGGACCAGAGAGACCTTTTTCCTGCTCCCTCACAGTCTGTTGATGCTCTTTGCTTCACAGGATGAAAGAGACCTCTGGTTGGCAGCTAGCGTTCTGCAGCCCCCGGCTGGACTGGGTCATAGAACGGGTGGCACTGAATGCCCGGGTTCTTGGTGGCTCACTGGGTGACAGTGACAAGATGGTGGCGGCTGCTTCCTGCAGTGAGATCCTCTTGTGGGCAATCCAGCCTGATGGGAATGGCATTGAGATCGGTGAGGAGCCAGAGAAAGTTGGGGCAGAGCAGAAGCAATGTTTATACTACTAGCTTATGCTTTGGCAACCCACTATTGTTGTTTTAGACACATGGATGTAATAATAATAATAATAATAATAATAATATCAAGACTTCAAAATCGAACTGCAAAGGCTCTGGCATAAACCAGTACAGGTGGTCCCAGTGGTCATTGGCACAGTGGGTGCCATGCCGACATTTGGAAACAATAAACATTGACAAAATCACAATTTGTCAACTGCAAAAAGACACCTTACTTGGATCTGCGCACATCATTTGAAAATACATCACACAGTCCTTGACGCTTGGTGTTCGACTTGTGATTTTGTGATACGACATCCAGCATATAGATCTTGTTTGCTGTGACATACTGTGTTTTTGTGTCAGTCAAATAATAACAATAATATTATTATTATTTGTATCCTGCCTGATCTCCCCGAGGGGACTCGGAGCAGCTCACAACAATATAATTATACAAATCATCTCGATAACAACATACATAAATAGATCCCATTTACCGTATATACTCAAAAGTAAGCCCTTGTTTTTGAGCTGAAAAAGCCTCCCTTGGTCAAGCCGGGCAGCAGGGCCTGGAGGCCGTTGCTTGCAATATATGATATATTTCTCTCTCCTCTTCACTTCCCTTAAAGGTGTGTTTTCTTTTCCAGTCAAAAGGGAGGGAAGGAGGGAAATGAGATATATTTCATGTCCCCCTTGTTTGTATAGCTCTCTTTTAAACGTACCTAATTTCCTGGCTTTTGTGTGTGTGTGTTTTGTGTGTGTATCTAAATGTATTAACTTTATATGTGCATTTCTGTTCACTTGGAAGATTCCCCTTCATATATTTGCAGGTCTTTGCAAATCATATACACATATAGATATGTATCTAGATATTTCCATGTACTTATATCTCTGTATCTATACTTATACATTATTTTTATATGAATTTTCCCCTCATGTTTTCTAGTCTCTGTAAATCCTATATATAGATGTTGATTAATATATAGAGGCACCTATAAATCTATATATCTCTGTGTGTGTGTATGTACTTGTGTGTGTGTGTGTGTGTG
Organism: Anolis apletophallus; assembly: GCA_030556195.1. NCBI lineage: Eukaryota > Metazoa > Chordata > Lepidosauria > Squamata > Anolidae > Anolis > Anolis apletophallus. Next base: position 18,123,578 of record JARBWK010000011.1, read on the forward strand.
TATATATATATATATATATATATACTGTATATATAATTTTATGTATGAATTTTCCCCTCACATGTTTGCAAGTCTTTGCAAATCCTATATAAATATTATTTATATAGAGAGAGATGTCTGGATAGATATTTATGAACATAGATATATAGGGCTTGCAAATCTTGCAGGAGGGAAATGCACATATATAGAGAAGAGTTAGATATCTGGACTATTATGAAAGAGAGGTACCTACCTATTCCTTCCCCCCTTTTTCTTCCCCTTCCCCTTTCTCTCCTTTCTTCCTTCTCGACCTTTTCCTTTTATTACTTCTTTCACTCTTTGGTTTCATCCTTTCTTCTCTCTTTCCTTCCTTCCCTCCCCCTTTCTCTACTTCTTCCTTTGTCTCTTTTCTTCCCTCCCTGTTTCCTTCCTTCTTTCACTTATTTTCTTTTCTCTTTCCTTCCTTCTTTACCTCTTTCCTGCCTTTCCTTTCCTTTTTCTTTCCTTTCTACTTTCTCTTCTTCCTTCCTTCGGTACCTCTTTCCTTCCTTCCTTCCCTCCTTCCTTCTTTCCTTCCCTCCTTCTCTCTTCCCTCCCTCCCCCTTTCCCTCTTTCATTCCTTCCCTTTTTCCCTCCCTCCTTTCTTCTTCCTTCCTGACTGTTCTCCTTCCTTCCTTCTTTACCTCTTTCCTGCCTTTCCTTTTCCTTTCCTTTCTACTTCCCTTGCCAAAGGGAAAGAAGGAAGGAAGGAATGCTAGAGGGAAGGAGAGGGGAGTGTGGCGAGGGAGAGGGGACGGTGCCAAAGCCGGGAAGGGGCGAGGACGGGGCTGGAGTAGGGATGGGGCCAAAGCGGGGGGCAGGGCCTCTTATTGCCCCTCTTCCACATCGCCCTCCCTTGCCAAAGGGAAAGAAGGAAGGAAGAAATAATAATAATAATAATACTTTAATATTTGTGAGTCGCCCTCCACCACCGGTGCTCCGGGCGACTTACATCATTTAAAAACCCCAAAATACATCAATGTACATCAATTTAAAAACATAGATACAGACGGCAAGGAGAGGCTCAGTCATTCAAGGTACCGATCAGGCCCCAAACGCTAGGCGGAAGAGCCAGGTTTTCAGGTCTGACAGGAACCTAGTCCGGGTCGAAGTGGCTCTGAGGGCGGGTGGCAGTGAGTTCCAGATCATGGGGGCCGCCACGGAGAAAGCTCTCCGCCGGGTCTCTACCAGCCGAGCCTCTCGCACCCCAGGGATGGTCATCCGATCACCGTTTATGGCACGTGCTGGCCTCTCGCTGCGTTGGACCGTCAGCCGGGCGCTCAGGTAGGCTGGCCCAATGTTATGCCGTGCTTTAAAAGTGAGCACCAAAAGTTTGTAGAGCACTCTGAACTCTAGGGGCAGCCAGTGGAGATCTTTTAAAATAGGGGAAATGTGGTCCCTCACTGATGACCCAGAGATGAGTCTGGCCGCTGCGTTGTGGATGAGTTTTAGCCTCTTGGTTGTGGACAGGGGGAGGCCCGCGTACAGGGCATTGCAGTAATCCAGGCGCGAGACAACGGTGGCATGTACCACGGTTCTCAGCGCCTCAGGTGGTAGGTAGGGGGCCAGCCGTCGTGCCCTATGGAGATGGAAAAAGGCGCCTTTGGCTGCAGCCTGGATCTGGGCCTCCATTGTTAGTTTTTCGTCCAGGATCACTCCCAGGCTTTTCACCGCCGGAGCAGGGGATAGGGACTCGCCCTCAAAGAGTGGCAGCGGTGGGTGAGGGTCGGGTCGGCCAGGCCAGAGGATCTCCGTTTTTGCCGGGTTGATTTTGAGTCTATGTGCTCTGAGCCAGCTCGTCACCGCTCTCAACCCTTGGCTGAAGCTGTCCGGCACCGACGATGACCCTGGGTCAAGCTTCAGGAGCAGCTGTGTATCGTCTGCATATTGGTAGCAGGAGAACCCATGGCTCCTAGCAATGATAGAGGGAAGGAGGGAGAGGGGCCGGGCCAGAGCGGGACAACGGAGGATCTGTATTTTGTTAATTTAATGAATTTTGAGGGGTTCTTTGGGGGGATTTTTATTGTTGGTCACACCTTGCGTTGTGAGGCGTTCTGCTGCAGTAGGTTTTTTTTGTTTTTAAGGTACTCATGACGATAACAGCATTTTTATATATATAGATGTTGGGTTTCCTCATGTGGAACTTCCTGCCTCATGATAAGCTAAGATATCTGTTAAAAGGAATCAGCCAAATCTGGAGCGAGGTCTCTTGAATGGGTTCAAGGTCAAAACCCCCTCGGATTTTTTTTAAATTTTCCAGTTGACTTTTAGTCTTTCTCCCCAGAAAGGGACTCAAGGTAACTCACCATAAAATACAATTAAGGCACAAAGAGATGGTCTTCCCATGGACTGGTTGGTTCCTATTCAAACGGAGAGTTGGCCTGTCTCATTTTCCTCTCTGATGTTCTGTACCTTCTTGCTAGGTGTATTCCACTTGGGCGTTCCTGTAGAAGGCCTGCTCTTTGTGGGCTGCCAGCTCATTGCCACCAGCCACACAGGCAAGATTGGCGTCTGGAATGCAGTCACCAAGCACTGGCAGGTGAGGAGAGGGGCAGTTGGGTTGACTCCCCTCCTGTCAGCCTGCTGTAGGGCTTGGATCTTTCTGGTAGCAGCTGGCCAAAGCAGGAGAGTGACTACAGCAGGATGCTTTAAAGCTCAAATGCTCCATACACCGAAACTCACACCCACCGGATATCATCTAATGATTATTTCTGCTTCCACAGACTCAGGAGATGGTTCCAATCAACAGCTATGATGCTGCTGGTTCCTTCCTCCTCTTGGGATGCAACAATGGTTCTATCTACTATGTAGGTAGGTTGAACAGAGGGACATCAGTTCTAGGCATAGAGGTCATAGCCAAGCCCTAACACCCAGTTATTAGCAGGGCAATGCACAGCGTGGGGAGGCAACGGAGTAATGAGTGATTGGAGCCTGAGTTTGCCCACCTGGTTATCTGTGCCATGCACTTTCTTTCTCCTGCTCCAAACAGATGTGCAGAAGTTCCCGCTTCGCATGAAGGACAATGACCTTCTTGTGACAGAACTGTACCGTGACCCCTCTGAGGATGCCATCACTGCACTCAGCGTCTATCTCACACCAAAAAGCAGTAAGGAGTAGAGCTTAAGGTTGAATCTACATCTCTTCTTGTTTGCTTAGACACTTGCCTTGCCTGCTGTAACGGTATAAGGGTGATGCTGTTTGCCAATTAGGCACCAATTACAAAATATGGAGGGAATATTCAAACTCCTTTGCTGCCACCAACCTTAATACATTAAGGATTTTATTTTACTTCAAAATCTTATATAGAGCTATAATACTCTACTGGCCGTAGAAATAACCCTCTGCTTCCAAGCATACACTAACAGTGAGGAGTTTCTGAGGTGAATTCTCTTTAATCAGGAACTGCTTTAAAACTTATTTTAAAAGAGGCACACATGGGGCTTGTCTTGAGAAACAGAACAATGAATGTTTATTTTTAAGAACAGGTAACACAACTGGCTTTAATCTTGCTGGTTATAGTATTTGGCAAAGGCTTGGTGGTTTCTTTAAATAACTGTTCTTGATTCTTGGTTACAATAAACTTATCCTTTCTCCACACTACACAGGATATAACTATCAGGGTACGGCCTCTGAAATAGTTTCTCCTAAAACTAGCACAGATTATCTGCCTCAGAACTTATCTGCCTAAATTTCCCCTCACACTATTATTCCCTAACTAGCTGTACCCGGCACGCATTGCTGTGCACTATTTAGGAGATGCTGTGGCATAGTCTTCTTTCCTTCCATCCATCCTTCCTTCCTTCCTTCCTTCCTTCTATCCTTCCTTCCTTTTCTCTTCCCTCTTTCCTGGTATCCTTCCTTTTTCCTCCCGTCCTTCCTTGCTTTCTTCCATCCTTCATGCTTTCTACCTTTCCCTTCCCCTGACCTCATCTTCTTCCAAAAGCCTGGGCAAACTTGGGCCTTTTTGGGATTGTAGACCTGAACTCCCACATCTCCTCACAGCCCCAGGCCCCTTCCACAGGCCTCACAGGGGTTTTTGGACTTCACAACTGGGAAACTTGGGCCTGTGGGAGTTGAAGAGACCTTTGGAAGGGGGTTGGGTTTGTGAGGAATTGTGGGAGTTGACGTCCAAAACCCCTAAGAGGCTCAAGTTTCGCTTGGACAAACTTGGGCCTTTCAGGGGTTTTTCACTTGAACTCCTACAACTGGGGAAACGTGGGCCTGTGGGAGTTGAAGTCCAAAACCCTTGTTAGGCCCAAGTTTGGCCAGGCCTTTGGAAGGGGACTGGGGTGAAGGAAAGATTTAGGGGGGGGGGGGGTGAAGTGGCTGCCCAGGGCGCACCGGCAGCCCCAAATCGTCAAAGGGGGTGTGGGAGAGCGACAGCGGCCTCTCAGTAGGCAGCGGCGGGCGAGGGATGGAGGAGGAGGAGAGGATGGCGCTGGGCACCTTCTTCCGCCGGTACCGCCGCTGCGGAGGCGGGCCTAAGGAAGGGGGAAGTAGGCGCCTGCTTCCCTCTTCCTTAGGCCCACCCCCCTCCGCGATCTGACAGCGCCATGGGAGCCAGGGAAGGAAGGGGGTGGGCCTAAGGAAGGGAAGCAGGCGCCTGCTTCTCCCTTCCTTAGGCCCACCCCTCCGTCCCTGGCTCCCAGGGCGCCGCGGATCACGATCTGGGCGGCGCCGGGAGCCGGGACGGAGGGGCGGGCCTAAGGAAGAGGGAAGCAGGCGCCTGCTTCTCCCTTCCTTAGGCCCACCCCCTCCGTCCCTGGCTCCCAGGGCGCCGCGGATCGCGATCTGACAGTGCCATGGGAGCCAGGGAAGGAAGGGGTGGGCCTAAGGAGGGAAGCAGGCGCCTGCTTCCCCCTTCCTTAGCCCACCCCTCCGTCCCTGGCTCCCAGGGCGCCGCGGATCACGATCTGGGCGGCGCCGCGGGGCCGGGACGGAGGACCCCTCCGTCCCTGGCTCCCAGGGCGCCGCGGATCGCGATCTGGGCGGCGCCGCGGGAGCCGGGACGGAGGAGGCGGGCCTAAGGAAGAGGGAAGCAGGCGCCTGCTTCCCCCTTCCTTAGGCCCACCCCCCTCCGTCCCTGGCTCCCAGGGCGCCGCGGATCGCGATCTGACGGTGCCGCGGGAGCCAGGGAAGGAAGGGGTGGGCCCTGGGAAGGGGAAGCAGGCGCCTGCTTCCTCTTCGTTAGGCCCACCCCTCCGTCCCTGGCTCCCAGGGCGCCGATGATCGCGATCTGGGCGGCGCCACGGGAGCCGGGACGGAGGAGGCGGGCCTAAGGAAGAGGGAAGCAGGCGCCTGCTTCCCCCTTCCTTAGGCCCACCCCCCTCCTTCCCTGGCTCCCAGGGCGCCGCGGATTTGTTGCTTTGGGGTTTAGGGAGGGGGGCTTTTGGGACGTCGGAAGGGGGCGGGGGGTGTTGTTTTGGGGACGTTTTGTGGCGAAGTATATGGGATCGGGCCGCCTCGCTTTGGCCGCCATGTGCGTTCGGTGGCGAAGTGTTTGGGATGGGGCCAGGCGCTCTGGCTGGCATGCATGAACGTTCTAAACGTTTGTGCTGGCAGCGGAGAGGCCGGGATGGGAATTCCGTTGCCCGTTTTTGGGGGCTGGTGTTTTGGGGTGTTAAGAGGTTCCTAGGGGCGATTTTTTTGGCTCTGGTTGTACCTAGTGATATGGCTAATGGGGCTGTCGAGTTTGGTGTTTCTGAGGCTTATAGTTTCTTTGTCTATATCTCCCGTTGCACGACGTGTACAAAAATATATATATAGATAGCTGTGAAACACAAATGCTAACCTATTCTGTTAGCAACCCGAACCCTCAGACTTTTCCTGACTAAAACTAACTATCTCTTCCTTCCTAAGAGCTTCCAGTTAGTTCTTCAGTCCCAGAACCAAGCTAACACTTTCTTTCTCCTAACTTCTTTCTTTGACTGCCAGATCAGAACTCTCTTGTCAGATTTCTTAACAGAGTTTTTTTTTCTTTTGCCAAGCTTGGCTCCTCCCACTCTCCCTTAACCAATCCTAGACGGCTCTGTTTCCCTCCTAGAAGTTCCTAACCACACCCCATACTGGAAACACACTCCCAACATGGCTGCCGTCCTGGCACTCACACACAAGATGGAGGCCAAACTGTTTTCAGGCCTACTCCTGCAGGCTTCTGTCCCGGCCTACTGTGGCAGGGAATCATTACACCTGCCTTCCCAACTACTGGACTTTCTGCCTTGCTCTGTCCAACCTGGCCCTTCAGATTCTGGTTGGCTTGTTCCTCACTTCCAGAATAGGAAATATTAGGTGTCTTGCCTGAGGCTACAGGTGCCCAAAACTCTGCTCCTCCAGAAAATATGAACTTCAGCTAGTGCTGGACCAAGACTCTGAATGGCCATGAGCAAGAGACATTCTCTCAACCTAAGAGGAATACAATAGCAAACCCCTGAATAATTCTGGCTGAGCAAATTTCATGCCACGGTCACTGTACATCAAAGTTGACTTGACGGCACATGAGAACAAGCATCCCATCTTTGCCTGTAGGAGTGAGACCATCATTGCCCTCCGATGCAATACTTTGCTTTCTTCCACAGGCGACAGTGGGAATTGGATTGAGATTGCCTACGGCACCAGCTCAGGGACAGTGCGGGTGATTGTCAGGCACCCGGAGACGGTGGGTTCAGGGCCCCAGCTCTTCCAGACTTTTGCTGTCCACCGCAGCCCTGTCACCAAAGTGATGCTCTCGGAGAGGCACCTCATCTCAGGTACGGGCTGATGATGTTAACAGGAGGGATGGATGCAGTGGAGTACAAGATGACTGACAAACCTTAATACAGTGTTTCTCAACCTTCCTAATGCGGTGACCCCTTCATACAGTTTGTTTGTTTGTTTGTTTATGACATTTATATGCCACCCTTTTCACCCTGAAGGGGACTCAGAGCGGCTTACAAGTAATATGTAAATACAATAAATACAATATCTTCCTGGCCCTCCTTTTTTACTTTGGTCCCAGAGCAGCAGTTGGTTCTGGCGGGAGGGGCTCCCAACTGATGACACTGAAGATAGGATAGTTCCTCATGTTGTGTTGATCCCCAACCATAAAATTATTTTCGTTGCTATTTCATAACAGTAATTTTGCTGCTGTTATGAATCTTAATGTAAATATCTGATATGCAGGATGTATTTTCATTCACTGGACCAAATTTGGCACAAATACCCGCTATGCCCAAATTTGAATACTGGTGAGTTTGAGAGTGGGATTGATTTTGTCATTTGGGAGTTGTAGTTGCTGGGATTTATAGTTCACCTACAATCAAAGAGCATTCTGAACTCCACCAATGATTAAATTGACCCAAACTTGGCACACAGAATTCCCATGACCAACAGAAAATACTGGAAAGGCTTGGTGGGCATTGACCTTGAGTTTTGGAGTTTTAGCTTATTTACATCCAGGTAGAGCACTGTGGACTCAAACAATAATGGATCTGGACCAGACTTGGCACGAATACTCAATATGCCCAAATGTGAACACTGGTGGAGTTTGGGGAAAATAGACTTTGACATTTGGGAATTGTAGTTGCTGAGATTTATAGTTCACCTACAGTCAAAAAGCCGCTTGAACCCCACCAATGATAGAATTGGCCAAACTTCCAATACAGAACCCCCATGCCTTGAAGCGAGTCACTGGCACAAGCCTCACGTGCTCTCCCTTGCCTGAACATGCACACCACACTGTCATGTGCCAAGCATGCCTGCTCTTCCCTCCCCACTTGGAGTCTCAGAGGCTGGCCAATCACAGTGGAGGAGGGCTTTTGGTGTCTGTTTTTTCAAAAAAGGAAGAGGAAAGGTATAGAGATCTTCAGCTTTCTCTGCCAAAGGGGTTCTTAAGACCATTAGAAATATATGTTTTCTGATGGTCTTTTGCAACCCCTCTAAAACCCAGTCACGGCCCCCGCCAGGGGTCCTGACCCCCAGGTTGAGAAATGCTGCCTTAATAGATGGAGCCAGCCATATAAAAAAGGACTTCTATCCCCATTTTACACCTTTGCCTCTGTTCCCTCTTCCAGTCTGTGCTGACAATAATCATGTCCGTACCTGGACGGTGACCCGGTTCCGTGGGATGATCTCCACCCAGCCTGGCTCCACACCACTGGCCTCCTTCAAGATCTTAGCCCTGGAATCTGTCGATGGACATGGGGGCTGCAGTGCTGGCACAGACATCGGTAGGTAGGGGCGAAAAGGATTGACCTTCATGGTCTGCAGAACCTTCCTCTGTTCCTTGGCCTTCTCAGCCTTGATGCCTGTGGCCTTGGTTTCTGTGACTTTTTACCTGCAGGGCCTTTTGGTGAACGGGATGACCAGCAAGTGTTCCTCCAGAAGGTGGTGCCAGATGCTAGCAAGCTGTATGTGCGGCTGTCCTCTACAGGGAAGAGGTGGGTCTGCTGGAGCCCAGGACTGTTTGGGGCAAAGAACAGGGATTGGTCTGATTCTTAAGATAGGGGGTACTCAATTGCATGGTGGGGAGAGATTTATTTATTTATTTATTTCACAATAATTTATATGCCTTCTCAACCGAGAAGGGGACTCAGAGCGGCTTACAGGCAGAATGCAAAAACAATATACTATATTACTACCACAACACAATGTCAATATTACACATCACATTGCACTATAACATTATATCGCAATATAATTAGCAATATTGCATGTAACACAAAATATACAATTATAATATCACATTATCATTAGTAGTGTTATATTGTAACACTTTACAACATTATCAATATTATATGTGTATACAATATATTATGCCATAATCATATTGTACTATATTATATCACATTATATTATACTACATTGTACTATAATTATTATAATATAATATATTGACATTATAATATAACATATTATATTTATTTATTTTATTTATTTATTACTCAGGCTTCTATGCCGCCACTCCCAGGGGGGCTCGGGGGGGCTCACAAGAGCTGTGCAAGGCACAATAAAAACACAACAGTAGTTAAAAACAACTATTATTATAAAATAATAAAATTATTTATTTAAATAAAATATTTTTTTATAAAATTATTTTTATAAAATTAACGCAGTTAAGCAATTAAGCAAATAAAGATAACATACACAAACCATGGTCAATTGAATGGGGAAGAGGTCAGGGAAATACTGGGCTATAAGACTTGAGTTATATTGGGCTATATTGGGCCCTTGTTGGGTGAGTGGGCTTATTAACAAAAGACCCTTCTCATAAATGTACAGCAGGGTAACATACCAGCGTCAGCGTGACCCAGCACCAGAAGCCCAAAGTGATAAAAAGAACAAAAACACACAGACCAATTTTATTTATTCATTTATTGTTTCGATTTGTATACCGTCCTTCCAATTTGGCTCAGGACGGTTTACAATACTTCGACCAAGCATTAACCATAAAACATAAAACAACGTTAGCAATTTAAAACAGAATCACAAGTTCACACATAACCAGGAGTGGCTAGACATTAAATGCCTGGCGGGAAAGAACTGTTTTACAGGCTTTCCGAAATGCCGGCAGTTCGGTGATTGCCCGGACTTCAGGTGGCAAGGAGTTCCACAGGCTTGGAGCAACAACAGAGAAAGCCCTCTGTCTCATTGAGGATAAGTGGATGGTCCGTAAGGAAGGGATCTGTAAGAGGTTGTAATCCTCAGATCGAAGTGATCTCTGGAGAACATATGGGAGTATACAGTCCCTCAAGTACACTGGCCCCAGACCATACAAGGCCTTGAAGGTCAAAACCAACATCTTGAAGGTGATCCGGTGCTCAATTGGCAACCAGTGCAGTTGCTGCAGGGTTGGGGTGATGTGGGCCCTGGCTGGTACTCCAGCCACAAGTCTCGCTGCAGCATTCTGCACCAGTTTCAGCTTCCGGATGACTGACAAGGGAAGACCAATGTAAAGGGCGTTACAGTAGTCTAGCCTCGAGATGACAGTTGCCTGGCTTACCGTGGCTAGGTCGCTTCTGGTGAGGTAGGGGGCCAGCCTTGTAGCCTGCCGCAGGTGGAAAAAGGCAGATCTGCTGACAGCTGAGACCTGAGCCTCCATTGTCAGCAGAGGGTCCAATTGGACCCCAAGGCTCTTTACTAAAGGCGACAGGCGTTAATGCCTTGCCGTCCAGAGTAGGCAGCTGGATCCCACACCCACCTGGGCAACCTAGCCAAAGGATCTCCATCTTCGATGGATTCACTCTTAATCGACTGGCCCGTAGCCAGTTATCTCTTCCATAGGAGGCTTTTCTCTGTAGTAAAATAGTGTGGTTGCACTATTTACAAGAACTAGATTTCCAAAACAGAAATAAGCAAATACATAGTAGCTTTATACACTGGAGGTTTCTCATACGAGGCTTCTCTCATATTTGGCCTTCTCATAGACTAAAGCCTACCTCATATTGTGGGGTGGGATTCTTTTTGTGACTTTGCAAGCATTAGGGAAGTTTTCCAAAACTGTCCCCAAATCAGGCTGCAGGCAGGTCATACGATATCCATCCCAGTTTAAGAGCCAACATCATATTTGAGGGTCACTAAGCTTCATAGAACAGGATGGGAAAGAACAGCAATGTCAGCTGCGAATGTGGAGGTGCTGAGTTGATTGACCATGAGCAATTTTGTCAGGGTATTTTTTTAAAATAGAAAAGCTGCTTTTCACCCACATATGGGAGTCCCCAGTCATGCAATTCTGCCAGCAGGACCGCTGACCGATAGGTCAGTGGTTCTAATCTGGAGACAGCGGGTGAGCTCCCTCTGTCAGCTCTAGCTCCCCATGTGGGGACATTAAAGAAGCATCCTATAGGATGGTAACATCTTTGCAGAGGGTCTAGTCTCTCACACTTGAAGCGACTTGACGTTTCTCAAATCGCTCCCGACATGGAAAAAAAATCATATATGGAAAAGACCGTATATTTTGAAAAGATGTCTAGTGGGATTGGCAAGAGGTGTATCCTATGCAACCTTGCCCATTGCAATGCTGTTTCTGCTTTGGGAGCCACGTGTCACTTCTGAAAGTATTAAAATACCTTGCTATGGCCCATGTGCCTTCCCTCTGCCAACTTGCCAAGGGTTTTGAGCTCCCCACCCAGGACTCCCTTTCTGTTTCCTTCTCAACACAGGGTCTGCGAAGTGCGCTCTGTGGACGGTTCGCCCATCACGGCCTTCATGGTGCAGGAGTGTGAGGGCTCCAGCCGCATTGGATCCCGCCCGCGCCGATACCTCTTCACTGGCCACAGCAATGGGAGCCTCCAGATGTGGGACCTCACAACTGCTATGGAGATGGTGGACCAAGCACCAAGTGCGCAAGTGGGGAGAGTGGGATGCTGGGCAAAGTACTCTCAAGTGAATGGCTGTGCTTGCGGATGGGGGTAGCACCATTGGTGTCTTTTTGTGCGTGTGTATCAGGAGTGACTTGAAAAACTTCAAGTCTGTTCTGGTGTGAGAGAATTGGCTGTCTGCAAGCAAGGACATTGCCCAGGGGTGTCTTACCATCCTGTGGGAAGCTTCTCTCATGTCCCCTCATGGGAAGCTAGAGCTGACACGGGAGCTTACTCCGCTCCGCGGATTTGAACCATTGACCCTTTGGTCAGCAGTCCTGCAAGCACAAGGCCTCCACCATTGGCTGCTCAAAGCACAAGCACCAAAGCTTCCCTGGAGACTTTGGCTGGCTGAATAGCACCTGCTAAGGGCATATTTTCTCCTCCCGCGCATATTACTGCGGCTAACAAGCTCCCACCTTTTTTTTTGCATCCATCCTTCAGATTCAGGCGGCCTCTCGGAGGAGGAACTGTTGCAGGAGCTGAAACAGTGTGACTTGGCACTCACCCACACCCTCGAGATGAGCCCGGCTGGATCATTCGCCCCCACGCATCCTCCCACAGCTGCCAGTGTCAGGTAGAGACTGGTTGCACCATGCTCATTTAATGGGGAGGTATAGAAAAGCCCCCTACCCTGGCCCTCACCCAAAGCTAGAGATTCCTGATTTGGGAGTGAGCCCACCTGTGAGCTGTGCCTCATCTACTGGCATCACGGGAATGAGCCGAGAAATGCCTGCCCTGTATTTTGGACAAATACCTATATCTGTCTTGAGTGTTTCATATGGAACCTCAAATCTTGCAACATGGGGAGAGAGCTATGTTTACCCCCATCTTCTTCCTTGAAGCTGAAACTTTGCTTGATTGAAATGGCCCATTGGCCATAGAGTCCATACTATCATAATCCTGTTGTCAAAGGCTTTCGTGGCCAGAATCACTAGGTTGCTGTGAGTTTTCTGGGCTGTATAGCCATGTTCCAGAAGCATTCTTTCCTGACATTTCGCCCACATCTATGGCAGGCATCCTCAGAGATTGTGAGGTATATTGGAAACTAGGAAAGGGAGGTTTATGTATCTGTGGGAGGCCCAGGGTGGAATAATGAATAATAATAATAATAATAATAACCTTTATTTATATCCCGCCACCATCTCCCCAAGGGGACTCGGGGCGGCTTACATGAGGCCAAGCCCAACATGACATCAATAAACAACAAGGCAGTATAGCAAATAAAAACAATGCAATTAATATAACTCACAGATGAACAATAACACACAAAGTTTAAAATTATTGTCTGTTGGAGGCAAGTGTGAAGGTTGCAATTGATCACCTTGATTAGCATTGCAAAGCCTTGCAGCTTCAAGGCCTGGCTGATTCCTGCCTGGGGGAATCCTTTGTTGGGAGGTGTTAAGCTGGCCCTGATTGTAAACAAAGAAGAAAACTTTGAAATCAGGGGAATTCTAGGCCATGAAACAATCAGGGCCAGCTAACACCTCCCAACAAAGGATTCCCCCAGGCAGGAATCAGCCAGGTCTTGAAGCTGCAAGGCTTTTCAGTGCTAGTTAGTTAGGTGATCCCTTGTAGCCCGAGGATGATGGTCCTCCAGGTGAAGTGTCTTGGGTTCGTAGGAGGCTGTGGAGCCCTATTCTTGATCCACATGTTCTCCTACAGTGGGGACATAAATTTCCAGGTGGAAGGCAGTCCTGGTCAGGGTTGGTTTGACATGCCTCCCTTTTGGCACATTTCTCCCATTTATTTATTTATTCATTTCATTTCTATACTGCGATTCTCAGCCCTCGGGCGACTCAAAGCGGTTTACAGTAGCAAAAATTCAATGCTCAACATCATAAAAACAATTAAAACAATGGCATAAATATACAGTCATTACAAAATTGATAAAATATAACTCATTAGCGTCTCTTGGTTAAAATTCATGATCCAATTTCATCATCCAGTCATTCCATATCCCTATATTTGTTACATGCCTATTCCAATTCTGCAGTGCTGCAGAATTCGAAGAGAGGTATAAATTTTGCCCTCCATTTATGCCTCTTTGAATTCTGCAGCACTGCTGGTCACAGCTGACCTCCAGTTAGAGCACTCAAGGGCCAGGGCTTCTCAATTCTCAGTGTCTATGCCATAGTTTTTAAGACTGGCTTTAAGCCCATCTATAAGTCTCTTTTCCTGACCACCAACATTATGTTTCCTGTTCTTGAGTTGGGAGTATAGTAACTGCTTTGGGAGACAGTGATCGGGCATTCGGACAACATGGCCAGTCCAGTGGAGTTGATGGCATAGGAGCATCGCTTTTATGCTGGTGGTCTTTGCTTCTTCCTAATCAAAGTGAGGAATTGCAACATTCACACCTGCCTCAAGCAGACAAGAGTTCTTTCTCCTGCCCTGGACGTTCCACAGATATATAAACCTCCCTTGGCTAGTTTCCAATATACCTCACAACCTCTGAGGATGCCTGCCATAGATGTGGGCGAAATGTCAGGAGAGAATGCTTCTGGAAACATGGCCATACAGCTTGGAAAACTCACAGCAACCCACTATCACAATCCAGTTTTTTTTCCTATGGAGATTCTGTAGCAGAATGATCCCTTGTCTTTCCTGCAACAGACTAATGCAACTCCCTTTAGAAACCATAACCTGCCTTTGTCCTCCCAGCAGCCTCCAGTTCCAAAATGCCAGCGGAGCCCGGGACAAGCCAGTGAGAGCCTCCCCAGTCCTGTCCTCCCGGTTGAACCCGGAGCCTCTGGCCCAACCTAATTTGCAGCAACGTGGAGCCCTTGACAGGAGACGTCAAGGTGGGAGCTTCATTGAGCGCTGTCAGGAGCTGGCCCGTTCCTCTTCCTCCTCCTCCTCCTCAGACCCTGCTCATCCTGAAAGTCCATGGGTCAACCGCTCAAGGGAGTTGGGGGCCAGAGCCAGGCATGCGCGGCTCAGTGCCAGCCCTGCCGTCCAAAGAACACCCGGCCCGAGCCCGGCTTCCCCAGAGTCCCCTAGCCTGCCTCTGGCTCCATCCCGACAACGGCTCAGTGAAACCTCTTTTTGACCTCTTCTGTGGTGAAGGAGACAGCGGCACCTGCAGCAACCATTTCCAAGTTTTCCTGTCTCTTTTGCAAACAAGGATTCCTCTCCTAATTACCAGGTGGGATGCAGATCTGGTCTGTGTCTCTCTCTGGACCTTCCACTGGTGTGCCTTGTGTTTTAGGGGGCCATTGATCAATTTCTGGGACAAACATTCTTGCTGTCACGCATCCCCCTCTCCTTCTCCAGTGATGTGCTCCTTCCCTATATCGCCTTCCGCTGCTCAGCGAATCCCATCCCTCTCCAAGAGACTTCCATGCCTCTCAGGGTGTTAGTCTCCAAGGGCGTTCTTCTCCCTTGTGAGGCAGTTTGCACATGCGCAGGTGGCCATAAGCATCACACTTGCAGGTGGTAAGTTGGTAAGAAGTCCTCTCTGGAGCATTTCCTGGAAGACTTCTATCCCTGTCTTCTATCCTCCCTTCTCTGAAAAGCCAAAGCTGTTCATGATGAACAATAATGGTGTGTGGTCTTTGCTGCACTGAGATGTTTTACATACAGTATATATAAAATGTATATATTTCATTTTGTATCAGTCCGCGACTGGTGATAATTATTAAAAAGTGAAAGGTCTCTCTTTCTTTTTTTCTGGATTCTCTGGGACCCTGACGGAATTAAGAATGTGTCAGAAATATTAAAAATTAACTTAAGCATTTTTAATTACAAAAATGTGAGTCAAGCACTGAAAGGGTTAAATGAACACAATGACTCAGCAAAACCTACAGTTTAAAATAAGCAAACGTGCCTGTAACTTAGTAGCCTCAGTTGTGAGATAAACCTCAGGGGGAGAAAGGTCTCAGTCTGAGAGAAGGCCTCACAGTGTGATGTAGGCCTTAGTGTGTGTGAGAGAAGCCTCTGTGTGAGGTAGGCCTAATAGTGTGAGGTAGGCCTTAGTCTGTGGGAGAAACCTCTGTGTGAGGTAGGCCTCATAGTGTGAGGTAGGCCTTAGTCTGTGAGAGAAGCCTCTGTGTGAGGTAGGCCTCACAGTGTAGGTAGGCCTTCGTCTGTGAGAGAAACGTCTGTGTGAGGTAGGCCTTAGTCTGTGAGAGAAACCTATGTGTGAGGTAGGCCTCACAGTGTAGGTAGGCCTTCGTCTGTGAGAGAAACCTCTGTGTGAGGTAGGCCTCATAGTGTAAGATAGGCCTTAGTCTTTGAGAGAAGCCTCTGTGTGAGGTAGGCCTTAGTCTGTGAGAGAAACCTATGTGTGAGGTAGGCCTCACAGTGTAGGCCTTATTCTGTGAGAGAAGCCTCTGTGTGAGGTAGGCCTCACAGTGTGAGCTAGGCCTTAGTCTGTGAGAGAAAACTATGTGAGGTAGGCCTCACAGTGTAAGATAGGCCTCAGTCTTTGAGAGAAGCCTCTGTGTGAGGTAGGCCTCACAGTGTAAGATAGGCCTCAGTCTTTGAGAGAAGCCTCTGTGTGAGGTAGGCCTTAGTCTGTGAGAAGGCCTCAGTGTGAGAAGGCCTGGTTGAGAAGCTTCTGTGAGAGAAGCTCCAGGTTGAAATCCTCGTGTGTAAAGCCTCGTGTGTAAAGCTCCCGAATAAAGTCTGCTGTGTGTAAAAAGCTACTGTGTGAAGCTTCAGTATAAGTTGGTTGTGAGAGGAGGCTCTGTGAGAGTGAAGCTGTTTAGCTGCATGAGGAAGAAGCCCAGCATGGAAGCAAAGAAGGGAAGTATAAACAACTTTGTTTGTGTTGCGGAAACCTTGTAATTGTAAATAGTGCAACTATATTATTTTACTACAAAGAAAAGCCTCCTATGGAAGAGATAACATTGGTCTGTGTGTTTTTGTTCTTTTTGTCACTTTTGGCTACTCGTGCTGGGTCACGCTGCTGCTGCGAAGTTACTCTGCGGTACATTCATGACGAGGGTATTTTGATAATAAGCCCACTCACCCAACAGAATGTACGCTATTACTGTTGTTATTACATTTATTATTTTTCTTTATTATTACTAGGTGTGTTTGATCCCCCCCCAAAATGGTTCAAAACTCGTTTAGGATGTAGAGGGTGCTGGCGATTCAATTTTGAAATGATTTCCAAAATTTTCTGGAAAAAAGTCGGAAATTTCCGAATTGCTTCGTTAATGGCAGACACGCATACGCAGTAGGAAAGAAACAGCACTGGCACTGGGGAAACTTCTGGGGATTGTCCCTCCCTCATTTTTAGACCAATCGTGATGACACTTGCGACTGTGGTAGAACACATGGATCACTGCTAGCTCACCAAATTTCATAACTTTTTACTTCTCCATGGATTTTTGGCAAATTTTCAAAGTTTTTATAAACTGACGCAGCTTA
This sequence comes from Anolis apletophallus, assembly GCA_030556195.1. Lineage (NCBI taxonomy): Eukaryota > Metazoa > Chordata > Lepidosauria > Squamata > Anolidae > Anolis > Anolis apletophallus. Next base: position 18,140,308 of record JARBWK010000011.1, read on the forward strand.
AATACAAGTTCTGACTTGGTTTTACTACAGAGCTAGCGTGGGTTTGATCCCCCTCCCCTGCCAAGTAATTTTTTTCAATTTTTAAAAAGTATTTTTTAAAATAATAAAGAAAATATGTTCCTGGTTTGAATTCTGAAAGCGTTTTTCCTGTTTCTTTGTGTGGTCTTTACTTTGAAAGTAGCTGTTCTACTCCAGAAACTTTGTGTGGCACTGGGGGCGTGGCCTTCAAGAATAGCTGTGCTTAGCCACGCCCACCTCATCCCTCTTTCCATGGCCACTCGCCAGGGAAGGGAAACCGTGAGATTTTAAAACTGTTCGTTTAGGCTTTACCAAAGTTGCTTAATGGTTCTGAAAATCAAAATAACCATGGGAGACATCCGAGAATAATTCCGAACAATGGGTAAGTAGTTCAAACTTGGATTTGCCCCTCCCACTTTTCCTGAATGGTTCAAAAATCCAAATTCGGTAGGTTTTTCCGAATTTTAAGGTTTTTCCAATCCGAACCTAAACAAGCCTAATTATTTCATTTATTATTTTACTTTATTGTTATTATTACATTTATTATTTTTCTCTATTATTACATTGATTATTTTTCTATTGTTATTACATTGATTATTTTTCTATTGTTATTACATTGATTATTTTTCTATTTATTATTACATTTATTATTTTTCTCTATTATTACAATTATTATTTTTCTATTGTTATTACATTTATTTTTCTATTTATTATTATTACATTTATTATTTTACTTTATTATTGTTATTACGTTTATTATTTTTCTCTATTATTATTACATTTCCATTATTTTACTCGCATTATTTTTATTATCACATTTATTATTTTACTCTCTGTTATTATTGGGAGGATACGTAAGTACATTGAAATTGAAGAAGGCTCTCTCGGCATTACTTCGTGAACGAAGATTCTTAGGAAGGACTCATTCCACGCTTTTTACAAGTGTGTTGATGACTTAAAAGGCCAATCTGAGATAGGCAAGTTCGGTTGCAGAAAGCACAGCAGAAACTCTCCCTGGGTGATGTTGTTTCCAAGTTGCGGTTCTTTCTGCGTTGTCGTTTCTCTTCGAGGCCCATTCGGCGTGTCTTCTCAAAAGAGGCCGCAGCACCGTGGATAGTGCGTCTCTATGCCTCCCGATGTGAGGCCAGGGTGGGCCGTTGTTGGTGATCAATCTGACCGAGCCTGAGATGTTGTTTCAGGGAGTCCTTATATCTCTTTTTCGGGGCGCCTCTCTTGCGCTGACCCGTGGTGAGTTCACCATAGAGTAGTATCTTTGGGAGGCGGTGGTCCTCCATCCTAGAGACGTGCCCTGCCCAGCACAGCTGTGTTCTCAATAGCATGGCCTCAATGCTGGTGATCCCTGCTTGCTCAAGGATAGCAACATTCGTCACATAGTCGGTCCAGTGTATATTTAGGATTGTGCGAAGACAGCGCTGATATTATTATTACATTTCCATTATTTTACTCTATTATTTTTATTACATTTATTTTTTTACTCTCTGTTATTATTGGGAGGATACGTAATCACATTGAAATTGAAGAAGGCTACAATAATAATTAAATCATTTGTAATTTAAGAAATTTATTTCTTTTACTTATTGTTCTTTTACTTATATGTATGTATCTTTTGTGTTATTGTTGATGTTTTGATTTGATTTTATTGTAATTTGTTGTTTGGGCCTGGCCTCATGTAAGCCGCCCCGAGTCCCCAATGGGGAGATGGTGGCGGGGTATAAATAAAATTGTTTTATTATTATTATTTAATCAGAGTTGGGCAGTCTTATCTTAAATTACAGTTTTATGTAAATACTCAAAAACATTTAACCTACTGATGCCTCAATTAATGTAATTTTAGTGGCATCTATGTTGATTTTGACCTTTACCAGTTGCTTCTGCATTTCTCACCCTTGGCTTATATTCGAGTCAATACGTTTTCCCAGTTTTTTTGGTGGTAAAATTAGATGCCTCAAATTCTATTCGGGTCGGCTTATACTCGAGTATATACGGTACATTTCTCTCTAGTTCATAGCAGAGTGCCAATTTATTCCCAATTTAAGCTCTCAGTTTTCCAAAACTGAGAGTATTTGACTTGCCCCAGGTCAGCCATTAGGTTCCCATTGCTGAGATTCAAAACGTAGTCTTCATCATGGTCCGATGCTCAAAACACTACATCACACTGTTTCTGGTAGGGAGAAGGCAAAACAAGGGCATTGCCCTCCCTATAGGATTCCCTCCGCCATATATTTCCCTTCAATCCCCACATTTCTAGCCTGGCAGTGATTTCGATCTTCAGCCAAGCGTTTAGAAACACAGTCCTTAGGTCCCCGAAGAAAATTTGCAGACCCAGTTACCAAGGGAATGTAAACATAGCAATCTAATAAAGGGTAAGACATGTGCGTGGTTTTCGGTGTTTTGAGATACAAGGCATTTGGAGAAGGATGGTAAATTTCATTTGGGAGCAGGGTTCTCATTTGAGGAGGGACCCACATTCTCCCCAGAGCCTGGAGAATAATCCCACCCCACCCCAAAATAAAGAAACCTCTGGCTTATGTAAGTACTGCTGCCAGGCTGGGAGTGTGAGTCAGCCTGAGTGCGCTGTGCAGCAGCTCAGCTCCAGTGTCGGTTCACACCCAGTGCCCCCCAGGCACACTCCCGCCCCACCGCCAAGGAGTCTTATGTAATGCTGGCAGAATGCAACCGCTGCTGCTGCTGTTGGAAGCGGGGGGGGGGCATAGTCCCTAATGGTTGCAGCCGCCCGAGGTGCCACTCCGATGGGCAGGTCTCCCCCCCCCCCCTATGCCAGCTGGCCCTGGTGTTTCCCTCCTGCCACTAGCTGGAATTCCCTCCTTCCCTCCCACTCCTTTGGGCCCAGTTGTGCGCCTCTCTGTGTGTGCATTTGTGTATCTGAGATCGCGTGAATGCCCTTTGCAGAACCGAGAGCCCAGGGGCAAGCTGTCCTGCTGCTGTCTTAAAAGCTGCCTTCTGCCGACTCTTCTTCTTCTCCTTCAGTGATGCCTCAGCTCACTTTTCCCTCTCTTCTCTTTGGCCTTTTCCTCTTCTGGTTAGCATCATAGCCAAGCTGTGATGAGGAGAAGAGAGGAGGACTACAGAAGCATGCGTGGAGTGTTTCCTATAAATTTAGAATGACACTTTGTGACTATGAGCATGTGCAGAGTGCTTCCCATAATTCTATAACTGGACATGCTCTGTGCTTATGAGAATGTAGAGGGTGCTTTCTATAAAATTATTAGTACACTGTGCTAATGAGCATGTACAGAGGGCTTTCTATTTGTGCCCTTGAGCATGTACAGAGTGCTTTCTGTAATACTATAAACTACACATGTTCTGTGCTTATGAGGATGTACAAAGCACTTTCTATAACATTTTTAGTACACTTTTGCCAATTAGCGTGTACAGAGGGCTTTCTGTTTGTGCCTATGAGCATGTATAGAGTGCTTTCTGTTTGTGCCTATGAGCATGGACAGAGGGATTTCTGTTTGTGCCTATGAGCATGTACAGAGGGCTTTCTGTTTGTGCCTATGAGCATGTACAGAATGCTTTCTGTTTGTGCCTATGAGCATGGACAGAGGGATTTCTGTTTGTGCCTATGAGCATGGACAGAGTGCTTTCTAACTATACATGCTCTGTGCTTATGAAGATGTACAGAGCGCTTTCTATAAGATTATTAGTATGCTTTGTGCCTATGAGCATGTACAGAGTGCTTTCTGTAATACTATAAACTATACATGCTCTGTGCTTATGAGGATGTACAGAGCGCTTTCTGTTTGTGCCTATGAACATGTACAGAGTGCTTTCTGTAATACTATAAACTATACATGCTCTGTGCTTATGAGGATGTACAGAGCGCTTTCTGTTTGTGCCTATGAACATGTACAGAGTGCTTTCTGTAATACTATAAACTATACATGCTCTGTGCTTATGAGGATGTACAGAGCGCTTTCTGTTTGTGCCTATGAACATGTACAGAGTGCTTTCTGTAATACTATAAACTATACATGCTCTGTGCTTATGGGGATGTACAGAGTACTTTCTATAAGATTATTAGTACACTTCGTGCTAATAAGCATGTACAGAGTTCTTTCTCTAATACTATAACTATGCTCTGTGCTTGTGAAGATGTACAGAGTTCATTCTATAAGATTAATAGTACACTTTGGGTCAATTAGCACATACAGGGTGCTTTCGATAAGATTATTAGTATGCTTTGTGCCAATGAGCATGTACAGAGTGCTTTTCCTAACTAAACATGCTTTGTGCCTATGTACAGAGTGCTTTCTGTAATACTAGTAACTATGCATGCTCTGTGCTTATGAGGATGTACAAAGCGCTTTCTGTAAGATTATTAGTACACTTTGTGCCAATGAGCATGTACAGAGAGCTTTCTGCGTGACTATACCAATACATGTCCTGTGCTTATGGGCATGTATAGAGTGCTTTCTATAAGATTGTAACTATACTTTGTGCCTATAAGCATATACAGAGTGCTTTTCCCTTGCAACTCGCCCTTGGAATTTGGAGGCACGAGGGAGAAGACAAGGAGGATGAAAGAGTCACATGTACAGCCTGTGAGCATCTACAGCAGTGTTTCTCAATGCCGTGACCCCTTAATACAGTTCTTCACGTTGTGGTGACCCCTCAACTATAACATTGTTTTTGTTGCTACTTCATGACTGTAGTTTTGCTACTGTTATGAATAGTAATGTAAATATCTGATATACAGGTAACAGGATGTATTTTCATTCACTGGACCACATTTGGCACAAATACCTGATACGCCCACATTCAAATACTGGTGGGATTGGGGAGGATTGATGATGTCATTTGGAAGTTGTAGTTGCTGGGGTTTATAGTTCACCTGCAATCAAAGAACATTCTGAACTCCATCAACAATGGAATTGAACCAAACTTCCCACACGGAACTGCCATGACCAACAGAAAATACTGGAAGGGTTTGGTAGGTATTGACCTTAAGTTTGGGAGTTATAGTTCACCTATATCCAGAGAGCGCTCTGGACTCAAACAATGATAGATCTGGACCAAACTTGGCACGAATAATCAATATGCCCAAATGTGAACAGGGGTGGAGTTTGGGGAAAATAGACCTTGACATTTGGGAGTTGTAGTTGCTGGGATTTATAGTTCACCTACAATCAAAGAGCATTCTGAACCCCATCAGCGATAGAATTGGGCCAAACTTCTCACACAGGGCCTCCATGACCAACAGAAAATACTGTGTTTTCTGGTGGTCTTCGGGAACCCCTCTGACACCCCCTTGAGACACCCCAGGAATCCCAACCCCCAGATTGAGAAATGCTGATCTACAGAGTGCATTCTCTCTTTAACCAATACTAGTCCCCCCATGCTTTGAATTTTGTTCGGGGAAAGAAATAAGTAGACGCCTCATAGTAAAACGTCTAATCTGTAAGCATGAACAGAGTCCTTTTTTCAGTGTATGCACATAGTAACTCCACACCTTGAATTGTTTTTTAAAGAGAAAGATAGCTGGGGAAAAGGATGATGAATGCATGCCGGTAAATCCTTGTTTCTACAAGCATGTACAGAGTGCATGTAGTGTGAAGAAAGCAAAGGGGAGAGGATTGTGAGAGCATCACCACAAAGCTTTCTGTCTGTGAGCATCTACAGAGTGTTTTTCCCCCTTTCAGCCAGTACTTTTCAATAACTTCTCAACATTTCAGATTTGGAGAGGCAAGGGAGGAAGTGGATTTGGGGGGGGGGGGGGGAGAGATGAGAGCATAACATCAAATTTTGATTTCAGCAGGCATGTGCAAAGTGCATTATAGTAACCCCATTATTTCATAGGGTTTTATTTCGCAAGGAAGCCTCAGAGGTGGTTTTGCCAATTCCCTCTAAAATAGAGCCTCCAGCACCTGGTTTGTTGACAATTTACCATCCAGTATTAACCCAGTGAGTCTCGGGTGGCACAGTGAGTTAAACCGCTGAGCTGCTAAACATGTTGACCGAGCGGTGTGAGCTTCCACTGTCAGCCCCAGCTTCTGTCAACCTAGCAGTTCGAAAACATGCAAATGTGAGTATGGGGAACTCCCTGGCAACAGATAACCAAAAACTGTCCGAAAGAAGATCAGCAAATCTTCTGTGATCCCAAATTGCCACTGTCACTTGACGTGCAGCTGCAGCACTAACTCTAACTTTGTTTACTTAGCCTCGTCTGAGCGAATCCAAGATGGCGCGACCATAGCACTCTCGCGTCACTTCTTAGGTGATGCGAGAGTGCTATGGTTCCATTTCTTAAAGGGACAGATGCATCTTATAGTTTATATATGAATGAAGTTCGATAATAATTTTCTACGGCTCACCTGATGATCTCACGGCACACTAGTGTTCCGTGGCACACTGGTTGAAAATCACTGGGTTAAACCACTGAGCTGCTGAACTTGTTGACTGAAAAGTCGCAGGTTCGAATCCAGGAGGCGGCATGAGCTTCCGCTGTCAGCCCCAGCTTCTGTCAACCTAGTAGTTCGAAAACATCCAAATGTGAGTATTATTTATTTATTTATTTAAATTATTTATATACCGCCTTTCTCACCCCTGGAGGGACTCAAAGCGGTAGATCAATAGGTATCGCTCTAATGGGAAGGTAACAGCACTCCTTTCAGTCATGCCTGCCACATGACCTTGGAGGTGTCTATGGACAACGCCGGCTCTGGCTTAGAAATGGAGATGAGCACCAACCTCTAGAGTTGTACACGACTGGACTTAATGCCAAGGGAAAACCTTTGCCTTTACCTTTACCTATTAACCACAGCTGACCCTACTTAGTTTCCAGGAGTAGACAGGATCTGGTGCCTTCAGGATATTTAGGTTAAACCCTTGTGCCAGCGAGACTGCTGACCAAAAGGTCAGGTTCGAATCCAGGTGAGCTCCCATCTATCAGCTCCAGCTTCTCATGCGGGGGCATGAGAGAAGCCTTCCACAGGATGGTCAACCATCCCTGGGTGTCCCTTGGGCAACGTCCTACAGACAGCCAATTCTCACAGCAGAAGCGACTTGCAATTTTCAAGTCGCTCCTGACACGGAAAAAAAAATTATATTCCCTACATCAGGGGTGCTCACACTTTTTCAGCATGCGAGCTACTCTTAAAGCAACCAAGTCCAAAAGATCTACCTGCCCCCGCTGCCACGCGCTCCTGCGCGCCCCCGCCACTGTGCGCTCCCGCTGCTGTTCGCTCCCGCCACCACACATGCTCCTGCTGCTGTTTTCCGCCTGCACAGCGCTTCTTCCGCCTGCGGAGCATTGCAAGAAGGAGAAAGCACGAGGCGGGGCATCCAGAGGGAGCGCTCCGCCCTGCCTGTCTCGCCGGCAACGGAGGCTGCACAGCTGCTTCTGGACGAGAGAGAGGCAGGGCACTCCCTCCAGAGGCCCTGACTCATGCTTCCTTCTTTCTGCAATGCTCCACAGGCGAAAGGAGCACCGCGAGAACGAAAGCCAGCAACAGGAGCGCGCATGCGCGCAGGGTGTGCGCACGCATGGCAGGAGCGCCCCATCAGGCTGGTGAGGCCCGAAGATCACCTGGAAGAGGGCCGATCTACTAGTAGCTCCCGAGCTACCTAATGAGCACCCCTGCCCTACATACTTTGAGTTTGCAGGTGGAAGAGGAGAAGGTAATGGAAGCATATGAGTGCTTTTTCCTTCCACCAAACACTTGTCCCTTCACAATTTAGATTCTGTTGGGAGAAGAGTAGAATGGTTGTGAGTATGCATAGAGTGGTTTCTCCCAGACAAGACAGAGGCACTCCTGGTCAGTCGTAAGGCCGAACAGGGCATAGGGTTACAGCCTGTGCTTGACGGGGTTACACTCCCCCTGAAGGCGCAGGTTCGCAGACTGGGAGTGATCCTGGATTCATCACGGAGCCTGGAGCCCCAGGTCTCGGCGGTGGCCGGGAGAGCTTTTGCACAGATAAAGCTTGTGCGCCAGCTGTGCCCGTACCTTGGGAAGTCTGACTTGGCCACAGTGGTCCACGCTCTGGTTACATCCCAAATAGACTACTGCAACGCTCTCTATGTGGGGTTGCCTCTGAAGACTGCTTGGAAGCTGCAATTAGTCCAACGTTTGGCAGCCAGGCTACTAACAGGAGTGGGGCACAGGGAGCATACAACTCCCTTGCTGCGCCAGCTCCACTGGCTGCCAATTAGCTTCCAGGCACAATTCAAAGTGCTGGTTTTAACCTACAAACCCTATACGGCTCTGGCCCCGTTTACCTGTCTGAATGGATTCTCCCCTACGAACCATCAAGAACATTAAGATCCTCTGGAGAGGCCCTGCTCTCGGTCCCGCCGGCTTCACAAGCACGGCTGGTGGGGACGAGAGACAGCGCCTTCTCTGTGGTCGCCCCTCGGCTGTGGAACTCCTTACCAAGTGATGCTAGATCTGCCCCCTCTCTGTTGTCCTTTAGGAGGCTGGTGAAGACCTGGATGCGGAACCAAGCCTTCCCAGAATAGGCTGAGATTGGCTATTATCTGAATGAATGACCACGTTTAGAGATCGAGTGGAATTGTTTTAATGGTGATGTGGTTTTATGCTGGGTTTTTATGTATTTTAATATGTTGTTGTAGTTGTTTTTAAATTGTATAGCATTGAATTTTTGCTGTTATGCCAGTCTGAGTCCCTCGATAGAGGTGAGAAGGTCGGGGTACAAAAGTTTTAAATAAATAAATGTGTGTTGTCAAAGGGTTGCTGTGAGTTTTCTGGGCTGTATGGCCATGTTCCAGAAGCATTCTTTGCGAGGGAATTGCAGAGATGCCATTGGACCTTTTATTACCCTCCTGGGTAGTTTTTGGCCACGTGTAGCCTCAGGAACCCATCCTGCCAGGAGAAAAAGAGGTGTCACTGAGGCCAGCACCTCCTCTTTGCCCCTTGTCAGGTATTTCAGGGCGTGGGGAGCTATTTGGGGCTCCATGGGGCAGAGCAGTGGGAAATATTCTCTTCCCTGGGTACCATTCTTCCATTGATGATGGCATGGAAGAGAGAGCTTCCCCTTCCTCTTTGCCCCTGGCTAACTTGGCTGGTGATTTTTCTAGGCCAATCGCTTGCACTCTCCTGTTGCATTGCAAGCAGGATGCAGGGAGAGACTGCCACTGCTGCTCTTCATCCTGAGAGCTGGAGGAGATCAATGCCCATGGGCCCCTCCCTCTAAGGGCCCTGCCTGCAATGTGAGGCCACCCCAGCCTCAAAGGAGAGGTGCCCCTTCTCTTCTTCCTCCACAGGGAAGCATCTTGGGGGTTGGTCCCCACCGATGCAGGATGTAACTCCTGGAGGCGGTTGCCTAGCAACTGTCTCCGGCCGATGCAGAGGCGCTCAGCTGGCGAGGAAGGATGGGGGGGCATGGGAGCCCCCGGTTTGCACCGAAGGAGCATCACCAGCCGAAGGAGCCGATGAGGTCTTTGCCGGAGACACCTTCTAGGATTGGGGTAAGTCAGGAGAGGGGGCAAAGATGCATGCACACAGATTCCCCATGCTCAAGGATTGGGCAAAGGATGGCATTGCCAAGGATGGAGGAAGAGAAGGAGCGAAGGCGTTGTGACTGCCATTCTAGGTGCTTCTATGATATGGCAGGGAGGAGGCTAGATAGGAGGGGTGGTCACAATTGTGGGTGCATTCATGCCACTGGGACCTCTAGCCAGGCAGTGCATGCCAGGCACCTTGGGGTGCTACCCAGCAAGCATGGAGAGAAACAACTAGCTGCCCTCACCTACGACGACAGTGACAATGGCAACGACGCAATGTGCCAGCCCCCGCCTCTCTTCTCCCTCCAGGCTAACGGTGCTCAAAGAGAGACGGCGGCGACGATGACAAGGGGCGGGCGCCAGTGACCGAAGCCATGGGCGGCTGTGGGCAAGCGGAGTGCCAAAGCAGCACATCGGGGAAGGCCGCCAGACAGGTATGGGGGAACGCCACAGCTGTGGAACCAACATGCTGTATGAAAAAGGCAACCTGCCTGCTGTGGGGATGGGAGACCACAGGGACGTTGCAGCCATTGGCAGGAACATTGGCATGCAACAACACCAAGGGACCAAGGCACTTTCACGTGGCCGAGGCACGGCTCACGCAGCCTGCAAAATGGCAAACGGGTAAGAGAGGCATCCAGCTCAGATGCACCGAGAAGTATGCATGCATAGAGCAAAGCACATCCCTCGGCTTGAGCCGTAGCGTGATGTGACGGTAGGCGACATGGGCATTACGTTTCGCTGGGATGGAGAGCGTGAGGCGTGCAACATTGTAGTGGAAGCAACAGCACATGAGTGGACAGCGGAAGGAAGGAGGCACACGCTCACACACGTGCTCAGGCGCACACAGCTCCTTGCCCAGATTTGCAGTCGCCAGCCATTTCAGAATGGCAGCCTTTTGACCCATGCAACAGGACCTGCTTTTAGGGGATAGGAGGATAGATGCCTATGTGCACACATACACACACAAACAAACACATACCCACAATGCTGAAAGAGAGACAACAGCTGCAGGCTTGGTGGGAAATGTGTGTATGGAGGTGAGATATACTTTGGCCCAGCAACGCAGAATTTGGTGGGGAGCATAGGGGGCATTTACAACTATGCATCCTGAATGTGTACATGGACCTCGAATGGATATTGTCTGCATACATACTATGGCTTTGTTACTGATTTGAGAAATACATGCCACTGCATGCAGGCACAGATAGTGTTATGTCACTATACGTGCCTTTTGCACATGGACACAGGCACACAAATTGCATGCAGAGACAGGGGTTTACAACAAATTGCCGTTCTTATGTCCACCTTTGTCTGTCTTTCCTCATTCCTCCCAAGTTTCCAGGCCCTCAGAATGATCCACTTTCCAAGCCCTTCTCCAAGTTGGAATATGGTCAACAATCGTGAAGAATAGGGCCTCTCTTGTGGTGGCACCAATGTGTCACCTTTCCTTGGTGCTGCTTGTGCTTTCAGCCAGCTTCCTCCTCCAACGTACACTCAGAAATGCTTCCTTGTGAATTCAGATTTCACAACTAATGCATTTGATAGGTTGATTGTATTGCTTTTATACTGTTGTTACTGTGAACCTCATTAGGTTTCTCCTGCTTCAAGATACTAAGCAATGGCTTTGAATTGGCGCTGGTGAGGATAATGAGTAAGAAGACTCACTTATTTGCACAGCGTGATTCATAAAATGTAAATGAGCAGATCCCCGCCTCCAAGGAACTTGCAATCTCAAACGGAGCATGAGACATCACCAGAAGAATTCGAGGGCAGGGATAAACAGAAGGGAAATGGTGGTTGTTTCCAAGTGACAGATACTGATGTTTGGTTGTGATACAGGATGCCTTTGGACTGTACCAAAAGCATCGTGCGCTTATCACGCATGTTTCCCTTTCAGCAATCTTTCTGACTCCTTTAAGGTGCTTGTCAAGATTTGAAACTTATCATCTTAATTCCTTCATATATAGACATAGGCCACGGGAGGTGAATGATTCCACAGATCGACTGATGCGCAGTATCCAGCAGTCCTGATTTGGCAGGGGCAGTCCCAATGAATCCTCTGCCATCCCACTTTCCCAACTGCTTTTCAAAGGTCCAAGTTTCTTTCTCTTCCTCCTACATTCCCCATTCGTCCTCAGATTACTTCATTTGCTGTACGACTAACGTAATCCCATAGGACAGCGTTTCTCAACATGGGGGTTGGGACTCCTGGAAAGGTTGTGAGGGGGTGTCAGAGGGGTCCCCAAAGACCATCAGAAAACACAGTATTTTCTGTTGGTCATGGAGGTCCTGTCAGGCCCGGATTACCCATAGGGCCAACCTAGGCCATGGCCTAGGGGTGCAAGCTGAGGGGGGCGCAGATCACGGACCAAAAAAAATGTTATAAAATAATTTAAAAATCGCACCGCGATTGGCTCCTGCCGCCTGGTACCCAAAAGGAGGTGGAGCCAAGGCCGGGCTCCGCAGAGGCAGCGCTCGTGCTCGCTGCGTTAGCCTCAGCCCATCCATCTACGCTGCTGCTTCTCAGCCAGTGTTCCTGCGCCTGAGGGGGGGGAGGGGGCGCCTGGCCTGGCTCAGAGCAGCTTCCTTCGCAGGCTGCTGAGGGAAGAGGAGGCCGTGGGAAAGAAGGGTGGTGTGCAGTGTGGAGGCCTGGAGAGGAGCCTGAGGCGGAGGAAGGCCCCGACTCTCTTCAGCCGCTGGGCCATGAGCCGCACGTGGGGCCGCCTCTGAAGCCGCTGCCCCAGATGAAGAGCATGCTCTGGACCCAGCCTGGCTTTCTCTGTCCCTTTGGGCCTTGGCTCTGCGGCACTCACTCGCCCTCCTCTGCCTCCTTCCCGAGGGGTAACGAACTCGCTCCCCACCACACAAAGGGGCCCGTTCCCTTCTCTTCAGTGACAGTGCACGCACACCTTTCCCCTCAGCCCCACTGGCACATGACGGGAAGGATGAGGCGGCGCGAGGCGGAGGGGGGGAGAGAGGGGGGGTGCGGTAGAGGTTGGCTTAAAGGGGGCATAATTCCAAAGTGTGGCTTAGGGCGCAAAAAGCTGTTAATCTGGGCCTGGGTCCTGTGTGGGAAGTTTGGCCCATTCTATCGCTGATGGGGTTCAGAATGTTCTTTGATTGTAGGTGAATTATAAATCCCAGCAACTACAACTCCCAAATGCCAATGTCTATTCTCCCCAAACTCCACCCGTGTTCACATTTGGGCATATTGATTATTCGTGCCAAGTTTGGTCCAGATCTATCATTGTTTGAGTCCACAGTTCTCTCTGGATGTAGGTGAACTACAACTCCCAAACTCAAGTTCAATGCCGACCAAACCCTTCCAGTATTTTCTGATCGTCATGGGAGTTCTGTGTTCCAAGGTTGGTTCAATTCCATTGTTGGTGGAGTTAAGAATGCTCTTTGATTGTAGGTGAACTATAAATCCCAGGAAGTACAACTTGAATATTTGTGCCAAATGTGGTCCAGTGAATGAAAATACATCCTGCATATCAAATATTTACATTACAACTTATAACAGTTATGAAGTAGCAGTGAAAATAATTTGATAGTTGGGGTAACCATAACTATACAAGAACTGTATCAAGGGGTCGCGGCATTAGGAAGCTTGAGAACCATTGCCTTAGGAGGAGAGAGGGCAGAATCTTTCAACAGAGCCAAGCAAATGATTAGTCCTTTCCAGCATGTGTGCTTTTGTCATTGAGATCACACTTTGGAGTTGATGTTTACCATGCATGTCCCAATGCGCATCTGTGAAATGTTGGAGGCTGTTCTGATGTGGAACATGACCAGCTAATTGTGATCTGCTGTTTTTCCTTCCCAGCTCCCAATGAACGAGGCCAGTCAGGATTGAGTCAACAGAAGGAAGGCCTCTTGAGCCAATGTATGGGGTGCCCATGGGACTCTCCTCCCATTCCTGATGCAGTGCGTGGTGAGTCTCCTTTCCCCCTATCCCACTGTAATTGGGGGAGGGGCGTTATCAGAAACATAGTGCCACAAACATTTGGTAACAGTGGATTGCTGTGAATTTTTCAAGCTGTATGGACATTTTCCAGTAGCATTCTCTCCTGACACTTCGCCTGCATCTCTGGCTGGCATCTTCAAAAGTTCTGTTAGCAGTGAAGCAAGTGGAGTGTTTATATATATATTTATAGAAAGTCCAGGGTGTCTGTTGAAGCAGGTTTGAATTTTGCAGTTAGCGAGCTTGAATAGCATGAGTAGCCATGAAGCTGGAAAGTCAATTAGTGAGGGTATCTGTATAGAGGTAGCCTGGGCTTTGTTGCATGGAGGCATCCTCTGTTTGGGAGGTGTTAACTGGCACTTGATTGTTTGCTATCTAGAGTTCTCCTGATTATCATTTAATGTCATTACAATTTCAAGGTCTGGCTTCTTACTGCCAGAGGAATCCTTTGTTGGGAGGTGATTAGCTGACCCTGATTGTTTCTCGTCTGTAATTTCCCTATTTTTGAGTATTGTTCTTAGTTTACTGTCTGGATTTTAGAGTTTTTTTTAATACTGGTAGCCAGATTTTGTTCATTTTCATGGTTTCTTCCTTTCTGTTGAAATTGTCCACCTGCTTGTGGATTTCAATGGTTTCACTGTGTAGCCTGACATGATGGTTGTCAGAGTGGCCTAATCGCAACATCCACACCTGCTTCAACAGAAAAGGATTCTTTCTCCCACCCTTGACATTCCACAGGTATATATATATATACGCTCCGTTTGCTTCACTGCCGACATAACCTCTGAAGATGCCAGCCTCAAATGCAGGCAAAACATTAGGAGAGAATGTTACTGGAACATGGCCATATAGCCTGAAAAACTCTCAGCAAGCCAGTGATTCTGGCCACAAAAGCCTTTGACAGCACATTTGGTAACAGTATTCACTAGGCCTGGGTAATCCATGGTTCTAAATGGTTCTAAAGTACTTACAAAACTAAAGTTCTTAGTTGGTGAACTTAGTTGGTGGTGAACACTAGGTGGCGCTGGTGCTTTGCTTCTACAGTGTTGCTAAAGTTCTGGTGGTGAACATTTCAGAACTCTAACAAAACTTTCAAAATTTCATTATTATTTCATTATTGGTGATTTTTAACGAAATTTTGGAAGTTTTTGGAGTTTTGTTCACCACCAGAACTTTAGCAACACTGTTCTTTCACCACCCGAACTTGAGCAAAACTTTTGAAGCAAAGCACCACGCCACCTAGTTTTCACCACCAGAACTTTAGCAACACTGTAGAAGCAAAGCACCAGCGCCACCTAGTTTTCACCACCAGAACTTTAGTTACGTAAGTATTTTAGAACCATTTAGAACCATTATTGACCAGGCCTAGTATTCAGGTACCAGACAAAGATTGAAGCTACTGGATCTGGGGGAAATTATGTGTCAATGGGCCAAATTTGGGAAACTGAGAACTTTTCAGAATTAATAGGTCCTCTTTGCTCCATGGCATTTTTCACAACTTTATTTTGTGTGTGTGTGTGTGGGGGGGGGGGGGTTGTATAATGCAGGGATCATGTCATTATGTTCAAAGCTAGAGTTTCATTGGTGATGGAAACTATTGAAGCAGGTCAGGATGCTGGTGTCAGGTATCAGGGCAAGGAGATGAACTTGCTTCTGACATGCAAAAGAAAAACACGTAAAGGACTCATCCATACTACAGAAATTAAGCACAGCGATTCCATTTTAACTGCCAGGGCTATAGTCTATGGCAGTGATTTTCAACCTTTTTTGAGCTGCGGCACATTTTTTACATTTACAAAATCCTGGGGCACACCACCAACCAAAATGACACAAAATGACACTCTAACACAGTAATACATATAGTTAACATGTTTTTAAATGGATTTATACACTCAGTGTGAAACCTGGGCCTGTTTCGATGAACACAAAATAGATATCCTGGCAGGAATGGCAGAAAGACACACACGAAGGTCTTGCTCAACAACCACTCATATTAGGGCCTTCATCTGTGTCATAATTTTGTCCAGGACCCTGTTCAGCTTTTGCATTCTCCCTTCTCAAAAACTTCTCCATCACTGTCACTCACTTGTCTTGCTGTGATCCCAAATTGACACGCAGCTGCAGCACTAACTCTTACTTTGTTTACTTAGCCGCGTCTGAGAGAATCCAAGATGGCACGACCATAGCACTCTTGCGTCTCTTCTTAGGTGACGTGAGAGTGCTATGGTTCCATTTCTTAAAGGGACAGATGTGTCTTATAGTTTATATATGAACTAGCTGTACCCGGCACGCGTTGCTGTGCCCTATTTAGGAGATGCGAGATGTAAGGGTTGGAAATGATGTTACTTACGGTCTTGGTGGGGTCATGTAGGCATGAATTGCGCACTTTCTATGTGTGCTCCAAATGATGTCATCTGGAAGCATGAGTTATATTGTCTTATATAGCGGAGGAAGTGTTTTGATTCTGGAGTGTGTCCACTCAGCAAAGTCTGTAGTGGTTGTGGAGGAGTGGCAAGTGGTGGTAGAGAGACTTTACTGGCTAGGCAGCACATTCCCGGTGTTTCTGCTGGGTATTTCAGGGCTTTGCAGTGTGTGCAGATGTGCGTTAGGGTGCCAATGTCGGCCTCTGGCACCATGCTGTAGTCTTCTGCAGCGTTGTATCTGAAGGCTAGGCGGTGAAATTGGTTGTGGTGTTTTTGAAGTTTGTTTTCTGTGTTGCGACGTCGTGTTTCTGCGCTCCTTGCGCTGCTGTTGTGTTGCATTTCTGCGTCTTTGTTGTTCCTGGCTGCGCGCTTCTTCTTGTCGTGCAGTTCTTTGCATTTGGTTCTCAGCTGTGCATCGTGCAGTGACCTGTTGTCTGTGTCTCTGCTGCGCAGTGTGTTTCTGTTCTGGCGTTTGTTCTGCCCTTTTTTGTCTGATGTATGTAGCGTTGTGAGTGTGTCGTCCGATGCTATTATTTTTATAAGGCATGGCTTGTCTTTTGGGTCAGTTTATGTCTGTGTGGAAGGAAGGAATGGTTTTAGTTTGTGGTGTTTGTAGGTGTTGTGTGTACGGGGTCCCGTAAGGTTGGTGGGATGGGTTGTGTTTGGAAGTTGTGTTGTGTTGTGTGGGTAGGAATTTGCTGGAGAATTGCTCCCTCAGAGTTTGGTTTTGGCAGTTTAACCCTCAAACACCAACTGAAATCTCTCAGCATTCTATCCTAGCCTTGGATGGCTCTTGCCAGTGTTGCTATGGTTACAGCAGTTATGCAAATCCGCCCTTATTGGCAGCCAATCATGTTGTTCAGAATGTAGAGGCTGGGTGAGTCGTTGGCTGTCCCGGAGGATGCTGGTAAATGTAGGTTTTTTTTACTCATTGTTTTGGGGGCCTTTTAGGTTTGGGGGGGGGGAAGTTTCTTTGCTACAAATGTACCTTGCTTGAGGCCTATTTCTGTTGGCAAGTATTGTTTTTCTGCGTTGTATGGTTTCTTTGTTTGAGGTATACATCACATGACGTGAACCCATTTATATAATAGATGAAGTTCGAAAATAATTTTCCACGGCACACCTGATGATCTCTAACGGCACACTAGTGTTCCCCGGCACACTGGTTGAAAATCAGTGGTCTATGGAATCCTGGGTTTTATAGTTTGGTGGTTTTGGGGAAGGAGGGTTATGTCAGGAGCAAGTTCAGAAAATGCAAGTTGCTTCTGATGTGAGAGAATTGGCTGTCTGCAAGAACATTGCCTGGATGTTTTGATGTTTTCCCATCCTTGTGGGAGGCTTCTCTCATGACCCTGCATGGGGAGCTGGAGCTCGACCAGCTCTTCCCAGATTCCCCATTTTTGAACTGCTAACCTGTTGATCAGAAGTCCTGCCAACCCAAGGGTTTACCCATTGTGCCACCAGGAGCTCCGGTCTATGTTATATATGCCTTTAAGCTGCCTGTTGACTTATTTATTTTATTTATTTATTTACAACATTTATATGCCGCCCTTCTCACCCCAAAGGGGACTCAGAGCGGCTTACAAGTAAAATGTAAATACAATATATAATATTGTGGCCACAGCACAATATTAATATTATATATTACATAGTACTATAACATTACTGTATACTGTAATAATATTAGTAATATTACATGTAATATAAAATATATAATTATAATATCATATTATTAGTAGTAGTTGTAGTAGTATATTGTATTACATTATAACATTATCAATATTATATGTAATTACAATATATTATATTATATTATTACCATCACTTATGGTGACTCTGTGAATTTCATAGGGGTTGATTTCGGTGAGAGGTGCCACTTTGTGGATTTCAGATGTGGTATTTTCAGGGGCGGTCCTACAGTTAGGCCAAGGAAGCGGCCGCATGGGGCGCCATCTCGGTAAGGGCGAATTCCCCCACCCGCCAGACTGCGTCCGGCCTCCCTCCCTCTCCCTTTCTCCTTCTCCCGGAGCATGTGTACAATCACCGCCCCCCTCGCTGTCCCTAGGCTGCTCGCACAGCCGGCCGTCTCCACCAAAGCGGCCCCTCAGGCGGGAAGCCACCAGCCGGGCGAAGGCGCGAAGCCACCCGCTCAGACTGCGGGGCCCATGGCATGAGGGCGGCAAAGGCGGCTCCTCACTCCTAGTCATAATAATGCGAGTCACGGACCCGAGAGGCCCTGAGTCGCTGCTGCTGCTGCCGCCTCCGCCATGTCCCCCCCCGGCCTCGGTGGCCGCCCTGGCCAGCAGCAGCAGCGAGAGAGGCAGCAGCACCTTGGTGCCTCAGGAGGAGGAGGCAGAGGCGGCGGAGGGCGCCCGCGAGAAGGTGTGGCCAGGCGGGGCTTGCCTCCCTTCCCTTGGCTTGCTTTCTTTCCCTTCCTTGGCTCCCTCCAGGACCCCCTTCTCTCTTGGAAGAGCAGCAGCAAAGGGATGGATGGATGGGGCGGGCGGGCCTTTCTCCCCTTCTCGAGACTCAGGGGTCCCAGGGAGTTTGTTCTCTCCCCCCCCCCATAAGGTCCTTAGGCTATGGCAGGTGCCAAACTACAACTCCCAGGATCCCGTGGCAGTTAAACAAGGTCAGGCTGCATTCATTCATTCAGCAGTGTAGACATGCCGATTGCAATATTCACACTTGCCTCAAGCAGACAAGGGTTCTTTCTCTCTCCCCCCTATCTTGGCTGCTAATCTGGTTTGTGAAGAAGCCCCCAATGAGGAGGGCGCCAAAATAATGTTGGGGGGGGGGGGGCGCCAAAATAATGTTCGCTTACCATTTAAATTTACCTTAGACCGCCCCTGGGTATTTTGTGAATCTTGACACCTCTGGAATCCTCAGAACAGGGGTGCTCACACTTTTTCAGCATGGGAGCTACTGATTAAAAAACCAAGTCCCAAAGATCATCTACCCAGAAATGTAAAACATATAACTATTTTCTTATTTATTTATTTATTTATATTTATTATTCATTTTTATGTACCGCTCCTTCCAGCAGGCTCGGGGCAGTTTACATAAAATGAAGTTATAAAACATCAACATTTCAATTTAATAACAACAATATAAAACAGAGCATAAAAATACACCCAACCACCCCATTTCTCCCACACTGCCATATTCCCCAACATATTATCAGCCAGAAAGTAAGAAGAGAGGCTTTTGAACTGCAAGGCCATTTAATACTCAGCAAGGTAAACAAAGGGGCATGCAAAAATACATCCAGCCACCCCATTTCTCCCACACTGCCATATTACCACACATATTATCAGCCAGAAAGTAAGAAGAGAGGCTTTTGAACTGCAAGGCCATTTAATACTCAGCAAGGTAAACAAAGGGGCATGCAAAAATACATCCAACCACCCCATTTCTCCCACACTGCCATATTACCACACATATTATCAGCCAGAAAGTAAGAAGAGAGGCTTTTGAACTGCAAGGCCATTTAATACTCAGCAAGGTAAACAAAGGGGCATGCAAAAATACATCCAACCACCCCATTTCTCCCACACTGCCATATTACCACACATATTATCAGCCAGAAAGTAAGAAGAGAGGCTTTTGAACTGCAAGGCCATTTAATACTCAGCAAGGTAAACAAAGGGGCATGCAAAAATACATCCAACCACCCCATTTCTCCCACACTGCCATATTACCACACATATTATCAGCCAGAAAGTAAGAAGAGAGGCTTTTGAACTGCAAGGCCATTTAATACTCAGCAAGGTAAACAAAGGGGCATGCAAAAATACATCCAACCACCCCATTTCTCCCACACTGCCATATTACCACACATATTATCAGCCAGAAAGTAAGAAGAGAGGCTTTTGAACTGCAAGGCCATTTAATACTCAGCAAGGTAAACAAAGGGGCATGCAAAAATACATCCAGCCACCCCATTTCTCCCACATTTCCATATTCCCCAACATATATTTCTCAAGGAACAAAGCAAGCAGAGAGGCTTTGGAGCTAAAAGGCCATTTTTAAACATTAAAAATAAACAAAGAGACATGCCACAGAACAATCAAGCACCCACCCCGAAGTAAAAAGACCGACCTTTGAGATGCGGTAAGGAAATGACCCCAAAGCGTCCTTCTCCTCCTCCTCCGTCATTGCTCCTATTTCCACGCCGCCCGCATGCGTGCCGCCTCCAAGAGCTCACGAGAAGTCCGAGAGGCAGAATGGGCGCTTCTGCGCATGTGTGCGGGGCCAGCCATGCATCTCGTCATCCAGGCCCGCCCCCTTTGGTCTCCTACGACTCTGAGTGGCTGGAGAAGGACGGAGGGAGGAGAAGGAATCCAAAAGAGGGGGCCCTTTCTGCCTCTTGGACTCTGCAGCTTTTGGAGGTGGCGCGCGAGCAGCGAGCAGGGAGGAGCAATGATGGAGTTCTTTGCAGCGTGCAGGGGCGCGTGAAGAGGACAAACTGCAAAAAACCTGGTCAGGGGCCTGAAGATCACCAGGATGAGGCCCAAACATCACCCTGGTGATCCCGATCACCATTCTGAGCACCCCTGCCTCAGAACGACTCAGAGAGAATGGAAGCTTATGAAATCAAGGACATCAAGTGCTGCTTAACATTTTTGAGACCTAGAAATTGACTTTGAATCACTTTGGGTTTTTGTTTTGTTTTTCCATTGTCCATGCAATTCCCAGGGCAGGCCCAAGATATAAAAATTGTACCCTGGATGCTCCACAGTTGGTCACCTCTGTAATAAATCAGTTACAATGAGCATTGAGCATTTGGCTATGATTCTGTAGACCAGGATTTGAATTCTCACTCAACCATGGAAACTCATTGAGTGATGTTGAGCAAGTCACACTCTCTCAGCTTCATTGGAAAGCAAGGGCAAACCTTTTCAAGTTGGAAACGAGGGCACACAACAACAGCCAGAACAAAAGCAACCCACTGAGCTGGCTTCTTATTCTTGGAGCAAGCCATCAGCGCACTGATATTTGAAATGCAATGGATCCCGTGCTTGGGCTTGGGCTGACAAGGGTGAATTGCAAAAGGTAGGAATTAAGGCTATCTGTGGAATGTAAGGCATTTTCTTTCTACAAAAGCAGGCTCCAAATATAGCATTTCTACACAAATACAATGAGGAGGAGCTTGAGGAATAATAGTGCTGTAACTGTGTAGTGCAAAACAGTCGTCTGTAATCGAAGGCTCTTTCACACATCACCGTTCTCTCGGCATTACTTCGCGAACGAAGATTCTTAGGAAGGACTCATCCCACACTTTTTACAAGCACGTTGATGACTAAAAAGGCCAATCTGAGATAGGCAAGTTCGGTTGCAGAAAGCACAGCAGAAAGTCTCCTTGGCTGATGTTGTTTCCAAGTTGTGTTTCTTTCTGGGTTGTCGTTTCTCTTGAGACCCATTTACGTGTCTTCTCAAAAGATGCCGCAGCATTGTGGATAGCCTGAGATGTTGTTTCAGGGAGTCCTTATATCTCTTTTTGGGGGTGCCTCTCTTGCACTGACCCTTGGCGAGTATCTTTGGGAGGCGGTGGTCCTCCATCCTAGAGACGTGCCCTGCCCAGCGCAGCTGAGTTCTCAATAGCATGGCCTCAATGCTGGTGATCCCTGCTTGCTCAAGGACAGCAACATTCATCACATAGTCAGTCCAGTGTATATTTAGGATTGTGCGAAGACAGCGCTGATGAAAGCGTTTGAGAAGTCGTAGGTGTTGGCGATAGGTGACCCATGTTTCAGACCCATAGAGGAGAATATAGACAGTATGATAGCTCTGTAGACACTGATTGTGGTGCTTTGCCTCAGGTGCTTGTTGCTCCAGACTCTTTTGTGAAGCCTTCCGAAAGCACTATATGCCTTTGCTAATCTGTGATCTATCTCTTTATCAATCTTGGCATCTGAAGAGATGATGCTTCCCAGGGAGGTGAACTGCTGACCCGACTTAAGCACAGATGTGCCTATGCTGACGTGGGGGTGATGGTGTTCTTCCTGTGGTGCGGGCTGGTAGAGGACTTCCGTTTTCTTCAGGCTGACTTCCAGCCCAAACAGCTCTGCAGCTGCTGCAAAGCAGGATGTTAGGCTCTGCAGGGCTGCTTCTGAATGGGCGACAAGGGCAGCATCACCATTATAGCACTATTATTCCACTTTAGCTGCTATAGCAACATCCTATGGAATTCTAGGATTGGAAGTTGGAAAAGGGGCATGTTGGATTCGTATCCAAAGAGTTCCCTCACTGTATATGGGTGCCTTCAAATTGCTTGTTGACATATGACAACCCCATGAATTTAATAGGGGATGAAGTCATGGCAGTTAGGATGGAATAATAGCACTTTATTAGTATATCAAAAAAGTAGATCTTTCCACTCTTCCAATGCAGGACTTACATGTATCATCTATCAGTGATGCAATGAGTCGAATTCAGGGTTGGCCCAGGCATTGTGGCTTCTGGACAAAAACCCAAGACATAGGGAAACCCCCCTGTCATGTCGTTAATTGTTATGCATTAAGTGCCAACCATAGTTGCTCATAGATTGTCCTTATTATAGATATTAAAGGTTTTCCCCTGACATTAAGTCTAGTCATGTCCAACTCTGGAGGGTGGTGCTCATCTCCATTTCTAAGCCGAAGAACCAGCATTGTCCATAGATGCCTCCAAGGTCATGTGGCCAGCATGAGCGCATAGAGCGCCATTACCTTCCCGCCAAAGCGGTACCTATTGATCTACTCACATTTGCATGTTTTCGAATTGCTAGGTTGGCAGAAGCTGAGCTTAACAGCGGGAGCTCACCTCACTTCCTGGATTCGAACTGCCAACCTTTTGGTTAGCAAGTTCAGAAGCTCAGTGGTTTAACTCACTGCACCACCACGGGGCCTACTGTATATATGCGCATATATTTATTTATTTAAAACTTTCGTACCCCGTTCTTCTCAACCTCAGCAGAGGGACTCAGTCCGGCAGACAGCACAAATTCAATGCTAACATTAAAATATAAACATCATAAAACAACAATAAAATTACCAATACATATGAAAATTACAATAAAAAGCCGTTCGCCAAGGTAAAATCATGTCCAACTCAGTCCATGTATTCGATCCATATATTTTGGTCTGTGACTTAGTCGATTAATGATTATATACAGACAGATAGATTAATGATAATAGAGAGAGAGAGAGTTATTTTTTTCTTTAGACAGATTAAAACACAACTTACGTACAAACATGTAGAAAAACCCAAACAACAACAAAAGATTAATAATATTTTTTCTAGAATAATACTACTACATTTATTATTTTACTCTATTATCATTATTATATTTATATTATTTTACTCTATTATTATTATTACATTTATTAATTTTCTCTATTTTTATTATTACATTTATTATTTTACTCTTGTTATATTATTACATTTACATTATTTTAATAAATGTTATTATTATTACATTTATTATTTCACTCTATTATTATTACAGTTATTGTTTTAATCTATTATTACTGTTATTATTACATTTATTATTTTACTTCATTATTATTATTACATTTACATTATTTTATTCTATTATTACATTTATTCTTTCACTCTATTATTATATTTATTATTTACTCTATTATTACTGTTATTACATTTATTACTTTACTTTATTATCATTATTGTTGTTATTGCATATTATTTCACTATATTATTGTTATTACATTTCCATTGTTTTACTCTTTTATTATTATTACATTTATTATGTTACTCTGTTTATTATTGTTATTATTACATTTATTACTTTATTACCATTATTGTTATTACTACATTTCCATTGTTTTACCCTTTTATTATTGTTATTATTACATTTCCATTGTTTTACTCTTTTATTATTATTACATTTATTATTTTACTCTCTTTATTATTATTACTACATTTATTATTTTACTCTATTATTGTTATTATTACATTTATTACTTTACTTTATTATCATCATTATTGTTATTATTACATTTCCATTTTTACTCTTTTATTGTTGTCATTATTATTACATTTATTATCACATTTCCATTATTGTACTCTATTATTTTTATTTTTATTATTTTATTATTATTGGAAGGATACCTAAGTACATTGACACTGAAGAAGGTTACAATAGTGGTTTAATCAGAGTTGGACAGTCTCATCTTAAATTACACTTCTATGTAAACATTCAAAAACATTTGACCTACCGATGCCTCAATTAATGTAATTTTATTAGCATCTATTTTTATTTTGAAATTTACCAGTAGCTGCTGCATTTCCCACCCTCATCTTATACATCGTCTTATATTCTGATCAGCTTATACTCAAGTATATACGGTATTTCCGGTCCTCGTTACATGACTACCACATATGATAAAAAAGTGCCCACCTCACAGATTACCTGTCATGCACACAACATATTTACCTGGATGGAAATTTAGACAGAAATCTTAACTAAAGGGGGAAGGTGAAATTAGGATTTTTAATCTTTGACTATGATAGTCACAAACATCTGGATATTATGATTGACAGGTCAGGATGGAACTGGGATAGTGAAGAAGGGCAAAAGCAAATTTGCTTCAGCATCTGGATATCTGTGGAGAGTTTTGATGGACAGAGCAAGGAGCTAGCATTGCCCCCCCCCCCCAATATAAGAATGTGGAGGCCCCAGGGGAAATTTTCCTTCATTTCCCAAATTTCTAGCATTGCAGTAATTCAAAACTTCAACTGAGGTTTTCAAAACAGAGCGCAGGCCTCTCAATATAAAGGGGCAGGCAATGTTTCTAATGGAATGCAAACCCAGCAAAAAGAAAGAGTTCTAGGTGTAAATAGCTTTCAATGCTGAAGTGTCTGCAATGCTAGAAATTTTGGGAAATGAAGGCAAATGTAATTGGGATGTAGATTTTTTATTTACAGGAGCAATTAGTACCTGTAACTGCTCCTGTAAACTGATAGTTCAAGGTAGTGGTCTAGGGGAGTGTTTCCCAACCTTTTTTGAGCCGCGGCACACTTTTTACATTTGCAAAACCCTGGGGCACACCACCAACCAAAATGACACCAAATGACACTCTAACACAGTAATACATATAGTTAATATCTTTTTAAATGTATTTATACACTCAGTGTGGAACCTGGGCCTGTTTCGATGAACACAATGCTGATGAACACAACACAACATAGATATCCTGGCAGGAATAGCAGAAAGACACAAACTTCCCACACACAACTTCCATAACCAAGAGAAAATGCATTGACCTTGAGTTTCGGAGTTGTAGTTCACCTATATCCAGAGAGCACTGTGGACTCAAACAATGTTGGATCAGGACCAAACTTGGCATGAATACTCAATATGCCCAAATGTGAACAGAGATGGAGTTTGGGGAAAATAGACCTTGACATTTGGGAGGAAGGCTAAGGAAGGCTGGCGAGGGAGTCCCTCGCAGAATCCCGCCTGCCTTTCCTTCCTCCGAGGGCCCTCCTGCCAGGCCCCAACCCTTCCCCCCCCCCGCGAATTTAGAGGGGCTTCGGGTGGGCCAGGCCGAGGGGAAGGGCACCCCGGGGTCTCACCTGGGACGCAGCAGGGCCGAGCCGGGGTGCCTCCGGAAGCAGCTGGCTCCTTCGCTTCCTTCACTGCCGCAGGAGGAAGGTGAATGCGTCTGCCACCTCCAGGACCTAGTGCGCATGCGCCCAGACAAGCGCACCTCCACTTCCGCTTCCCGCCCTCCCTCGATTGGAGGCTGGCTGGCTGGCTGGGGAAACAGTAGAAGGAGGTGGCACCCCGGCCCCTTCTTCTTTGCCGCCGCCGCCCGGCCCTTCCTCCCCCCCCCCCAAGCAGAAGCAGCAGGAGTTCGGCAGGAGGGGGAAGAAAAGGGGGAACACCAGGCGATCGTCACGGCACACTAGTGTGCCACGGAACAGCAGTTGGGAAACACTGGTTTAGGGGATGTAATCACACTATACTGTTATACCAGCGTTTCTCAACCTGGGGGTCAGGAACCCTGGGAGGGTTGTGAGGGGGTGTCAGAGAGGTCACTAAAGACCATCAGAAAACACAGTATTTTCTTTTAGTTATGGGGATTCTGTGTGGGAAGTTTGGCCCAATTCTATCACTGGTGCGGTTCAGAAAGCTCTTTGATTGTAGATGAACTATACATCCCAGCAACTTCAGCTCTCAAATGTCAAGGTCTATTTTCCCTAAACTCCACCCGTGTTCACATTTGGGCATATTGAGTATTTGTGCCAAATTTAGTCCAGATCAATCGTTGTTTGAGTCTACAGTGCTCTCTGGATGTAGATTAACTACAACTCCCAAACTCAAGGTCAGTGCCCACCAAACACTTCCAGTATTTTCTGTTAGTCATGGGAGTCCTGTGTGCCAAGTTTGGTTGAATTCCGTCGTTGGTGGAGTTCGGAATGCTCTTTGATTGTAGGTGAACTATAAATCTATAGTTCTATAAATTAAAACAGATAGAGATAAACAAGGAGGATGTTCTCAAATGCCTTACTAAACTAAATGTCAACAAATCACCAGGTCCAGACGGCATCCACCCCAGAGTTCTTAAGGAACTCAAGTGTGAAATTGCTGAACTTCTAGCTAAGATATAAAACCTTTCTCTAAGATCAGGCACTGTACCCGAGGACTGGAGGGAGGCAAATGTAACACCGATCTTCAAGAAAGGATCCAGAGGTGATCCAGGAAATTATAGACCAGTCAGTTTAACCTCAGTTCCAGGCAAAGTGATGGAAACCATTATTAAAGAAAATATTACTAGGCACATAGAAGAACAGGCATTGCTGAAAGAAAATCAACATGGTTTCTGCAAAGGCAAATCATGTCTTACTAACTTGTTAGAATTCTTTGAGGGTGTAAATAAACACATAGATAAAGGGGACCCAATTGATATTGTTTACCTTGACTTTCAAAAGGCTTTTGACAAAGTCCCTCACCAAAGGCTCCTAAATAAGCTCTTCAGCCATGGAATCAGAGGACAGGTCTTGTCCTGGATTGGAACCTGGCTAAACTGTAGGAAACAAAGGGTGGTAATAAACGGACATTTCTGTGGGTGGAAAGAGGTGAGAAGTGGCGTACCCCAAGGTTCAGTTTTGGGTCCGTTACTTTTTAATTTATTCATTAATGATCTGGATGTAGGAGTGAATTCTGAGGTAGCAAAGTTTGCAGACGACACTAAACTGTTCAGGGTAGTTAAAAATGAAACTGATTGTAAAGAGCTCCAGAAAGATCTCTCGAAATTGAGTGAATGGGCAACAAAGTGGCAAATGCATTTTAACCTAAACAAGTGTAAAGTCATGCACATCGGGGCAAAGAACCCCAACTACACCTACAAATTGATGGGGGTCAAAGCTTTCCGAGACAAACCAGGAAAGGGATCTTGGGGTCTTGGTGGACAGCTCAATGAAGATGTCAACCCAGTGCGCAGCAGCAGTGAAAAAAGCAAATTCTATGCTAGGCATGATCAGAAAGGGAATCGAAAATAGGTCAGCAAATGTTGTATTACCTCTCTACAAATCGATGATAAGGCCACATTTGGAGTACTGTGTACAATTCTGGTCTCCGCACCTTAAGAAGGATATAACGGAACTGGAAAAGGTACAGAAAAGGGCAACAAGAATGATCCAAGGGATGGAGCGGCTTCCTTATGAAATCAGGTTGCAACGCCTTGGTCTTTTCAGCCTTGAAAGACGGCGTTTAAGAGGTGACTTGATCGAAGTGTATAAAATCATGCATGGGATAGAAAAGGTGAATAAAGAAAAACTATTTTCTTTGTCACAAAACACTAGGACTAGAAGCTCCAAGGTAGGAAAATTAGGACTAATAAAGGGAAATATTTCTTCACCCAGAGGGTCATTGGGTTATGGAACTCACTTCCAGAGGAGGTTGTGACAGCTGCCAGCCTGGACAGCTTCAAGGCAGGATTAGACAGATTCATGGATACCAAGTGTATCGGTAGTTACTGAAAAGGACATTCAAGTGCCACCTCGGAGTTGGTTGAGGTAGGCAGGATTTCCCTGGGTACTGGTTGTGGGGGGTCGGGAGCAGGTCAGGGTTTTGCCCTCCCTTCTGCTCGAGATCCCCGTGTACAACTGGTGGGCCACTGTGTGATACAGAATGCTGGACTAGATGGGCTGAG
The DNA here is from genome assembly GCA_030556195.1 of Anolis apletophallus. NCBI lineage: Eukaryota > Metazoa > Chordata > Lepidosauria > Squamata > Anolidae > Anolis > Anolis apletophallus. The sequence continues at coordinate 18,168,382 of JARBWK010000011.1, forward strand.
GTCCGATTCAGCATGGCTCTTCTTATGTTCTTATGTTCTTAATCCCAGCAACTACAACTCCCAAATGACATCATCAATCCTCCCCAACCCCACCAGTATTCAAATTTAGGTGTTTTGCGTACAGTATTTGTGCCAAATTTGGTCCAGTGAATGAAAATACATCCTGTATATCAGATATTTACGATTCATAAGAGTAGCAAAATGTGGTTGGGGGTCGGCATCACACGAGGAACTGTATTAAGGGGTCATGGCATTAGGAATGCTGAGAAACACTGTGTTATATACCATCATAGCAATTAGTTCCACTTTTGGGAAGCCTGGGAGAATATGAATTATGTTAGCAAGCTAAAATGTGATATAAGTCCTTGTTTTTTAGGAGGGGAGCGAAGACTACTATGTTATAAAGGGGAAGGGGAAGTAACATGGGTAACCAAAGAGGAAGAGGAGGAATGCTAACCCTTGCTTCCGATTGCAAAGAGAACAGAGCCAGGGACACCCAGAAGACATATCAGCCCTGCACACTTACATCAATTTGGCACTGAACAGAAAATGATTGAGTGAAAGAGTCCTGCAGACTTATCTTTCTCAACCGGCTATGATTCCTTACATACCCATGTGCCATTGTGGTTTGGAGTCCAGATATCGTTTTGGTGCCTGGATGAGGCCCTTCAGAAGATAGGAAGGACCACTCAACCTGGCTGTACATACTCAAAGATTTTAAGAAGTTGTCCAGATGTTTGTTTGTTTGTTTCGTTTCAAGAGCAACTTGAGAAACTGCAAGTCGCTTCTGGTGTGAGAGAACTGGCCGTCTCCGAGGATGTTGCCCAGGGGACGTTGCTCCCCTGGGCCGTCTCCAAGGACGTTGATCTACATCAGTGTTTTTCAACCTTTTTTGAACCTGGCACAGTTTTTACATTTACAAAATCCTGGGGCACACCACCAACCAAAATGACACAAAATGACACTCTAACACAGTAATACATATAGTTAATATGTTTTAAAATGTATTTATACACTCAGTGTGAAACCTGGGCCTGTTTCGATGAACACAACATACCGTATTTTTCGCACCATAAGACGCAGGTTTTTTTCCTCCCAAAGTAGGAAGAAAAATCAGCTGCGTCTTATGGAGCGAAGATGCAGGCAGGGGAGGGGGAGCGCTGGAGCAGAGGGGGGCGGCGATGTACTCATGCTATATTCGCCCCGGCGGCTCCGGCGGCTCATGCCCAGATGCCCAGACTCTCGCCGCCGTGTCGCCGCAGCCAGCCGGCGGCGCAGAGGAACGGGGGCGGAAGAGGGGACTCATGGGGCGGGCTCGCCGCTCACGGACCCGAGGAGGAGCAGGAGGAGGGGGGAGGCCACGAGGGCAGCCTCCACGGAGATGCAGCGGCAGCAGCAGCAGCCGCAGCAGCGGAAGGGCCCGAAGCCAAAGGCGCATCTTCGTGACATCACTCCTCGGCAGAGGCGCGACGAAGTCACGAAGATGCGCCTCTGCCGAGGAGGAAGGGGAGGAAGGCCTCGCCGGCCGTGCACTGTAAAGAGGCCCCCAAAGAGAGGAGGGAGGGAAGGGAAGGAGGAAGAGTTCCCTCCCTCCGGCCTCTCTTCCGGGCGTTCTTACAGCGCGCGGCCGGCGAGGCTTTCCTCCTCGGCAGAGGCGCATCTTCGTGACGTCACTTCGTCGCGCCTCTGCCGAGGAGTGACGTCACGAAGATGCGCTCTGCCGAGGAGGAAGGCCTCGCCGCGCTGTAAAAACGCCCGGAAGAGAGGCCGGAGGGAGGGAGGGAACTCTTCCTCCTTCCTTCCCTCCCTCCCTCCCTCCTCTCTTTCGGGCCTCCTTACAGCGCGCGGCCGGCGAGGCCTTCCTCCCCTTCCTCCTCGGCAGAGGCGCATCTTCGTGACGTCACGAAGATGCGCCTCTGGCTTCGGGCCCTTCCGCTGCTGCGGCTGCTGCTGCTGCCGCTGCGTCTCCGTGGAGGCCGCCCTCATGGCCTCCCCCCTCCTCCTGCTCCTCCTGGGGTCCGTGAGCGGCGAGCCCGCCCCTTGAGTCCCCTCTTCCGCCCCCGTTCCTCCGCGCTGCCGGCTGGCTGCGGCGACATGGCGGCGAGAGTCTGGGCATGCGTGGGAGCCGCCGGGAGCCGCCGGGGGGGGGGCGCGAATATAGCGTGAGTACATCGCCGCCCCCCCCCCTCTGCTCCAGCGCCTCCTCCCCTCCATGTTAGTGTATCCCCCCCCCATATTAGTGTAGCCAGCCCCCATTTTTTTCCCCAATTTTCCTCCTCGAAAATCTAGGTGCATCTTATAAGCAGGTGCGCCTTATGGTGCGAAAAATACGGTAGATATCCTGGCAGGAATGGCAGAAAGACACAAACTTCCCACACAGAACTCCCATAACCAAGAGAAAATGCTATAAGAGTTTGGTGGGCATTTACCTTGGGTGTTGGAGTTGTAGTTCACCTACACCCAGAGAGCACTGTGGACTCAAACAATGTTATGTTATGTTGTTGTTTGTTTTCTCTCCAGAATCACAATGTTGGAAGGAGGCTCACCACTTTAAGATTCCTCTAAACAGGCATGGGAAAACTTGGGCCCTCTGGGTGCTTTGGACTTCAACTCCCACCATTCCTAACAGCCTGAGGCCCTTTCCTGCTTAAGTGGCTGAGGGGGGAAAGGAAAAGGGCCTGAGGCTGCTAGGAATGGTGGGAGTTGAAGTCCAAAGCACCCAGAGGGCCGAAGTTTTCCCATGCCTGTTTTAGGGACCTTAAAGTGGTGAGCCTCCTTCCAACATTGTGAGTTGGAGTCCAGAACACCTGGAAGGTCCAAGTTTGCCCATGCCAGCTTTCGACAGAGACCTCTTCCTCCCCCTTTCTTCCCCCTCCTGCCGAACACTTACTTTTTCTTCACTCGGGCTCTCTTCTTCAGGAGGGGAGGGAGGAAGTCGTGAACCGTGCGGGAGCTACTACGCAGACTCGCCCCAGAGCAAAGCGAGGCAAAGCAAGCAAAGCGAGGCTGGGAAGAAGGGAGCCCGAGTGGAGAAGAAAAAGTGTTCGGCAGGAGGGGGAAGAAAGGGTATTGGAGGTTCCAATTTCCCACGGCACACCTGATGATCGCTCACGGCACACTAGTGTGCCACAGCACACTGGTTGGGAACACACTGCTCTACATCAATACTGACAAAGAAACAACAAGAAGTACTGTTTACCTACAAGCATAAAGAAATTACATATATTAGAAACCCACACTTTCCCATTACTTTATTTTCCAGATCACCAGACTGGGCCACAGCAACGTGTGGCAGGGGATGACTAGTACATAAATAATAGCTCTATTATCTGTTCTTTGCTTTGCTTCCCTGGTTCTAATCCCAACTCCTTCTCCTCTATTTCTTCCTCCATTTAGCAAGTTGACCTGAAGCTGAGGGTGGAAAAGCTCAATGTGAAGATGGTGCCCGGGGTCGCTGCTGGGGCTGGCGAGGGGCCCAGCCCTCCCAGGATGCCTTCGCTGCCGAAGGAGTCCAAAGAGGACCGAGAGGAGCGAGTCCTTGCCATGCTGGGCATTGTGGGCACCATCCTCAACCTACTCGTCATCATCTTCGTCTACATTTACACCACCATTTAGGCCCCGGGCGTGGCGCATTCTCCCGTGGCATCCCTTTGGGTGGCTGATGCCATCCGTAACTGAGAATAATGGATGCTGCCCAGGACTGGCTGGTCCTGTCTGGACAAGTATGGATTTGTGCCAGTCGGGCCCAAGAAGGAGCCTATGTTGGCCCGCCTGGCTTTGCCACTTTCAGGAACTTGCTGACCAGACTTGGCTTTGTGGCTGGGCACTGCTGCTACTGTTGGGATGGTGGTTACCCACGAGCATTGGGCAACACTGCCAACTCAATTTGAGTCTCAGCGTGAAGTGCCAGGTTGCTGCACATCTGCGGATGCATAGCAGCCTTTTCCACCAGGAGAGAGACTTCTCCTTCTTCCCGATGCCAGTTGCTGCTGCTGGGGCACTGTGTCTTGCCTGGCACGTTTTGAAACAGACGTGGGGAGGGAGGGTTTGAACACCCGGCATTTGTGCTCTTCCAAAGCCCCCCTCGCCTGTACAACATCAACAAGCACAACGCAAAATCGGCCTCTTCCCTTGCTGCCACTCAGCCCGACATCGGGGCAGAGGAATGGGGGAGCTTTGGGCCAGGAGGCATCCGTCAAGGGCTGGTCAATCTTCTCTCCCAGCACAGCTGCCACCCACAAATATAACACCAGCCCCCCTTTCCCCACCTGAGCATTCCCACCTGTTCTCATTCGGAGCAGGTGCTTAAACTGCCAGCACCAATGTTGCGGTTGGTGTCCTGTATCGTGGGTCCTGACCCCACTCTGCCCCACCTGGGACCCCCACCCAAAGATTCCTTAGCCTGAAATACCCTTGATCCTTTTGAGAGGGGTGAAATGAGCTTCCTTGTGCATCCTGACCCCCAGCCTTAATCTGCCACATCCCCTTGAGGGAATGCCAATCGACTCTCTTGAAAGCAGACCCCTCGGTTGAGATGTGGGGAGAAGGAGGGAATTGAGGGCTCCGCCAGGTCTTTAAATTCAAAGTGCTTTACCAAGCTGTAGCATAACGCTTGGCCCTAGAACAGAGCCCCTTCCATGGCGTCTGGAGTTTTCTCTGCAGAGAAGAGGCAATAAGGGGGCAATAAGGGTTCGCTCCTCATGCGATCCATGGGGCTTTCCCCCTCTATTGTGGGAAGATGCCAGGAGCTGGGGCAGGCCCGGATTACCCCTAAGGCCACCCTAGGCCATGGCCTAGGGTCGCAAGCCAAGGGAAGGCGCAATTCACACGGACCCACAAAAAAAACCCACAACGCAACTCTCTCTCGGGGGAGGGTGGGGAGAGAGCGCTGCGAGGGGGCAGGGGAGGAGGGAATGCCGTCCTCCCTCGCCATCGCCCCCACCCCCTTGTCAAGGAAGGAGGCGAGGCGCGCCATGAAGAAAAGGAGGCGGAGGGAAGCCCCGCCCCATGGCCGATGATGGTACCAGGGGCGGGGCTTCCCTTCCTTCCTCCTCCTCACGCGCGCCCTCCTTCCTTCACTCAAGAAAGGAGGGCGCTGCGAAGAGGAGGCGGAGAGAAGCCCCGCCCCCGGGGCCGATGCCGGCACCGGGGGCGGGGCTTCCCTTCCTTCCTCCTCCTAGCGCGCACCCTCCTTCCTTGACTCAAGAAAGGAGGGCACGCCGTGAAGAGGAGGAGGCGGAGGGAAGCCCCGCTCCCGGGGGCCGACGCCGGCACCATGGACCGGGCTTTCCTTCCTTCCATCCTCCTCCTCGCGCGCAACCTCCTTCCTTGACTCAGGAAAGGAGGGCACGCCGTGAAGAGGAGGAGGTGGAAGGAAACCCTGTCCCATGGGGGCCGATGCCAAGGCACTGGGGGAGGGGCTTCCTTCCTTCCTTCCTCCTCGTGCACGCCCTCCTTCCTTGACTCAAGAAAGGAGGGCGCTGCGAAGAGGAGGCGGAGAGAAGCCCCGCCCCCGGGGCCGATGCCGCCCCCGGGACGGGGCTTCCCTTCCTTTTCCTCGTGCGCGCCCTCCTTCCTTGACTCAAGAAAGGAGGGCACGCCGTGAAGAGGAAGAGGCGGAGGGAAGCCCAGCCCCGGGGGCTGACGCCGGCACCATGGACAGGGCTTTCCTTCCTTCCTTCCTCCTCCTCGCGCGCATCCTCCTTCCTTGACTCAAGAAAGGAGGGCACACCGCGAAGAGGAAGAGGCGGAAGGAAACCCTGCCACCGGGGCCGATGCCGGCACTGGGGGCGGGGCTTCCCTTTCTTCCTCCTCGTGCGCGCCCTCCTTCCTTGACTCAAGAAAGGAGGGTGCGCTGCAAAGAGGAGGAGGCAGGGGGGGTGCGGTAGAGGTTGGTTTGGGGGCGTAATTCCAAAGTGTGGCCTAGGGGGCCAAAAGGGGTTAATCCGGGCCTGAGCTGGGAAAGGAAGAATGCAAGGAAACAGGATTGAGAGAAGCAGGCCTCAAATTGGCTTCCTTGCCATATTTCTGGAGGTGCAAACAGATAAGGAAGGATTGTCACTGAGTCCAAACTGGGCCATAGTCCTCCTCCCACCATACAAGTTTGTAACTCAGGGGAGGGACCATGCAGGAATACTCCCACTCCCACAAAAAAATTACAACCTGCAGGGACTTTTGTCTTTGGACTCGCTCAGCTCCATTGCTTCCGTCTTCCCTGCAGATTCGGCAGGAGGAGAACCAGCCCAGACTCTGGGAAGGCAACCAAAATCCAGGATTCCATTTTTTCTATTTAAAAAACACGACAACAATGGCAAACAAGCAAGGCACCCCATCTCCCACACCTTGTTCTTCCAAAGGGAGGGTTTTGCCACAACCAACCACGAAGACCAATAGGGTTGGGGCAAGGAAGGGAGGCTTTGCCTTTGCGCCAGAGCAGTGCCAAAGGTGGCAACTCTCCGTCCCAGTGTTGCGCCAAGCCGGGGTGGTGGCGGAGGGAGCTGTGCTTTTCTAAGAACCGTGTTGTAATTGTGAAAATTTTATATGCAACCAAATTTGAAATAATCACAAGGAAATATTTATGGATGTCAAGTGAAGGCATTGCCATGTTTTGCTGGGAAGGGGGCCGAGTATACGAGTGTGTGGGAGTGAATGGAGGTTGTTGAGTTTATTTATTATTATTTCTCTCTCGGCATTACTTCGCGAACGAAGATTCTTAGGAAGGACTCATTCCATGCTTTTTACAAGCGCATTGATGACTAAAAAGGCCAATCTGAGATAGGCAAGTTCGGTTGCAGAAATCACAGCAGAAAGTCTCCTTGGGTGATGTTGTTTCCAAGTTGCGGTTCTTTCTGCGTTGTCGTTTCTCTTCAAGACCCATTCGGCGTGTCTTCTTGAAAGAGGCCGCAGTCTCAAGCGACCAAAGTCCTGAACCGCCTGCATGCAGGGTTGGGTCTGCGGCTTCCAGTGCATCTTTACACCTGCTGTTTCATCCCTCCCCTATTGCTACAGGGCTTTTTCGGAAGTTGGATGTGTCCTTCGAGCCTGTGCAATAGATTTTTCTGGTGGAGCGCAGTGTGCACAGAACTGGCCTCACCCTTTAAACCAAAGGTTCGTCTGCCGGGGCCTAGCAAGCTTGGACGGTGGCAGCAAGGTCCTCAGGTCATAGGTTTGGTTCAAGTTTCCTTCTCTTAGATGGTTGACCTTACAGGGTTAGACGCGTACCATCTGCCCGGGTTTGAAATTGGAGTTTTCCTTCTCTTAGTTTTCTCTCCATTGGTGCCCCCTTGCAGTGGGGGAGAGGCTTGTGTACCCTAATGAAGTTGTGAGCCATGCTGGCGGTGGCATAATAGCCACCGGTAGGGCCTCCCATGCCAGACAGGTCACAACCGAAGAAGGGTCTGACAATGGGCAGGATGGGCTCTCTAGCCTTTATTATTATTTACAGTATTTAATTCTGCCTTTCTCACCCCACAGGGGACTCAGGGTGGATTACAGTGCACATATACATGGCAAACATTCAGTGTCATAGGCACACAACATATACAGTGTTCCCTCACTTATCACGGGGGTTACATTCCAGGACCTCCTGCGATAAGTGAAAAACCACGATATAGGGATGCTATATTTATTTTAATATTTATACATTATTTTAGTAGTTATACACTATTTTAAGTCTTTATAAACTTAAAATAAAGTGATGGAAAGGAAGGAAAGGCCTTCAAGGCTGGAGGGAGGGAGGACTGAGGAGAAAAAGTGCCTCGGAGACCAGCGGCAGCAAAAACCTGTGAAACAGCGAAAATACAGCGATATATATATATTGAATTAATATTTATTGAAAACCGCAAAACAGCAAGTCCACTAAAAACGAGCTGCAAAGTAGCAAGGGAATACTGTATAATATAGACCGACACATAGGCAATTTAAGCTTCATGAGGGTATGCTCGAATTCCAGTCACTGGGGAAGCTGAGGCTTCACAGTCCACTTGTGACACCGAGTCCTTGATGGAGTACTTCCTCATTCTTGTGCCTGCTGCTGGAGATTTTTATGGCGTCGTACATTAGTTAGATTAGCCTCCCCACATAAGTGGTACCTAAATTTCCTACTTCACAGATGCAACTGTCTTTCGGGCTGCAAAGGTCAACAGCAAACTAGACAAATGGTCAGGAGTTTACTCTGACCCAGGCTGACTTTGAACTCATGACCTTTCAGTCAGTGGTGATTTAATGCAGCTGATTCCTAGCCAACTGTGCCACAACCCGGGCTTCTTTCCAACAGAGTTCTCTTTGTGTGTCTCCTTTTGTAATCTTCCTTATAAAAACAAGCGCATCTCACTCTTTGGGCTTTGCACCTTACATTACAAACTAGAGACCGATGGAGTCCAGAAGTTTTTACTCATCCCTGAATACGGTGCTGCCTTTTTGCAATGTCATTTTAACAGGAATTAAGGAATCACACTGGAGCATTGCAGCACACCTAAAGACCTGGGAATTACCCTGGACCATGCTCTGACCTGCAAAAAGCACTGCTTGAATATCAAGGAAAAAGTGGGTGCTAGAAATAATAACATGTGAAAGTTGACTGGCACAACCTGGGGATCACAACTAGTCACAGTGAAGACAACTGTGTTTGCGCTTTGCTACTCTGTTGCTGAGTACGCATGCCCAGTGTGGAACACATCTCACCATGCTAAAACAGTGGATGTGGCTCTTAATGAGATATGCCACATTATCACAGAATGTCTGCGCCCTACACCACTGGAGAAGTTAAACTGTTTAGCCGGTATCACACCCGCTACATCCGCCAGGAAGTAGCAGCCAATAATGAAAGGACCACGGCAGTGACAGCTCCAGCCCATCCCCTGTTCAGATATCAGCCAGCATGCCAATGCCTTAAATCAAGAAATAATTTTCTAAGCTCTACAGAGATACTCATAGGGACATCTCAGCAAGCAAGGGACCAAAAGTGACAGGCTAGCACCTCAAGCCATAGCTTATCCTTTTTTTCTGTGTCAGGAAAACTTGAGAAATTGCAAGTCGCTTCTGGTGTGAGAGAATTGACCATCGGCAAGGACGTTGCCCAAGTGATGCCCAGCTGTTTCGATGTTTTACCATCCTTGTGGGAGGCTTCTCTCATGTCCCCGCATGAGGAGCTGGAGCTGACAGAGGGAGCTCACCTGCGCTTTCCTTGGATTCAAACCTGCGACCTGTCAGTCTTCAGTGCTGCCGGCACAGGGGTTTAACCTACTGCACCAGTGGGGGCTTCTAAGCTATGGCTGCTATCAAATGAGAGACCCCCTTCTGGGCACACAGGAGACCGGGCGACTTGGAAGGCACTCTGGCACCACAAGGTGTAGAGCCAACCTTCAGGAATGAGGCAACAAAGTGGAGTCCATGACATGCAAGTGTGGAGAAGAGCAAACCACAGACCACCTATTACAATGCAACCTGAGCCCTGCCACATGCACAATGGAGGACCTTCTTATAGCAACACCAGACAGGCCCGGATTAACACCTTTTTGCGCCCTAGGCCACACTTTGGAATTATGCCCCCTTTAAGCCAACCTCTACCGCACACCCCCTCCCCCTCCCAGGAAAGGGCCAGGCCCCCTCCTTACCCTCCGGGCAGCAGAGCAGGAAGGCCAAGGCCACCAGGAGGCTCTGGCAGGCACTTCCCATGGCCAGGCGGAAGGAGGAGTGTCCCGGGCAGCCGAGAGCCAGGGGCCGGGCCAGGACAGGAGAGCCGAGGCAAAGCGGGCAGGTGGGTGTCCTCCGTCTCTGTGTCCGTCCATTCATCCGTGCCTGGCTAGTGTGCCAGGAAGGCAGAAGAGTCCCGCCTGGCAGGTCAAGGGGCAGGCCATGCCCACAGACAGCCCCCCTTCCCCCGGCGGAGAACGTGTCCTCCCCCCGCGCGGACCCTGAGCCTTGACCTCGACCTTCGCTTGGCCCAAGTCTTCTGGAGGAGCCTCCTCCCTCCCTCCCGCCCTCTCTGACTGATGGTTGCAAAGGTCCTGGGCTACCCAGGAGGGGGGGAGGGGGCCAGCCAGGCCAGGGCGCCCGCCCGCACGCCATTCGCTCCCTCCATCCCTCCCTCCGCAAAGGAGGCCATATCCGGGAGGGATGGAGAAGAGGGCCAGGTCCTCAGGATTGGACCTGGGGACAGAGCCAGGCACCCTCCCCACAACCAAGACACCCAACTCCCCCTTGGCATTCGCAAGCTCCGAGAGTTGGGAGAGACCCCAGGGGCTGGCCACGGCATTTTTATTTCTTTCAACATTTTTTTTGGTCCGTGATCTGGGGCCCCCCCCCGGCTTGCGCCCCTAGGCCATGGCCTAGGTTGGCCTTATGGGTAATCCGGACCTGACACCAGAGGCACTCCAAGTGGCCAGCTACTAGTCAAAGGACATTTAGTATAATGCAAGTTTTTAAATTTCGTGTTTTTAAAAATACATTATAACTGTAACCTCGTTTTGCTTCTGATACGATAAATAAATAACAGGAGTTAGGGTGGGTTGTACCATCTGACCATGTAGTGGTGCCAGAATTCCCCATGCTGCAGAATGAACTGGCAAAACAGGACATACCATTTCAAAGAGCCAGTGGAAAAGAATTCCATATGCAGTGCTGTAAAACTCATTAGAGGTGTCTGTTATAGAGCTGGCAGGGTGAAGAATGGAGAGCTCTCTGGCACCATTAACGATAAGAGTGAACTTCACTAGACGTTGCTTGGCCACAAACAACACCTGCCGACGTTCCTTTTTCTATACAGCTATTACAAATATAGAGACGCTCTTCTGTTTTGACTTTTGCAACCCCCGTCTGGCACCATACAGATGCCAAAAAGTGTAAGGTTTGGCCCACAGAACACCAAATTCAATGGCTGAGGATGAGCTAACCCTTGATCCAATGTTGCCAGAAATAAGCAGGAATTGTTTATGATTAGGATAATTAAGACAAGCCCAGGGGCGGTCCTACTGGTAGGCAAAGGACGCCGCTGCGTGGGGCGCCATCTGGGTAAAGGGCTCATTCCCCGTCCGGCTGATGTTCTGCTTTTGGGCCTTGTGCGCTCCGACGCCGCACTGTAGCAAACCTCCCTGCATGCCGAATAGGGAGTGCTATGTATACAGGCTTCTGCGCCTGCGCACAGGAGCTTCTGGGCATGCGCGGGGGGGGGGGCAAATAATGTTTTGGGGCGGGGCGCCAAAATAATGTTCGCTTACCATTTAAAATTACCTTCGACCGCCCCTGGACAAGCCCAAAGCAAAAACAAGTCTATTACTGTAAGTCTCACGGAGAAGGGAAAGGGCACATCTTTCACCAAGTTTCAGAGAAAGGTGAGGGATTGGGATGGACACTTGAATTCCACTGAAGTAGGTTTGAGAAGTTGGTTGAAGTCCTGGCCTCTCTGCTTTTCAGGGCAAAAAGAGGAATCTCAGGGTGAGAACACTGCCTTACAATATGTGTGTGAGAACATGTATGTTCTATGTATCTATGTGTGTATGTTTCACATCTTCAGGTATACCTGTAGATCAGTGGTTCCCAATATTTTTGACTAGGGACCAATTTTACCAGGGATCAGTTTGACCAGGGACCATTAGTTCCAAAAGGGTTACAAATCTATTTTGGTCAACTTTAGATTCAGTTTGGTTATTTGGGGTGCTGATTCAGAAAATTGCATTGGACAGACCACATCAGATCTAGTTTATGATACAGAACATATACCACCCAATAGTCGCCATCTGTTCACTCACAAAAAATTGTATTTAAAAAGCCTCGGCACCATAAGAGGATTTTGCAAGACCAGTCGCTCTCGTTGCAACAGTGTAGTAATAGTGAGGCCACAGACCATATTTTAGTTCTTGCAGACGACTGGTGGTCCACGGACCACAGGTTGGGAACCACTGCTGTAGCTGTTTTGGTGGGCATTACAGTGGCGCAGTGGGTTGAACCACTGAGCTGCTGAACTTGTTGACTGAAAAGTCGCAGGTTTGAATCCAGGAGGTGGCATGAGCTACCGCTGTCAGCCCCAGCTTCTGTCAACCTAGCAATTCGAAAACATGCAAATGTGGGTAGATCAATAGGTACCGTTCTGGTGGGAAGGTAACAGAGCTCCTTGCAGTCATGGCGGCCACATGACCTTTGGGGTGTGTACTGACAACGCTGGCTCTTCGGCTTAGAAATGGAGATGAGCACCAACCCCCAGAGTCGGACATGACTGGACTTAATGTCGGGGGGGAAACTTTTACCTTTACTTTAAAAGAAAACATGGCACCAGCATCACAATTAATGTGGAAAGAATAGGAATGGAGTTCTACAAAGAGAAGAGCGTTCCAACATCCTTCAGCAAATGTTTGAATTCAAAACTAACAATATGAAAGTGTGTAATGAAACAACCAAGTCATGTAAGTAAACAAAAGCCTTATGAATGTCTTAGAGGCCACTATAAGGCACCTTTCGAAATGCATGCAGGGAAGACATCTTATATTTTCCATAGAGGTGGCCAACTTTCTAAATGTAAATCTATGGGGTGGTATTTAAAAAAAAATCTGGTGAGGCAGGCATATCTTTTCTTGTTTGCTTAGTAAGGATTCTTGAGTTAGCTGCTATTTACTTTGTCTGTTGGAGGCAGGCACGGGCAGCTACAGAAGGATTGGCTGGAGCAGAATCCTATTCTTTCCAGCTTTACTGCCTTGTTTACGCAGGAGACACTGCTGCGACCACGTGCCAAATGTCTCTTTTCTTCCAGCCCTCCTTTACCATTCTCCTGATGCCAATGCTGCTAAAAACATCCATATGGAGGATAAAGAGAAGCAGGAAGATATGATGACCATAAACAAACCTTTGCAAAAAGGATAGAGGGCTTGGAAACTGAGGTATACATTTGTATTTAGTCTTGGTACTATTCCTTCACCCTATCCTGTGCAACTCTGATTGATATTTAGGCTATTGTGCTGAATGACATCATCAAGGCATCACAATGGAACCCTCTCCTTTGGTCTCAGGTTTTCTCTCTGGAAATATGAGGGGCGTTCATTAAACATTTCCCCTGACTCACTTCTTGTGAACTGAGAGCAATGAAACTTAGCACAATTCGGAGTCCTTCTCAACATCGGTGCCACCTAGAGACACACACTTCTCCTGTCCTTTTAAGCCAGTATTTCCCAACCTTTTTTGAGCCGTGGCACATGTTTTACATTTACAAAATCCTGGGGCACACCACCAACCAAAATGACACAAAATGACACTCTAACACAGTAATACATATAGTTAATATGTTTTTAAATGTATTTATACACTCTGTGTGAAACCTGGGCTTGTTTTGATGAACACAACATAGATATCCTGGCAGAAAGACACAAACTTCCCACGCAGAACTCCCATAACCAAGAGAAAATGCTATAAGAGTTTAGTGGGCATTGACGAGTTTTGGAGTTCACCTATATCCAGAGAGAACTGTGGACTCAAACAATGTTGGATCAGGACCAAACTTGGCATGAATACTTAATATGCCCAAATGTGAACACAGATGGAGTTTGGGAAAAATAGACCTTGACATTTGGCACATTAGTGTGCTGCGGAGCAGTGGTTGGGAAACACTGACCTAGAGACACACACTTCTCCCGTCCTTTTAAGCAACTGTAAACACCTTGCTTGTAGAAGTCGACAGGTTGATCCAAAAGCCACGTTGTGACTTCGGTAATCAGAGTCTCATCATCTGAAAAACGCTTGCCCTTCAAAAATAACTTCATTGTTGGAAAGAGGTGGCAGTCCGATGGTTGGGTGAATAAAGGGAATGTGGTAGAATTTCAAAGCCACAGGAGCATGCTTTCATTTGGGCAACAGGTGAGTTGTGAACTGGTGCATTGTCTTGCAGAAGGCGGACACCTTTGGTGAGCATGCTACATCTTTTGGTTTTGATGGCCTCCTGCAATTTCCGCAGCAGTGAAGCATAGTATGCCCCAGTGATCATGGGACCTTTTGCTAGGAAATCCATCCATACTACTCAGTTCTGGTCCCAAAATACTGTGAGCATGACATTGCCTGCAGAGAGTTGGGCATGCATGTTCTTTGGAGGTGGTGAGTCATGATGCTTCCATTGCATCAACTGGACTTTAGTCTCCAAATCATAGTGATGGACCCAGCTTTCATTCTGTGTTGGAATCAGTCTGTTGGAAAAGTCCTGGTTTCCATGGCACATCATTGTCAATAGAGCCCGAGAGCATTTGACCCATTCCTGCTTCTGGAAAAGTGTGAGCAGTCGGGGAACCCAGCAAGCAGATACCTTATGTGAAGATGGTCTTGGATGATATTTTCTATGGACCCCACACTAATCTTGATATTGTGGGCTAAGTGGCGAATGGTTATGCGGTGATTTTCCAAAATGGCGATCTTAGGGTTGTCACATGTCCCGTATTCTAAGGGATGTCCCGTATTTCGGCTCTAAATTTTGTGTCCCGTATTTTCAGCTCCTGTCCCGTATTGATGGGACAGGTGGCAACAGGAGGCGAGGCCGGGCCAGTACATACACACACATACTTCCTTCTTCCTCCTCCTCCATCCTGCCCTACATGCTAAAACCCCACACTCGCTGCTGTGTGATTGAGCAAAGCATTTCTACCCTTTTTGGCTCTTCTCACTTCCTCTCGCTTCCCTGCACGCGGTCAGGACTTGTAGTCCAAGGCCTGCCTCCTCTTGATTGAGTGACGCATGCGGCCCTTTTGAGCGGGACTCCATTTCCCAAGAGCCCTCGCTCCCAGGAGCAGCCTGTCCCCTTTTTCTCCACCATGAGGCGTGAGAGGAGTGATGTCCCGCTTCTTGCACGGCGTCTGCGCTTTAGGAGCCTGGGAGCTGAGGTGCCACGGGCTGGGCTTCTCTGCTCCTTCCAGGCGGCGGGCGGTGCTGTCATGGAGCTCCGGGGCAGTGGCGCTGAATACTGGTCGGGCTGGGCTGGGCTCAGTGGGTGGAGATGGAGCTGAGGAATCCCGAGGAGAAGGAGGAAGAGGGAGAGGGAGAAGGGGGCCTGAGTGTCGCCGGTGAGCGGCCTGAGGGAGCTGCAGGCACGGCGTGGGGAGATGCGGGCATGCATGGAGCTGCTGATCATGGAGACCCAGAGCCAGGTCTGCCGCACCTTCGCCCACCTCGATCACGGGGCTGCCTTCACCATCGAACACTGGGAGAGGAAGGAAGGTGACCCCCTGCCATGCACACAAAACACAGCCACACAGGAGCGGAGGGGAGGGGTGCCTCTGGAGGGCTTTTGAGCCACACAGGCATCTGTCGGGAGGGCTTGGGTTGTGCCTCCCTGCAGAATGACCCATGGGGCCTTGTCCAAGTAGATGATATTGCCCTGAATGCAAGTGAAAGGAGGCTTCAGCTAAACCCCAGTCTAAACATCAGTGAACAGTTGATGCTGCAGCTGAAAAACCAAGGCTGCATCAAAAGGAGTATAGTTAGGGTTGCCTAACGTTTGATTTTCAAGTTTTTATGATTTGTCCCTTATTTTTGTGAAAGATCCTGTATTTTTAGGTATATTATTTCTTATATCAAAAAGTGGCAACCCTAGGCGACCTCCACTTGCTGGATGGTGTGTTCATCAATAGCAGAGTAGGGTCGCCCTGGAATTTGAGCTGTTTGCACCGAAGTCCGACCACATTTGAATTGACGATGCCAGTACTTGACTACAACATTGAACGTCTCCTTTAGTCAGGCCCGAATTACTCATAAGGCCAACCTAGGCCATGGCCTAGGGGCGCAAGCTGAAGGGGGCGTTGTCTCAGCCCGCCCCAATGTTGTCTCAGCCCGCCCCTGAGGGCGAAACGTCAGGAGAGCGTGCTTCTGGGAGGAAACCTCCAGCGAGGTCTCCCTCCCTCCCAGACAGGCACCGGCGGAGGAGAGTACACCCGGTTGCAGGCGCCTGCCCTAGAGGGAGGCCTCCTCCACTTGGGCGGGAGAGAGGACCCGGCGGCGGCCTGGCGCAGGAGAGAGATCTCTCTCTCTCCCTCTCTCTCCACCAAGGAGGCAGCAAAAGGTGGGAAAGGAGGCCACTCACCCAGGACGCTGCCCTTTCGGTGGAGGCAGAAGAAGAGATGGGGCTGCTCGCGCGCGCCTGGCCTCCAAGCCGCCACTCTTTGTCCTGTTGCGCCGAAATCCGAGGCGGAGGAAGGCGTGGGAGCCGCAGGCGGCGAGGCTGGGGATCTGCAGGGGCTCCTCTCCGCGCTTTGCCTTTTCTTCCTTGCCCTCTGCAAAGGCTGTTGGCGGAGGATGCTGGCAGGGCAGCCAAAGCAGGCTGGAGGAAATGGCGCCCGCTTTGGCCACCCGCCAGCATCCTCCGCCGACAGCTTTTGCAGTGGGCAAGGAAGGAAAGGCAAAGCGCGGAGAGGAGCCCCTGCAGATCCCCAGCCTCGCCGCCCGCGGCTCCCACGCCTTCCTCCTTCTTCTCCTGCTCCTCGGATTTCGGCGCAACAGGACGAAGAGTGGTGGCTCGGAAGCCAGGCGTGCGCCAGCAGCCCCGTCTCTTCTCCTGCCTCCGCCGAAAGGGCAGTGTCCTGGGTGAGTGGCCTCCTTTCCCGCCTTTTGCTGCCTCCTCAGTGGAGAGAGAGAGAGAGAGAGAGAGATCCAGGGCCAGGTTTGCAGAGCAGTAAGAAAGCCCCTGCCCTGAGCTCCACGGCAAACCTTCCCGCGCTCCCCAGGGCCCGCAGCAGCATCAGCTCAGGTCCGCCGGGGAGGGAGGGAGGAGAAGATAAGGTTTTATTTCTAGTGTGGGTCTGAGTGATGTGGGGGGTGGGGTGCGGTAGGGGGCGTAATTCCAAAGTGTGGCCTAGGGCGCAAAAATTTGTTAATCCGGGCCTGCCTTCCAAGCAAAGGAACTTGAGGACTGCTCTTTATTCCACTGGGTCCATTATCAGACCTCACACCACTTCGGCACCTGTAAATTCACAACCGTTATCACTTCTGAGTTGTAAATTGGCACATAACCTATATAGAGACTTATATCATTTACACATGTGCAGTTTCAGTGTCCTGTGATAAATAGAAGTGGGTCAGGGGACATCTTTAATGAACGCCACTCGTATCACACTCTTGGTTCATCCTGAACTGACAGCTCGTATTGAAAGGGTTTTTTCCTCCAAATTTTCCTCCCTGTTCAGTAGAAAAGGAGATGTGCAAACAGAGAGGTCCTTCTCAAGGCTCCCAGAGCGAAGAGATGAAGGAAGGAGGTGTAATAATTTGCACCGGAAATTTGAGGGCTCGGGGTTTCTTTGAAAAGGAGAAGGAAGTCCACCTCCTCCTGTGACATGCTCTCTGTCGGACAAAATTCCCTGGCGTCTTTGACTCCTTTCTGGCATTTCCTGTTCAAGGTCAGGAGGAGCCAACAGGAGAGCCGGGCCTCCAAAGGCAGGAATGCACTGTATTAATCTGGGGAAAGGAGACCCCCGTGGGGAGCAGCAGGAGGGACGTCCCTGAGTCCTGCTGCTGAAATAACAACAGGATTTGCATGCACACAGACCCAGGGTTACCAGTTCAGGATTGTCCCAGACCCTGGGGCTCCGAGGTCAAAACCTGACAGCTGGGGACAGCCTTTGGTGATGTCATTAAGTGGGGTGTGTTGAGGACCCACCGCCCTTGCTCACAGCTTTTGATCTGAATACACACATACGCAAACACATCACAGCATCTAGAGCAGGCGTGAGCAAACTTGGGCCCTTCAGGTGCTTTGGACTTCAACTCCCACCATTCCTAACAGCCTCAGCTTAAGCGGCTGAGGGGGGAAAAGGAAGGGGTCTGAGGCTATTAGGAATGGTGGGAGTTGAAGTGCAAAACACATGAAAGGCTGATTTGCCCATGGCTTTGTCCTCTTGGAACTGGACACTTCAGTCGATCAAGGGGTCATCTGCATATCCATGTTGTGGGAGTTGAAGTCCAAAATGCCCGGAGGGCCAAAGTTGGCCCACACCTGCACTAGAGCATGGGTTTATTTTAAATCTGGCTTCTGCCTCCTCAAAAATTCTGGAGGTTGTAGTTGAGCTCTGGCGTGGGCCGGTCCAGGAGCTCATGAAGAGCCAGAAACAACTGAACGAATAAACAACAACAAATGGCCAAATGTGTTCTAGCAGCATGTTCTCCTGCCATTTTGCCTGCATTCTGTGGCTGGGATCGTCAGAGGACAAAACAATATAAAAACAATCAAGCAGTCAGCAGTCGCCGGTTTGAATCATCAGTCAGTCAGTTCAATAGAAATCGTCATGTCAGCAAGTCAACCTAATCTACAAAGGCCTGATCCCATAGCCAGGATTTCACTTGTTTCTGGAAGGTCAAGAGGGATGCAGCAGATCTAATTTCACTTGGGAGGGAGTTTCATAGCTGAGGGGCCACCACAGAGAAGTGCCTGTCCCTTGTCCCCACCAGACGCGATTGCGACAATGGGGGGGACAACAAGCAGGGTCTCCCTGGATGATCTTAGGGCCCTAGGTGGATCGTAGCAGGAGATACGTTCAAACAGGTAAACTTGGCCAGAACCGTTCAGGGCTTTATCGGCCAAAGCCAGCACTTTGAATTGTGTTCGGAAGCTGATAGGCAGCCAGTGGAGCTGGCGTAGCAAAGGCAACCCCACGTAGAGTGCATTGCAGTAGTCTATTCGCTTGTGCTCCTATTTTTTATCACTTTATATTAATTTATGCAATGCTTTTGATGCGAAATAAATAAAAAAATGAGGTGAGTCTGGGGAAAGCCCTTGATTGCTCAAAGCCTGGAGACTTCCTGTGCCTGGGTAGTAGGGTTGCCACCTGTCCCATATTATATGGGACGTTCTGTATTTTTGCTCCGTATTTTCAGATCCTGTCCCGTATTGACAGGACAGGTGGCAGCAGGAGGCGAGGCCGGGCCATCAGCGAGTGGCCTCGCCAAACATGCCCGCCTGCCTGCCTGCCAGCCAAGGGCCGCCTCTTCCGTGGCCTTGAGGAGAGAGCGAGAGAGCGGCCTGGCCCAGCTCTTCCGTCCTTCCTTCCTTCCTTCCCGAAGCACGCTCTCCTGGCGTTTTGTCCTGCATCTATGACTAGCCTCCTCGGAGATGGTGAGGTCCCCCTCCCCTCCAGAGATACCCCTGCCCTGACTCTTGCCTTCTTCTTCTTCCTCTGTGTTCAGTCTCCCCTCCGGCCTCTTCATCTCCCATATCTGACCGTAAGAGACTCGGATCCCTTTGGAAGAGCCAGACAACCCAGTTCTGCCTCTTGACTTCCGGGCTTCTTTTCCCCTCCTGCCTCTTGAGCTCTGCTCTCTGGCCTTCACAGGCTAGAATTCCTTTGGAATAGCCAGAGATTCATAGAATCCTAGAGTTGGAGGAGACCTCGTGGGCCTCTTTCACCCAATATGCAGGAAAATTGCCTTCAAAGGCACCCCTGCTTAAAAGCCTCCAAAGAAGGAGCCTCCACCACACTCCAGGGCAGAGAGTTCCACTGCTGAACGGCTCTCACAGTCAGGAATATATAAATAGATTTTAAAACATATTAACTATATGTATTACTGTGTTAGAGTGTCATTTTGTGTCATTTTGGTTGGTGGTGAGCCCCAGGATTTTGTAAATGTAAAAAATGTGCCTTGGCTCAAAAAAGGTTGAAAAACACTGGGCATGTGGGTTCTCAGAGTGGCCCAGATGCCTCGCAGAAGGGGGTCCGACTAGATGGCCTTTGGGGGTCCCTTCCAACTGGAGGATCCTCTGGCTGCCTCTTCCCTCCTCCTTTCCTTCCCTCCCCCGACGAGGCAGCACCTGCGGCTCCCTCTCCCCAGCCCCTCCCCGTCCGGAGGCCGGTTGCCTGGCCATTGGCTGCCGGCTGGAGGGGCTGGCGAGTCCGGCTTGGGCTCCCATTGGCGGCCAGAGAGCCCGGCCCGGCCCCCGCCGGCCCCCCGTTTTGGCCTCGCCCGGAGCGCCCCGTCCGAAAGGCCGGCAAGATGCGGGCACCGGCTCTGGGCGCGCTCTGCTCGCTGGCCTTCCTGGCCATGGCAGCGATGGAGGAGGAAGGGGGTGCCGGCCTGGGGAGGCGCAAGAAGGAGCCCGCGGGGAGGGCCCCCAAGGCGGCCAGGTAAGAGGGAAGGATGGGGGGGGGGGGGACAGCAGAGAGAGCAGCCGCGGCAAGGAAGGGATGCTGCGAGTGCCTTAGCCTCCTTGTCCCAGGGCAAGAGGAGGAGGGGCGCGCACTGGAGTTCCTTCCCCAGCCAGCACGAGCCTGCTCTTCTCATTAGGGAGGGTGGGCGGGAATGGAAGGGCCCCCGGCTGGAAATGTCAACGCCAAGGGTTGCAGCAGAGGCAGGCGCTTCTCTAGCCAACCCTCGAACTAGAACTAAGCTCTCCCCTGCTTGAGTGCTGAGCTTCATTCCGGCTTCATTCCTCTTGTTCCCATTTCACAGGTGGGAAACACTGAGGCCTGGGCCCATACACCAGCCTTTAGAGCAGGTGTGGGCCAACTTGGGCCCTCCAGGTGTTGTGGACTTCAGCTCCCACAACGTGGGGATGCAGATGGTCCCTTGACTGGCTGAAGTGTCCAGTTCCAAGAGGACAAAGGCACGTGCAAATCACCCCTCTATCTGTTTTGGACTTCAACTCCAAAACAGTATGCAGATGATATGCAGATGGGTATGCAGATGATCCTTTGGCTGAAGATGATGCTTTGGCTGAAGTGTCCAGTTCCAAGAGGTCAAGGGCATGGGCAAATCAGCCCTCCATGTGTTTTGGACTTTAGCTCCCACAACGTGGGTATGCAGATGATCCCTTAACTGGTTGAAGTGTCCAGTTCCAAGAGGTCAAGGGCATGGGCAAATCAGCCCTCCATGTGTTTTGGACTTTGACTCCCACAACGTAGGTATACAGATGATCCCTTGACTGGCTGGGGTCCAGTTCCAAGAGGACAAAGGCATGGGTTTTGAAACTTGTCAGATGTCCATCAGGTGTTTTCTGGGACTTCAACTCCCACAATGCTCCCTGGCTGTCAGTTCCAAGAGGACAAAGTATGGGGGTATCAGGTGTTTTGGACTTCAGCTCCCATAACGATCCCTTGACTGGGCTGGTGTCCAGTTCCAAGAAGACAAAGGCATTGGCCAACTTGGGCCCTCCATCTGTATTGGACTTCAACTCCCACAATGTGGGTATGCAGATGATCCTTTGACTGGCTGTCCAGTTCCAAGAGGACAAAGGGATGGGGAAATTTCGGTCCATCAGGTGTTTTGGACTTCAGCTCCCATAACGTAGGTATGCAGACGATCCCTTGACTGGCTGGTGTCCAGTTCCAAGAGGACAAAGGCATTGGCCAACTTGGGCCCTCCATCTGTATTGGACTTCAACTCCCACAATGTGGGTATGCAGATGATCCTTTGACTGGCTGTCCAGTTCCAAGAGGACAAAGGCATTGGCCAACTTGGGCCCTCCATCTGTATTGGACTTCAACTCCCACAATGTGGGTATGCAGATGATCCTTTGACTGGCTGTCCAGTTCCAAGAGGACAAAGGCATTTTCGGTCCATCAGGTGTTTTGGACTTCAGCTCCCACAACGGCCCAGATCCATCTGGTGTCAGTTGGACAAAGGCATTGGCCAACTCCCTCCATCAATGTGGGTATGCAGATGATCCTTTGACTGGCTGTCCAGTTCCAAGAGGACAAAGGCATTGGCCAACTTGGGCCCTCCATCTGTATTGTTCAACCATCAGATGTGACTTTTCCAAGGGACAAAGGCATGGGGAAATTTCGGTCCATCAGGTGTTTTGGACTCCCACAACGTAGGTATGCAGACGATCCCTTGACTGGCTGGTGTCCAGTTCCAAGAAGACAAAGGCATTGGCCAACTTGGGCCCTCCATCTGTATTGGACTTCAACTCCCACAATGTGGGTATGCAGATGATCCTTTGACTGGCTTTCCAGTTCCAAGAGGACAACATGGGGAAATTTCGGATCAGGTGTTTTGGACTTCAGCTCCCATAACGTAGGTATGCAGACGATCCCTTGACTGGCTGTGTTTCCAAGAAGACAAAGGCATTGGCCAACTTGGGCCCCTCCATCTGTATTGGACTTCCCCACAATGTGGGTATGCAGATGATCCTTTGACTGGCTGTCCAGTTCCAAGAGGACAAAGGCATGGGGAAATTTCGGTCCATCAGGTGTTTTGATTGATGCAGATGATCCCTTGATTGACTGAACTGTCCAGTTCCAAGAGGACAAAGGGATGGGGAAATCTGCCCTCCATGTGTTTTGGACTTCAACTCCCATAACGTGGGAATGCAGATGATCCTTTGACTGGCTGAAGTGTCCAGTTCCAAGAGGACAAAGGCACGGGCAAATCACCCCTCTATCAACTCCCACAATGTGGGAATGCAGATGATCCCTTGACTAGCTGAAGTGTCCAGTTCCAAGAGGACAAAGGCATGGGGAAATTTCGGTCCATCAGGTGTTTTGGACTTCAGCTCCCACAACGTAGGTATGCAGGTGATCCCTTGACTGGCTGGGGTCCAGTTCCAAGAGGACAAAGGCATGGGCCAACTTGGTCCCTCCATCTGTTTTGGATTTCAACTCCCACAATGTGGGAATGCAGATGATCCCTTGACTGGCTGGGGTCCAGTTCCAAGAGGACAAAGGCATGGGGAAATTTTGGTCCTTCAGGTGTTTTGGGCTTCAGCTCCCATAACGTGGGTATGCCGATGATCCCTTGATTGACTGAAGTGTCCAGTTCCAAGAGGACAAAGGCATGGGGAAATCGACCCTCCGTGTGTTTTGGACTTCAACTCCCATAACGTGAGAATGCAGATGATCCCTTGACTGGCTGAAGTGTCCAGTTCTAAGGCATGGGAAAACTTTGGTCCTTCAGGTATTTTGGACTTCAACTCCCATCATTCCTAACAGCCTCAGGCCCCTTCCTTTTCCAAGAGGGCAAAGCCATGGACCCTTCCATATGTTTTGGACTTCAACTCTCACAACGTGGGTATGCAGATAATCCCTTGACTGGCTGAAGTGTCCAGTTCCAAGAGGACAAAGGCGTGGGCAAATCAGCGTTCCAGGTGTTTTGGACTTCAACTCCCTCCCTTCCTAACAGCCTCCGGACCCTACCTCCCCCCTTCCCCCCCCAGCCGCTTAAGTGGCTGAGGGCCAGGGGAAAGGAAAGGGCCTGAGACTGTTAGGAATGATGGGAGTTGAAGTCCAAAACACCTGAAGGACTGAAGTTTTCCCATACCCGCTTTAGACACATTCCCCAAGAGTAACCCCATCCTCACCCCCATGTTCCTCTTTCTTCACTCTGTTAAAGAGAGTTCCGCAACACATGTTGCTATAGGTTGCTGTGAGTTTTTCGGTCTGTATGTCCATGTTCCTGTAGCGTACTCTCCTGACATTTCGCCTGCGTCTGTGGCTGGCATCTTTAGAGGTTTTGAAGGTGCCGTAGACGCCTCCAAGGTCATGTGCATTGTCTGTAGACGCCTCCAAAGTCATGTGGCCAGCATGATGGCATGAAGCGCTGTTACCTTCCCACAGAAGTGGTAGCTATCTCACATTTGCATGTTTTCAAACTGCTAGGTTGGCACAAGCTGGGCCAAACAGCGGGAGCTCACCCCAGTCCCCAGATTCGAACCACTGACCTTTTGGTCAACAAGTTCAGCAGCTCAGCAGTTTAAACCACTGCGCCATTGGGGTCATAGTGTTATTATTATTACTACTATTTCTTATTATTTATTTATTTCCTTATTAATTATTTATTAATTTTATTTATAACCCATCTTTTTCTACCTGGGGACTCAAAGCAGCTCACAACCACACTATCTAATCACAGTTTAAAGCAAAACGAACACAAACATGCAAAAACTGACCATTAAATATAGTACAGTCTAACCCCCGGCCATGCAGGAAAAGCACAATCAAAGCACCCCCGACAGCTGATAATCCAAGCCTCTATTTAAAAGCCTCCAAGGAAGGAGCTTCCACCACACTCCGAGGCAGAGAGTTCCACTGCTGAACAGCTCTTACAGTCAGGAAGTTCTTCCTCAGGTTCAGATGGAATCTCCTTTCCTGTAATTTGAACCCATTGCTCTATTATGTCTTAGTCGGTCTCCAGAGCAGCAAAAAACAAGCTTGCCCCCCCCCCTTAACATGGGACATCCTTTTAAATGTTTATCATGTCTCTTGGGCCCCCTGGTAGCTCAGCAGGTTAAACTGCTGAGCTGCTGAACTTGCTGATTGAAAGGTTGGTGGTTCGAATCTGGGTGAGCTCCCACTGTTAGGCCCTGCTTCTGCCAACCTAGCAGTTCAAAAACATGCAAATGTGAGTAGATCAATAGGTACTGTTTCTGTGGGAAGGTAATGCCACTCCATGCAGTCATGCTGGCCACATGACCTTGGAGGCGTCTATAGACAATGCCAGCTTAGAAATGGAGGCAAGCACCAACCTCCAGAGTTGGACTTAATGTCAGGGGAAAACCTTTACCTTTATATAATAATAATGATAATAAGCATAGTACTGGTTTGTATAATAATGATCAGTGTGTTTGGGGGGAGACCCTTTCCTTCCCTCCCCTCCTATCTATCCCTCCCTTCCTACCATGCAAATATGAGTCTCTCCGCATTACTTCGCGAACAAAGATTCTTAGGAAGGACTCATCCCATGCTTTTTACAAGTGTGTTGATGACTAAAAAGGCCAATCTGAGATAGGCAAGTTCAGTTGCAGAAAGCACAGCAGACAGTCTCCTTGGGTGATGTTGTTTCCAAGTTGCGGTTCTTTCTGCGTTGTCGTTTCTCTTCGAGACCCATTTGGCGTGTCTTCTCGAAAGAAGCCGCAGCATTGTGGATAGTACATCTCCATGCTTCCCGATGTGAGGCCAGGGTGGACCATTGTTGGTGATCAATCTGGCCAAGCCTGAGATGTTGTTTCAGGGAGTCCTTATATCTCTTTTTGGGGGCACCTCTCTTGCGCTGACCCATGGTGAGTTCTCCATAGAGTAGTATCCTTGGGAGGCGGTGGTCCGCCATCCTAGAGACGTGCCCTGCCCAGCGCAACTGTGTTCTCAATAGCATGGCCTCAATGCTGGTGATCCCTGCTTGCTCAAGGACAGCAACATTAGTCACATAGTCGGTCCAGTGTATATTTAGGATTGTGCGAAGACAGCGCTGATGAAAGTGTTCGAGAAGTTGTAGGTGTTGGCGATGGGTGATCCATGTTTCAGACCCATAGAGGAGAATAGACAGTACCATAGCTATGTACACACTGATTTTGGTGCTTTGCCTCAGGTGCTTGTTGCTCCAGACTCTTTTGTGAAGCCTTTCAAATGCACTATATGCTAATCTGTGATCTATCTCTTTATCAATCTTGGCGTCTGAAGAGATGATGTTTCTCAGGGAGGTGAACTGCTGAACGGACTTAAGCACAGATTTGCCTATGCTGACGTGGGGATGATGGTGTTCTTCCTGTGCCCAAACAGCTGCAGCTGGCTGGTAGAGAACTTCCGTTTTCTTCAGGCTGACTTCCAGCCCAAACAGCTTTGCAGCTGTTGCAAAGCAGGATGTTAGGCACTGCAGGGCTGCTTCTGAATGGGCGACAAGGGCGGCATCATCAGCAAAAAGCAGCTCACGGACTAGATAGTTTAGTCTTAGTGCGAGCCCTCAGATGCATGCATAAACATTTAAAACATTTATCTCAATATATGCAAATATAAGTAGATCAATAAGTACCACTTCTGCAGGAAGGTTGCACCTTCCATGCAGTCATGCTGGCCACATGACCTTGGAGATGTCTACGGACAACGCCGGCTTTTCAGGACGAGCACCACCCTCAGAGTCGGACACGACTAGACGTGATGTCAGGGGAAACCTTTACCTTTACTTTATCATGTCTCTTCTCGGCCTTCTTGGTTGGCAAAGGACTCAAGATGCAGGTTTGCTTTGGCCAAAGTTGGCCTCTCACCGTTGACTCAGTCTGAGCAAGATGTCTCTCGGCATCTTGCCAGGTTTCGGAGCTGGGACAAGGGGAGAAGTCCAATAATATCACATGGCTCAGGATAGCCCTCTGTTGCAGCAAGTGTCTCGTTATGACTTCCATCTAGTGATTGATGTGGAGAAGAATCTCTGCACATGCTCAGGGGAGTGTGCTTGGATGTTTTGCTCATGTGGCCGCATCAGGAATCAAGCCAGCCAGTGGAGGATAGAGACCAGGTGCTGCTAGGGTTGGGAGTGATGTAAATGTGCGGGATCTAATGGGGGTCTTATATAGGATGTTCAGGGAGTATTCAAGGTGGGCTGGATAGTTGCAAGTGCTCCCCTCCCTCATTGAGTCCCCCCTCCCTCATCACTTTCTCCTTCTTCTTCCTCCCCCGCATTCTCTCCTCCCGCCGAGACCCCAGCAAAGGCCCTCTTTCCTTCCGCCCTTCCGTCTGCTGTGGGGCTGCTGCAAATCCACTTAGTAACTCAAGTCCCGGTCAGGGCAAGAATGTCAGGAATTAGATGTTTGGCGAGAGGATGGGGGGTGGAAGAGGAAAGGGGGGCCAGGACGGCAGGGGGCGGATGGGCCGCAGGGGAGCCCAGGTGGCACCCATAGCACCTCCAGGCCTGGATATGGAGTTGCCCCCCACCCCAAAGGAAAGCTATTACCTCCAAATAGGGGGTGGTGGGAGGCTTTTCTGCTTATTCCATCATGATACTAGAATCCCACAGGGGTGTTGTTCTTTGCAGTTGTCTGGTGGAAGACTCAGGAACGATGAGAAGACATCCTCCTTATCCATCATTTGGAAGTGCCAGAGCTGTTTGGCAGTGGGATAGGCTGCCTCAGAGTGCAGCTGAGTCTCCTTCTCTGGAAACCTTAAAGCCCGTCATCCCTTGTTAAGAGCTTGGGTGTCCAATTGGACCCTTTGCTGTCCATGGAGACTCAGGTCTCTACGGTCAGCAAAACTGCATTCTACCATCTCCAACAGGCTAGGCGACCGGCACCCTACCTGTCCAGGGACGACCTGGCCACGGTGATCCAAGCGACGGTCATCTCGAGACTGGACTACTGTAACGCCCTCTACATTGGCCTTCCTTTGTCGACAATTCGGAAACTCAAGTTGGTGCAGAATGCCGCTGCTCACTTGCTGGTGGGAGCACCAGTGAGGGAGCACATCACCCCCATTCTCCGGCAACTGCACTGGCTTCCTATAGAGTACCGAATTGCCTTCAAGGTGTTGGTTTTAACCTTTAAGGCCTTACACGGTCTAGGGCCTGCGTACCTGAGGGACTGCCTTGCCCCGTATGTTCCCCCGAGATCACTACGTTCAGAAGAACAGAATTTGTTACTTGTTCCATCGATCCGCTCCTGCCATCTATCCACAACTAGGCAGAGAGCTTTCTCTGTGGTGGCCCCAGTGTGGTGGAACTCTCTTCCAGATGCCACTCGAGCGATCCCAGAGCTCGCCCCGTTCCGAAGGGCTTGCAAAACTGCCCTCTTCAGACTGGCTTTTGATTAAGCTGGTCTGTCCTGGTGGGTCCTACACCTCGAGACCTAGGAGTTGGAATTCCTCTGATTTTATTGTACACTGTTTTTATGCTCTTATATGTATTGTATGGCTGCTTGCTCTGTTACGCACAGCATGTTTTTACTGTATGTTGTAATCTGCCCCGAGCCTGCAGGGAGGAGCGGAATATAAGATCGAATAATAAATTAAATAAATAAATAAATAAAGCAGAGGCCGGATGGCCATCTGTCAGGGATGCTTGGATTGTATTTCCTTTCATGGCAAGGGATTGGATGGCCCAGCTTTATAAGTCTAAGATGTAGTGATGGCCACTAACTAAAATGGTTTTCAAAAGGGAAATGGGGCAAATGCACTAGTTCATAAGGGGAGATGCATTCGGACAGGTAAGTTGGGCCAGAACCGTTTAGAGCTTTATAGGCGAAAGCCAGCACTTCGAATTGTGCCCAGTAGCAAACTGGCATCCAGTGGAACTGGCACAGCAGAGGAGTTGTATGCTCCCTGAGCGCCGCCCCTATTAGCAATCTGGCTCCCATCCGTTGGACCATTTGAAGCTTCCAGACAGTCTTCAAAGGCAACCCCACATAGAGTTGCATACCTCTCTGTATGAATGCTTACGCTCCACTGAAGAGATGTTGGATTTCAGTTTTAGTGTGCATCCCTATTTCAGTTGGTGGATAACACATATAAGCAGATGATGCTGTATCTGTATTCTACTTGTAGCCTTGTTGGTGCATCTTGTTGGCCCCTTATGGAAGCTGCAAAGGCCTTTGGCCAGATCCAGTTTCAGAGATGTTCAGTGTGCTTCTTCCATCCCCATTGAGTGGCCAACATACGTATTGTGAAGACAAAGCATAATTCCTCCCCACTGGCTGGGGAAAAGGGGTTATTTTTAAGCCAGCCTGAATTCTAGACCTTGCTTGCAGGTGATACTGGGAACAAAGAGATGAGAAAGAAAGTCAAGAAGGAATTCCAGAGAGGGATGAATGGGATGAATGGAGGTGTTTATGAACAGGAACAGGGGAGAGGATCATGCAAAGACAAGACGGCTTGCCCCCATTCTCCAAACTGACATTATTGACACCGGACTTAGTGGGGACACTTGATCAGCATAGCCCTCCACGGCCCAGAACTTCTGAGCTCACGCCATCTGCCGCCCCCAGCCGCCATGCAGCTGGATTACAGGCATGCACCACCGCACCTGGCTACACACACACACTTATAGTCTTTCTAAAAAATATCCCAGGCCCCATTTTGCTTCCTTTTTCCTTTGCCATTCATTTCCACTCTCTCCCATCCAATAACTACCTAACCCATAATCCCCTATCTATTTAGAACGGTGTGTGCTTCTGCTGTTAGCCCCTGCTTCTGCCAAACTAGCAGTTCAAAAACATGCAAATGTGAGTAGATCAATAGGTACTGCACTGGCGGGAAGGTAACAAATCTCATCTTTTTGGGGGTGGATTACCGCAAGCTGGCATCACGTTCAGCTGAAATTAATTAAATACCTTGGTGGCTTCTGCTTCAACTTGGTGAGATTTATTCTGGACTAGCTTGGGGACCCGGCGGTCAGGGGCGGTGCCAAGGTTGGTTCCTATTAGATGTTTATGTGGCTTGCAGTGGTCTCAGGAACTTAGTGAAGGTACTGCAAGTCCCATTGGCTATGGTCCATCCCCTCTCCAAACAGCACCAGGATGTAGAGTGGGTCATGGGGCTCTGTGTGTCACATTTGGTCTTGATCATTCTTTGTGAGGGTTGCAGCGGTCTCGGAAGGTGAGTGAAGGTATTTCAAGTCCCATCATCTGTCTGCCCTTTCCACAGCACCAGGGTGTTGAGGGTCAGGGGCTATGTGTGCTAATTTTGGTCTGTATTGGGCATTGGGTGAGGGTCGTCGCGTTGTGAAGTGGGCCATTGGGCCCCTGTGTGCCAAGTTTGTCCTGATCCATCACTGCCAAGTCCCATTGGCCATGGTCCATCCCCTCCAAACAGCACCAGGATGTAGAGTGGGTCATGGGGGCTCTGTGTGTCACATTTGGTCTTGATCATTCTTTGGATGAGGGTTGCAGCGGTCTCGGAAGGTGAGTGAAGGTATTTCAAGTCCCATCATCTGTGGTCTGCCCTCTTCCACAGCACCAGGGTGTTGAGTGGGTCAGGGGGCTATGTGTGCTAATTTTGGTCTGTATTGGGCATTGGGTGAGGGTCGCGTTGTGAAGTGGGCCATTGGGCCCCTGTGTGCCAAGTTTGGTCCTGATCCATCACTGCTGTGGGCCGCAGTGTCTGACTGCCTGAGGCCTTTCCTTTTTTCCCCCTGAGTCACCTTAGAATGTTGGAATGTGGATGGCCAATCGGAGTCCTTTATGCAAATACCATTTCAGTGGCAACCAATCCCCTCTGTCTGGGGCCGTAGAATGTTGGAATTCTGAGGCTGGCCAATCAGAGTCCTTTATGGAAATAATCCCATATTGGCAACCTATCGAAACGCTTTCACATATTCCTTGGCACCTCCGCACCTCCCAGAAAATGAACATTCAATTTCCAACGGAAAAACTGACTTTTATTATATATATAGATAGATAAGATAGATAGATAGATTATTAGATTCTCTTTCTCACCAGGCAAAACCCACAGTGGCTTGGATCTCATTATCCACTACCGTTCTAAATGGCTTGATAACATTGTCAGGAGGATGTGGCCTTGCTAGGTTCATGGCGGACGCTCAAGATGCATGGCTTACACGCTCCTCACGTGCGGCTGCTCACCTCCAAGGATCAGGGGAGGCAGGCCAGTGGCGTTGGCAAACGGAAAGGCCAAACGGTTTGTCCTCTTTCTCTGCACCGTCTGCTAAAGTCATTGTGAGGGAAGGGGCACAGGTTCCAGATGGAGCGGGTGATGACAACAGGCGCTCCACTTGCGTAGGAAGAAGCCAGACCTGTGCTCCCAGCCCACTCCCTGTTGGCTCTGTGTTTCCTCCGACACTGGTTTACTCCAATGTTGCCTACCTCCATCACCCCTTAAATAAATGGGACCAAAACCCAGGAGGCTCGGTTGGATCTAACCAGCTGTGAAGCTTTTACGTTTCCTTCCATTCTCTCATGCTTGTGCGCACATTTTCCCTGTCTGCATCCCTCCCTAATGTATGTGTGGATATTCCTCCGGCGGGCTGCCCACTTCACTGCCTCTCCTCTTCTTCCCAACCTCTTTTTGCCAGACCCAACACCTGTGGCGAAACCTGCTGCCCCGGCTGGTCCCTGGGTCCCAAGACTGGAAAGTGCACCAAAGGTAGGAAGCAATAAGAAGGGGGCAACATGCATTTCCAGGGTCTGGGTCCGTTATCTCATTCCAACATGGAATTTTCTCCATATCATACAATCCAAACAATTGAAATTTGTCGGAAGTTGGTTTTGTAAAGGAAGGAGTCTATAGAAAGTTGCAAAAATGTACATTTTGGGCAATGATCTGCAATGAAATAAGCAATAAAGTTGTTTTTTTAAAAAGAAGGAACCTATACAAAGTTGCAAATATATACATTTCGGGCAGTGATCTGCAATGACTCTCGGCATTACTTCGCGAACGAAGATTCTTAGGAAGGACTCATCCCACGCTTTTTACAAGTGCGTTGATGACTAAAAAGGCCAATCTGAGATAGGCAAGTTAGGTTGCAGAAAGCACAGCAGAAAGTCTCCTTGGGTGATATTGTTTCCAAGTTGTGGTTCTTTCTGTGTTGTCGAGACTCGTTCGGCATGCCTTCTTGAAAGAGGCCGCAGCATTGTGGATAGTGCGTCTCCATGCCTCCCGATGTGAGGCCAGGGTGGACCATTGTTGGTGATCAATCTGGCCGAGCCTGAGATGTTGTTTCAGGGAGTCCTTATATCTCTTTTTGGGGGCGCCTCTCTTGCGCTGACCCGTGGCGAGTTCACCATAGAGTAGTATCTTTGGGAGGGGGTGGTCCTCCATCCTAGAGACATGCCCTGCCCAGGGCAGCTGTGTTTTCAATAGCATGGCTTCAATGCTGGTGACCCCTGCTTGCTCAAGGACAGCAACATTTGTCACATAGTCGGTCCAGTGTACATTTAGGATTGTGCAAAGACAGCGCTGATGAAAGCGTTTGAGGAGTTGTAGGTGTTGGCGATAGGTGACCCATGTTTCAGACCCATAGAGGAGAATAGACAGTACGATAGCTCTGTACACACAGATTTTGGTGCTTTGCCTCAGGTGCTTGTTGCTCCAGACGCTTTTGTGAAACCTTCCAAATGCACTATATGTCTTTGCTAATCTGTGATCTATCTCTTTCTCAATCTTGGCGCCTGAAGAGATGATGCTTCCCAGGTAGGTGAACTGCTGAACGGTCTTAAGCACAGATTTGCCTGGGCTGACGTGAGGATGATGGTGTTCTTCCTGTGGTGTGGGCTGGTAGAGAACTTCCGTTTTCTTCAGGCTGACTTCATCTGCAATCAAATAAGCAATAAAACATAAAACGGAGGCCTTAAAATGCAATATTTAAAACATCAAGAAACAATGGGCACCTGTGGGGTTTTCTTTCTCTTTTGTCAGGAGCCACTCGAGAAACTGCAAGTTGCTTCTCTGTGTGAGAGAATTGGCCATCTGCAAGAATGTTGCCCAGGGGATGCCCAGTTGTTTGAGGTTTTACCATCCTTGTGGGAGGCTTCTCTCATGTAGGTGCATGGGGAGCTGGAGCTGACAGAGGGAGCTCATCTGCACTCTCCCCGGATTCGAACTTCTGACCTGTCGGTCTTTAGTCCTGCCAGCACAAAGGTTTAACCCATTGCGTCACCGGGGGTTCCTCATGTTAAACTGCTGAGCTGCCGAACTTGCTGACTGAAAGATTGGTGGTTTGAATCCGGGGAGCGGGGTGAGCTCCCGCTGTTAGGCTCAGCTTCTGCCAACCTAGCAGTTCGAAAACATGCAAATGTGAGTAAATTGATCGGTACCGCTCCAGTGGGAAAGTAATGCTAATGCAGTCATGCTGGCCACATGACCTAGGAGGTGTCTACGGACAACACTGGCTCTTCAGCTTAGAAATGGAGATGAACACCACCCCCCAGAGTCGGACAGGACTAGATTTAATATCAATGGGGAACCTTTACCTTTACTTAGGAAACAATGCTAAATAGAAAAATGAAAAACAGTAGTATGTATACTGCAGTGATAGAATATGGTAATATATTTAAGACTGAGGCTGGATCTACACTGCCATATAAGATAGGCCCCTTCTACACTGCCATGTAAAATCCAGATTATCTGCAGATTATCTTCAGATTATATGGCAGTGTAGACTCAGATAATCCAGTTCAAAGCAAATAATGTGGATTATTCACTTTGATAATCGAGATTATATGGCAGTGTAGAAGGGGCCCTAGTATTTGATTCCAAATATCTTTTTTTTTCATGTCAGGAGCAATTTGAGAAACTGCAAGTTGCTTCTGGTGTGAGAGAATTGGCCATCTGCAAGGACATTGCCCAGGGAACATCCTGATGTTTTTGATGTTTTACCACCCTTGTGGGAAGCTTCTCTTATGTCCCCACAAGGGGAGCTGGAGCTGACAGAGGGAGCTCATCTGTACCTCTTCAGATTCGAACCTCCTACCTGTCCGTCTTCAATCCTGTCAACACACGGGTTTAACCCATTGTGCCACCGAGTTCTCTGATTATCTGCTTTGAACTGGATTATATGAATCTACACTGCCATATAATCCAGTCAGGGCCGGACTAAAGTAATTTTCAATGGTAAGCTAATATTATTTTGGCCCCCCCCCAACAACAATGCCTACCCCTCCTCCTCTCTGGTGTCATGCAGTGAGCCTCCTTGCGCTGCTGCTCTCCCCTCCTCGTGCTGCACCAAATGTGCATGTGCAGAACCAGTTGGTTCCGTGCATGCACATTTGGTGCTGCGTGGGTCGGCCGCCTTCCATGAGGCTGGAGACTGAGGAGGAGGGTTTGGCAGCCGGGGGCTGAGGCTCTGCCTCTAGCTGCCGGGTGCTCCTCGTAGGTCTCCGGCCTTGTGGAGCTGCTATGGGCGTCTCTGGCTTGCTCGTGCTGCATTGGATGCGCATGCGCAGAGCCAGCTGGTTCCGCGCCAGGTGCGCATGCGCGGAGCTAGCTGGTTCTGCGCGTTTGCAATTGCTGTGGCATGGGCGGGCCGCCTTTCACGGGGCTGGGAACTGAGAAGGGGCGTTTGGCGGCCAGATGTGCCCCTGAATATGTGGCGCCCCACGCGGGCGCGTAGTTCGCGTAATATAAGATCCAGCCCTGAATCCAGTTGAAAGAAAATAATCTGGGATCCGAAACTGGATTACATGGCAAATGACGAAAGGGCCTGAGATAGCATTCTGTGCTGACAAGCTATTTCCGCTGCACAAAATTGCGCTACCTTTGTTGTAATCTCAGAAAATGGATCAACTAAAAGGTCATCGGTGTAAAACGTTTCAGACCTCCCGGGTATACTCTGTAAAACTAAATGAATGTAAACGATGGGGCTGCACAATTAAACCTGCCCCACAATGGGACCCTTCCCTGCCTCACAAGGATGTTACCTCCAGTTATACATATTTGTTATATTTTAACAACATCTACCAAACAAACACATCTTCAAAGGCTTTCATGGTCAGAATCACTGGATTCTTGTAAGTTTTTCGGGCTGTCTGGCCATGTTCCAGAAGCATCCTCTCCTGACGTTTCACCTGCATCTATGGCAGACATCCCCTGAGGTTGTGAGGTCTGTTGGAAACTAGGAAAATACGGTTTACAGTGTTCCCTCACTTATTGCTGGTGTTATGTTCCAGGACCACCCGCAAAAAGTGAAAATCCGCGAACTAGGGACATTATATTAATTTTAATATTTATACATTATTTTAGTAGTGATACACAATTTTAAGTCTTTATAAACCCTCCCCACACACTTATACACTACATAACCCTCCTTGAATGTGTTGTTCACATAATCCTGGGCTCCAGCTTTATCCGCAGAGGCAGCGTCTCCATACAGACAAATGCTCTTAAGCCCATATTGAAAAACCGTGAAACAGTGAGTCCACAAAAAGCAAACTGCGAAGTAGCGAGGGACCACTGTATATATCTATGGAATGTCCACGGTGGGAGAAAGAACTCTTGTCTGTTGGAGCTAGATGTGAATGTTTCAATTAGCACCGGGAATGTAGCGCAGCTGGCTGGGTGTCAGCTGCATAAGATCTCTACTGACCAGAAGGTCATGAGTTCGAGGCCTGCCCAGGTCGAGGTGGGCTCTCGGCCTATTGTGTAGCCTGTTGTCGACCTTTGCAACCCGAAAGACAGTTGCATCTGTCAAGTAGGAAATTAAGGTACCACTTAGTGGGGAGGCTAAATTTAACTGATTTATGAGGCCATTAAAAAAAAGATCTCCAGGAAACAGGCTGAGGAATGAAGGAGTGCGACAGCTCCCCCTGGTGGCCAGATGTTAAATTGCCTCTGTCTGTCTTCTGTGTTTGTGTGTCTAAATGCAATGTGTACATTGTAATCCGTCCTGAGTCCCCTGCGGGGTGAGAAGGGCAGAATATAAATGAAGTAAAATAAATAAATAAATAAAATAAAATTGGCCACTCAAAAACAGGGGAACTCCAGACAAAAAACAATCGAGGACAGCTAATCACCTCTCAACAATGAATTTCCCAGGCAGTAAGAAGCCACACTTTGAAACTGCTAGACCACTAAATGCTAGTAAACCCCATTTTCCTAGTTTCTAACAGACCTCATAACCTCCAAGGATGCCTGTCATAGATGCACACAAAACATCAGGACAGAATCCTTCAGGAATATGACCATACAGCCCGAAAATCTTACAACAACCCATATTAATATATTGACTTCCCCGCATCTCGGACTAATTACGTCAATATGAAACTATAGTAAGCTTCTCATTACTACTTAATTAATGTTTACATTTCCGCTTAATAACCAAACAATGCTCAAGGGATTTCTCTTTAATGAAAGTAGAGAGTTTGTCCATTGCAGACATTAAAAATAATTCCAGTCTTCTTTTGTTGCGAGATCAGTATTCTTCCATTTAGGGGCATATGGGAATCTGGAAGCCACAAATAGGCATAGAACACATCAGGATCCTGACAGTTTGCATTATCTTGCTTGCCCAAAGACAAATACTTGCACAGAGACAAACCCCTAAAAGTCTTGTGAAACTTTAGAAGAATGGGCTCAAAACACAACTGTCATACCAATCCAAAAAAGTATATATTGGGTGATTATTTTTGGATTGCAGTCAATTTCTAGAAGACGTTGAAACTGGACTAGGAACCATCATGTGTAAAGTAAACGTAAAGGTTTTCCCTGACATTAAGTCCACATTATCACAGGATGTCTAAGCCCCGCACCACTGGAGAATTAAACTGTTTAGTTGGTATTGCACCACCCGACATCCGCCAGGAAGTAGCAGCCAACAATAAAAGGGCCAAAGCACTGACATCTTCAGACCATCCTGTGTTCCGATACCAGACAGCATGCCAACGCCTTAAATCAAAACACAGCTTCCTAAGATTTGCAGAGATACTCAGCAAGCAAGAGTCCAAAAGCAGCAGGCAAAAACCTGGAATTTCAATCAGTGGCTGAGACCGAATGCAAGACTCCCTACTGGGCACATGGAAGGCACTGAACAGACTATGCTCTGGCACCACGAGATGCAAAGCTAACCTTAAGAAATGGGGCTACAAAGTGAAGTTCACGACATGCGAGTGCGGAGAAGAGCAAGCCACAGACCACCTACTGCAATGCAGCCTCAGCCCTGCCACATGCACAGTGGAGGACCTTCTCACAGCGACACCAGAGTCTCCTTTGGGGTGACACCTTCTGCTGTCGAGAATTCAATGACTGCACATTGCTTAAGTTGCATCGACTGACCGTCTGCGCAGGGTTCCATACTTTGTACTTTAAGAACACAACCGTTCAATGCTAAGGCTTCCCGCCAAAATGGAACTGTAGAGGAGAGTCTACTGCCATCTGTTGAGGAGTTACGAAGGTGGGGGCATTACTTTTCATTCAACCCTGGTACTTACCTTAAGTATCCCTGCATCTTCTCTGCCTCCTGCTCCCAAATCTTTAAAGCATCTTGCAAGTCCATTTTCTGACTGTAGGTGGCAGCAGCTGCTTAAGTTATTTCCAAAGATTTAGGGTTTGGGGGTTGTAGGTTTTTCGGGCTGTATGGCCATGTTCTAGAAGCATTCTCTATTCTCTCCCTAGTATAACATCTTCAAGGTTACCTTTGGGCCCTTCCACACAGCCCTATATCCCAGAATATCAAGGCAGAAAATCCCAACATATCTGCATTGAACTGGGTTACCTTATAACTAAGATAATGTGGAATTTTCTGCCTTGATATTATGGGATATAGGGCTGTGTGGAAGGGTCCTTAATAAGAAGTGGGCAAAGTGAAGACCTGGAATCACAAGGTTGTTTGTCCCCCAGGACTTCATCCCCCCTCGCCCCCTCCCAAGGAACTATAAGGAGTAGTTGGGTTGCTGGCAGGGTCTGGTCAAGAAGTTTTGGGGCGACAATTCTTCTTCTTCTTTTCCCCCCTTCCAATTGTCTTTATTAGGGTTTTTTTTGTTACATATAGTAAAATACACATAAAGGTAGAGAGGGGGGGGGGAGGTATAAAGGAATTTGACAAAGGAAAGGGGAAAGACGGGGAGGGGGGAACAAGGAAACTTAAGAAATAAAAGATAGAGGATAGATTACAGATTCAGTCTCCTTCCAGTTCGGTCTGCAGGGTCTTGAGTACACTTGTAAAATGAAGCTTCCTTCTCGTTGTTTAGAAGTTTGTTTTCTTTCTTCTTTCTTCCTCTTTCAGTGAACTTTATTTCTTTTAAGTAAGACCTTATCTGACTCCAGTCCATTCTATTTTTTTGGTTTTGATCTAGTACAGGGGTGGGAATTTATTTTTTCCAAGGGGCCACACGAGAGCCAAAAAATATTATGGAGGGCCGCACCTAAAGGCTGAACTACATTCTCATCTACATTATTTATTTATTTATTTATTTATTTACTATGTTTACTATATATTACACATAATTAATATTAACATATTAATATATCAAGAAATATTCATATATTATTAGTATTAATATCATAATTATTATATTATAGTACAGTGCTGTCCAACATCTTCCGGACCGGGGGCCGGATGTTTGGTCACTGATGACCTGGGGGCCGCTCGGCCCGCCCCGCCCATGCCCCCGCCACGCCCGGCCACGCCCCGGCAGCAGCTGAAGCGTCACCCAGGAGGCGATCCAGGCGAAAACTCTCCCGCAAGCCGGGTTCTCGCTTCCCCCGCGAGCCATCCAAGCTTGCAGGAGGGGTTTCGCCCAGATCTCGCCTCCCTCTGGTCAGGGGGGAAAGGAGGGAGGGAGGGAGGCGTCCTGGCAGGGAGAAGGCAGCGGAACGCTGCCTCTTCCCTGCCAGGCCCCCTCCGTCCTTCCTTTCCTCCCGGAGGCGGCGTCCCAAACGGAACGCCGCTTCAGGGTGAAAGGAGGGAGGGAGGGAGGCGTCCTGGCAGGGAGACGGCAGCAGATCGCTGCCTCTTCCCTGCCAGGACCCCTCCGTCCTTCCTTTCCTCCCGGCGGCAGCGTCCCAAACGGGATGCGTTGGAAGGGTGGGGATGCCCGTGGCTCCTCCCCCTCCCTTCCAAGGCACCCTGGCAGCAGCTGAAGGCGATTTCACCGCCTTCAGCTGCTGCCAGGGTGCCTTGGAAGGGAGGGAGGAGCCACGGGGCATCCCTCTCCCTTCCAAGGCATCGGCGCCACCGAG
Source organism: Anolis apletophallus (assembly GCA_030556195.1). Classification (NCBI taxonomy): domain Eukaryota; kingdom Metazoa; phylum Chordata; class Lepidosauria; order Squamata; family Anolidae; genus Anolis; species Anolis apletophallus. The sequence goes on from JARBWK010000011.1 coordinate 18,206,649, forward strand.
AGGGACAAGGCGGCGGTACAGGGAGGAGGGGCCAGCTCTCTTCCTCCTGCCTGTATCGCCTCCTTCTCCCTCTCTCAGCGGCGCCGCTGCAAACTGCTCCCGCAACGGCACCGAGAGAGGGAGAAGGGGCGATACAGGCAGGAGGAAGAGAGCTAGCTGCTCCTCCTGCCTGTATCGCCCCCTCCGTTCCTCTCTCGGCGCCGCCGATGCGATGCAGTTTGCATTAGCGCCGCCCGAGAGAGAGAGAAGAGGGCGGTGTAGGAGGAGGAAGAGAGCTGGCTCCTCCCTGTACCGCCCCTTTCTCCCTCTCGGCGCCAATGCAAACTGCATTGCATCGGCGCTGCCGAGAGGGACGGAGGGGGCGATACAGGCAGGGAGGAGGAGCCAGCTCTCTTCCTCCTCCTTGTCCCGCCCCACCCCCCCCCCGCCGCCATTTTTTTTCCAAAAAAATAAAATCTTGCTGGGGGGGGCGGGGGTAGCGGGGGCCGTGTCCAACAGGCTGGGGGCCGGATCCGGGCCGCGGGCCGCCTGTTGGACAGCCCTGTTATAGTATATATATACTATATAATATATTGTAATTATAATATAATATAACATTATATTATTTATTATATTATTATTATATACAATTATTATAAAATAATAATAAAAACCACTAAAATAAAATAAAATCAAGAAGACAAAGTGCGAACCAAGATGGAATGGCCCAATGGACCCAGCCCAGAGGATGGCAAAGCGGACCCAGCCGCTGCCGCAGCAGAGGACAGCACAGCAGCAGGCAATCGGAGGCTGCAGGCCTCCGCCCTCTCTCACCCCCAGCCGTTCCCCAGCTGATCGCCCTGCTATGGAGTACCTGCCATCCCTGGAGGCGATCCGGGCCTGCAAGGGGAGCAGTCGGCGATGTGAGGCAGCTGATGGCCCTGGCGACTCGGAAGACGATCAAGTCTTCCGGGTCGCCAAGGTGATCAGCCGCTGCAGGTCGGTGACTGCTCCCGCTGCAGGCCCGGATCACCTCCAGGGATGGCAGGCACTCCAAAGCCGCCGCTCCTCCGGCCTCTCTGCCGACACAGGCCCCACAGAGCCCGCGATGGGATCGCGGCAGCAGCACCCCTTCCTCTTGGCCCCGCCCCCGACACCCTTCTCCCCAGGCCGGACAGAATCGGCTGTCGGGCCCACCCCTGATCTAGTACTTTGCTTTTCAAAATATCCAAGTCCATTAACTCTCTTAATTTTAACAACCAATCTGTGATATTCGGGGAGTTTCTGTTTTTCCATTTTTGTGCAATTTCAATTCTCGCAGCCGTCGACATAAAAAAAAAAAGATCTTGTCGTCATTACGCTCTATGTTGTAGTCCAGAATATTTAACAAATAATAATCTGGTTTTAAATCTATTTTGTATTTAAGTATTTTCACCACATGGGAGTGTACCTCTTTCCAGAATTTTTTTATTTTTCTACATGACCACCAACAATGCAAGTAAGATCCTTTTTGTTCTTCACATTTTCAGCAACGGTTTTTAAAGATTTTTATAATACTTTGCCAGGGTCTCTGGAGTAAGATACCAGCGGAAGAACATCTTGTAAAACCTGAGTATCTGATTTTTCTCTCTCCAAAGAGTTTCCCAGTCTTTTAAAAGAATGGTATGTCCCAGTTCTTGGGCCCACTTCACCATTGTGTCCTTTATTAACTCTTTTTCAGTGTCCCATTCCAACAGTTTATTATATAGTTAGCTGTACCCGGCACGCGTTGCTGTGCCCTTTTTAGGAGATGCGAGAAAGTTCAATCATCCACGGTGTGCCCTCCTCTAAACTGCAGTTGGATGGAGTGTGGGTCATGGGGGGCATGGTGTGCCAAGTTGGGTCTTTATTGGTCTTGGTTCTGGGCCACAGTGGTCTGTGGGGAATGATGGGTTTTGAAGTACTACAAATCCCGTTTTCCATGGTGGTACTTCAAGTCCCATCATGCATGGTCGGGGCTCTGTGTGCCAAGGTAGGTTACTGTAAATTCAGGCCATACACAATGTCCCATGAGCTGAGGCCTAGTTAGGAACAGCAAGTTAATGAAGCCTTACTGTCAATTCAGGCCATACACAATGTCCAATGAGCTGAGGCCTAGTCGGGAGAATCAAGTTAATGAAGTCTTACTGTCAATTCAGAGCGTAAACAGCTTCCCAGTAAGTGAGGGCTAGTTAGGGAAATCAAGTTAATGAAGTCTTACTGTCAATTTAGAGCGTAAACAGCTTCCCAGTAAGTGAGGGCTAGTTAGGGAAATCTAGTTAATGAAGCCTTACTGTCAATTTTGGGCATGGTCTGTGATTTTTTGGGGTGTAAATTTTTGGTTGGAAGTGATTTGGGTGTTTGTGTTGGGGATTGGCTCAGGCCTTTTCCTTATTCTGTTTTGGCAGTAAAGCAGAATTGATGCTTTTAGCAGAAGTGATGTCAGAAGAGAGTGATGCACAGCAAAAGTTATAGCATAATTGGCCTTAGAGTAGTGAGGCAGCTTGCCAAGCAACAGTGACAAGAATAATATCTGAATGGTTAGAAGATGCGCATGGCAAGTAGAGCTTTTCCTTGGCAAGCTCAAAGGAACAAAGTGCTAACGAAAGTATCAACTTGGGACCACGCTGCATGTAGAGCTGATAATGTATTGTGGGAATCAGAATTAATACTACGCAATGCTCTATTAACAAATAGAAATGTTTTGCCTAGGAATGCCTTATTGATTGGATAGAGTAATGTGGTTCCATGAATGCTGACCAATTATGTGTGTGAAGAAGGGCGGGGCCAAGGTTTGCCACCATTGATTGTATAAAAACCAAAGGTTGAGATTTGTTCAGGACTCTGCCATATTTGCAGCTTTATGCAAGGCAGGCTCCCTCAGCTGATGTCAATAAAGTTGGCTTCATTGTACCACAGTATCAATTGTTGCGTTTTCTCGTACCTGCGCTCACACGAAACGCTGCCTGAGGGACAAGGTATTGCCTGGGAGTTCTGGGACTCCTGATTTTCCTGCTACAGCAGTTTATTATGGATCGGAATTTTCATGTTGGCTGGCCAGTGCAGCAGTTATGCAAATCCGCCCTTATTGGCAGACAATCATGTTGTTCAGAATGTAGAGGCTGGGTGAGTCTTTGGCTGCCCCGGAGGATGCTGGTAAATGTAGTTTTATTTTTATTCGTTGTTTTGGGGGCCTTTTAGGTTTTGGGGGGGGGAAAGTTCCTTTGCTACAAACGTACCTTGCTTGAGGCCTATTTCTGTTGGCAAGTATTGTGTTTCTGCGTTGTATGGTTTCTTTGTTTGAGGTATACATCACATGACGTGAACCCATTTATATAATAGATAGGGCAGTGTTTCCCAACCTTTTTTGAGCCGCGGCACATTTTTTACATTTACAAAATCCTGGGGCACACCACCAACCAAAATGACACAAAATGACACTCTAACACAGTAATACATATAGTTAATATGTTTTTAAATGTATTTATACACTTAGTGAAACATGGGCCTGTTTTGATGAACACAACATAGATATCCTGGCAGGAATGGCAGAAAGACACACACGAAGGCCTTGCTCAACAGTTGTCGGCCCTCTGGGTGCTTTGCACTCCAACTCCCACCATTCCTAGCAGCCTGAGGCCCTTTCCTGCTTAAGTGGCTGAGGGGGGAAAAGGAAAAGGGCCTGAGGCTGCTAGGAATGGTGGGAGTTGGAGTCTAAAACACCTGGAAGGTCCAAGTTTGCCCATGCCAGCTTTCAATTCCATCGCCACATCTATCTTCGGCCTCTGGTGGTTTGAATATATGTGATTATCTACGTGATTTTCTACCTTGTCACTATGATTATGGTGCTGATTCTTTAAATTGTCCGCAAACTGACTGTGTTATTGTGCGGATCCCGGAACTGACATTGGATAACATCGTGAGGGTACACTTTGTTTTTTGCACTCACTTCCGTGATTTCATCAGATATCGTGAGTTTTCCGTAGAGGAGCGCTTCGTGAACTTGCTATTTCTTGGTTCACAACTCCTCCGCTCTCTGTGGCAACCATGCCGAACTACCTTATGTAAGACTTTTGATTTTCTCCAGCAGGATTGGGTACTTTGAATGTGTTTTTTGCGTGGGATTATATATGATTAATTTTGCATTTTGTACCGTGACGTAGCGGCGCTACTTTAATAAGTAAGGGTATTGGAGGTTCCAATTTCCCACGGCACACCTGATGATCGCTCACGGCACACTAGTGTGCCCCGGCACACTGGTTGGGAAACACTGTAATAGGGTGATCTGTTTCTTATCTGTCTTCATCACTTTGTCCCAAGTTTTTCCTTGTACATCAAAATCTCTTTTGACATCCTGTTTAAAATACTCCTTAACTCGGGCATATTGGAACCATGTTAGATCTATTTCTTAGTCCTGAAGATCTTCAAGAGATTTTAAGGTCCATTCCCAAGCTCCGACAATTCATCTTCTTGATGTGTTTCTTTTCCAACAGCTATCTGTACCCCTCGATGTCGGAATGGGGGGCAATGCAAAGCCCCCCAGCAGTGCACCTGCCGTCCAGGCTTCACAGGATCCCGCTGCGAAACCACCGTTTCCACTACCACGTTGGCCCCGCATTCCACCAAGCCTCAGCTGAACTCGATGGTCTTGCGCTGGCAGCCTCTGACGTGAGTTGGGATGAGTGGGAGTGGGGCATGGATCAGACCTTTTCTCTCTTGCCGTCCCCCACTTGCAAACATCTAAAGTTAAGGGCATCTGGGAGGGTCATTTAATTCAGAGGCGGGGAGTGCATGGTTCACAAGAGACCCCAAGACTGTAAGTGCCTCTACACTATAGATTTAATGAAGTTTAGAATCATGGAATCATAGAGTTGGAAGAGACCTCATGGACCATCCAGTCCCACCCCCTGCTGAGAAGCAGGAAAATTGCATTCGAAGCACCACCAACAGATGGCTATCCAGTTTCTTTATAAAAGCCCCCAAAGAAGGAGCCTCCACCACATTCCAGGACAGTGAGTTCCACTGCTGAACAGCTCTCAGGGCCCTTCCACACAGCCCTATATCCCAGAATATCAAAGCAGATAATCCCTCTGATTTGAACTGGGTTATATGAGTCTACACTCAGATAATGTGGGATTTTCTGTCTTGATATTCTGGGATATAGGGCTGTGTGGAAGGCCCTCAAATGAAGGCTTTCATGTCCGGAATCACTGGGTTACTGTGAGTTTTCCAGGCTGTATGGTCATGTTCCAGAAGCATTCTCTCCTGACGTTTCACCCACATCTATGGCAGGCTTCTCCAGAGGTTGTGAGGTCTGTTGGAAACTAGGAAAATGGGGTTTATATATCTGGGGAATGTCTAGGGATGGAAAAAGAACTCTTGTCTGCTTGAGGCAAGTGTGGCCACCTTGATTAGCACTGAAGAGCATTGCAGCTTCAAATCCTGGCTGCTTCCTGACCAAAATTAATTGGCCACCAGTGGAGTGAAGGATTAACTCAGAACACGGGGAATTCCAGACAGGAAACAATCAGGACCAGCTAACACCTTCTAACAATAGAGTCCCCCAGGAATCCTCTCAGCATTCCCTTTTGCAAGCTTAACATGCCCAGCTCTTATATGGCAGTGTAGACGCGGATAATCCTGTTTTCAGCAGCTAATGTGGATTACCTGATTTGATAATCTGGATCAGTCTTTCTCAACCAGTGTGCCGTGGCACACTAGTGTGCCGTGACGGACCTCCTGCTGTGCCGCGAGAAAGCTCTCTGCCCCCTTCCTCCCCCTCCTGCCGAACTCCTGCTGCTTGGGGGGAGGAGGAAGGGCCGGGCAGTGGCGAAGAAAAAGAAGAAGGGACCGGGGTGCCGCCTCCTTCGGCCATTTCCCCAGCTAGCCTCCAATCCGCCATGACTCCCACCATGACTCTTGCCCCTCGCTCACTGAAGCCGCCTGGAGGAGGAGCCCTGCCCACTGAAGCCCGTCCACCGCTCATGCTCCTCCTCTGTAGGAGAGCTGAAGCTGGGGGAGGGGGCGGGGCATGGCGCGGCCTGTAGGAGAGTTGAAGCTGGGGGAGGGGGTGGGGCATGGCACGGCCTGTAGGAGAGCTGAAGCTGGGGAGGGGGTGGGGCATGGCACGGCCTGTAGGAGAGCTGAAGCTGGGGGGGGGGGTGGGGCATGGCACGGCCTGTAGGAGAGCTGACGCTGGGGGGAGGGGGGCGGGGCATGGCACAGCCTGGCTCTGCCCCCCCCCAGCTTCAGCACTCCCAGCAGCTGCTCCAGCCTTGAGGGGACAGTGCCAAGCCAGCATTGTGCTGGCTCTGGCACCGCTGGCTTGGCACTGCCCCTCAAGGCTGGAGCAGCTGCTGGGAGAGGTGAAGCCGGGGTAGGGGCGGGCATGGCACAGCCTGGCTCTGCCCCCTCCCCCGGCTTCGGCACCCCAGCAGCTGCTCCAGCCTTGAGGGACAGTGCCAAGCCAGCATTGTGCTGGCTCTGGCACCGCTGGCTTGGCACTGCCCTCAAGGCTGGAGCAGCTGCTGGGAGAGGTGAAGCCGGGGTAGGGGGCGGGGCATGGTGCAGCCTGGCTCCGCCCCTCCCTGGCTTTGGCACTCCCAGCAGCTGCTCCCAGCAGGCCACCATCCCCCAGCTGTTCTTTAATGTGTTAGAGTGTCAGTTTGTGTCATTTTGGTTGGTGGTGTGCCCCCGGATTTTTTTAATGTTAAAAGTGTGCCGCGGCTCAAAAAAGGTTGGGAAACACTTATCTGGATTATATCGCAGCATAGAAAGGGCCCGAAAGACCTAATCCAATTGTTAAAGTAAGACCATTGAGGTAATGGGATTCACAAAGACTTGTGTTCGTCACTCAATTCAATGGATCTGTCCTCAAATTGGGACTAACGATTGGATTTAAGTTCCCGCTTGAGTTACGGTGAGTGGAGAAGACTAACGGTGCAAAGTAGGAAATAATTGTTTAAAATGGCATTTCAGGGATTAGTTAGGCCGTGAAACATGAGGATTGGGACGTTTGAAGGCGAACAGCATGCGATAGCCAAGAAAATGAACAAAATCTTTGCACCAGAACGATGAAGGAATGTGTGTGCCTCATTACCTTGGGAGGGCTTGAGCTTTTGCTTTGAGGATGTTTCTCTGAAGCCGGGACGCTCTCCAGATGTCGGACTGCAGCATCCAGCAGGCTTAGCCAAACTAGCCAAGGGTCAGAAATGCTGGAAGTTGCAATCCAACCAATTCTGGAGGGCTGCATGATTCCCCGCCCCGGTTTCAAAATATTGACGAAGAACAGGATGATTTGGGGAGTTGAATGAACTGAAATAATTAGTAAGTGATGTAACGAGTTGCCACATCTGGATAGCATTCTCACAAGAGCTCGTACGTGAGTCAGTGCTTAATTGCTGATTGTTTCTGTAAACAGACTGTAATTTGGCATTTATGGATCTAACTTTTGAACAATCCCCTGCTTAAGGATTCTTTTGCTTTGTGATAACTTGGGTCTCCGTAGGTGTCTTTTTGATGTCTTGGTTCAAAAGTTGATGGACTCTTGACCTTGTTAGGAATTACCTTTTGTACTTTTGCTGCTTCCTTTTTGACTTGCCTTTTTCCTTCTATCTCTCGGCATTACTTCACAAACTAAGATTCTTTAGGAAGGACTCATCCCACACTTTTTACAAGCGCATTGATGACTAAAACTAAAAAGGCCAATCTGAGATAGGCAAGTCCAGTTGCAGAAAGCACAGCGGAAAGTCTCCTTGGGTGATGTTGTTTCCAAGTTGCGGTTCTTTCTGCGTTGTCGTTTCTCTTCGAGACCCGTTCGGCGTGTCTTCTCGAAGGAGGCCGAGCATTGTGGATAGTGCGTCTCCATGCCTCCCGATGTGAGGCGAGAGTGGACCATTTTTGGTGATCAATCTGGCCGAGCCTAAGATGTTGTTTCAGGGAGCCCTTATATCTCTTTTTGGGGGCGCCTCTCTTGCGCTGACCCGTAGAGTAGTATCTTTGGGAGGCGGTGGTTCTCCTTCCTAGAGACGTGCCTTGCCCAGCGCAGCTGCGTTCTCAATAGCATGGCCTCAATGCTGGTGACCCCTGCTTGCTGAAGGACAGCGACATTCGTCACATAGTCATTCCAGTGTATATTTAGGATTGAGCGAAGACAGCACTGATGAAAGCGTTCGAGGAGTCGTAGGTGTTGGCGATAGGTGACCCATGTTTCAGACCCATAGAGGAGAATAGACAGTATGATAGCTTTGTACACACTGATTTTGGTGCTTTGCCTGAGGTGCTTGTTGCTCCAGGCTCTTTTGTGAAGCCTTCCAAATGCACTCTATGCCTTTGCTAATCTGTGATCTCTCTCTCTCTCTCTCTCTCTCTCTTGTACTTTTGCTGCTTCTTTTTTGACTTGCCTTTTTCCTTTTATACTTATCTATATAAATAAAAATGTAAGGTTCGTTTTTGGGATTAAAATCACTCAAAAACCACTGGACGAATTGACACCAAATTTGGACACAATACACCTACCAACCCAAGGAGTGGCCATCACTCAAAAATTGATTTTGTCATTTGGAAGTTGTAGTTGCTGGGATTTATAATTAACCTACAATCAAAGAGCATTCTAAATCCCACCAATGATGGAATTGAACCAACTTGGCACACATAACTCCCATGACCAGCGGAAAATACTGGAAAGGTTTAGTTGGCATTGAACTTGAGTTTGGGAGTTGTAGTTCACCTACATCCAGAGAGCACTGTAGACTCAAACAATGATAGATCTGGACTAGACTTGGCACGAATAATGAATATGCCCAAATGTGAACACTGGTGGAGTTTGGGGGAAATAGAACTTGACATTTGGGAATTGTAGTTGCTGGGATTTATAGTTCACCTACAATCAAAGAGCATTCTGAACCCCACCAGCGATAGAATTGGGCTAAACTTCCCACACAGGACCTCCATGACCAACAGAAAATACTGTGTTTTCTGATGGTCTTCGGGGACCCTTCTGACACCCCCTTGAGACCCCCTCAGGAGTCCCAACCCCCATGTTGAGAAATGCTGTCCTAACGGGTTACGTTAGTCATACAGCAACTGAAGTAATCTGAGGACGAATGGGGAATGTAGGAGGAAGAGAAAGAAACTTGGACCTTTGAAAAGCAGTTGGGAAAGTGGGATGGCAGAGGATTCATTGGGACTGCCCCTGCCAAATCAGGATTGCTGGATACTGCGCATCAGTCGATCTGTGGAATCATTCACCTCCCGTGGCCTATGTCTATATATGAAGGAATTAAGATGATAAGTTTCAAATCTTGACAAGCACCTTGAAGGAGTCAGAAAGATTGCTGAAAGGGGAACATGCGTGATAAGCGCACAATGCTTTTGGTACAGTCCAAAAACATCTGTTACAACAGAAAACACTAGAAGGGGTCGGTGGGCATTGGCCTTGAGTTTGGGAGTAGTAGTTCACCTACATCCAGAGAGCACTGTGGACTCAAGCAATGATGGATCTGAACCAAATTTGGCACAAATACTCAATATGGCCAAATATGAATACAGATGGAGTTTGGGGGAAATAGACCTTGACATTTGGGAGTTGTTGTTACTGTGATTTACAATTCTCCTACAATCAAAGAGCATTCTGAACACCACTAACGACAGAATTGGGGTAAAGTTCCCACAAAGAACCCCCATGACCAAGAGAAAATACTTATGGCCATCCAGTCCAACTCCCTTCACCAGGGCAGGGAAATGCAATCAAAGCCCTCCTGACAAAGAGCCACCCAGCCATAGATATAGATAGATATATATGATTCACACACACACACAGTATCATAGATTTGAAAGGGACCCCTAAAGAAGAACAATGATATGTTGCATGTCTAGGCAAACCAGACAATCTCCACATCGACAATGACAAAGAAACAGCAAGAAATACTGTTTACCCACAAGCATAAAGAAATTACATATATTAGAAACCGACACTTTCTCATTACTTTATTTCCCAGATCACCAGACTGGGCCACAGCAATGCGTGGCAGGGAACGGCTAGTCTATATAAATAAAAATGTAATGTTCGTTTGTGGGATTAGCATAACTCAAAAACCACTGGACAAATTGACACCAAATTTGGACACAATACATATATCAGGCCAATGAGTGATCATCACTCATAAAAACACTGAAAAACACAGCAGAGGAGACTTAAAAAGCAAAAAAAAACCCACAAAAATTATATTACAACGAATGCTCAAAACCATATATATATACACACACACGCAAATATACATATACACAAAACACAAATATGTACACACATATAGACACCCAAAACACATGTACACAAACTTGGCCACAGCAAAGCATGGCAGGGGACGGCTAGTTCATTAATAAACTTTTACTTATTGGATTATCTTAACATTGTGTGGTGTTGGGCAAAAAGGTATTTCAGGGTTACAGTGCAACTGTAACTCATACAATCCAGTTCAAAGCAGGTAACATGGATTATATGGCAGTGTAGAAGGGGCATATAGTTATATTCAGTATGATTAATACATGTGAAAGTCAGGGACGGGTCTGTGCAACCCAAATACTGCATATTCCTCCCTACTCTTGCCATACTGTAGGTGTAGCCAGAAGAAGGGAAGATCTGGGCTGCCCCCTCATTATTGAAAGATTTTTTTTTGTCATGTCGGGAGCGACTTGAGAAACTGCAAGTAGCTTCTGGTGTGAGAGAATTGACTCTCTGCTAGGACGTTGCCCAGGGGATGCCCAGATGCTTTGATGCTTTTACTATCCTTGTGAGAGGCTTCTCTCATGTCCCCGCATGGGGAGCTGGAGCTGATAGAGGGAGCTCATACGTGCTCTCCCCAGATTCGAACCTGCGACCTGCCGGTTTTCAGTCCTGCCGGCACAGGGGTTTAACCCACTGCGCCACCGGGGCTCCCATTATTGAAAGATGGGAAATCTCAAAAAGGGGCATCCGAAAATCTCAGGCAGAAGAAAGCATCCTCATGGAGGCTGTGGCGCCTTAGATCCCTCTTTGCCTTTTTTTTCTTCAGAGTTGCCGAGCTCCAAATGGTGCTGCAGAGGCGAAAGGCTTTGGATCCCTCTGAGAAGATGGCCGTGATCCTGGCCCAGCATCTCGCCTCCCGTCCTGACGCTGCCAGGAATGGCCCCCCTGGACATGCCACCCGACCAACACGAAGGCCCCACGGTAAAAGGGTACAGGCCGAGTGGGTGAGGCATGTGGGAAGCAGCGTGAGACAGAGAGAGAGAGGTTGGGTTTTGTGAGAAGCCAACGTTCGTATATTTTCAATATGCAAGGGTCTAGGGGCTAAGACTCCTAGTATGCCCTGCTTTAAAGAGCCGAAAGACAGCAGATGCTGTCTAATCGTGGAAGCTAAGCAGGGTTAGTTCTGGTTTGTAATTGGGTGGGAGACCACCAATGAATACTATGTATTTATTTATCATGTCAAGAGTGAGCCAAGGATATAGTTAAATTGTATTAAAGACACAAAGTTAAAAAAAGAACTTGGCATTATGCTAAATGTCCTTTGACCAGAAGCTGGCCACTTGGAGTGCCTGTGGTGTCACTGCAATGGAGGTCCTCCATTGTGCATGTGGCAGGGCTCAGGATGCATTGTGGTAAGTGGTCTGTGGTTTGCTCTTCTCCACACGTTCATGTCGTGGACTCCACTGAAGCCTCATTTTTTAAGGTTGGCTCTGCATCACATGGTGTCAGAGCGCAGCCTGTTCAGCGCCTTCCATTCTTCTTTGTGCCCAGGAGGGAGTTTCTCATCTGGTCTCAGCCACTGAGTAAGGTGCTGGGATTTAGCCTGCCACTTTTGGACTCTTGCTTGCTGCAGTGTTCCTGCGAGTATCTCTTTAGATCTTAGGGATCTGTTTCTGAATTTGAAGTGTTGGCATGCTGATTGATATCCAAACAGAGGATGGGCTGGAGATGTCACTACTTTGGTCCTTTCATTGTTGGCTGCTACTTCCTGGCAGATGTCAGATGGTGCGATACCAGATAAGCAGTATAATATCTCCAGCAGTGTAGGGCATAGATATCCTGTGATAATGTGGCATGTCTCATTAAGAGCCACATCCACTGTTTCAACGTGGTGAGATATTTTCCACACTGGGCATGCGTATCCAGCAGCAGAGTAGCAAAGCACAAGGGCAGATGTCTTCACTGTGTCTGGTTGTGATCCCCAGGTTGTGCCAAGCCCGGATTAAGTTCTTTTGGCACCCTAGGCCACACTTTGGAAACCCTGCCTCTGGGGCAGGGCCGCTGCCACGTATGTGCAGCAGGAGGGAGGGCGCGAGCGCTGCGGCCTCCTCCGCCATGTTCCTGGGTACCACGCATGAGCGGCAGCGGCCCCGGGGGCTTCCCTTCCTTCCTCCTCCTCAGAGGAAGGAAGGGAAGCCCCCGGGGCCACTGCGGCACCCAGGAACATGGCGGAGGAGACAGTGGCCGCAGTGCTCTTGCCCTCCCTCCTGCCACACATGCCCGGAAGTGGCCCCGGGGGCAGGGATTCCCTTCCTTCCTCCTCCTCCTTAACTCAAGGAAGGAGGGTGCGGCGAGGAGGAGGAAGAGGCGGAGGGAAGCCCCGCCCCCGGGGCTGCTGCCGGGCATGCGCGGCAGGAAGGAGGGTGTGAGCGCCGCGGCCTCACCTCCACCATGTTCCTGGGTGCTGCGCATGCCCGCCAACGGCCCTGGGGGCTTCCCTTTGCTTCCTCCTCCTCGCGCCCTCCTTCCTTGACAAGGGGGCGGGGGCGATGGTGAGGGGGGGCACCATTCCCTCCTTCCCCACCCCCTCGCAGCGCTCCCCCCCCCCTTCCCCAAGAGAGAGAGAGAGAGAGAGAGAGAGAGAGAGAGAGAGAGAGAATCATCATGCCGCACATTGCGGTTTTGTTTGAACGTATTTTTTTTAGTCCTTGATCTGGCGCCCCCCTAGGCTTGCGCCCATAGACCATGACCTAGTGTGGCCTTATGGGTAATGCGGGCCTGGGTTGTGCCAGTCCACTTTCGTATGATATTATTTCTAGTACCCACATTTTGCTTGGTATTCAAGCAGTGCTTCTTGTAAGTCAGAGCACAGTCCAGAGTGACTCCCAGGTATTTCGGTGTGCTGCAATGCTCCAGTGGCACTTTCCAGGTAATCCTCAGAGCTTGATATGCTTGTCTGCTCTTAAGATGAAAAGCACATGTCTGCATTTTAGATGGATTAGGAATCAGCTGGTTTTCCCCGTAAAAGGCAGTAAGAGCACCTAAAGCTTCCGAGAGTTTCTGTTCAACTATTTCAAAGCTCCCTGCTTGGGCGGTGATGGCACAATTGTCAGCGTAGATGAATCTCTCTACCCCTTTTTGTCACGATGCAGGGTCTCGGCCCTGCCCCTTAATCACACACACAGAGACGGTAATCAGCTAACTATTTATTGAATAATAAAAACAGGTGAAAAGGTAAATTGTCCATAAAAAATATCGAAAAGTTCAATCCAAAATAGGCAAATAGTCCATAGGTAAAATCCAAGGCAACTGTGGCAAGGCACCGCAAAACTATGCGGATCAAGGACTTGGTCCGTGGCAAAGAACAAGGCAAAGTTCATGAACAACTCCAAGAAACTACTTGGCAAGGCTCGAGCCGGCAACTTGGCTCCCTGGAACTCCGCTCGCTTCACTCCTCTTAGAATAGAAGTGGCCGAGCTACTGAGGATCCGTTCCCACGGATCCTATACTTAATCCCCTTGGCGAGGCCCCCGACGCTCTAGGCTTCTGCGCCAATCTGTGCTACGGGACCTCGCGCCTCTCTGGCGCTCTAGGCTGCGGTGCCAATCCCTCCTGCTGGACTCAATGCTCCGTCTCCTATCAAAGCTCCGTCCTTGCCTCCCAGCACCTGGGTCGCTATCTTCATGGGAGCTGAACTCCCTTTCAGCTTCCATGGGCTCATCCTCCACTGTTTCCCTGATTCTCTCCTGCGACCCGAAATCACTCTCAGGGTCAGTCTGAACTTCCCAGCTAGCATAGCCGTCAGGCCATTCATCATCCCAGGCCAAGCTTTCTGTAGGAGAGGAAGGCCCAGCTAACTCATCAGTCCCTTCCTCCATGTCCTCATTAACTGCAGCTGGCCCTAATGCAAATGGGACCCCCGGTGCTGCCCCCTGCCCCCCAGGCATGAAAGAGAACTGGGTTGCTACACTTTTAGATGGATTAGGAATCAACTGGTTTTCCCTGTAATGACATGAGAGAAGCCTCCCCGCAGGATCGTAACACATTCGGGCGTCCCCTGGGCAACGTCTTTGTAGACAGCTGATTTTCTCACACCAGGAACGACTTGCAGCAAGCAGCTAGGCACTGTAGGTTATATTTCAGAGGAAGGAATTGGCAAAACCCTCTCTGACTATTCTTTTCAGAATAAAACACTACTAAATGTATGGGGTTGTCATAAATCGACAGGTGACTTGAAGGTATAGTGCTGTGAGCAGATTGGACTGAAAGCAATGGTGGTCTTGTAGTTTCTTTGGCCAAAGCTATTGCTTGTCATCTGTTTGCCTTCCTGCACAGATACTAAGATATAATAGGCTGGCATTTCAGTCTACAAAGGGACATAGAAATACACTCCAAACGAGAACAGGGACTTCTCTGTTGACGATGGGAAAATGAGAGCAGTATGCATTCCCTTCAACATGCCAGACCTCCAATTCCTGTAGCTGGGATGATAGATATCCTGCTCTGGATCAATCTGTTAAAGCAGGATTTCTCGATCTGGGCATTGGGAACCCTGGGGGAGTCACAAGGAGCTTGTCAGAGGGGTCGCCAAAGACCATCAAAAATTCAGTATTTTCTGTTGGTCATGGGGATTCTGTGTGGGAAGTTTGTCCCAATTCTATCATTTGTGGAGTTCAGAATGCTCTTAGCTTGTAGATCTGGGCTGTCCAACAGACGGCCCACGGCCCGCACACAGCCCGCCAGCCCCTTGGATGCGGCCCGCACCCTCCTGCAAGAAATCAGCTTTTTAAAAAAATTGGAAAAAATTCGATCTCCGGGGGGCGGGGCCGCTCATGGGGGGCGGAGCCGCTCACGGGGGCAGGGCCGCTCGCGGGTATGCGCAGCAGGGTGGGAGCGGCGAGGGGCCATCCGCCATGTCTCTGGCCACCCCGGGAGCTTACCTTCCTTTCTCTTCCTTTGGAGAAGGAAGGTAAGCTCCCGGGCACGGAAGCTTACCCTCCTAAAACCGCCCCCCGGCTCCTTCTCAGGCCGGCTTTTAGGAGGGAGGGAGGATCGGAGGGAGGATCAGCTCCGTGCCGGCAAGGAGGTGGGGGCGGAGCCAGAGGCGAGGAGGGGCGGAGTCAGGGGTGGAGCCGATCCTCCCTCCCTCCTAAAGCAGAGCCGAGGGGAGCAGAGCAAAGGGAGGGGGTGGCCGCACATGCACCTTTTAAAAAAAAATCGGGGTTTTTTCGAATTTTTGGGGGGATTTTTTTTAATTTGGGGGGGGGGGGTCGGATCTGCTGCCCCCCCAAAAATGCCACCCGAGGCCATGGCCTAGGGTGGCCTTATGGGTAATCCGGACCTGCATGCTGTGCAGTCCTGGGAGTCATAGTTTTCCAAGGTCCATGTTCTTCTATTGGTGTATTTACAGTATGGAATTAATACCCTTGCACCCACTTAACATACCATGGTTCTATGCGATGGAGTCCTTAGGCAAGGGCCTCTCCTGGGCGTGCAATAGATTAAGAAAATATATTTTTATTCAGTCCTGGCAAAAATTCCCACTCATGCACTTGGGAGTTTTTATATCAAGCCTCGGAGTGGCAAGCATGGCGCACAGGCCACACTTTATCCACCTGCAGATTAGCCAAAAGCCCCAGCTCCCCTGAGCTTCACAGCTTGATCATTCCAATATGGGAAGAAGTGAAACTCTACCCTGCGTATGGCTTGAAATCTTAATGGGGAGGGGACGGCTTTATGGTGCAGCGAGATTGTGTTCATTGTGTCCTCCTCTTGCTAGATGTGGCAGGTCTATAGGGGAGACAAGACCCCATTCTTTGCTCGGAGGATCAAAGCAGGATAAGGGAGATCAGGGTAGAGAAGAGGGAGGCGAAGAAGCACCAGAGCCATGACAACTTATATACTTTCTCCTCCTCTTCTCTCCCCCAAATTGCAATTTTTAGGAGACTTTCCCATGTCCAGCGGCGCAATCCTAGATCCGGAGATTGTTCCACGCCCCGCCCCACACCCCCACTCTTGGCTGGGTTTATCCAGATGATGTCAGGCCAGGCTCCGATGGGAGGGTAAGGCTGGGGAGGAAAGGGGAGGCAGCCCTGCTTTGTATGTGTGTGTCTCCCCCCCCACACACACACACACATACAGCACACTCGCACACAACCCCAAAGCCTACTTCCTCCCTGGAGAGCCCATCAGGAAACCCCACCTCCTGCTGCAGCCTTGGAGTCCTTTCCTGGGGGGTCCGGGTGGGAGGAGGGTGGGTGATGCATTTTGCATGCAGGCCTCCTCCCCAGTTTTGCAACTGAAGAGACTCTCAACCATTTGGAACTCTGGATCATGAATGTTTTTCCTTGTTTCTTCCCCTTGTAGTTTTGTGTGTGTGTCAAGAGAGACATGAGAAACTTCAAGTCTCTTCTGGTGTGAGAGAATCGGCCGTCTGAAAGGACGTTGCCCAGGGGATGCCCAGATAATTGATGTTTTACCATCCTGTGGGAGGATTCTCTCATGTCCTCCCATGGGGAGCTGGATCTGACAGAGGGAGCTCATCCACGCTCTCCCTGAATTCGAACCTCCGACCTGTCGGTCTTCAGTCCTGCCAGTACAAGTGTTTAACCCACTGCGCTACCAGGAGTTGTAGTAAAACAGTAGTTCTCAACCTTCCAAATGCTGCGATCCCTTAATGCAGTTCCTCATGTTGTGTGGTGACCCCCCCCCCAACCATAACATTATTTTCATTGCTCCTTCATAACCATAATTTTGCGACTGTTATGAATCGTAATGTAAATATCTGATATACACAAATACCCGATATGCCCAAATTTCAATATTGGTGGGATTGCGGTGGGAGTTGATTTTGTCATTTGGGAGTTGTAGTAGCTGGGATTTATAGTTCACCTATAATCAAAGAGCATTCTGAACTCCACCAAAATTGGAATTGAACCAAACTTGGCACACAGAACTCCCATGATGAATATAAAATACTGGAAGGGTTTGTTGGGCATTGACCTTGAGTTTTGGAGTTGTAGTTCACCTACATCCAGAGAGCGCTGTGGACTCAAACCATGATGAATCTGGACCAAACCTGGCACAAATACTCAAAATGCCCAAATGTGAACACTGGTGGAGTTAGGGGGAAATAGACCTTGACATTTGGGAGTTGTAGTAGCTAGGATTGATAGTTCACCTACAATCAAAGAGCCCCTTGAATCCTACCAATGATGGATTTGGGGCAAACTTCCCACACAGAACCCCCATGACCAACAGAAAATACTGGAGGAATTTGGGAGGGATTGACAGTAATTTAGGGGAGATGTAGTTCACTTACCTCCAGAGAGCACTGTGTTCCTAAGACCATCAGAAATATGTTTTCTGATGGTCTTTGACGACCCCTATGACACCCCTCTCGTGAACCCCCTAGGGGTCCCGACTACCAGGTTGATAAATGCTATAGTAAAAGATAGGGTATGTCCCATTAGGCGTGGGAGGGGAGAATTTGGTTTGGGAAGAGAGAATTCAGGGTAGATCTTCAGTGCCAGGCCACAGCTGGGTCTTTCTGGGCAGCTTCTTCATAGCCCTGTTGGCACAGATGTTTGCCCGCTTCCCACCCACCTGTGCTTGCAAGGAATTCTTTTGGGTGGAGGGGTTGGTTGTTCCACAGCTGAGAACAGCTGCTGCAGTGCCGGGTTTGGGGAGAGGAAGAGGGTTTCTCTGGAAGGAATCCAACATTAACTATTCTGAGTATATCCAGCCATAGCTGCAGGGAGGGAGATGTGCAGGGGGGCTTGCTTAGACCCCTTTTCAACCATAACTGTGCTTGTTGTAAGTTTTCTGGGCTGTATGGCCATTTTCCAGAAGCATTCTCTTCTGACGTTTTGCCTGCATCTATGGCAGGCATCCTCAGAGGTTGTGAGGTTGGAAATTAGGAAAATTGGGTTTGTATATCTGTGGAATGTCTAGGGTGGGAGAAAGAACTCTTGTCTGCTTGAGGCAAACGTGAATGCTGCAGTTGGCCACCTTGATTTGCATTTAATGTCATTGCAGTTTCAAGGTCTGGCTTCTTACTGCCTCAGGGAATCCTTTGTTGGGAGGTGATTAGCTGACCCTGATTGTTTCTCATCTGTAATTCCCCTATTTTGAGAATCAGAACAGAATCTACTGTTCTGATTTTAGAGGTTTTTTTTTATAATATTAGTAGCCAGATTATGTTCATTTTCATGGTTTTCTCCTTTCTGCTGAAATTGTCCACATGCTTGTGGATTTCAATGGCTTCTGTGTAGTCTGACATGGTGGTTGTTGGAGTGGTCCAGCATTTCTGTGGTCTCAGATAATATGCTGTGTCCAGGTTGGTTGGATTTTCTTAGTGGATCTGTAGATCATTTTATAGAATCATAGAGTTGGAAGAGATCTCATGGGCCACCCAGTCCAACCCCCTGACAAGAAGCAGGAACATCGCATTCAAAGCATGCCCAACAGATGGCCGTCCAGCCTCTGTTTAAAAGCCTCCAAAGGAGGAGTCTCCACCACACTCCGGGGCAGAGAGTTCCACTGCTGAACAGATCTCACATTCAGGAAGATCTTCCTCATGTTCAGATGGAATCTCCTTTCTTGTAGTTTGAAGCCATTGTTCTGCATCCTAGTCTCCAGGGCAGCAGAAACAAGCTTGCTCCCTCCTCCCTATGACTTCCTCTCACATATTTATACATGGCCCTCATCATGTCTCCTCCTAGCCTTCTTTTCTTCAGACTAAACATGTCCAGCTCTTTAAGCCACTCCTCATAGGGCTCTTGATCATTTTAGTCGCCCTCCTCTGGACACAGTCCAGCTTGTCAACATCTCCCTTCAATTGTGGTGCCCAGAATTGGACACAGCTCCCCACCCCCCGAAATTTTCAGGGTGGTCCACGAGAAGGCCTTACTGGTACATTATTTAACCTGTTATGTTTATTCATATCATGATATGATCACCATGCTCAGTATATCCCATATGCATGGGGGCATTGGGATAACAATACAAAAAGGTTTGCTAGGGTAGACCCCCTCTCACTCAGTCTCAGCCCCCCCCCCCCGAATCAAACTCAGCCCCTCCCGAATCAAAATCCTGGCTACGGCCCTGATTCCAGGTGTGGTCTGACCAAGGTGGTTGTGTTTCTTCATCAGCTTCCCTGTGCAGTCAGGAGTTCCCTTGATGGATGTGCTTAAAGGCTGAGGATAGGGAAGGCGAGTGGAAGAGAAGGGGGGTGTCTACGCTGAGGGGTAGGCTTGGCTGCTCTCAATGTCTGAGCAAGCAGGAGGGGGAGTGAAGACCGTAATGGGGGGTGGTCTACTCTGAGGCTCAGTCTCAGCATCTGGTTTTGGGGAGGAGAGCAGAGGCGAGCCAAAACTTGAGAAGAAGAAGCAAGTCTCCTCCTTGGGGTGTGGAGAAGAGGTATCTCAGTATGGCCAGGTATCCTAGGATGGCAGCACCTGGTGAGGTGGGCACAACAGATGGGATATCTATGGGATATAGTGCAGCCAGTCTGAGTTGCATGGGACAAGTGCAGTGGGAGGGCACTAGTGAGCAAACCAGAGAAAAGTTTGGCGACTTGTAGAAGAGGAGAGAGAAGGAAGGAGGAGGGTTTCGGGCTGCAGGGCGGATGCGTTACCAAATGACAGTGCTGCCTGACGTCTTAACAAATGCTCGCTCAAGGGGCTGGGTTGGGTTTTGGTGGCCACTTGGGGAACTTCAACAGAACCTACTTGCATGTTGGCACCCAGTTTTGGGGGTGTGGGGTTGCAGAGGGGTGGAGGTCTTTCCAATCCAGTGCCAAGGAAGGAAGGCGACTGGGTTTCCTCTGAGCTGGTGAAAAGGAGCCGAAGACTGTGGTCCCTTGTAAACATTGTTGTTGGCTCGGTGCCCACCCACCCCCACCCCGCTGCCCAGCCGGACTGCTTTCAATTAGCCGTGGGTCCCTGTGTTCACAGTGGGTGCCGGGCTCTATCTTCTACTGGCTGGGTCTCTTCCTTTGCTCACTCATTCGTTTGTTCATTCACTGGGAGACATGGTCCTGGATTGGCACCTCTGGCACCTCCTGATTGCCGGGGTGTTCCTGCTCAGCTGGTATCACCTGCCGGGGGATTCCCAGCGACTCAAGGTCTTCTTTACTCCCATGGTCTGCCGTGTGCATTGCAACGGAGGGCGTTGCACTAACCACTGTGAGCAGGGCAATGCCACCACCTTGTACAGTGGGGAGAATGGACGGCCAGCTGAGGGAGGCCCTGGATTCCGCGTCTGTGAGTATTTCTTCGAGGACTTTAGAAACCACTTGGTCAGGTGGTCGCACTCAATGGTCCTTGTGATCTTTTCTAACTCTTTGATTCTATGATTCTGTGACTTCTTGTCCCACCTTGTCATTGTAGTTGTATATGTCACCTGCTGGACCAGATTCTAGGCAGGCTAACTGGGCAGGTCCTTTCTTCCTGTAGGTGAGCAGAGTGGGATCCGTAAGTGTATCTCAGATACAGTGTCACTCTGCTTCATGGTGGCGCAGTGGGTTAAACCCCTGAGCTGGCAGGACTGAAGAGCGACAGGTCGCAGGTTCGAATCCGGGGAGAGTGCGGATGAGCTCCCTCTGTCAGCTCCAGCTCCTCATGCGGAAGTCTCCCTCATGCGGAAACCTCCCACAAGGATGGTAACACATCAAAACATCCAAGGATGCAACGTCCTTGCAGACGGCCAATTCTCTCACACCAGAAGCGACTTGCAGTTTCTCAAGTCGCTCCTGACACTGCCAAAAAAAAAAGCAAAACCCTTTCTGTTCATGCTCTCTTTTTCTCTCTTAGTTCTGGGTAGGTTCCCGTGCTTCCTGATACTCATCTATCAGCACATTCACTCCCTGTACTGGGTTGCTGTGAGTTTTCTGGGCTGTATGGCCATGTTCCAGAAGCATTCTCTTCTGACATTTCACCTGCATCTATGGCAGGCATCCTCAGAGGTTGTGAGCGCTGTTGGAGACTAGGCAAGTGGGGTTTATATATCTGTGGAATATCCAGAGTGGGAGAAATAACTTTTGTCTGCTTAAGGCAGAAATGTTGCAACTGGCCACCTTGATTAGCATGTAATGGCCTTGCAGCTTCAAGGTCTGGCTGCTTACTGCTTGGGGAATCCTTGACTGGGAGGTGATGGAATTCCCCTGTTTTGGGGTAAAAGTACTCTTGTCTGTTTGAGGCAAGTGTGAATGTTGCAATCGGCCGCCTTGATTAGCATTGAATGGCCTTGCAGCTTCAAAATCTGGCTGCTTACTGCCTGGGGGAATCTTTTGTTGGGAGTTGTTAGCTGATTGTTTCTTGTCTGGAATTCCCGTGTTTTTGAGTGTTGTTACTGTTTTGATTTTAGAGTTTTTAAATACTGGTAGCCAGATTGTGTTCATTTTCATGGTTTCCTTTTTCCTTTTGAAATTGTCCACATGCCTGTGGATGTCAATGGCTTTTCTGTGTAGTCTGACATGGTGGTTGTTAGAGTGGTCCAACATTTCTGTGTTCTCAAATAATATGCTGTGTCCAAATTGGTTCATCAAGTGCTCTGCTATGGCTGACGTCTCCGGTTGATTAGTCTGCAGTGCCTTTCATGTTCCTTGATTCGTGTTTGGGCAATACTGCCCAAATGAAGCCTTGCCCACAGCTGCATGGTATATGGTAGACTCCTGCAGAGGTGAGAGGATCCCTCTTGTCCTTTGCTGAACATAGCATATGTTGGATTTGCTTAGTGGTTCAAGGAACATGCAACCAGAGAAGTCAGCCATAGCAGAGCACTTGCTGGACCACTCTAACAACTACCATGCCAACTAACACCTTCCAACAAAGGATTCCCCCAGACAGCAACCAGCTAGGCTTTGAAGCTGCAAGGCCATTCATTGCTAATCAATGTGGCCAGTTGCAAAATTCACACCTGCCCCCAAAAGACAAAGACAAGAGTTCTTTCTCCTACCCTGGACATTCCACAGATATATAAGCCCCACTTGCCTAGATTCCAAAAGACCTCACAACCTATGATGATGCCTGCCATAGATGCAGGAAAAACGTCAGGAGATAATGCTTCTGCAACATGGCTATACAGCCCAGAAAACTCCCAGCAACCCAGTAATTCTGGCCATTAAATCCTTTGGCAATACATACTCCCTGTAGCCTTGCTTTTGGGGCAGAGCTTCGACTTATGCCCTTCCAGGTATGGGCATAGAGGTCTTGGGAGAGATATTTGGGTCCAGCTGCTGATTTCTTGCTCGTGTTTTGCACTACTTTCTTGTCCTTGGCATCAACACAGGCACACATCTGCCAGGTTTCTGGCAATTTCTCAAGAGCAGGGCAGTATTCTCTCTCCCCCTTCCTACCCACTGGACCAGCTGTGTTCAGCTGGCTCTTCTTCACTTGCTTGCCCACTTGCCCATGCCCGCATCCCTCCCTGTCTTCAGCCACAAGGGACATCCACTCCCATTTACCTGACTCAATGCCTCAAATGTTCCTGTCCTGTAATATGGCTGGGAAGGTACCATATATGTCACCGGGGCATGATCCACACAGGCCTAGTGGTGTGAAACATTGGAGGCATACTAAGTCATGTGGGAGTAGGAGATCAGCAAGGGGCCACAAGGAACCTGAACGGAATTGCAGACTTTCTCAGGATAATTCTGGAATGAGTTCCAGGCAGTGTATTTTAAGGCCAAGTTAAAGCTTTCCCTTTGACATTAAGTCTAGTCGTGTCCAACTCTGGAGGGTGGTTCTCATCTCTATTTCTGAGCATGCGTTGTTCGTAGACACCTCCAAGGTCATGTGGCCGGCATGACTGCATGAAACTCCATTACCTTCCCCCAGAGCAGTACCATTTGATCTACTCACATCTGCATTTTTTTTCAAAGCTGGGTCTAACAGTGGGAGCTCACCCGCTCCCTGGATTCGAACCGCCAACCTTTCAGTCAGCAAGTTCAGCAGCTCAACGGTTTAACCCGCTGTGCCACCGAGGGCAATGTATTTTAGATGGGGGCAAATGAGTGAAATTTTGATCTTCCTGCCAATTTTGTCTTCATCTTTTGGGTATACCTTTTATCTGTTTATTGATGTTTTATTGATTTTATGGTAAACACAGAGTGGGTTAAAAATAAATATTGAGCCCCCAGTGGCACAGAGGTTAAACCTTTGTGTCGGCAGGACTGAAGACCAACAGGTCAGAGATTCAAATCTGGGAGGAGCACGGATGAGCTCCCTCTGTCAGCTCCAGCTCCCCATGTGGGGACATGAGAGAAGCCTCCCACAAGGATGATCAAACATCAAAACATCTGGACGTCCCTTGGGCAACGTCCTTGCAGACGGTCAATTCTCTCACACCAGAAGCGACTTGCTGTTTCTCAAGTCGCTCCTGACACACTGACACACACACACACACACACCTCCTCTATTGATGCTGCTCCAAATGTTTTATATAGTGACCATTTCTAGAAGCTGTTTGGCATGAGGGATGCGTGCTTGCTGCCACATATAATCCTATTCCCCTTTTCTCCTTGCTCCTGGACATATGGTTCCATTTGCTGCTGCTGCTTCTTCCCTGCTTCTTCTTCCTTCTCCTCTTTGAATCCTATTGCCAGAGCTTCATTCCGAAGACCCCATATCTACCCGGAGCCTCTTTCAGGGCTGGAGCGGAGAACGTGGAGGATAAACAGAAGACTGGCATTGTGCCACAGCCAGATGGAACCAGCTGTTTTAGGCAGGCAGGAAGCCAGGCTGCCTGGGCTCCATCCCTGGGTCCAGCCTCATAGAGAGGCTCTTGCCCGAGGGCAGGAGATGTGTATGTGTTGCTATATCTGTGGCAAGGAAGTTGGCAGAATGCAGAGCTCCCAATTTGCCTTTGATTTCCCTAAGAAGCACCATGCACTGTGCAACATGGATGGTTTGGAAGGGATGTCTTAGACCAGGGCTGTCCAACTTCTACGGGCCCAAGGGCCGGAATTCCGGTCACTGATCACCTGGGGGACCGAAGGGTCTGCCTCCGCCCCAGCTCTGCCCCCTCCCCTGCTCCGCCCCCTCCCCAGCTCCAATTTGGACAGCCCTGTCTTAGACCAGCGTTTTTCAACCTGGGGGTCGGGACCTCTGGGGGGGTCACAAGGGGGTGTCAAAGGGGGTTACCAAAAACCATCAGAAAACCTAGTATTTTCTGTTGGTCAAGAAAACCTAGTATTTTCTATGTGGGAAGTTTGGCCCAATTCTGCCATTGGTGGGGTTCACAATGCTCTTTGATTGTAGGTGAACTATAAATCCCAGCAACTACAACTCCCAAAAGTCAAGGTCTATTTTTCCCAAACTCCACCAGTTTTCACATTTGGGCATATTAAGTATTCGTGCCAAGTTTAGTCCAGATCCATCATTGTTTGAGTCCACAGTGCTTTCTGGTTGTAGGTGAACTACAATTCCGAAACTCAAGGTCAATGCCCATTAAACCCTTTCAGTATTTTTTGTTGGTTAAGGGGGTTCTGTGTGGGAAGTTGGGCTGAATTGTATCCTTGGTGGGGTTCAGAATGTTTTTTGATTGTAGGTGAACTATAAATCCCAGCAACTACAACTCCCAAATGTCAACTCCCAAATGTCCAAACTCCACCAGTGTTCATATTTTGGCATCTTGAGTATTCGTGCCAAGTTTGGCCCCTATCCATCATTGTCCACAGTACTTTCTGGATGTAGGTGAACTACAGCTCCCAAACTCAAGGTCAGTGCCCACCAAAACCTTCCAGTATGTTGGTCATGGGAGTTCTGTGTGCCAAGTTTGCTCCAGTGAATGAAAATACATCCTGCATATCAGACATTTACATTACGATTCATAACAGTAGCAAAATGACAGTTATGAAGTAGTAAAATAATGTTATGGTTGGGGGTCACCACAACATGAGGAACTGCATTAAGGAGTCGCGGCATTAGGAAGGTTGAGAACCATTGTGTTAGACTTCTCATTCCCCTGCCTTCTCTGCTGTGCTGTTTTCCTCTACTTGATGTTACCCAGACCTGGCGTGGGTATGCAAAATGGGGAGTAAAGATGGACCATGCAGTTCAGTTCTGGCATGTTCTGTCTCTCTTGCTTTTGCCGCAGATTATCCTTTTATTGGGAGTGCGAGATTTATGGAGAAGGGCTGAGGTGGGACATGCCTTTGGCTTCTCACATGCTAATTGGTATCAGCCTCAGTCCTCCAGGGAGTTTTCTTCCACATGCCTTTCAGGAAGGAACGGAGCCATGCCACTCGTTTTGAGAAAGCTGCTGCACGGAGGGGAGAGCCCTACTACTAGTCTAGGTGGGACCATGGCCTCCTGGCAGATTGGTCAGTTAGGCTTGTCTTTTCTTGCCAGTTCCTGCTCTTTGAGCTGCTCCAAAGCCATTGCCTCCCCGCACGGAGGAGACTTCTTCTGCTGGCACTCTGCTTGCTTCTACGGCGGCTCCAGATGTCCCCGGTTCTGCAGCCAGCCAATCTCTCCATGAGACACAGTCCTCCCCTCAATGCCAGTTCCGTAAACTCAGGCTTTCCATGGTTTAGCACAGTAGTTCTCAACTTTCCTAATGTTAGGTAAAAGTAAAGGTTTTCTCCTGATATTAAGTCCAGTCGTGTCCGACTCTGGGGCGTGGTGCTCATCTCCATTTCTAAGCCAAAGAGCTGGCGTTGTCCATAGACACCTCCAAGGTCATGTGGCCAGCATGGCTGCGTGGAGCACCGTTACCTTCCCACTGGAGTGGTACCTATTGATCTACTCACATTTGCATGTTTTCGAACTGCTAGGTTGGCAGAAGCTGGGGCTGACAGTGGAAGCTCACGCCGCTCCCCGGATTCGAACCTGCGACCTTTCAGTCAACAAGCACTTTAACCCACTGCATCACCTAATGCTGCAACCCCTTAATACAGTTCCTCATGTTGTGATCCCAAACCGTAACATTATTTTGTTGCCACTTCATAACTATATTTTTGCTACTGTTATGAACATTATGTAAATCTCTGATATGCAGGATGTATTTTCATTCCTGGACCGAATTTGACACAAATACCCAATACGCCCAAAGGGCGATTTTGTTATTTGGGAGTTGTAGTTGCTGGGAAACAATGATGGATCTGGACCAAACTTGGCACGGATACGCAATATGCCCAAATTTAAACACTGGTGGAGTTTGGGGGAAATAGACCTTGGCATTTGGGAGTTGTAGTTTCTGGGATGTATAGTTCACCTACATTCAAAGAACATTCTGAACTCCATCAGTGATGGAATTGAACCCAACTTGACACAAAACTCCTATGACCAACAGAAAATACTGGAAGGGTTTGGTGGGCATTGACCTTGAGTTTTGGAGCTGTAGTTCACCTACATCCAGAGAGCACTAGACTCAATGATGGATCTGGACCAAACTTGGCCCAAATGCTCAATCTGCCCAAATGTAAATACTGGTGGAGTTTGGGGAAAATAGATCTTGACATTTGGGAGTTGTAGTTGCTGGGAATTAGTTGACCTTCAATCAAAGAGCATTCTGGACTCCACCAATAATAGAATTGTGCCAAACTTCCCACACAGAACCACCATGACCAACAGAAAATTCAGTGTTTTCCAATGGTCTTTGGCGACCCCTCTGACACCCGTTCGCGACCCCGGGTCCCGGGTCCCCCAGGTTGAGCAAAGCTGGTTTAACCAAGCCATGCATTATCACACAAATTGCAAGTCGCTTCTGGTGTGAGGCAATTGACCATCTGCAAGGACGTTGCCCAGGGGGTGCCCAGATGTTTGATGTTTTACCGTCCTGTGGGACGCTTCTCTCATGTCCCTGCATGAGATGCTAGAGCTGACAGACAGGAGCTCACCTCGCTCCCCAGATTCAAACCGCCGACCTTTTGGTCAGCAGTCCTGCGCACAGAAGGATTTAAGACATTGTGCCACCGGGGGCTCCTATGCATACAGGGATGGGAAAGATCCTTTGTTTGTGGCACACTTGATTATTTTTCCTGTGATTGAGTTGGGCAGCATTGCTCTGGAGGACACCCAGTTTTGTATTGTGTGCTCTTCCTACTTCTAAACTCAGGCTTAAGAATACTCCTTATCACAAGTATTGAAGATCGGGTCCTCCTATTCATTTCCATGAGTTCCAGCTGCCCTGGGGTGTCAGCACCTACACTTTAGCCTGTGATGGGTGGAGAGGCAGAAAATGATTCCCCCCCCCCCCCATTGACCTGAGAAGATGCAGCTGCCTCCGTGCTGCTCTGTCCTTCTGGTTGGGTAGAAGTCATTGGCATTGCACCAGCTGGAGAGGCTGCTGGAAAGAGCTGTGCTTTTGAGGGAGTGTGGCATTTTTGTGAGCCAGTGCCAGGCAACTGTCCTTCCTGGTGGCGTCACTCCTGTCAAGGCAAACTTGGGACACGGGGGAAGGAAGGAGAGGGTGGCAGCAAAATAAGACTGGAGTGAGGGACTTTCTGAGTGGTCTGTAACCCAACAGCATCTCTAGTTGCTGCTGGTGATGTGATGCTCATAAAAACAATATCTGGAATGCTGTTGTTGTTTTATGTATGCCAAAGTTCCTCTATGGAAACAGCTGGCTGTTTTTTGTCTGGTGAGCAATGTCCACATTTGGTGCTAAATTTTATTTATTTATCGTATCAGGAACAAACAAAGGGTACAGATGTAATGTATTTTTTAAAAAACACAGTTTAAAAACTTGGCAATTAGATACAGGCAAAACGTCAGGAGATAATGTTTCTGAAACATGGCCATAAAGCCCGAAAAACTTACAGCAACCCATATTAAGTATCCTTTGACCCGTAGTTGGCCACTTGGAGTGCCTCTGGTGTTGCTATAAGGAGGTCCTCCACTGTGTATCTGGCAGGGCTCAGACTGCATTATAATAGGTGGTCTGTGGTTTGCTCTTGTCCACGCTCACATGTTGTGGACTCCACTTTGTGGCCCCATTTCTTAAGGTTGGCTTTGCATCTCGTGGTGCCAGAGCGCAGTCTGTTCAGTGCCTTCCAAGTCACCCAATCTCCTGTGTGCCCAGGGG